>OX336392.1:474431448-475631448 GCA_946902985.2 Meconema thalassinum
AGCTGGGGTCCCGTGGTAGACAACCCACGTCCCACTAGGTGTGAGCCCCTGGGGGCATTTTTGGTTGGACGGAAGCCAATAGTTTCTCGCTCCGCTCGATTAGTTTGGTATGCATGGCCTGTGTCGTGTACTTTGTGTAGCTTATATTGGCAACATTGAAATGACGTCACGGTAACAATTGAACATGCCATCTTTCAGTAGCAGTTGAGCCATTGTTTATGATTCCCGGAATATCAAATAAAGTATCTTGGTTCATCATTCCCGATGTTCTTGATAAAGTACGGTAGTACTTTTGCCAGTGTACTATGCTTGCCTTATACTCTACGACTGTTACTTATAAAATCTTCAATCCCTATAATATTACAAAACAGAATGCCACACACAATAAAATGAGCGATATGTGTGATTGTGTACTCTTCTCAGGTGCTGCTGAAATCGATTAAATGTCAACTGTCGAGGAAGGAAGCGTGTGTTGGCAGGGAACCAGTTCCTGCTTCTACCGTTCTGTTGATGTCGTTGTGACTCCTATCCACATCAATTTGCTTTCGGGATGTAG
The DNA here is from genome assembly GCA_946902985.2 of Meconema thalassinum. Taxonomy (NCBI): domain Eukaryota; kingdom Metazoa; phylum Arthropoda; class Insecta; order Orthoptera; family Tettigoniidae; genus Meconema; species Meconema thalassinum. Next base: position 474,432,005 of record OX336392.1, read on the forward strand.
CCGACTGGTTTGGCCCCTCAAAGGTTTTAAGGTGCCAAAAATCTAGGTTATCGGCCCCTAATTGTCTGGGTGATAGCGAAATAAACAATGAAATGGAAACCAGAACGAAAATTAAGTGAGACGGAAGTTACTTACAACAAATAACTCAGATTGAAACTACTCGCAAAATGGAGTGCGGCAATACTTACATAGGCTAAGTGAAATTAGAACGAAAATACTCACAAAAGGAATCGATTGAAAAATACGCACAAAATGTTGTTGATGATGATAATTGTTGTTTTAAGGGGCCTAACATCTAGGTTATCGTCCCCTGATGGTTTGGGTGATCGTGAAGATGAAAATAAAATGCAAACTTAAAACTAAAACTAACTACTAACCTACATACTAGAAGAAGAAATGGAAAACTAAAGGAGAATACGGCAAATAAAGGACAGGAAGAAAATAAATGCCCTCAACCCTCGAAGAATGCGGATTGACGGACTTGGAAGGAAGGAGAGCCATGAAAGGCAGATAGGAAAGGGAAAGAGGAGAGATTCCGCCCCAAAGGTAAGGGACAAAAGGGGAAAACGGACCCAGCTCAGGAATCCCTCGGGGTCGCCAACTCCCGAACTCACCAGCCGTGAGCCCCTGAGGGTGGAGCATTATCTAGGTCCCCCAGGGGCTCACATCTTGTGGGCGTGGGTTGGCGACCACGGGGCCCCAGCTGAGTCCGGCATTGCTTCCACTTACTTGTGCCGGGCTCCTCTCTGTCTTCTTTCCTGTCGACCTCACTTGGTCAACTCTTGTTCTCTTCTGACCCCGACGGTATTAGGGTATCCGAGGCCTAGGGAGTTTCTTCCTTTCCCGCCTTAATTGGCCCTTGTCTCATCTTTTCTGATACCCACCTTCTGCGAGGGGTCAGCCTTCTTTTTCTCTTCCTTTTACCTCCTGCCTTGTGCTCTAGGCCCTTAAGGAGGAAGGGTGTATGTAGCCCCACCACTTCTGGTGCACCCTAGATAATGCTACACCCTCAGGGGCTCACGGCTGGTGAGTTCGGGAGTTGGCGACCCCGAGGGATTCCTGAGCTGGGTCCGTTTTCCCCCTTTTGTCCCTTACCTTTGTGGCGGACCCTCTCCTCTTTCACTTTCCTATATGCCTTTCATGGCTCTCCTTCCTTCCAAGTCCCTCAATCTGCCTTCTCCGAGGGTTGAGGGTATTTCTTTTCCTTCTGTCCTTTTATTTGCCTTACTCTCCTTTATTTTTCCATTTCTTCTTCTAGTATGTAGGTTAGTAGTTAGTTTTAGTTTTAAGTTCGCTTTTCATTTTCATCTTCACGATCACCCCAACCATCAGGGGCCGATAACCTAGATGTTAGGCCCCTTAAAACAACAATTATCATCATCATCATCATTATCTAGGGTGCACCAAAAGTGGTGGGGCTACATACACCCAGCCTCCTTGAGGGCCTTAAGAAGGCAGGAGAGAACATGAAAAGAAAAAGAAGGCTGACCCCTTGCAGAAGGAGGGTATCAGAAAAGATGAGACAAGGGCCAATTAAGGCGGGAAAGGTGATTATGATAATTGTTGTTTTAAGGGGCTTAACATCCAGGTTATCGGCCCCTGATGGTCTGGGTGATCGTGAAGAGGAAAATGAAATGCAAACTTAAAACTAACTACGAACCTACATACTACAAGAAGAAATGGAAAACTAAAGGAGAATAAGGCAAGTAAAGGGCAGGAGGAAAAGAAATGCCCTCAACCCTCGAAGAACGCGGATTGAGGGACTCGGAACGAAGGAGAGCCATGAAAGGCAGATAGGAATGTGAAAGAGGAGAGGGTCCACCCCACAGGTAAGGGACAAAAGGGGGAAGTCAGACCCAGCTCAGGAATCCCTTGGGGTCGCCAACTCCCGAATTCACCAGCCGTGAGCCCCTGAGGGTGTAGCATTATCCAGGGTGCACCAAAAGAGGTGGAGCTAAGTACACCCGGCCTCCTTGCGGTCCTTGAGCAGAGGGCAGGAGATAACATGAAAAGAAAAAGAAGGCTGACCCCTCGCAGAAGGAGGGAATCAGACAAGATGAGACAAGGGCCAATTAAGGCGGGAAAGGAAGAGACTCCCTAGGCCTCGGATACCCTAATACCGTCGGGGTCGGAAGTGAACAAGAGTTGACCAAGTGAGGTCGACAGGAAAGAAGACAGAGAGGAGCCCGGCACAAGTAAGTGGATGCAATGCCGGACTCAGCTGGGGCCCCGTGGTCGCCAACACACCTGCCACTAGATGTGATGATGATGATGATAATTGTTGTTTTAAGGGGCCTAACATCTAGGTTATCGGCCCCTGATGGTTTGGGTGATCGTGAAGATGAAAATGAAAAGCGAACTTAAAAACTAAAACTAACTAACCTACAAACTAGAAGAAGAAAAGGGAAACTAAAGGAGAATAAGGCAAATAAAAGGACAGAAGGAAAAGAAATGCCCTCAACCCTCGGAGAAGGCGGATTGAGGGACTTGGAAGGAAGGAGAGCCAGGAAAGGCAGATAGGAACGTGAAAGAGGAGAGGGTCCGCCCCAAAGGTAAGGGACAAAAGGGGAAAACGGACCCAGCTCAGGAATCCCTCGGGGTCGCCAACTCCCGAACTCACCAGCCATGAGCCCCTGAGGGTGTAGCATTATCTAGGGTGCACCAGAAGTGGTGGGGCTACATACACCCTGCCTCCTTAAGGGCCTAGAGCACAAGGCAGGAGGTAAAAGGAAGAGAAAAAGAAGGCTGACCCCTCGCAGAAGGAGGGTATCAGAAAAGATGAGACAAGGGCCAATTAAGGCGGGAAAGGAAGAGACTCCCTAGGCCTCGGATACCCTAATACCGTCGGGGTCGGAAGAGAACAAGAGTTGACCAAGTGAGGTCGACAGGAAAGAAGACGGAGAGGAGCCCGGCACAAGTAAGTGGAAGCAATGCCGGACTCAGCTGGGGCCCCGTGGTCGCCAACCCACGCCCACTAGAAGTGAGCCCCTGGGGGTCGACTAGATGTGAGCCCCTGGGGGGGCACACAATGTAGGTTAGGTCCAAAATACGTACAAAAACCAATGTAGAGTCGAAATACTAACAAAATGCAATTGAAATTACACAATGCAAATCAGATTGAAAAACTCCCATTTCAGATCCAAAATACTCACAAGTGCAATTGAAAATGCTTACAAAATGCACGGTAGATTCTAACTACTCATTTGGACGGACAATACTTACAAACTGAAATTTAGATTGAAAATACCTACAAAATGTAATTTAGATTCCAAATACCCACAAAATGCAATTGAGAATCAAAATACTTTCAAACTGCGCACCATACAAAATGCAATTTAGATTGAAAATACTTTCAAAAAACTGTTCAAGTTGAAAACACTTACAAAATGCAATTGAAATTCAAAATACTCCCAAAAGTCCCATCCCCTACATTGAAAACTTACTAAAAAGCAATTTAGATTGTCAATACTTACAAAATGCAATTGAGGTTGAAGACTCTGGCAGGAGATAACAGGAAAAGAAAATGAAGGCTGACCCCTCGCAGAAGGAGGGTATCAGAAAAGATGTGCCAAGGGCCAATTAAGGAACTATAAATGACCTTGGGTCAAAATTTATCATTTGGCCTGAGGGGAATGGTGCAGCTAGAACTGTAGCCGATTTCGATATGCTGAGACGTGACCATCCATTTTCTGGTGTGGTGGGCTGTATCGATGGGACCCACATCAAGATACCAGCTCCAAAGCAGGAAAGGAGGAGTTATTATAACAGGAAGGGGATCTACTCCGCAGTGCTACAAGTTGTGTGCGACTCCAAAATGAAAATGTACAGACATTGTTTGTGGTTGGCCTGGGTCAACACACCATGACCGTGTGTTTAGGAGATCCCCGTTGTATGAGAAGCTTCAAGACAACAACCAGTTTGCATACCATTTATTGGGTGATGGAGCTTACAAACTAGAAACGTATCTTCTTACTCCATTTAAGGACAATGGCCACCTCTCGAGGAGACAAAGGAAATTTAATTATTGTTTGTCGTGCGTGCGAGCAGTAATTGAACAATCATTGGACTGTTGAAGATAAGATTCCGAAGGCTTGGTTCTTAGAAATGGCTAAGGTCGAGGCAAGTGGGAAGGTAGTCTACGCTGCTTGCGTTATACACATCATTTGCATCTCTCTGGGTGATGTATTGCCTGATGAGGTTCTGCCAGAGGAAGAAGTAGACAATCAACCAGAGGATGTCCATGTCATAGCTGCTGATGCAGGTGCAGCAAAGCGGGAAGCCCTGGCAGATTTGTTTATGGGGTTGAATAATGATATTAATTAAGACTTTCACAGTCGCTGTTTGTGAATGTCTTGCCACATCAAAATATGTATTACACTCTGTATTTCAAAAGAAAGAACATGAAGATATGCTGGGAGCTTGTAACAGCTGAACTATGTTGCCAAGGTTTTATTGTTATTTCGCTGATTCCAATAATACACAGGGCAACACTTGGGACATTATATCGGTAAAATACGTAATAGCCTATATATTAGAGGTTGATGTTGAGTCAACGCCGAGTAGCCTAAATTCAAAAGGAGAAATTCATAAATAATTGAAGTGCACAACGAAGCCAAGCTTTGTGTCGACCTTTAACACCGGTATTCAATCCAATAAATGCGTAAAAGAGGACAAAATCTCCACAGCTAATAATTAATTCTTTGTCTTCTATCATTGGTTTCAAACGGGTAGTCTAGTGTTACAATGCATCCCTATCAACATTCATTTTGAACTCTTAATAATTTTCTCCAACTGTCATTGTGAACCGTTGATATATGGCTAGCCAAGCATTGTGCCGGGAAATTTCCACCAGGAGGTCTAGTGTAACTAACGAAGTAACACTTCGGGAGTGATGAACCGAGCTTAAAACGACTTTAATTAGCCAAAATACCTTGTGTAATGATGAACAATAATTGTTGAAATATTGTCCTAATAGATGTTTTCTCCTCCGCTGTCTGTAACCCACCCACCGTCCTCGTTTTCTAACACAATTTGTATAGTGAAATTTCAGTTGTGTCTGTCATAGTGGGCGTGATTTATAGGATAAATAAAATGTTGCCAACCCCACGCATACAGTACCTTGTGGTGTTTCTTTTATGCTGCGGTCGATTCGTTCGCTTCGTTTTGTTTCTTTGTTAAAAAGGCTCTACATACAAAAACAAACCTAACCTAGGGCTAACGAACCTTGCTTGTAGTACAATTTTCGGTCAGGTATTGCCTAACATAGTAGAAGTCATTTTTGGCTCGACAGAAGCCAATAGTTTCTCGCTCCGCTCGATTAGCTTGGTATGCATGGCCTGTGTCGTGTACTTTGTGTACCATACATTGGCAACATTGAAATGACGTCTGGGTAACAATTGAACATGCCTAATGCGCATCTTTCAGTAGCAGTTAGCTTGCCACGGTGGGTGAGTGGATATCGTGTCGGTCTACTAACACCAAGATTGCAGGTTCGCTCCTGGCCGTAGTAAGTGATGTTTGAAAGGCGGCAAAAATTCGATACGTATGTCATACGATGTTGGCATGTCAAAGAACCCATTTGAATTCAGTAGGCCGAGTTCATAATGGCAAAATTAATCTCAGGAGTTTCCGCCTACACAAAGTTCCTCATTTCTCTACTAGAAAGCGCTATAGTGTTCAAGGAGCTTAGATATCTAACATCTAACCTACTTGACTTTCATAGTCAAGGAACAACGGAATTCGACATGCAAGCTACCCTTTGGGTGTCAAAAAAGCTTGCACCCGGCACCCGAGGACATACGATATATTATTATTATAGTAGCAGTTGAGCCATTGATGATGAATCCCGGAATATCAAATCTTCTTCTTCTTCCTTCTAGCATTGTCCCGCTGGAGCAGGGTCCGCTTTTTTTTAGGCCGGTAAATTTTAAGTCACAATCCCGGAATATCAAATAAAGTATGAAAATAACTGTATTAGCTAAGTGAAAGTATAGGATCTTGGTTCATTCATTCCCGATCCACTAACGGTACACACTTCTTTGTTCTTGACGAAGTAGTACTCTTGCCAGTGGGCTATGCTTGCCTTATCCTTTACGACTGTAATTTATAAAATCCTCAATCCCCATAATGTTACAAAACAGTCAGAATGCCACACAATAAAATGAGCGATATGTGTGATTATGTACTCTTCTCAGGTGCTGCTGAAATTGATTGAATATCCACTGTCGAGGAAGGAAGCGTGTGTTGGCAGGGAACCAGTTCCTGCCTCCACCATTATGTCGGTGTCCTTGTGGCTCCTAGCCACATCAATTTGCTTTCGGGATGTAGCCGACAGGTTTGGCCTCTCAAAGGGTAATGCCCATAAGCAGTTTCTGCTATTCGTAGCAACTATAAATGACCTTGGGTCAAAATTGATCACTTGGCCTGGGGGGAATGGTGCAGCTAGAATTGTAGCCGATTTCGATATGCTGAGACGAGACCGTCCATTTCCTGGTGTGGTGGGCTGTATCAATGGGACCCACATCAAGATACCAGCTCCAAAGCAGGACAGGAGGAGTTATTATAACAGGAAGGGGTTCTACTCCGTAGTGCTACAAGATGTGTGCGACTCCAAAAAGAAAATGTACAGACATTTATTGTGGTTGGCCTGAGACAACGCACGATGCCCGTGTTTAGGAGATCCCCGTTGTATGAGAAGCTCCAAGACAACAACCAGTTTGCATACCATTTATTGTGGTTGGCCTGCATCAACACACGATGCCCGTGTTTAGGAGATCCCCGTTGTATGGGAAGATCCCAGACAACAACCAGTTTGCATACCATTTATTGGGCGATGGAGCTTACAAACTAGAAACATATCTTCTTACTCCATTTAAGGACAATGGCCACTTCTCGAGGAGACAAAGGAAATTTAATTATCGTTTGTCGTGCGTGCGAGCAGTAATTGAACAATCATTGGACTGTTGAAGATTAGATTCCGAAGGCTTAGGTTCTTAGTAATGGCTAAGGTCGAGGCAATTGGGAAGTAGTCTACGCTGCTTGCGTTTTACACAACATTTGCATCTCTCTGGGTGATGTCTTGCCTGATGAGGTTCTGCCAGAGGAAGAAATAGACAATCAACCAGAGGATGTCCATGTCACAGCCACTGGTGCAGGTGCAGCAAAGCGGTAAGCCCTGGCAGGTTTGTTTATGGGGTTGAATTAAAATATTTATTAAGATTTTCACAGTCGCTGTTTGTGGATGTTTTACCACATCAGGGAAATAAAACGAAGGATAGGCGGCGCAACGAGGCAATGGTTATTAAGCCTACTGAGGGGAAGACACAAGCAGAAGTTCTTCGATCATTGCGTCAGCAAGCATCACCTCATTGCAGTGGCGTAAACCTAAAATCTGGTACGGTGCTCCTTGAAATGAAAGTGATGATAATTGTTGTTTTAAGGGGCCTAACATCTAGGTGATCGGCCACTAATGATCTGGGTGGTAGCAAAAATGAGAATGAAATGGAAACCAGAACGAAAATTATGTGAGACGGAAAATACGTACAAAGAGAAACTCAGATGGAAACAACTCACAATATGGTCTTACAAAAGGGAATTTAGAACGAAAAGATTCACAAAAAGAATAGATCGAAAAAGGCCCACAAAACGTAGGCTAGATTCAAAATACGTACAAAATGCAACGTAGCGTCGAAATACTTACAAAATGCAACTGAAATTCAAAATACTTACAAAATGCAAATGAGATCGAAAATACGAACAAAATGCAATTGAGATTCAAAATACTTACAAAATGCAATTGAAATTGAAAATACACAATGCAATTCAGATTGAAATATCCCAGTTCCAATCCAAATTATTCACAAAGTGCAATTGAAATTCAAAATACTTACAAAATGCAATTGAAATTGAAAATGTTTACAAAATGTACGGTAGATTCAAACGACTCATGTGGATTGACAATATGATGATGATGATGATGATGATGATAATTGTTGTTTTAAGGGGCCTAACATCGAGGTTATCGGCCCCTGATGAAAGGAAATGGCGTGAAATGAAAGGGTGAAGATAAAAAAAAACAGCTCACTGCTATGGATGAAACGAAAATGGTTTAGATAAAATAGACAGTGAGCCCCAACAACTATGCCTTATATAGCAGGGAAAATACATACAAATAGGTACTCAGATTGAAACTATTCACCAAATGGAGAGCGGTAATACGTACATAAGGGAATTTCGAACGAAAATACTCAGAAAAGGAATAGATTGAAAAATATGCACAAAATGTAGGTTAAGTCCAAAACACGTACAAAATGCAACGTACAGTCGAAATACCTACAAAATGCAAGTGAAAACAAAATACTTGCAAAATGCAAATGAGATTGAAAATACGCACAAAATGTAATGGAGATTCAAAATACCCACAAAATTGCAATTGATAATGATGATGATAATTGTTGTTTTAAGGGGCCTAACATCGAGGTTATCGGCCCCTAATGAAATGAAATGGCGTGAAATGAAAGGATGTAGATAATAACAACTCACTGCCATGGATAAAACGGAAAGAGAAGCTTGAAGTTTAACGTGACCGTTAATCTCGCGATCATAAGCCACGGGACCTCCGTTTTACGTGGAATCCGAACCACAGGACATGGCATTTCACATCGAAAATCTCACATGCATTGACCGGGAATCGAACCCGGTCCACCTTGGTGAGAGGCATACAGCTTGACCGATGCGCCACCACGCCCCATGGATGAAACGAAAATGGTGGTTATAAAACAGACAGTGAGCCCCAAAAATTATGCCTTATTTGGAAAAAATAAATAAATAAATGGCGGATGGTAAAAAAGGATACAACAAATAAGGCATAGTGAACAATAAAATAGATGAACACAATAAAAAACATAAAACAGATTTAACCTGAATTAACAGCCGTAACTACACATTAAAACTTAAAAAAGTAACCACTCTCCCTCATGAACCGGATGACGAGGTCAGCTGACGGCCCGTCATCACGGAGAATAAGGGAGAGGGTATTAGGCAGTTTAAGAGTCCTGCGCAGATCGGCCAGATTCACACACTCCAAGAGAAGGTGTGCCACGGTTAGGTGGGCACCGCAAGGACACACAGGGGGATCTTCTCTCTTCAGCAAGTGGGAGTGCGTAGCAATCCCATGGCCGATCCGGAGTCGACAGAGTACCACAGCTTCCTTCCGGAGAGATCGGAAGGAAGATTTCCACACCTTCGTTGTCTCCTTGATGCCTCTCAGTTTGTTGGGTGGAGGCGTGGCTCGCCATGCTTCCTCCCAATGCGACAGGATCGAATGCCGCAACTGAGAGCGCACATCACTAGCAGGCACCTTATACGGTAGCGAGGGCAGTGCGACTGCCTCTCTCGCCGCCTGATCAGCAAGCTCGTTTCCCGCAATACCCATGTGGCTAGGAAGCCACACAAAGGACACCCCGGCCCCAGCGTTACGCGAACTGACGAGCAGGTCGTGCACACGCTGGACCAACGGGTGCTTCGGGTATCACACATCGAGCGCTTGCAGCGCACTCAGAGAGTCAGTACACACAAGAAAGTGCTGGTGATCGTCTGATAACGTGTACCGCAGAGCCTCTAAGATGGCATAGAGCTCCGCTGTGTACACGCCACAGGCATCGGGAAGTGAAAAGAGTAACCGCCGATCCTCAACCACAAATGCACAGCCTACTTTCTCGTTTACCCTCGAACCGTCCGTGAATAGAAGCCCTGATCCCGGATACCGGCTCACCACGGCCTGGAACAGCCTCCGATGGACGGAGGAGTCAGTGTCCAATTGGGGCCGGTGTGCAGGTCCAGGATGATATCAGGGCGAGAGACCATCCACGGAGGGGCCTTGCTAGGTACTCGGACGGTACAGGAGACAGAAGGAAATCGGAACTGACCGTATAAGTCATCCAAGCGAATCCCCGCCGGCCGAATGGCTCGGGCGAGCGCATCATACAGCCGGCGATTCGGATTGGAAAACAAACATGGATAGCTTGGATGAAGGGGCATCTGTCGAATAGTTGCAGCATAGGTCAGCAGTACTTGTTGGCGCCTCAGGTGTAAAGGAGGTACGCCAGCCTCAGAGAGCAAGCTGACGGCTGGGCTCGTCCGAAAGGCACCCGTCGCCAGCCTCACACCGCCGTGGTGGACATTGTCCAGTTTAACAAGCACTGACTTACGGGCCGAACCATATGCTACACTGCCATAATCTAATCGAGATAAAATCAGAGCCTTATAAAAGCGTTGGAGCACCGCGCGGTCCGCCCCCCATGTGGTGCCGCTAAGATACCGCAACATGTTGAGTTTCTTAGCACAGGCAGTTTTCAAACACCGCACGAGTGGCTCCCACGTCAATTTCTGATCGAAAAGGAGCCCACGGAACCGGTACGCAGCAACAACAGGCAAAGCTACATTGCCCAGATAAAGCTCAGGATCAGGTGGAGAGTGAGCTTTCGGCAGAAATGGACAACCGAGGACTTAGCGGTTGAGAATCGAAAGCCATGCTCTAGTGTCCAGCGTTCCACTCTCCGAATAGCTTGTTGTAGCAGTCGTTCAGCGACCGCCATATTTTGCGCACTATAATGTAGAGCGAAGTCGTCTACATATAGTGACGGTACCACGCTTGACCAGCAGCAGCAACTATACCGTTTATGGCAATCGCAAATAATGTTACGCTAAGCACCGATCCCTGAGGGACTCCGTTTTCCTGTATATGGTATTGCGAATATGTCCCCCCTATTCGGACACGGAACAGGCGAAGAGACAGAAAATTCGCAATAAAAACCGGCAGGTTACCTCGGAATTTCCATTGATGCAGGGTAGAGAGGATGCCGTAACACCAAGTGGTGTCAGTAGGGGGGTGAGGCGGTTTCTGCTTCCCTCCTACCATTACTCCCACCTACTGTACATTCTCAGCCATGTTAAATAATTAATATCTCGTGAACCCATGGTCGGATTTTAACAAATGACGTGTCATTGGACTCGGGCTGACGCCCTCTTTCCACTGGACCACTCATTTCAACCCCTAAATAAAACCTACCCCTACTAGGGGGTGAAATTGTAATTTTTTAGTGAAAGCCTCTTTTCAAATGGGACATGTATAAGGTACGCTGCTAAAATGAACTTAAACGTGGTTGCTCATATCGCCCATGCATTTTACGAGATGCCGCTATGGATTAACATTTTTGTTTTTGTTTTGTACGCATGCGCACTTGGGATTTTTGTAAGAGGGCGAGCTCTTTGAAAAAAATGATTGATAAGAAGGGGTTTTGGTGGTGAGAAGAGAACCAGATAGTCGCCTACTTTCCTACGAAGTTTGCCGATATCTCTCGAACGAAAGGTCGGATTTGGACGTGTGACGTGTCAAATCGCTTGTCTCAAAGCCCTATATATGTTATTAATAGGTTAAAGTTTTGAGAATGAGGGAAACAGGCTTTTTGGGGGTAAAACCATGATTTTAGACTTTTTTTGATATCTCACGAATGCATGGTCGGATTTGGTCCTATGACGTGTCAAATGGCTTGTCTCGAAACCCTCTTTATTTTTGTAATAGGTTAAAGTTTTTGAGAATGAGGGAAACAGAATTTTTTGTTGTAAAACTGTGATTTTAGACTTTCTGTTATATCTCACAAACCAATAACGCCAGAGACGTATACGAGGGGTCGTAGGACTCGGGGTGACGCCCCTCCCCCCCCCCCTTTCGAATATAGTATTTATGTTTTAAAAAATGCGAAAGGGCCTAACGACACTTATGTTGAAAACATTTCAGTTTTTAAAACCTTTTTTTTTTAAATCTGACTAAAATGTTCATGACGAGTGGTTGTAGATAGAAAGAGACGATACCACTGGACACGTGTTTCAATGAAGCTATTACTGGCCACGGTGGTGATATACCAATACAGTATTCGCTATTTCGATGAGACAGCGGGTCGAGGGTTCGTTTTCTGATTTTTCCTATGATGGAATTCCTAATTCCTAAACCCCCTGAAGGGGGTCTTTAACGTGTAAACGATTATGAGTGACATGACAAATGATAATTCCTTGATCCGATGAAGTTGGCTTTAGATAGAACAAACAGAACTTGGTTATATGTTGCTTGAAGTGAGTAGAGAAAACAAACTTGCTGGGGCAGACTGACAGGATGTGAATGTTATTTGATCTTATTGGAATGCATTGACTTGACAGGGCAATGAAAAAAAGCACAGAGATGCTGAGGACACTTGACGGTCAAACGATATGGCAACCATGGTGGGAGGGGGAAGCTAGGATGATGTCGCCGATCATGTTCAATGTTCAATGGATGAATTTATATTTTGCGAAGCATTGTTCGGAGAGGGTCATGGGACGACTTGTTTTAAGGGTATTTATTTTTTCAATGTTTCCTATGGTGGACTCATTGATTGAAATAATCCAAAACTGCTAGGGCATGGCCTTGAGATTTTATAAACCGATAATGGGATTTTGACATACAAGATCCACTCAGAACTTGACATGATGTCATTCTTTTTATGGCTTATGAATTTCCCCAAAAAAAGACCCAAAACAACAAGATCATGGACTTTTGCTTTTCTTAATATATTGCAAACCCACAATGTAAGATGTTTACTGTGAGTGACGAAATATAGCTAGGTAAAGAAAGAATTATTGTAGGATATATGTATGGTGACTGACACGTCTTTGACCATTGGAACTTGTTTTCAGATCTGACTGTAGTACATAGGGAGTATAGGTTGTAGGCATGGATTGACAAACGGTGCACACAAATTTCAATTTATCGATTCAAGATGATGATGATGATAATTGTTGTTTTAAGGGGCCTAACATCTAGGTTATCGGCCCCTGATGGTATGGGTGATCGTGAAGATGAAAATGAAAAGCGAACTTAAAACTAAAACTAACTACTAACCTACATACTAGAAGAAGAAATGGAAAACTAAAGGAGAATAAGGCAAATAAAGGACAGGAGGAAAAGAAATGCCCTCAACCCTCGAAGAAGGCGGATTGAGGGACTTGGAAGGAAGGAGAGTCATGAAAAGCAGATAAGAAAGTGAAAGAGGAGAGGGTCCGCCCCCAAAGGTAAGGGACAAAAGTGGAAAACGAACCCAGCTCAGGAATCCCTCGGGGTCGCCAACTCCCGAACTCACCAGCCGTGAGTCCCTTAGGGTGTAGCATTATCTAGGGTGCACCAGAAGTGGTGGGGCTACATACACCCGGCCTCCTTGAGGGCCTTAAGCAGAAGGCAGGAGATAACATGAAAAGAAAAAGAAGGCTGACCCCTCGCAGAAGGAGGGAATCAGAAAAGATGAGACAAGGGCCAATTAAGGCGGGAAAGGAAGAGACTCCCTAGGCCTCGGATACCCTAATACCGTCGGGGTCGGAAGAGAACAAGAGTTGACCAAGTGAGGTCGACAGGAAAGAAGACAGAGAGGAGCCCGGCACAAGTAAGTGGAAGCAATGCCCGACTCAGCTGGGGCCTCGTGGTCGCCAACCCACAACTCACTAGATGTGAGCCCCTGGGGGGATCGATTCAAGAAATAAGAGTAGACTGATGATGATGATGATGATGATAATTGTTGTTTTAAGGGGCCTAACATCTAGGCTATCGGCCCCTGATGGTTTGGGTGATCGTGAAGATGAAAATGAAATGTAAACTTAAAACTAAAACTAACTACCAACCTACATACTAGAAGAAGAAATGGTAAACTAAAGGAGAATAAGGCAAATAAAGGACAGGAGGAAAAGAAATGCCCTCAACCCTCGAAGAATGCGGATTGAGGGACTGGGAAGGAAGGAGAGCCATGAAAGGCAGATAGGAAAGTGAAACAGGAGAGGGTCCGCCCCGAAGGTAAGGGACCAAAGGGAAAAAGGGACCCAGCTCAGGAATCCCTCGGGGTCGCCAACTCCCGAACTCACCAGCCGTGAGCCCCTGAGGGTGTAGCATTATCTAGGGTGCACCAGAAGTTGTGGGGCTACAGACACCCTGCCTCCTTAAGGGCCTAGAGCACAAGGCAGGAGGTAAAAGGAAGAGAAAAAGAAGGCTGACCCCTCGCAGAAGGAGGGAATCAGAAAAGATGAGACAAGGGCCAATTAAGGCGGGAAAGGAAGAGACTCCCTAGGCCTCGGATAACCTAATACCGTCGGGGTCAGAAGAGAACAAGAGTTGACCAAGTGAGGTCGACAGGAAAGAAGACAGAGAGGAGCCCGGCACAAGTAAGTGGAAGCAATGCCGGACTCAGCTGGGGCCCCGTGGTCGCCAACCCACGCCCACAAGATGTGAGCCCCTGGGGGAAAGAGTAGACTATCATTAATTAATTGGTTAAAGAGTGTAGCTAAAAATTTAAAAAAAATGGTGACTACATTAAACTAAACTGAACCAAGTCGAATCAAACCCAACTGAACCAAACCAAGCCTAAAGCAAACCAAACCTAATCAAGAACAAGCCAAGGGCTTAAGTGTAAAACTTGTGGGGGAATGCAGTCATTGGCAATGTCCAAAGAAAGGGATAACGCTCTACGTCTAGAGGGTAAGGTAAAGCTAGCGCATGGAGCTAATGCATATTCCCAAGTACATGAACCACACACACACACACACAACTATTCTATGCTGTTTTTATGAGTTAACTTTTAAAACTTACTCAGAGGTTACTGAGCAAGATGGTCGCTACACACAACAAGCTTTAAATACTTGAGGCTAATAATCTATACACACACACACATACACACGCTTGTTCTAAACTAAACTGTTTTGCTGGCAGTGCTCACACAGTAGGCAAATGTCAGAAATGCTTGGCTAACAGAAATGCAATCATTTTCGTTTGTCTAATGTTACCAGCTAACCATTACATGCTATAGTGGTGAGCACATGTGCCTCTTGCACTGGAGTTCGTAACTCGATTTCTAGCTCTAAGGCCTAGAATGAATCAAACTAAGAAAGAAGGGTATGGTGACGCAGTGGTTAAACTGTTAGCCTTTCACTAAGCTAGACTAGGGTTTGATTTTAGGTTAATATACATGTCATAAACAAACAAACAAACAAACAAACAAAAAAGCAGAGATAATGTTTAAAACTGATTACACTTGTCTCTTTTCAAATTATTACTTAGATTGCAAATACAAAAGTGGACTGGGTTTGATATACAGTTAATGCTGCCTATCGCATACTAGCCTGTAAGAAAGCCAAACAAGCAAAAGGCGTAGGTAGAGCAGTGGTAAAATCGCTATGTGTAGAGAACTACCTAACGGTTTTATGAACTGGCAATGGTATGTCGCATAAACAGTGCAGGATACAATCCAGCAACCATAATTTTTTATCTTGTGGAGCAGAGAAAACATATATAGAGAGAGAGATATAGAAAGCTTGTGTATGTATGGGTAGCATTGATTGTTTGACCAGAGAAAATACGATGAGGTAGGGTGGGGAGAGGGAGAATTAACACATATATGATTGAATGTTAAATAGTATTTTTTTTTTCAATAGTTTTGTTTTTCTAATGCAGTGGTAGATAGCCGTTATTTTGTAAAACATTCTTACTTGCAGTAGTAATAAGACTCTATGGTTCCGCTAACACATAGATAGACTGTATTATTGCCATGGTCAAGCACTCACATTAAGATCATTTACAAAATCATAAAATGAAAAATAAAAAATCTTGTTTTGGAAATATCGTTTTTCAACATACACAAAATAAATATATAAAAAATTTGTAAACAGCAAAATGGAAAATCCATGGTCAAGCACTCACATTAAGATCATTTACAAAATCATAAAATGAAAAATAAAAAATCTTGTTTTGGAAATATCGATTTTTTTCAACATACACAAAATAAATATATAAAAAATTTGTAAACAGCAAAATGGAAAATCCATGTTTCCATATAGACAAAATTTAAAAACCTTAAACGGACATTTTAGAAAATATATGCAAATGGGAAATTGACAAATGCGTAAATATGAAAATGGAAAAATCCATGTTTCCATATCATGAAATTGAAAAACATCAAACTGTCATTTTAAAAAAATGCAAATGGAAAATTGACAAATTGCAATGTGTGAAATTGAACAAATGGCTATCATTATTTAAAAAAAAAGAACATGATGCTCTATGTTTGTGGTGTGAATCAAACCCTCTCTACTTCTTTGGACCACCCGAGACTGAGTAGACTAGTTTTAGTTGTCATACCGCTTTTAAAAGTTTGTGTTAAATCTAGGAATTGAACCCAAGAGCTTGTAGGGGAGATCCAAGGTTATAATATGTTAAACAGATAGCCTTGAATGTAGGGTGTGGTAGCTATATAGAGATGAGACGTTTCGCTCGGGGGAAAGAGGCATGGAGATCTGCAGCAAACCAGTCAAACGACTAAAGACTCAAACAACAACATGTAGAGCTCACCAAAATAATGTTGTGTAACGGTAAATGTTAGTCAACGACCAGTAATGCATTACTAAAACCCATGACACGATACCTAAGAGCTTTTCTAAAATTATTTTAAAATGCCTTTAACCCTATATTAAACACCCAGTTCACAAGACTCATCACTGCAATGTTATGGTCAAACAAAACAAAATCTATATTTCAAAACAAACAAGTGGTTTAGTTAATGTATACTGGAAAAAGTTTTATAAACACTCAAGTCCACAAAAATAATTAAATTAGTAACTGTCAGGTTAACCGAGTGGTTATGGTGTTTGACTTAAGTTCAAATTTTCTGTACAAGAAAGCAAGGGTTCGAATCCCTTACCTGATATAACTATTGCCTCAACATGGCTTGACCACACTGTATTATTGTGTACTCGGTACACAAACCATAGATAGAGTGTATTGTTTAAGGTCACTCTCTTTGCGAACATAGTCAGAGACTGTTGATGGTTAACAATTGCATTAATAGTGGGACACAGGGATAGCAATTAAGAAAAACAGACAATACACATACACTATTTTTATTTATTTAATGTAAGTACTTGTACAATAGTTATATACAAACTACAACTCTCTTTTGTCTATAACTATCTAGTCCTTTTCGATCCACTTGCATATCAAGGACAGATGACTTCGTAGTTCAGCCCCTTAAAACAACAACAACACTACTTTTTGCATAGTATGTGATGTTGATGACTCTTGAGGCGTGGAAGATGGATACAACATAACTTTTACAACAGGGGTTAAACGTTGCTCAACAAACAATGCACTATTTTGAGTAGCAACATCTTTCTCTTGTACTAACTTTTTAGCATTCTGATGATTTTTTGTCAACACCATTAGTGTTTTGTCTGGAGCACTACATTGATGATCACTCACACTTAAAACCACACCATTTCTACTTTACATATTGCCTAGACATTTTGTTGACCTCTGTTTTGAGCATTGCCAGAATATTATTCCTTTTACATTTTGTCGTCTATAGTTATAAGAGTAGCCTTTATAGAGTACACGTTGTTTACCTTGGTTAGTTGTAGTAAGTTCCAAAGTAGTAACTAACCTGTTAGTATGATTTGCACACTACAAAGGTTATCTCTGTTCTGGTAATAGAATTATTTAGCGTTGGCTTTTATATTTAATATGTACAGTTTAAAGTGATAGAAAAGTGGTAGAAACGCGGTAGCAAAGTGGTAGACAATTGGTAACATAGTGGTAGAAAAGTGGTAGCAAAGAGGTAGAAAAGTGGCAGAAAAGTAGTAGCAAAGTGGTAGCAAAGTGGCAGCAAAGTGATAGAAAAGTGGTAGCAAACTAGGAAAGTGGTAGAGAAGTGTCAGAAAAGTAGTAGAAAAGTGGTAGCAAACTAGAAAAGTGGTAGCAAAGTGGTAGAAAATATTACATGTATTGTTAAGAAATAGTTTAAGCGGTTACATGAATGCATTACACTATAATTTTAGCATTACGAAGCTCATTTTCTATATCCAAAAGTTCTTCCTCATATTTAGTATGACCAGCCTGTTTACAGGTATGCAAGTACTGAAGCCGCTGGATTAGCTTACTGGGATTGTTCCAGTAAACAAATTTAACAAATGATTTTTTTGGGTGTAAACCATTATCATCATCATCATCTTCATCATCATCATCATCATCATGGTTATCATCATCAATATAATTATCATCCATATAATCATCATCACTATTACTATCTAATCCTTTTTGTTCATCTTGCAATGCAACAACCTTTGGCATAGTTTGTGTTGTCTTTGATAGTGTTAGAGGTTTCTTAGACGTTAACGACTGTCCTAACATGTCTTTTTCAGGAGATAATAAATGCTCTTTAACAAACAAAGCACTATCTTGAGCCACACTATTTTTTTCTTGGTCTTGCTTTTTTACCTTGGTTAGAGTATTTTGTCCATTTAAATGAGTATTATTTTGAGATTTACAATGATGATCGATTGAAAAAAGTATGTTGGAGCCTTTTGTCTTAATCATTCCTCGACACTTTTGAGATCGTTGTTTCGAACAGCACCAAATAACAGTTCCATTTTTATTAGTTCTTTTTACAATATATGCATATCCTTTATAGTAAGCACATGGCTTACCATAGCTAGTCGTTGATACTTCCATGTCAACTGTTAAGCATAAACTAATCTCTAGTAAAGTTAACTCGATAATAAAAATGATTGTTTGTAGTATGTGCAGTTTAAAGTAAGAGCAAAAGTGAGAGTCAAATGGTAGAAAAGTGTTAGCAAAGTGGTGGAAGAGTGGTAGCAGTTAATAGTAGTCATGATCTTTTTTACCAGAATGTGATTTGAGTAAATGTAATTTCTAATCCTTAGCAGTGAGTAGTCAGTTAGTCTTGGTTTAGACAAGCGTAAACAGTTCTCCAATGAATCAGAGATCAAGATTTTCATTATGAAACAGTTGTGTAACCAATTAGGTATCGGTACTTGATAGCTTTACACATGAACAAAAATTCCAACATATCTGACATGAATTACATGATTTGAGAGTTGACAAAGAATATCCAATCAACCATTGTAGTTACAATGTCAAACACACTAAGACAAAATCAGCATGAACTTTTAAGTTACAGGAAAATTCTATGAAATAGACTATGCAGGAAAATTGGAAATACACATCAGAAGTTTGCAACACCATCCTTCTAGCCTATATAAATTATCGACATGCAAAGTGTGCACTGCCCCTAACATTAAACCAATTTATCAATAACACAAGTCAACAATCAAAACATTTTGTGTTGCGTCTATCATTTAATGCATATATTCTGTCTACATTGAACAGTAAAAAAAAAAAACGCCATCCATAATTAATTAAGTTTGCTTTAATTCTTTATGTAATGATATATACATATTTAAAGTTTTGGCTGACTGTTCAGGGTGAATCGACTTTGAACACATAAGAGAGGGAATATTTTAAGACTTAACCTCAGCTCACCTAACATAACCTAAATTTACCTAACCTAACCTTGTTATATAGGTAAGAAACGGGTCAAGCTATGCTTTCGACTACCGAGTTTCACCTACTTTTCAAGGTTACTCTCCCGAACATTGCCGGAGACTGCTGATAAACACTTATGTTCCCACGGCGGCGGCGCGCAACGACTTACATGACGCGCTTTCCCTTTTTCATTGATCCCTGTTGATTTGTCCCTTTGGACTGGTCCCTGTTGACTAGTCCCTTTTGGACGGGCCCTTTTTGAATGGAGTCATTTTTGACGGGTCCCTGTGGACTGGTCCAAAGGAATCAGCCAAAATGACCTGTCCACAGGGACCCGTCAAAAATGACTCCATTCAAAAAAGGCCCGTCCAAAAGGGACTAGTCAACAGGGACCAGTCCAAAGGGACAAATCAACAGGGATCAATGAAAAGGGGAAAGCGCGTCATGTAAGTCGTTGCGCGTCGCCGCCGTGGGAACATAGGTGTTTATCAGCAGTCTCCAGCAATGTTCGGGAGAGTAACCTTGAAAAGTCGCTGAAACTCGGTAGTCGAAAGCATAGCTTGACCCGCTTCTTACCTATATAACAAGGTTAGGTTAGGTAAATTTAGGTTATGTTAGGTGAGCTGAGGTTAAGTCTTAAAATATTCCCTCTCTTATGTGTTCAAAGTCGATTCACCCTGAACAGTCAGCCAAAACTTAAAATATGTATATATCATTACATAAAGAATTAAAGCAAACTTAATTAATTATGAATGGCGTTTTTTTTTTTACTGTTCAATGTAGACAGAATATATGCATTAAATGATAGACGCAACACAAAATGGTTTGATTGTTGACTTGTGTTATTGATAAATTGGTTTAAAGTTAGGGGCAGTGCACACTTTGCATGTCGATAATTTATATAGGCTAGAAGGATGGTGTTGCAAACTTCTGATGTGTATTTCCAAATTTCCTGCATAGTCTATTTCATAGAATTTTCCTGTAACTTAAAAGTTCATGCTGATTTTGTCTTAGTGTGTTTGACATTGTAACTACAATGGTTGATTGGATATTCTTTGTCAACTTTCAAATCATGTAATTCATGTCAGATATGTTGGAATTTTTGTTCATGTGTAAAGCTATCAAGTACCGATACCTAATTGGTTACACAACTGTTTCATAATGAAAATCTTGATCTCTGATTCATTGGAGAACTGTTTACGCTTGTCTAAACCAAGACTAACTGACTACTCACTGCTAAGGATTAGAAATTACATTTACTCAAATCACATTCTGGTAAAAAAGATCATGACTACTATTAACTGCTACCACTCTTCCACCACTTTGCTAACACTTTTCTACCATTTGACTCTCACTTTTGCTCTTACTTTAAACTGCACATACTACAAACAATCATTTTTATTATCGAGTTAACTTTACTAGAGATTAGTTTATGCTTAACAGTTGACATGGAAGTATCAACGACTAGCTATGGTAAGCCATGTGCTTACTCTAAAGGATATGCATATATTGTAAAAAGAACTAATAAAAATGGAACTGTTATTTGGTGCTGTTCGAAACAACGATCTCAAAAGTGTCGAGGAATGATTAAGACAAAAGGCTCCAACATACTTTTTTCAATCGATCATCATTGTAAATCTCAAAATAATACTCATTTAAATGGACAAAATACTCTAACCAAGGTAAAAAAGCAAGACCAAGAAAAAAATAGTGTGGCTCAAGATAGTGCTTTGTTTGTTAAAGAGCATTATTATCTCCTGAAAAAGACATGTTAGGACAGTCGTTAACGTCTAAGAAACCTCTAACACTATCAAAGACAACACAAACTATGCCAAAGGTTGTTGCATTGCAAGATGAACAAAAAGGATTAGATAGTAATAGTGATGATGCTTATATGGATGATAATTATATTGATGATGATAACCATGATGATGATGATGATGATGAAGATGATGATGATGATAATGGTTTACACCCAAAAAAATCATTTGTTAAATTTGTTTACTGGAACAATCCCAGTAAGCTAATCCAGCGGCTTCAGTACTTGCATACCTGTAAACAGGCTGGTCATACTAAATATGAGGAAGAACTTTTGGATATAGAAAATGAGCTTCGTAATGCTAAAATTATAGTGTAATGAATCCATGTAACCGCTTAAACTATTTCTTAACAATACATGTAATATTTTCTACCACTTTGCTACCACTTTTCTAGTTTGCTACCACTTTTCTACTACTTTTCTGCCACTTTTCTACCACTTTCCTAGTTTGCTACCACTTTTGTATCACTTTGCTACCACTTTGCTACCACTTTTCTACTACTTTTCTGCCACTTTGCTACCACTTTTCTACCACTATGTTACCAATTGTCTACCACTTTGCTACCGCGTTTCTACCACTTTTCTATCACTTTAAACTGTACATATTAAATATAAAAGCCAACGCTAAATAATTCTATTACCAGAACAGAGATAACCTTTGTAGTGTGCAAATCATACTAACAGATTAGTTACTACTTTGGAACTTACTACAACTAACCAAGGTAAACAACGTGTACTCTATAAAGGCTACTCTTGTAACTATAGACGACAAAATGTAAAAGGAATAATATTCTGGCAATGCTCAAAACAGAGGTCAACAAAATGTCTAGGCAATATGTAAAGTAGAAATGGTGTGGTTTTAAGTGTGAGTGATCATCAATGTAGTGCTCCAGACAAAACACTAATGGTGTTGACAAAAAATCATCAGAATGCTAAAAAGTTAGTACAAGAGAAAGATGTTGCTACTCAAAATAGTGCATTGTTTGTTGAGCAACGTTTAACCCCTGTTGTAAAAGTTATGTTGTATCCATCTTCCACGCCTCAAGAGTCATCAACATCACACACTATGCAAAAAGTAGTGTTGTTGTTGTTTTAAGGGGCTGAACTACGAAGTCATCTGTCCTTGATATGCAAGTGGATCGAAAAGGACTAGATAGTTATAGACAAAAGAGAGTTGTAGTTTGTATATAACTATTGTACAAGTACTTACATTAAATAAATAAAAATAGTGTATGTGTATTGTCTGTTTTTATTAATTGCTATCCCTGTGTCCCACTATTAATGCAATTGTTAACCATCAACAGTCTCTGACTATGTTCGCAAAGAGAGTGACCTTAAACAATACACTCTATCTATGGTTTGTGTACCGAGTACACAATAATACAGTGTGGTCAAGCCATGTTGAGGCAATAGTTATATCAGGTAAGGGATTCGAACCCTTGCTTTCTTGTACAGAAAATTTGAACTTAAGTCAAACACCATAACCACTCGGTTAACCTGACAGTTACTAATTTAATTATTTTTGTGGACTTGAGTGTTTATAAAACTTTTTCCAGTATACATTGACTAAACCACTTGTTTGTTTTGAAATATAGATTTTGTTTTGTTTGACCATAACATTGCAGTGATGAGTCTTGTGAACTGGGTGTTTAATATAGGGTTAAAGGCATTTTAAAATAATTTTAGAAAAGCTCTTAGGTATCGTGTCATGGGTTCTAGTAATGCATTACTGTTCGTTGACTAACATTTACCGTTACACAACATTATTTTGGTGAGCTCTACATGTTGTTGTTTGAGTCTTTAGTCGTTTGACTGGTTTGCTGCAGATCTCCATGCCTCTTTCCCCCGAGCGAAACGTCTCATCTCTATATAGCTACCACACCCTACATTCAAGGCTATCTGTTTAACATATTATAACCTTGGATCTCCCCTACAAGCTCTTGGGTTCAATTCCTAGATTTAACACAAACTTTTAAAAGCGGTATGACAACTAAAACTAGTCTACTCAGTCTCGGGTGGTCCAAAGAAGTAGAGAGGGTTTGATTCACACCACAAACATAGAGCACCATGTTCTTTTTTTTTAAATAATGATAGCCATTTGTTCAATTTCACACATTGCAATTTGTCAATTTTCCATTTGCATTTTTTTAAAATGACAGTTTGATGTTTTTCAATTTCATGATATGGAAACATGGATTTTTCCATTTTCATATTTACGCATTTGTCAATTTCCCATTTGCATATATTTTCTAAAATGTCCGTTTAAGGTTTTTAAATTTTGTCTATATGGAAACATGGATTTTCCATTTTGCTGTTTACAAATTTTTTATATATTTATTTTGTGTATGTTGAAAAAAAATCGATATTTCCAAAACAAGATTTTTTATTTTTCATTTTATGATTTTGTAAATGATCTTAATGTGAGTGCTTGACCATGGATTTTCCATTTTGCTGTTTACAAATTTTTTATATATTTATTTTGTGTATGTTGAAAAACGATATTTCCAAAACAAGATTTTTTATTTTTCATTTTATGATTTTGTAAATGATCTTAATGTGAGTGCTTGACCATGGCAATAATACAGTCTATCTATGTGTTAGCGGAACCATAGAGTCTTATTACTACTGCAAGTAAGAATGTTTTACAAAATAACGGCTATCTACCACTGCATTTGAAAAACAAAACTATTGAAAAAAAAAAATACTATTTAACATTCAATCATATATGTGTTAATTCTCCCTCTCCCCACCCTACCTCATCGTATTTTCTCTGGTCAAACAATCAATGCTACCCATACATACACAAGCTTTCTATATCTCTCTCTCTATATATGTTTTCTCTGCTCCACAAGATAAAAAATTATGGTTGCTGGATTGTATCCTGCACTGTTTATGCGACATACCATTGCCAGTTCATAAAACCGTTAGGTAGTTCTCTACACATAGCGATTTTACCACTGCTCTACCTACGCCTTTTGCTTGTTTGGCTTTCTTACAGGCTAGTATGCGATAGGCAGCATTAACTGTATATCAAACCCAGTCCACTTTTGTATTTGCAATCTAAGTAATAATTTGAAAAGAGACAAGTGTAATCAGTTTTAAACATTATCTCTGCTTTTTTGTTTGTTTGTTTGTTTGTTTATGACATGTATATTAACCTAAAATCAAACCCTAGTCTAGCTTAGTGAAAGGCTAACAGTTTAACCACTGCGTCACCATACCCTTCTTTCTTAGTTTGATTCATTCTAGGCCTTAGAGCTAGAAATCGAGTTACGAACTCCAGTGCAAGAGGCACATGTGCTCACCACTATAGCATGTAATGGTTAGCTGGTAACATTAGACAAACGAAAATGATTGTATTTCTGTTAGCCAAGCATTTCTGTCATTTGCCTACTGTGTGAGCACTGCCAGCAAGACAGTTTAGTTTAGAACAAGCGTGTGTATGTGTGTGTGTATAGATTATTAGCCTCAAGTATTTAAAGCTTGTTGTGTGTAGCGACCATCTTGCTCAGTAACCTCTGAGTAAGTTTTAAAAGTTAACTCATAAAAACAGCATAGAATAGTTGTGTGTGTGTGTGTGGTTCATGTACTTGGGAATATGCATTAGCTCCATGCGCTAGCTTTACCTTACCCTCTAGACGTAGAGCGTTATCCCTTTCTTTGGACATTGCCAATGACTGCATTCCCCCACAAGTTTTACACTTAAGCCCTTGGCTTGTTCTTGATTCGGTTTGGTTTGCTTTAGGCTTGGTTTGGTTCAGTTGGGTTTGATTCGACTTGGTTCAGTTTAGTTTAATGTAGTCACCATTTTTTAATTTTTAGCTACACTCTTTAACCAATTAATTAATGATAGTCTACTCTTAATTATTGAATCGATAAATTGAAATTTGTGTGCACCGTTTGTCAATCCATGCCTACAACCTATACTCCCTATGTACTACAGTCAGATCTGAAAACAAGTTCCAATGGTCAAAGACGTGTCAGTCACCATACATATATCCTACAATAATTCTTTCTTTACCTAGCTAGATTTCGTCACTCACAGTAAACATCTTACATTATGGGTTTGCAATATATTAAGAAAAGCAAAAGTCCATGATCTTGTTGTTTTGGGTCTTTTTTGGGGAAATTCATAAGCCATAAAAAGAATGACATCATGTCAAGTTCTGAGTGGATCTTGTATGTCAAAATCCCATTATCGGTTTATAAAATCTCAAGGCCATGCCCTAGCAGTTTTGGATTATTTCAATCAATGAGTCCACCATAGGAAACATTGAAAAAATAAATACCCTTAAAACAAGTCGTCCCATGACCCTCTCCGAACAATGCTTCGCAAAATATAAATTCATCCATTGAACATTGAACATGATCGGCGACATCATCCTAGCTTCCCCCTCCCACCATGGTTGCCATATCGTTTGACCTTCAAGTGTCCTCAGCATCTCTGTGCTTTTTTTCATTGCCCTGTCAAGTCAATGCATTCCAATAAGATCAAATAACATTCACATCCTGTCAGTCTGCCCCAGCAAGTTTGTTTTCTCTACTCACTTCAAGCAACATATAACCAAGTTCTGTTTGTTCTATCTAAAGCCAACTTCATCGGATCAAGGAATTATCATTTGTCATGTCACTCATAATCGTTTACACGTTAAAGACCCCCTTCAGGGGGTTTAGGAATTAGGAATTCCATCATAGGAAAAATCAGAAAACGAACCCTCGACCCGCTGTCTCATCGAAATAGCGAATACTGTATTGGTATATCACCACCGTGGCCAGTAATAGCTTCATTGAAACACGTGTCCAGTGGTATCGTCTCTTTCTATCTACAACCACTCGTCATGAACATTTTAGACAGATTTAAAAAAAGGTTTTAAAAACTGAAATGTTTTCAACATAAGTGTCGTTAGGCCCTTTCGCATTTTTTAAAACATAAATACTATATTCGAAAGGGGGGAGGGGAGGGGCATCACCCCGAGTCCTACGACCCCTCGTATACGTCTCTGGCGTTATTGGTTTGTGAGATATAACAGAAAGTCTAAAATCACAGTTTTACAACAAAAAATTCTGTTTCCCTCATTCTCAAAAACTTTAACCTATTACAAAAATAAAGAGGGTTTCGAGACAAGCCATTTGACACGTCATAGGACCAAATCCGACCATGCATTCGTGAGATATCAAAAAAAGTCTAAAATCATGGTTTTACCCCCAAAAAGCCTGTTTCCCTCATTCTCAAAACTTCTCACACGTCCAAATCCGACCTTTCGTTCGAGAGATATCGGCAAACTTCGTAGGAAAGTAGGCGACTATCTGGTTCTCTCCTCACCACCAAAACCCCTTCTTATCAATCATTTTTTTCAAAGAGCTTGCCCTCTTACAAAAATGCGGTTTTGGTTGAAAATACTTACAAAATGCAATCGAAATTCAAAATACTCGCTAAAAGGCCCGGCCACCTGCATTGAAAGACTTACTAAAAACAATTTAGATTGTCAATCATTACAAAATGCAATTGAGGTTGAAAACAATCGCGAGATGTAATTTATATCGAAAAAAAAAAACTTACAAAATGCAACGTAGTTTAAAAATTCCTTAAAAATCGCTATGAAGGAATTTAGATACACGGTGAACCAAGTAACAACAAAAGTGCGGGAATCTTAAAGATGATGATGATTATGATAATTGTTGCTTTAAGGGGCCTAGGTTATCGGCCCCTAATGATCTGGGTGATAGCGAAAATGAGAATGAAATGGAAACCAGAACGAACATTTTGTCAGACGGGAAATACGTACAAAGAGAAACTCAGATGGAAACAACTCACAATATGGTCTTACAAAAGGGAATTTAGAATGAAAAGATTCACAAAAAGAATGGATTGAAAAAGACCCACAAAACGTAGGCTAGATTCAATATACGTACAAGATGAAATGTAGCGTCGAATTACTTACAAAATGCAACTGAAAGTCAAAATACTTACAAAATGCAAATGAGATCGAAAATACGTACAAAATGCACGGTAGATTCAAACGACTCATGTGGATTGACAATACTTACAGAATGCAATTTAGATTGAAAATACTTGGCAAAATGTAATTTAGATTAAAAATACCCACAAAATGCAATTGAGAATCAAAATATGTGCAAAATGCCCACCAAACAAAATGCAATTTAGATTCAAAATTCGTGCGAAATGCGGTTATGGTTGAAAATACTTACAAAATGCAATTGAAATTCAAAATACTCACAAAAAGGCCCCGGCTACCTGCATCGAAAGACTTACTAAAAAGCAATTTTGATTGTCAATCTTTACAAAATATGCAATGGAGGTTGAAAACAATCGCAAGATGTAATTCAGATCGAAAAAAACTTACAAAATGCAACGTAGATTAAAAATGCTTTAAAAAATCGCTAAAAGGGAATTTAGATACACGGTGAACCAAGTAACAAAAACAGTGCGGCAATCTTAAAGAGAAAATGAAATATAAGGAAAAGAGGAGAGGAGATGATGATGATGATGATAATTGTTGTTTTAAGGGGCCTAACATCTAGGCTATCGGCCCCTGATGGTTTGGGTGATCGTTAGGATGAAAATGAAATGCAAACTTAAAACTAACTACTAACCTACATACTAGAAAAAGAAATGGAAAACTAAAGGAGAATAAGGCAAATAATGGACAGGAGGAAAAGAAATGCCCTCAACCCTCGAAGAATGCGGATTGAGGGTCTTGGAAGGAAGGAGAGACATGAAAGGCAGATAGGAAAGTGAAAGAAGAGATGGCCCGCCCCAAAGGTAAGGGACAAAAGGGGAAAAAGGACCCAGCTCAGGAATCCCTCGGGGTCGCCATCTCCCGAACTCACCAGCCGTGAGCCCCTGAGGGTGTATCATTATCTCGGGTGAACCAGAAGTGTTGGGGCTACATACACCCTGCCGCCTTAAGGGCATTGAGCACAAGACAGGAGCTAAAAAGAAAAGAAAAAGAAGGCTGACCCCTCACAGAAGGAGGGTATCTGGAAAGATGAGACAAGGGTCAATTAAGGCGGGAAAGTGAAAGACTCCCTAGGCCTCGGATAACCTAATACCGTCAGGGTCGGAAGATTCAAGAGGTGACCAAGGGAGGTCGACAGGAAAGAACACGGAGAGGAGCCCGGCACAAGTAAGTGGAAGCAATGCCGGACTCAGCTGGTGTCCCGTAGTCGCCAACCCACGTCCCACTAGATGTGAGCCCCTGGGGGAGAAATGAAAGTGAAAAATTGTGATAAAGGCAAGTTCAGGGTCATGATTTCCAAAGCAGCATAGGGTTTAAGTATAGTCAAAATGTTGACTCTTACCAAAAGCTTGGAAATTAGGGATTTGGATTGTCTTACTACATCAGAGGAAGTTCATGCAATATTAGAGAACCGGCTTAAGGATCACATGGGTCAAATAAGAGTTACTATTACCAAGCCCAATTTCAGAGAACAGCGAATGGCCATATTTGTGGTAAATTCCAATTGGGGCAAATGAGTTACCCCTTGATCAGCACATAAGGATAGGCATGGTTAGCTGCTGTATTCGGAAAAGGACCAATGTGCTGAAATGCTTTCGGTGTTTGGGCTATGATCACATGACAAGAAATGTACGGGTACCGACAGGTCGAAGTTCTTTACGGATGCAGCGGAAAGGAGCATAAAGCAGCTCACTGAACGACTGCCCGAAAATGCCCTATCTACGCGGGAGATGGCAAGAATGACGACCATGTGATCGGGTCAGGTACGTGTGCTGTCTTTCGACGTGCATTGGAGAGTGCTAAACAGTCAAAATGCTAAGATTTCTACCAGGCAAAATCCATCGTAGTAGGGTGGCTAACGATCTCCTTGTTCAGTTTGCTGCGGAAAAGAATATTGATGTTGTGCTTATTAGCGAACAATATAGGAACAGGGATATTCCATCTTGGTACTCTGATGAAAGTGCGACGGCTGCTGTATGGGTAGCCGATCTCAGCACAGTTTATTGAAAAGTTTGGTGCTGGACATGGCTTTGTCTGGGTTAAGAGAAGAAATATCTCTTATGTTAGCTGTTATTTCACACCCAATGAATTAAATCGGCAGTTGGAGACCCGACTATCCGCCCTTGAGGATTTCCTGGGGACAGTAACTGGAGGTATTCTGGTGGGCGGTGATTTTAATGGCCGAGCAGGTGAGTGGGACATGGGTCATACAAACGGGAGAGGCCATTAATGTTTGGAGATGGCTGCTAGGTTAGACTTAGTGCTGCTAAATAGCGGTGATGTTCGAACATTTCTTCGGCCTGGGCAAAACGGATCCACACCAGACCTAACGTTTGTCTCTGAAGTACTTGCTGCTTACATTGCAGACTGGCAACCACTAATTATGCCCACTTAACCGAGAATGGTAAGTTTCTCGAGCTCTTCGTTTATTCAGTTAATCCACCCAAATTGCATTACCAAAACATGATCCTAGGAAGTGTGCACCCCCATTTAGCTATTGTTGGTAGGATTTCCAGGTATATGAGCCGGGGACCTCGAGATTCTGCAATCCTGTTTATCTTCGGATACGACAAGCAGCTCAAATGGTTTAAACGGGTACAGTACCACTGCTGGACCAGCAGCAGCGACTATACCGTTTATGGCAATCGCAAATAATGTTACGCTAAGCACCGATCCCTGTGGAACTCCGTTTTCCTGTATATGATATTGCGAATATGCCCCCCCTATTCGGACACGGAATAGGCCAAGGGACAGACAATTCACAATAAAAACCGGCAAGTTACCTCGGAATTTCCATTGATGCAGGGTAGAGAGGATGCCGTAACGCCAAGTTGTGCCATAGGCCTTCTCAAGGTCGAAGAAAACAGCGACTAGGTGCCATCTCCGGAGGAAAGCGTCCTGTATGGCGGTCTCCAGGCGCACCAGATGGTCGTTGGTACACCAAGATGCCCTGAATCCACACCGGTATTCAGACAAGAGTCCTCGTTTCTCCACGACCCACACCAGGCGCCGATTGACCATCCTCTCAAAGAGCTTGCACAGACCGTTAGTGAGACAAATAGGTCTGTAACTCCCTGTCAAATTGGGATCCTTATCAGGCTTCAGGATAGGTATAATGATACCTTCCTGCCATTGCGCTGGAAACACAACTTCCAACCAGATACGATTAAACACCTTGAGCAAATAACCAATGCTCTCATCGTTAAGGTGTTTAAGCATCTGGCTGTGAATATGATCCGGGCCGGGAGACGTGTCCCTGCAGAGCGCCAGCGCTCCGCGGAGTTCCCACGCCGTAAAGGGCACGTTGTACTCTTCCGAAGCGCGGGAAGCAAAACTGAGCTGGAAACGTTCTGCCTCGCGCTTCACGGCCACGAAGGCAGGATCATAGTTGTCGGAACCGGATAAATCCGCAAAATAAGATGCGAGATGGTTTGCAACGCGGTAAGGATCGGTAACCAATTCATTATCAATGGAAATTCCCGGTAGAGTAGATGTCTGAATGCCCGAAATGCGTCGTAGTTTAGTCCACACTTGAGAGGAGGAGGTATGTGCCGTGATAGACGACACATACCGTTCCCATGATTGTTTCTTACTCTGGCGGATAAGAAACCGTGCCTTGGCACGAAATTACTTAAACGCCACCAAATTGGCCATGTTTGGGCATCGCCGATAATGCTTATGAGCGCGACGACGGTCTCTTATTGCCGCTGCAATATCCTCAGTCCACCAGGGGACGAGTTTGCGACGAGGAGTCCCAGGAAAGGATGGGATGGACCCTTCGGCGGCAGCAAGAAGCACATCGGTGATTTGTTGTACCTCGTCATCGACGCTCCGGCAACTAAGATCAACGAACACAGCACGTTCTTGAAACGAGGGCCAATTTGCCCGCTTAAGTACCCAACGACTGGGGAACGACACGGGCTTCTGGCTAAGAAGAGCAAGAACGATCGGGAAATGGTCACTGTCACAGAGATCATCGTGTACATACCAACCAAAATGGGGAACTAACGCACGGCTACACACACTCAAGTCAATGTGGGAGTACGTGCCGTGCGTTAAGCTAAAATGAGTGGCTTCCCTCGTATTTAACAATGATAAATCCAGTCCTTGAATTAAGCCCTCCACGTCCCTGCCTCTGGGGCACGAAGATGGTGATCCCCATTGTGGGTGATGTGCATTGAAATCACCCACGAGTAGGAAAGGGGCGGGAAGCAGATCTACAAGATCAAAAACAGCGTTAATATCAAGGAGCTGGTTCGGTGGAAGGTACACGTTACAACAGTAGTCATAACAGGCAATGACACGCGAACTGCAATAGCTTCCAAAGGAGTAGTTAAGGGAAACTCATCACTATAGCAGTCAGAGCGATGATGATGATGATGATAATTGTTGTTTTAAGGGGCCTAACATCTAGGTTATCGGCCCCTGATGGTTTGGGTGATCGTGAAGATGAAAATGAAAAGCGAACTTAAAACAAAAAACTAACTACTAACCTACATACTAGAAGAAGAAATGAAAAACTAAAGGAGAATAAGGCAAATAAAGGACAGGAGGAAAAGAAATGCCCTCAACCCTCGAAGAAGGCGGATTGAGGGACTTGGAAGGAAGGAGAGCCATGAAAGGCAGATAGGGCAGTGAAAGAGGAGAGGGTCCGCCCCAAAGATAAGGGACAAAAAGGGAAAACGGACCCAGCTCAGGAATCCCTCGGGGTCGCCAACTCCCGAACTCACCAGCCGTGAGCCCCTGAGGGTGTAGCATTATCTAGGGTGCACCAAAAGTGGTGGGGCTACATACACCCGGCCTCCTTGAGGGCCTTAAGCAGAAGGCAGGAGATAACATGAAAAGAAAAAGAAGGCTGACCCCTCGCAGAAGGAGGGAATCAGAAAAGATGAGACAAGGGCCAATTAAGGCGGGAAAGGAAGAGACTCCCTAGGCCTCGGATACCCTAATACCGTCGGGGTCGGAAGAGAACAAGAGTTGACCAAGTGAGGTCGACAGGAAAGAAGACAGAGATGAGCCCGGCACAAGTAAGTGGAAGCAATGCCGGACTCAGCTGGGGCCCCGTGGTCGCCAACCCACGCCCACAAGATGTGAGCCCCTGGGGGGTCAAGTCAGAGCGAACTAAAGTGCAGACGCCCCCGGAGGCCCGGGCGGCGTCTGTTCGCTCTTTCGAGTATAGTCGGAAACCCCTCAGGACCGTCTGATGGTCAGACCTGAGATTTGTCTCCTGTAAACAGACTATACTCGCTGCGTATTGGGCTATGATCTGACGGAGCTCAGTCAAATGCCTGTCATAACTGTTGCAATTCCACTGTAACAGTGCCATAGTGTGAACTTTGAAACTAGGAAAAGAAGTAGCACGCTACAACTTAACCATTATCAGGTGACCACAAGCTCCATGTCCTCGTGTGGGGCCCTGGAGCGGACCGACCCAGCGGACGATTTCCGGGGCGCATGTTGGCGGCGGGGAGACCTCCGTGGGGAGCGCGCAGACCTGGGGACCGTTTAAACGGGCCAAGAGAGTTACTCCTGGCCCTGGTCGAAGATGCCGCCTCCGCCGGCTTAGGCGCGGCTTTCGCCGACCGTTGGGGTGGGGGAGATGTCTTAGACTTCCGCCCTTGCTGTGCGAGCGGAGCACCCTCCGCCCGCACAGTCTGTTTTGTGGTCGGAGGTGGGACAGGACCCACCTTCGAGCTGATGTTCAGTTCTCGGGTGCTGATCTCGGGATCGTAGGAGTCAATACGGGTTTCACAGCTGGTGCAAAGATGAGGTTGATGGAACTAGGCCAGGTATAATTTTACGATAATCAATCATGGGAGCAGTAGCAATCGTAGTGTGGTACCTCTTGCGAGCCTCCTGGTAGGAGAGACCTTCCAGGGTTTTGATCTCCTGGATTTTCTTCTCACTCAGGAACACAGGACAATCCTTGTCCCGAGGAGAATGAAATCCAGAGCAGTTGGTGCACTGCTCGTCATCATGAGGTACCTTCCCACACGTTGCACAAATTGCCAATTTTGAGCAACGAGATACCATGTGCCCTAACGTCTGGCACTTATAACATCGCTTAGGTGGCGGAATGTACGGCCTGACATCACAACGATAGCTTGTGACCTTAACCTTCTCCGGGAGTACTGAGCACTCAAGGGAAATGATGAAAGCACCCGTGTCAACGTCCTGACCGTTGACCTTGCGCGTAATGCGCCGGACATCGGTCACGTGACGGTGCCTCATATCCTCCTTGAGTTCCTCGTCAGTATTTAGAATCAGGTCCCTATGGAAAATAACTCCGCGGACCTGACTGAGAGACTTATGTTTTTCCACTTTGACGGGAATTTCGCCAAAGTGGTCACACGTCAAAAGTTTGTCTACCTGCTCAGCCGTTCTGGTCTTGAGCAATAAGCTACCGTTTCTCATGTTTTGTACTTTCTCTAGCTCACCATAGACACCTTCTATGTGGCGAGAAAACAAAATCGATTTGACCAGCTTGAAATCATCCCCATCGGTTCTGGTCGCGACCAGAAACTTGGGGGTATTAGCATCCATATTCGAACGTACAGACTGTTCCTAAGGAGTAGAACCCCTTAGGGAATCAAAATTTAAAGACTTGGGTGGGGGACCACCCTGTTGGGGGAAGATGCGCTTTTTTCCCATGGTCATTTCTTCCTCCCTGAATGCCACCGACTCCAATCACGGGCTGTCTCTGTAGGCGCTACCCAGCCAAGGAAAGGCCCGCCTAGCTTGGAAGGCATTGCCCGGGGGTCCGATGTTTGACATGCCATACGGGCATGTACCCCTTGGCATATACTAGAGAGTTTTCCAGCACAGGCATGCAGCTGTGCGGGGACCTACGTTGTCAGGCGGATACTACTGCAGGGTACATGGCGCACCCACCTGTCGGTGTGGCCAGACCGAACAGGCTCTCGAGCGTAGTCGCACACTTAGGTGGCCCTTCCCCTGACAGCACGCACATATAATTTTGAGTGCCAGACCTCAAAAACATGAACGGAAAAGAAGTGCGATATAATCTAATGAGAGTTATATCGCACAAAGTGGGGCGTTTAGAGGTTGCTGTCAAACCCGTAAAGGGGACCTGGGCCAAGAAACCCTTTTAGTAGCCTTCTACGACTGGCAGGGTATACCTGTGGGTGTATTCCATCCCTCCCACCCACGAGAGGTCCAATTCACAAGACAAGTCGGAAACCTAAAAGAATAGCCAAGGTCGCCCCTTTTAGTCTCCTCGTACGACAGGCAGGGGATACCGTGGGTGTATTCTAAACCCCCCACCCACAGGGGGGATGAAGTGATTGTAGCTGTTTTGGAGTTCCTAATAATATTTTATTTAATGTGTAGTGAAAGCTACTTAATGGAATCTTCGATTGGTCGTCATCAAATATTAGTCATGCCTCATATATTTGAAAACAGAGGTACTTGTAAGTATTTGTTCGGCTCTGAAAGAAGGTAAAGGTAAAGTGATCTGTGCAATTAGGTACATAACGTAGTAGTAAGTTTGGTTAGTTTATTTTTCATGGCCAGCTCGTGATTTCTCATGTTAAGTTGGCACGCACTTAGGCCTAGTGAACAAGGTTTTCAACTATGTTTTGTTTATAAATTCTTTCCTTTCCTTCCCTTTCACTTGCAGTATGCCTGCGGGTCTGTTTATTTCCTTTTTTAATTACGAAGTGTAATTGGAGAAGTTTTTAATGCTAGGCGCGCTCGTCAGCTGTCATCTTGTTGGGTTTTGTTGTTGTTGCCTGTCCATTAACAGTCAGCTGTTGGATGAACAAAAGGAGATCTGGTCTGCCATGACACGAATGAAGTTGATTTTTATTTTGGTCCACTTGTGAATTCAGATTTAAGGTTAAATATTCTGAATACGGTGAATTATTTGTCTTATATGATGCTCGATAAAATCTCCAGATATGCTCGAAAACCATGTGTTTTATGCTCGATAGATAAGCTCGAAAAACCCATTATATGCGGTTAAATATGCAGAATATGCTCGAAAACTCCGTTAAAAACTACAGAAAGGAAAGTGAAACGAAAAAACCAATAACATACCTTTATATACGAGCTTTATTTTCTGATTGTATGTATGATACACTGCAATATACTCACATTCAAGTTTTTCAAGTATATATAACAGAAGTTTTCTAATAAAAGTTACAGTTTAAAAGTTCATTTACAAAATGTTCAGAATTAGGTGAGTCAATGAAGTCGATCTGAGTTGGTTTGTACAACAAGATTTTTTCCTATGTTTTCAGTTTTGAATGATTTTCTTAAACCAATCAATAACAGTTTCAATGACGAGAACGACCTCACTAAAGGTTAAAAACATGCGCTCCAGATAGGCTCTTCAATAATTATTTCTGTTTTCGAACCTTAAGAATGGTCAGGGCCGGAATTCGGGGGGGGGGGGGGATTCGAAGAAGAACAAACTATTTAGATGAAAACCAAAAGAATATGCATTTATATGCTTCTATTCTGAAAACCGCGGTTTTATGCATTTATATGCTCGATAAATCTCAATTCTGTTGGTACCAGAGAGGTGAAAATACCACCGAAAGGCTTCTTTCAATGTATACTATTCAGGAAAAAAATATGCAAATATGCTCGAATCCGAGCCCTATATATGACAATATCCAACTACGGATGGATTTAATGACATCGTGGAAGATTATTTGAAATCATTATTGAATTTTTCGATCTGGTCTACTAGTCACAATTGAGGGGTTGACCTAATTAATCTATCTTCGTGTTGGCTTTTATTATGAATCAAGCAAATGGTGAATAAGATAATAAAATACGAAAACTATATCCAAGAAAGCTGTCTAGAATTGAATTAGATGTCGTTCCAAGGGTCATAGGGTTGGAAACTACATCTTGAAGTGTTCTTAACCTCTTGTGAAATCTGCACCTTAGTGAACTTTAAGTGATTGTGTTTTAATAGATGATGATGTTAAATGGTATACAGTGGTTTTTTTCTTTCTGGGCACTGGGTTCTTCGATAGTTCTATGGTTGTAATCCTCTGGGTATTTAATTTATGGGCCGGCCTTTCCAATTTAGTACCTCTTAAATGTGTGTGTGTGTGGTGGGGGGGGGGGTCAAGTGTTTTGTGCAGAACGGTGGTTAGGTCTTTTATTGTTGCATATTTTAGAACTGTTGAGGGCCTAGGTTTAGAAGGGATTACACTAGTTATAACCGTCATGTGTAGGGTGTTATACATTTGGTGAATGTCATTAATTCTTGTATTCTTGTGTTTCATGTACCCGAATTATGTCCAAAATGGAAAAACGAGTTCTTCCTAACTTATTATTTGAGACGTGACGAAATTGGATACGAGGTTTTGATTAGAGGTGGTATACCTCGTGGCCGTTATGAATTGGATCTGGCTTTGCTAAGAGAACTGAGACATGGTAATATTACTGTCTCGGATATTAAACATGGATACTGGAAAGTAGGTAAGTCTTTTGTCATACCATCTGTGCATTACTTGTTTAGCGATATTGCGGTGTTGGAAAGTGAAAGTGACCCTTCGATGTCGCAAGTTAATAGGGTAAAGTATCGGGCTTTACATTGGCTGTTGAGATTGTCTGATCTTGTAAACGTATGGTCTCATGAAGATGCCTTTTTTTCTAACGAATTGTCTGATCTGCGTACTAGGTTGTCTGAATTGATGATGATGATGATAATTGTTGTTTTAAGGGGCCTAACATCTAGGTTATCGGCCCCTAATGGTTTGGGTGATCGTGAAGATGAAAATGCAAACTTAAAACTAAAACTAACTACTAACCTACATACTAGAAGGAGAAATTGAAAACTAAAGGAGAATAAGGCAAATAAAAGGACAGAAGGAAAAGAAATGCCCTCAACCCTCGGAGAAGGCGGATTGAGGGACTTGGAAGGAAGGAGACCCATGAAAGGCATATAGGAAAGTGAAAGAGGAGAGGGTCCGCCCCAAAGGTAAGGGACAAAAGGGGAAAACGGACCCAGCTCAGGAATCCCTCGGGGTCGCCAACTCCCGAACTCACCAGCCGTGAGCCCCTGAGGGTGTAGCATTATCTAGGGCGCACCAGAAGTGGTGGGGCTACATACACCCTGCCTCCTTAAGGGCCTAGAGCACAAGGCAGGAGGTAAAAGGAAGAGAAAAAGATGATGATGATGATGATAATTGTTGTTTTAAGGGGCCTAACATCTAGGTTATCGGCCCCTGATGGTTTGGGTGATCGTGAAGATGAAAATGAAAAATGAAAAGCGAACTTAAAACTAAAACTAACTACTAACCTACATACTAGAAGAAGAAATGTAAAATTAAAGGAGAATAAGGCAAATAAAAGGACAGAAGGAAAAGAAATGCCCTCAACGCTCGGAGAAGGCGGATTGAGGGACTTGGAAGGGAGGAGAGCCATGAAAGGCATATAGGAAAGTGAAAGAGGAGAGGGTCCGCCCCAAAGGTAAGGGACAAAAGGGGAAAACGGACCCAGCTCAGGAATCCCTCGGGGTCGCCAACTCCCGAACTCACCAGCCGTGAGCCCCTGAGGGTGTAGCATTATCTAGGGTGCACCAGAAGTTGTGGGGCTACATACACCCTGCCTCCTTAAGGGCCTAGAGCACAAGGCAGGAGGTAAAAGGAAAAGAAAAAGAAGGCTGACCCCTCGCAGAAGGAGGGTATCAGAAAAGATGAGACAAGGGCCAATTAAGGCGGGAAAGGAAGAGACTCCCTAGGCCTCGGATACCCTAATACCGTCGGGGTCAGAAGAGAACAAGAGTTGACCAAGTGAGGTCGACAGGAAAGATGATGATGATGATAATTGTTGTTTTAAGGGGCCTAACATCGAGGTTATCGGCCCCTAATGATCTGGGTGATAGCGAAAATGATAATGAAATGGAAACCAGAACAAAATTATCGAAGACTGAAAATACGTACAAAAAGGAACTCATATGGAAACAACTCACAATATGGTCCTACAAAAGGGAATTTAGAATGATAAGTTGCACAAAAAGAATAGATTGAAAAAGACCCACAAAACGTAGACTAGATTCAAAAGACGTACAAAATGCAAAGTAGCGCCGAAATACTTACAAAATGCAACTGAAATTCAAAATACTTACAAAATGCAAATGAGATCGACAGTACGTACAAAATGCAATTGAGGTTCAAAATACTTACAAAATGCAATTGAAATTGAAAATACACAATGCAATTCAGATTGAAATATCCCAGTTCCAATCCAAATTATTCACAAAGTGCAATTGAAATTCAAAATACTTACAAATTGCAATTGAAATTGAAAATGCTTACAAAATGTACGGTAGATTCAAACGACTCATGTGGATTGACAATACTTACAAAAAGCAATTTAGATTGAAAATACTTGACAAATGTAATTTAGATTCAAAATACCCACAAAATGCAATTGAGAATCAAAATATCTGCAAAATGCCCACCAAACAAAATGCAATTTAGATTCAAAATTCGTGCGAAATGCGGTTTTGGTTGAAAATACTTACAAAATGCAATTGAAATTCAAAATACTCACTAAAATGCCCTGACGCCTGCATTGAAAGACTTACTAAAAAGCAATTTAGATTGTCAATCTTTACAAAATGCAATTGAGGTTGAAAACAATCGCGAGATGTAATTTAGATCGAAGAGACTTACAAAATGCAACATAGATCAAAAATGCCGTAAAAAAAAAAAGGTAAAAGGGAATTTAGATACACGGTGATTCGAGTAACAAAAACAGAGCGGGAATCTTAAAGAGAAAAGGAAATAGAAGGAAAAGAGGAGAGGAGAGGGGAGAGAGGAGAAGGTCCGCCCCAAAGGGAAGGGACAAAAAAAGGGGAAAACGGACCCTGCTCAGGAATCCCTCGGGGTCGCCAACGCCCGAACTCACCAGCCGTGAGCCCCTGAGGGTGTAGCATTATCGACGGTGCACCAGAAGTGGTGGGGCTACATACACCCTGCCTCCTTAAGGGCCTTGTGCACAAGGCAGGAGGTAAAAGGAAAAGAACAAGAAGGCTGACCCCTCACAGAAGGAGGGTATCAGGAAAGATGAGACAAGGGCCAATTAAGGCGGGAAAGGAAGAGACTCCCTAGGCCTCGGATACCCTAATACCGTCGGGGTCGGAAGAGAACAAGAGTTGACCAAGGAAGGTCGACAGGAAAGAAGAAAGAGAGGAGCCCGGCACAAGTAAGTGGAAGCAATGCCGGACTCAGCTGGGGCCCCGTGGTCGCCAACCCACAACCCACTAGATGTGAGCCCCTGGGGGGCGACAGGAAAGAAGACAGAGAGGAGCCCGGCACAAGTAAGTGGAAGCAATGCCAGACTCAGCTGGGGCCCCGTGGTCGCCAACCCACGCCCACCAGATGTGAGCCCCTGGGGGAGGTTGTCTGAATTGTATGATCGTGTGTTTTCTCGGACTAATGGTGACGATAAGTGTGATTCTGTCGTGTTGTCGAGTAGTGTGTGTTCTGTAAATTATGATTGGTGTGAAGCCAATTTAGATAGTGAATCTGTAAGAAATTCAGCATCTTGTTTGTTATTAAATTCTGAAGAGACTGTTAACAACGTGAGGAATCGTAATGCTTCGGTCTTTGAGATTGAAACTAGGTCAATCTTTCAACAACCTACCGTTATGTCACGCGCTAATAGGTCTAATTCTGGCGGTCAGAGTAGTAATAATAATTATTATTCCAGATTAGCTGCGCCTTTTCATTATGAAAGCACTGCCAATAAGGAAGTTAACCTCACTTCTGATGTACCCCATGGTTCTAAGTAAGTACAGACGAGTGCATCTTTATTTAATGCTTTTAATGAAGTGCAACAGAGTTTATTTGAATCCGTTTGAACTTGGATAACCGTTCTCGTGTATTTGAGGCTAGTAATTTGGTACCTGATCGTAGTCCCAGTTTTGCGCCGCTACCCAATCCATTGTCATTAATACTAAAAGATTTTCATTGCAGCAATGGGAGTGACAGTGATTTATTAATTATGTTTTTACGCAAATTTGTAGAACTAAAGGACAGTGCGATTGTGTTTGGCCTATCTGAGTGCCAAATATAGGATTGTGTTCCCTTGTAACTTGGGAATGCTTCGTGATATTTTAATTGACAACATGCCAGGTGGAAAATCGCTTCTTGATTTTTAGTCGCAAGTATTAAATTATTTTATTACCCCTCATACCTTGTCGGATCTTCATAGATTTTATTTATTTAGAGATCAACGTATGAAAGAGACCCTTAGTGACTATTTTGCTGATATTAAGTACTATGTGAAGGTTTTCGCCGTTCAGTTGGACGAGGAAAAAATTGTTGCTTCCTTGGTCGAGGGAATAAATCCTATTCATAGGCTGTGTTTGCCTATGTGCACCCAACCTAGATCCTATAGGGAATTTACTGACTTAATTATAATGGCAGAGAAGTTCAGGAAGGTTGACACCACGCGCATGAGGAAGTTTTCTATGCCATGTCCATTTGTTCATGGTCCCTTAGGTCAAAATGTTTCTACATCTGCGATTCAGGGTTTGAGTGCTGGTCGTCCTGGAGAGATGAGCGGAGATGGGGGATGTAATAATTCTAGTTTTCAGAGTAATATGTGTCGAGATGTTGTACCTATGTCTGGAAGAGGTAATTATTTTCAGGGGCATGCCACTAGAGGACCAAGGCAGAGTAGTTCATTTGGAGGTAAGAGATGTGATTTATGTGGTTCTTATAATCACATCAGGCCTTGGCGTGATACAAATTTGTATTAAGTCATTGTGCAGGGTAAGTAGTGTTGAAATTTACTAAATTGTATGTCCCAGAACAGTTAATATATAATTCCCCCCTGCATGCACGTTTTGATGATGATGATGATGATAATTGTTGTTTTAAGGGGCCTAACATCGAGGTTATCGGCCCCTGATGGTTTGGGTGATCGTGAAGATGAAAATGAAAAGCGAACTTAAAACTAAAAACAAACTAATAACCTACATACTAGAAGAAGAAATGGAAAACTAAAGGAGAATAAGGCAAATAAAAGGACAGAAGGATAAGAAATGCCCTCAACCCTCGGAGAAGGCGGATTGAGGGACTTGGAAAGAAGGAGAGCCATGAAAGGCATATAGGAAAGTGAAAGAGGAGAGGGTCCGCCCCAAAAGTAAGGGACAAAAGGGAAAAAACTGACCCGTCTCAGGAATCCCTCGGGGTCGCGAACTCCCGAACTCACCAGACGTGAGTCCCTGAGGGTGTAGCATTATCTAGGGTGCACCAGAAGTGGTGGGGCTACATACACCCTGCAAGGGCCTAAAGCACAAGGCAGGAGGTAAAAGGAAGAGAAAAAGAATGCTGATCCCTCGCAGAAGGAGGGTATCAGAAAAGATGAGACAAGGGCCAATTAAGGCGGAAAAGGAAGAGACTCCCTAGGCCTCGGATACCCTAATACCGTTGGGGTCAGAAGAGAACAAGAGTTGACCAAGTGAGGTCGACAGGAAAGAAGACGGAGAGGAGCCCGGCACAAGTAAGTGGAAGCAATGAAGGACTCAGCTGGGGCCCCGTGGGCATGTTTTGAGAGAATGTATGTATTTGCATAAATGATGATGATAATTGTTGTTTTAAGGGGCCTAACATCTAGGTTATCGGCCCCTGATGATTTGGGTGATCGTGACGATGAAAATGAAATGCAAACTTAAAACTAAAACTAACTAATAACCTACATACTAGAAGATGAAA
Organism: Meconema thalassinum; assembly: GCA_946902985.2. Classification (NCBI taxonomy): domain Eukaryota; kingdom Metazoa; phylum Arthropoda; class Insecta; order Orthoptera; family Tettigoniidae; genus Meconema; species Meconema thalassinum. The sequence goes on from OX336392.1 coordinate 474,473,921, forward strand.
TGGAAAACTACAGGAGAATAAGGCAAATTAAGGACAGGAGGAAAATAAATGCCCTCAACCCTCGACGAATGCGGATTGAGGGACTTGGAAGAAAGGAGGGCCATGAAAGGCAGATAGGAAAGTGAATGAGTAGAGGGTCCGCCCCACAGGTAAGGGACAAAAGGTGTAAACGGACCCAGTTCAGGAATCCCTCGGGGTCGCCAACTCCCGAACTCACCAGCTGTGAGCCCCTGAGGGTGTAGCAATACCTAGGGTACGACAAAATTGGTGGGGCTACATACACCCGGCCTCCTTGAGGGCCTTGAACAGAAGGCAGGAGATAACATGAAAAGAAAAAGAAGGCTGACCCCACGCAGAAGGAGGGAATCAGAAAAGGTGAGACAAGGGCCAATTAAGGCGGGAAAGGAAGAGACTCCCTAGGCCTCGGATACCCTAATACCATCGGGGTCGGAAGAGAACAAGAGTTGACCAAGTGAGGTCGACGGGAAAGAAGACAGAGAGGAGCCCGGCACAAGTACGTGGAAGCAATGCCGGACTCAGCTGGGGCCCCGTGGCGGTCAACCCACGTCCCACTAGATGTGAGCCCCTGGGGGAGATGAAAATGAAAATACTATATCAGACGGAGAGCTATTTCTGTTGGAGGAATCTCCTCTTCACGAGGAAACCGCGGAAGAGGTGGATCTCGCCGAACTAACCGGCACTAGCTGGTGGAGTGACACATTAGGAGCTAGTCACTTCCTGGCAGAGAGCCCTGGGACCCCGGTAGCGTGTCCTAGTACTTCCGCCGTTGACTCGGGCATCCAGAGAGGTAACAACTTAGTTATTGTTGTTTTAAGGGGAGGAACTACGAGGTCATCTGCCCCTGAAGGCTACAGGCATGTATACTGTATTTTCATTGTATTTAGTTACCGGTCGGATTCATTATTCTTTGGGGGCATGGTCCTCGTTAAAACCCCTACACACTATCAGACCAGACCGGACCAGCAGACGGTCGGAGAAAGTAGCTGAAGGGCGGGTAGTTCGATAGTGTGTAGGCCTGTCTGCCGACCGATTCGGTCTGTGCAGACTGTCTGACGGTCTGGTGGAAAACCTTCAGATCACCAGACTGCCCCTCGCCTGTCTTGTCTGGTCTGCGTTGTGTGTAGCGCTGTCTGGCCGAGTGGCTGACACCGTCGCGATCCACAGCAGTTTCAGTACGTATTCTACTGTTGAACAGAGAGGCACTACGTCTTATTACAAGATTCTGTCGCCATGTCTCAATATTCCCAGCATAGAAACAACGCGAGTGCCGATGATATTGTAGTAGGCGATCATGAGGTGGATACTATTGTTAGGGCCCATGGGGACCAAACATCCCATTGGGACCCTACGCACACCCCAGAAGGAAGATAGCCCCACGCCACTGGATCTACACTCACCTATAAAAATCTACAACTACTCATACATCTATAATCTATAACCACCCCATAAAACACGTCTACACATCTATCCAACCCACTACACCAATTTCACTCCAAAACCACCCGCACACCGAAACCAGCAACAACATCCGACCCACAGTTCTATTACACACAGCCAGCAGAATTGAAACCTCAGCGCTTGATCAAGGCTTGCACCATTCACATACACACATACTGAGGCTAACTGGAACAGCAACTGAATGGGGAAACACTCGACTCAGCAGTTCCAAAAGGTTATAGACGATGATGATGATGATGATGATAATTGTTGTTTTAGGGGGCCTAACATCTAGGTTATCGGCCCCTAATGATCTGGGTGATAGCGAAAAACACACAATGCAATTCAGAGTGAAACATCCCAGTTCCAATCCAAATCATTCACAAAGTGCAACTGAAACTCAAAACACTTACGAAACGCAATTGAAATTGAAAATGCCCACAAAACGCACGGCAGACTCAAACGACTCATGTGGACTGACAAAACCTACAAAATGCAATCTAGATTGAAAACACGTGACAAAACGCAATTCAGACTCATAACACCCACAAAATGCAATCCAGAATCAAAATATCCGCAAAACGCCCGCCAAACAAAATGCAACCCAGATTCAAAACTCCTGCGAAACGCGGTTCAGGTTGAAAACACAAAATGCACTTGAAACTCAATAATCTCACTAAAATGTCCTGCGCCTACATTGAAAGACCCACCAAAAAGCAATCCAGACTGTCAATCCCCACAAAACGCAACTGAGGCCGAAAACAATCGCGAGATGCATTTTAGATCGAAAAAAAAAAATGCAACGCAGATTAAAAATGCCTTAAAAATCGCTAAACGGGAATTTAGATACACGGTGAACCAAGTAACAAAACCAATGCGGGAATCTTAAAGAGAAAAGGAAATATAAGGAAAAGAGGAAAGAGAGGAGAGGGTCCTCTCCAAAGGTAAGGGACAAGAGGGGAAAACGGACCCAGCTCAGGAATCCCTCGGGGTCGCCAACTCCCGAACTCACCATCCGTGAGCCCCTGAGGGTGTAGCATTACCTAGGGTGCGACAAAAGTGGTGGGGCTACATACACCCGGCCTCCTTGAGGGCCTTGAGCAGAAGGCAGGAGATAACATGAAAAGAAAAAGAAGGCTGACACTCGCAGAAGGAGGGAATCAGAAAAGGTGAGACAAGGGCAATTAAGGCGGGAAAGGAAGAGACTCCCTAGGCCTCGGATACCCTAATACCGTCGGGGTCGGAAGAGAAACAGAGTTGACCAAGTGAGGTCGACAGGAAAGGAGACAGATAGGAGCCCGGCACAAGTAAGTGGAAGCAATGCCGGACTCAGCTGGGGCCCCGTGGTCGCCAACCCCCGTCCCACTAGATGTGGGCCACTGGGGGAGATGAAAATGAAAATACTATATCAGACGGAGAGCTATTTCTGTTGGAGGAATCTCCTCTTAACGAGGAAACCGCGGAAGAGGTGGATCTCGCCGAACTAACCGGCACTAGCTGGTGGAGTGACACATTAGGAGCTAGTCACTTCCTGGCAGAGAGCCCTGGGACCCCGGTAGCGTGTCCTAGTACTTCCGCCGTTGACTCGGGCATCCAGAGAGGTAACAACTTAGTTATTGTTGTTTTAAGGGGCGGAACTACGAGGTCATCTGCCCCTGAAGGCTACAGGCATGGTTACTGTATTTTCATTGTATTTAGTTACCGGTCGGATTCATTATTCTTTGGGGGCATGGTCCTCGTTAAAACCCCTACACACTATCAGACCAGACCAGACCAGCAGACGGTCGGAGAAAGTAGCTGAAGGGCGGGCAGTTCGATAGTGTGTAGGCCTGTCTGCCGACCGATTCGGTCTGTGCAGACTGTCTGACGGTCTGGCTGGAAAACCTTCAGACCACCAGACTGTCCCTCGCCTGTCTTGTCTGGTCTGCGTTGTGTGTAGCGCTGTCTGGCCGACTGGCTGACTCCGTCGCGATCCGCAGGAGTTTCAGTACGTATTCTACTGTTGAACAGAGAGGCACTACGTCTTATTACAAGATTCTGTCGCAGCATAGAGACAAAGCGAGTGCCGATGATATTGCAGTACGCGATCATGAGGCGGATACTATTTAGGGCCCATGGGGACCCAACACCCCATTGGGACCCTACGCACCCCCCAGAAGGAAGATAGCCCCCACGCCACTGGATCTACACTCACCTATAAAAATCTACAACTACTCATACATACATCTATAATCTATAACCACCCCATAAAACACGTCTACGCATCTATCCAATCCACTACACCAATTTCACCCCTAAGCCACCCGCAAGCCGAAACCAGCAACAACAACCCACCCACAGTTCTATTACACACAGCCCGCATAGTTGAAACCTCAGCGCTTGCTCAAGGCTTGCATCATTCACATACACACATACTGAGGCTACCTGGAACAGCAACTGAATGGGGAAACACTCGTCTCAGCAGCTCCAAAAGATTTAAGATGATGATGATGATGATGATGATGATTGTTGTTTTGAGGGGCCTATCATCGAGGTTATCGGCCCCTAATGATCTGGGTGATAGCGAAAATTATAATGAAATGGAAACCAGAACGAAAATTATGTGACGGAAAATTCGTACAAAAAGGAACTCAAATGGAAACAACTCACAATATGGTCTTTCAAAAGGGAATTCAGAACGAAAAGATTCACAAAAAGAAGAGATTGAAAACGACCCACAAAACGTAGGCTAGATTCAAAATACGTACAAAATGCAATGTAGCGTCGGAATATTTACAAAATGCAACTGAAATTCAAAATACTTACAAAATGTAAAAGTGATCGAAAATACGTACAAAATGCAATTTAGGTTCAAAACACCCACAAAACGCAATTGAAACAAAAAAAAACACAATGCAATTCAGATTGAAACATCCCAGTTCCAATCCAAATCATTCACAAAGTGCAACTGAAACTCAAAACACTTACGAAACGCAATTGAAATTGAAAATGCCCACAAAACGCACGGCAGACTCAAACGACTCATGTGGACTGACAAAACCTACAAAATGCAATCTAGATTGAAAACACGTGACAAAACGCAATTCAGACTCATAACACCCACAAAATGCAATCCAGAATCAAAATATCCGCAAAACGCCCGCCAAACAAAATGCAACCCAGATTCAAAACTCCTGCGAAACGCGGTTCAGGTTGAAAACACAAAATGCACTTGAAACTCAATAATCTCACTAAAATGTCCTGCGCCTACATTGAAAGACCCACCAAAAAGCAATCCAGACTGTCAATCCCCACAAAACGCAACTGAGGCCGAAAACAATTGCGAGATGCATTTTAGATCGAAAAAAAAATGCAACGCAGATTAAAAATGCCTTAAAAATCGCTAAACGGGAATTTAGATACACGGTGAACCAAATAACAAAACCAATGCGGGAATCTTAAAGAGAAAAGGAAATATAAGGAAAAGAGGAAAGAGAGGAGAGGGTCCTCTCCAAAGGTAAGGGACAAGAGGGGAAAACGGACCCAGCTCAGGAATCCCTCGGGGTCGCCAACTCCCGAACTCACCATCCGTGAGCCCCTGAGGGTGTAGCATTACCTAGGGTGCGATAAAAGTGGTGGGGCTACATACACCCGGCCTCCTTGAGGGCCTTGAGCAGAAGGCAGGAGATAACATGAACAGAAAAAGATGCCGGACTCAGCTGGGGCCCCGTGGTTGCCAACCCACGCCCACAAGATGTGAGCCCCTGGGGGGAAGAGGAGAGATGTTTCTGGCGACTGCTAATGAAGAGAAGAGATAGGTTAATAGGACATATACTAAGACACCCATGTATAGCAAGCTTAGGTATGGAAGGAAGGGTCGAGGACAAGAACTGTAGGGGTAGAGCAAGGTTTGAATATGTTAGATTGCCTCAGATGTAGGGTGTGGTAGCTAAGTAGAGATGAAACGATTAGCTCAGGGTAGGGAGGCATGGAGGGCTGCATCAAACCAGTCAAAAGACTGAAGACTCAAACAAAAACATTATATATATATCAAAAGTGACCTCTGTGTTCTTGTACCATAGGCTTAATTGGTTGGTTCTTAAGTTTAGGGGCTGCGACAACGCGGTCAAGTAGCCCCGTGTACTTTGGATGTGTAGAATCTGTCTGATAACCGGTGTTAATTGTGATGACTGTAATAGTGTGTGTTATCTGTTTTTTTAATTTAAGTACTGCAACTTAGAATTTTTCAAATAGTTCCTAATTTTGCCGCCAAGCTCCACCGTCAACGACTACTAGGACAAGTTCAGAACTTAGCTACTAGACGCCACCGCAGTCGGCTCTTGGCAACGAACGTAGAAACCTAAGAGCGTTCTTTACATTCTTAACCTATCTAATTTAGCTTCACACAGGTGCAATTAGTGGAAGATTCTTTAACATGCCATAAATCTATGACATGGGACCGCCGGCTTTACTTCCCCTCCGAAGGAAGGCATAGTGAGGGATTTTTAACGCTCTTAAAAATCCGACAGCTTTGGCCGGGTTTGAACCCGCTATATTGGTTCAGCTCAGCATGCTACCGACTACGCCACCGAAGCCGCCATCAGCTTAGTTATCCTCTTAAGTTTATGCTATTTTACTGCCTGGGTAAATTGTTTGTTCAACACCTTCCACCTTCCTCGCTGGTATTCTGGGGGCTTTCTTATTTTATTTTAAATTAGTTACCTCTCATTAACTACCCAGTGTGTCATTGGTAGCAGAGCGTGGTTAGTAAATTTAAATAAAAAATCACTGCCCATCCGGCAAATAGAGATTGTACTTGTACTTGTAGATTTTGTACAGTTACAAAGTTAGTTAAATACACAGTTTATAGAACACTGAAATATGTGTGTGTGCGTGAGAATGATACCATGCGGTCGCAAAGTTTTCTCCACACAAGTCCATCATTTCACCTTGGATAATAATAAAAATATTTTACAGTTTATGTAGTGTTGAATGTCTTCAATCCTTCAATTATTACACAATGCCTTGATGGCTATCCATAAGAAAGTTATTCGTAGATTTTTCCTGCCACATGGTTTCCTTTCACTTGTGCTCCTTCATGCACATGTTGTCTCTTCCACAGACAAATAGGAACTGGTGTTACAAAATATGGCGTGCTCCCAGTACATGAGCTGGCCACGTAAATTGATAGTTTCTTCGATTCACGAAGTATGCTGTACTTCAAATATGCAGAATTACTTGGTTATAATTATAGTTGATGTTTGGAATGTGAAAAATAAGTAAAAATATAATCATAAGCGATATTGCTTCAGCTTCTTCCCGCCGCTCGCAGGGTATATTTAGTTACATTTCAGCAAAAGATTTAGTCTCGGTTGTCTGAGCAAACATGCGTCAACGGGCGCAGTACCTTGAGGTGTTTCTTTTATGCTGCGGTCGATTCGTTCGCTTCGTTTTGTTTCTATGTTTAAGAGGCTCTACAAACAAAAACACACCTAACCTGGGGCTAACGACCCTTGCTTGTAGTACAATATTCGGCCAGGCATTGCCTAACATAGTAGAAGTCATTTTTGGCTCGACAGAAGCCAATAGTTTCTCGCTCTGCTCGATTAGCTTGTTATGCATGGTCTGTGTCGTGTACTTTGTGTACCATATATAGGCAACAATGAAATGACGTCTCGGTAACAATTGAACATGCCTAATGCGCATCTTTCAGTAGCAGTTGAGCCATATATGATGAATCACGGAATATCAAATCTTCCTCTTCTTCCTAGCACGGTCCCGCTGGTGCAGGGTCCGCTTTTTTGTCATTGAACCCCATTGTGTCCGGTTTCGTGCGTCAGCTTGATTTAGGCCAGTAAATTTTAAGTCACAATCCAGGAATAGCAATTAAAGTATGAAAATAACTGTATTAGCTAAGTGAAAGTATAGGATCTTGGTTCATTCATTCCCGATCCACTACGGGTACACACTTCTTTGTTCTTGATGAAGTAGTACTCTTGCCAGTGGGCTATGATTGCCTTATCCTTTACAACTGTAATTTATAAAATCCTCAATCCCCATAATGTTACAAAACAGTCAGAATGCCACACAATAAAATGAGCGATATGTGTGATTATGTACTCTTCTCAGGTGCTGCTGAAATTGATTGAATATCCACTGTCGAGGAAGGAAGAGTGTGTTGGCAGGGAACCAGTTCCTGCCTCCACCATTATGTTGGTATCCTTGTGGCTCCTAGCCATATCAATTTGCTTTCGGGATGTAGCCGACAGGTTTGACCTCTCAAAGGGTAATGCCCATAAGCAGTTTCTGCTATTCGTAGCAACTATAAATGACCTTGGGTCAAAATTGATCACTTGGCCTGAGGGGAATGGTGCAGCTAGAATTGTAGCCGATTTCGATATGCTGAGACGTGACCGTCCATTTCCTGGTGTGGTGGGCTGTATCAATGGGACCCACATCAAGATACCAGCTCCAAAGCAGGACAGGAGGAGTTATTATAACAGGAAGGGGTTCTACTCCGTAGTGCTACAAGTTGTGTGCGACTCCAAAAAGAAAATGTACAGACATTTATTGTGGTTGGCCTGAGATAACGCACGATGCCCGTGCTTAGGAGATCCCCGTTGTATGAGAAGCTCCAAGACAACAACCAGTTTGCATTCCATTTATTGTGGTTGGCCTGCATCAACACACGATGCCCGTGTTTAGGAGATCCCCGTTGTATGGGAAGATCCAAGACAACAACCAGTTTGCATACCATTTATTGGGCGATGGAGCTTACAAACTAGAAACATATCTTCTTACTCCATTTAAGGACAATGGCCACTTCTCGAGGAGACAAAGGAAATTTAATTATCGTTTGTCGTGCGTGCGAGCAGTAATTGAACAATCATTGGACTGTTGAAGATTAGATTCCGAAGGCTTAGGTTCTTAGTAATGGCTAAGGTCGAGGCAATTGGGAAGTAGTCTACGCTGCTTGCATTTTACACATCATTTGCATCTCCCTGGGTGATGTCTTGCCTGATGAGGTTCTGCCAGAGGAAGAAATAGACAATCAACCAGAGGATGTCCATGTCACAGCCACTGGTGCAGGTGCAGCAAAGCGGTAAGCCCTGGCAGATTTGTTTATGGGGTTGAATTAAAATATTAATTAAGACTTTCACAGTCGCTGTTTGTGGATGTTTTACCACATCAGGGAAATACAACAAAGGATGAAGGCGCAACGAGGCAATGGTTATCAAGCCTACTGAGGGGAAGACACATGCAGAAGTTCTTCAATCATTTCGTCAGCAAGCAACATCTGATTGTAGTCGCGTAAACCTAAAATCTATTCGCAGAATGTTGACTGGTGCGGTGCTCCTTTAAATGAAAGGGAAAAATTGTGATAAAGGCAAGTTCAGGGACATGATTTCCAAAGCAGCAGAGGGTTTAAGAGAAGTCAAAATGATGACTCCCACCATAACCTTGGAAATTAAGGATTTGGACTGTCTTACTACAACAGTGGAAGTCCATTCAATATTAGAGGACCGACTTAAGGATCACATGGGTAAAATAAGAGTTACTATTACCAAGCCCAATTTCAGAGAACAGCGAATGGCCATAGTTGTGGTAAATTCCAATTGGGCAAATGAGTTGCCCCTTGATCAGCATATTAAGATAGACATGGTTAGCTATTGTATTCGGAAAAGGACCAATGTGCTGAAATACTTTCGGTGTGTGGGCTATGATCACATGACAAGACAATGTACGGGTACCGACAGGTCGAAGTTGAGCTACAGATGCAGCGGAAAGGAGCATAAAGCAGCTCACTGAACGACTGCCCCAAAATGCCCTTTCTGCGCGGGAGATGGCAAGAATGACGACCATGTGATCGGTTCAGATATGTGTGCTGTCTTTCGACGTGCATTGGAGAGTGCTAACCAGTCAAAAATGCTAAGATTTCTACCAGGTAAAATCCATCGTAGTAGGGTGGCTAACGATCTCCTTTTTCAGTTTGCTGCGGAAAAGAATATTGATGTTGTGCTTATTAGCGAACAGTATAAGAACAGGGATATTCCATCTTGGTACTCTGATGAAAGTGGGACGGCTGTTGCATGGGTCGGATCCCAGCAGTGTTTTTATTGAAAAGTTTGGTGCTGGAAATGGCTTTGTCTGGGTTAAGAGAAATGTTAGCTGTTATTTCACACCCAATGAATCAAATCGGCAGTTTGAGACCCGACTAGCTGCCCTTGAGGATTTCCTGGGGACAGTAACTGGAGATATTTTGGTGGGCGGTGATTTTAATGGCCGAGCAGTTGAGTGGGACTTGGCTCAAACAAACGGGAGAGGCCATAAATGTTTGGAGATGGCTGCTAGGTTAGACTTAGTGCTGCTAAATAGCGGTGATGTTCGAACATATCTTCGGCCTGGGCAAAACGGAACCACACCAGACTTAACGTTTGTCTCTGAAGTACTTGCTGCTTACATTGCAGACTGGCATGTAATGCTTAGATAATAACAACAGTGATCATAGATACATTCTTTTTAATACTCGGCCTCGAGGAGGGGTAGTCCATGACATTCTGATACCGTCTAGATGGAACGTTGATCACAAGGATGGTAAAATTTTTCTTGCAGTAATAGCTCAGGGGAAACAAGTTCTGGAGGATTTGTTTCAACATAGCACCGCGGGCTCTGCAGATACCCTGGTTAGGTCGACCATTAATCTCAAAGGCTTGCGGAGCATCCATGCCCCCCCCCCCCCAAGTTGCCGAACGGACGGCCAGCCTTTTGGTGGAATGTTGAAATAGCACAGGCTCGACGACTGTGTTTTCGATTAAGGAGAAGGGCACAAAGGCTCTGCAGAGATTCTCTACAATTCGTAAATGCGATAGGAGAGTGTAGAGTGGCGAGGAGGACTCTCAAACGGGCCACTGCTCATAGTAAGGCACATAAATGGAACGAGCTCATTAACGATGTAGATCAGTACCCATGGGGTCTGGGCTACAAAGTTGTCAATAAGAAGATGATGATGATAATTGTTGCTTTAAGGGGCCTAACATCTAGGTTATCGGCCCCTGATGGTTTGGGTGATCGTGAAGATGAAATGAAATGCAAACTTAAAACTAAAACTAACTACTAACTTACATACCAGAAGAAGAAATGGAAAACTAAAGGAGAACAAGGCAAATAAAGGACAGGAGGAAAAGAAATGCCCTCAACCCTCGAATAATGCGGATTCAGGGACTTGGAAGGAAGGAGAGCCATGAAAGGCAGATAGGAAAGTGAAAGAGGAGAGGGTCCCCCCCACAGGTAAGGGATAAAAGGGGGAAACCGGACCCAGCTCAGGAATCTCTCGGGGTCGCCAACTCCCGAACTCACCAGCCGTGAGCCCCTGAGGGTGTAGCATTATCTACGGTGAACCAGAAGCGGTGGGGCTACATACACCCGGCCTCCTTGAGGGCCTTGAGCAGAAGGCAGGAGATAATATGAAAATAAAAAAGGCCGAACACTCGCAGAAAGAAGGTATCAGAAAAGATGAGACAAGGACCAATTAAGGCGGGAAATGAAGAGACTCCCTAGGCCTCGGATACCCTAATACCGTCGGGGTCGGAAGAGAACAAGAGTTGACCAAGTGAGGTCGAAAGGAAAGAAGACAGAGAGGAGGCCGGCACAAGTAAGTGGAAGCAATGCCGGACTCAGCTGGGGTCCCGTGGTCGCCTACCCACGTCCCACTAGATGTGAGCCCCTGGGGGGGGGGGGGTCAGTAAGAAGCTCGGCGGAATTATGGTGTCTACTACTGCTATGACGGCATCCCAGAAGGAAGCTATTATACTGTAGATGAGCTATTTCCTAACCATCCAGAGAGAGTTCCTGATCACATTCCGGTAATGCATGATTATATTCCGCTATTCACCAGAGAGGAATTACAAACTACAGTACGATCTCTTAAAAATAAGAAGGCACCAGGGCCGGATGGAATTCCTGCTGAAGTGTTAAAGGCGATATCCGAAGAGGAACCAAATTTTTGCAGAACATATGTAATTGTTGTTTACTACAGGGAGTCTTTTCGACCCCGTGGAACGTGGCCAGGTTTGTGCTCATGCCTAAAGGCAAAGGAGATCCCACTACTGTCTCAGATCAGAGACCTCTATGCATGTTGGACATGGCTGGCAAACTATTTGAGAAGATGATCAAAGGAAGGCTTTAGGCGGCGATTGTTGCTGCAGGAGGTCTGTCCCCCAAACAATACGGTATTGTTATGGGTAAGTCCACCATCAGTGCTTTTGAAGAAGCGGTGATGGCAGTCAGGTCCACTGAGCAAGGAAACCACTTCACTAGGAAAATTTGATTACTGCTTACTCTGGATGTGAAAAATGCCTTCAATTCTGCCCGATGGATTGACATAATAGCTGCACTAGAAACAACATTTAACATTGATCGCTATCTGGCGTCTGTACAGAGGAATTATCTTTGTGATCGTTGGATAGAGTATGACATAGATGAAGGAGTCAAGTGTCGCAAGGTAACATCAGGGGTGGCTCAAGGCTACGCAAATGTGTAGAAAAAATCAGGGGCATTTGGAGAAACTTAAAGAAAAAATAACAAACAAACTAAATACAACAATTATTTTGCAGCCGTAAGCTGGCGCGGCGAAAAAAGTAGCACGATTCCCCTCGCTGACTAAATCATCTCTAAATGAATCGTTCGGCAAGAGGGGAGGTACCATATAAGCAAGAATATAATAGACTACTAATTAATGATGATGATGATGATAATTGTTGTTTTAAGGGGCCTAACATCTAGGTTATCGGCCCCTGATGGTTTGGGTGATCGTGAAGATAGACTACTAATTAATAAACTAGCCGCTAAATTAACAGGAATTTGTGGCAACATCATGGAAATTTGTCAGGCAAAGTCTGTCGCAACTATGCTATTGGCTTTAATATTACATATCGATGGTGTACATGCCAATTGGCGTAACCCTCTCAAATTCTGAAATAAGATTGAATCAAATAGCACTGTAGCGCATAAACTGGCAAATGGCGTAACCCTCAACAACTTCAATGTGAAAATATAAATTAACCATGGCGTTCTAACCCCACTCATGGCGAAAGTCAAGCAGGCCACTTGGGGTAAGCAACTAATAACCCTCAGGTCAAGAGAATATCCTACCAAAGCTGACCAAGTGTAATGAATTGTGAAAATATGATATTTAAATCGATTAAGAATGCATCTTTTTCAAAATATTCACCAGTCATAAAGCTGAAATACTCAAGTTACTCTGGGGTTAAAACGGTGACTCCTGGATCTGTAAGGAGCATGCACACCCAGAGGAGCTTCTTTCTTTCACTTAGGCCTAAATGTGTTAACAATTCAAACTGTCACGTGCAATTACCTGGTAAAGCAATCTCTGTGAGGTATCATAATTAATATCTACAAATGTCTCCCACTCATTCTCTACCGGATGGTAATTGGGTATTCAGTATGAGTTGTCTCATGCGCGGCTTCGGTGGCGCAGTTGGTAGCGTGCAGAACTACTATGCCCAAGATCGCGGGTTCAAAAGCGGCCGAAGTCTTTGGATTTCCCCACCCCAGGGGCTCACATCTAGTGGGAAGTGAGTTAGCGACCACGGGACCCCAGTTGAGTCCGGCATTGCTTCCACTTACTTATCCCGGGCTCCTCTTCGTCTTCTTTCCCGTCGACCTCCCTTGGTCAACTCTTGTTCTTTTCCGACCCCGACGGTATTAGTATTGGCAATTGGCTCCTTGTGTATTAAATTCCCTTTAGCAATTTTTTTGCATCTAAGCTCCATTTTGTTGGTATTTTCAATCTACTTTGCATTTTGTAATTTTTTCGATCTAAGTTGCATTTTGCGAGTGTTTTCAACCTCAATTGCATTTTGTAAGGTGAGCATTTTGCAAGTATTTTGATTCTCAATTGCATTTTGTGGGTATCTTCGATCTAAATTACATTTTGTAGGCTAAGTATTTTCAATTTCAATTGCATTTTGTAAGCATTTTGAATTTCAATTGCACTTTGGGAGTATTTTGAATTTCAATTGCACTTTGCGGTACTTACAGTACCATTCGGTACCAAAAGTAGGAACTACTTGAAATTGATCGTCTGCAGTCCTTACCTGAATTACAGATACCACACACTAATACAGCCATCACAATTAACACCAGTTATCAGGCAGATTCTACAAACATCCAAAGTACACGGAGCTACTGGTACTTTCCTTGGAATCAATTCAAGTAGACCTTCTGTTATAGCAAATTTTTCACCACCAAATTTTATCCACTTTTTATCAAAGAAAATCCAAACCCAACAGGCGTGCTCTTAAAGCACATGAAAACAGACACTATATTATGCTTACTGGAAATACCAAGCTCATCAACCTCAGACTGTAATCAAAAGAATTTAAAACGTCAATAATTTAAATTTTACCAAAATATAATGAAAGGGCTGACCCTTCGAAGAAGGAGGGATCAGGCAAGATGAGACAAGGAGCTACTGGTACTTTCCTTTGAATCAATTCAAGTAGACCTTCTGTTATAGCAAATTTTTCACCACCAAATTTTATCCACTTTTTATCAAAGAAAACCCAAACCCAACAGGCGTGCTCTTAAAGCACATGAAAACAGACACTATATTAAGCTTACTGGAAATACCAAGCTCATCAACCTCAGACTGTAGTCAAAAGAATTTAAAACGTCAATAATTTAAATTTTACCAAAATATAATGAAAAGAAAACATGAGGGCTGACCCTTCGAAGAAGGAGGGATCAAGAAAGATGAGACAAGGAGCTACTGGTACTTTCCTTTGAATCAATTCAAGTAGACCTTCTGTTATAGCAAATTTTTCACCACCAAATTTTATCCACTTTTTATCAAAGAAAACCCAAACCCAATAGGCGTGCTCTTAACGCACATGAAAACAGACACTAAATTATGCTTACTGGAAATACCAATTAAGGCGGGAAAGAGAAGGATTCCCTAGGCCTCGGATAACCTTATACCGTCGGGGTCGGAAAAGCACAGAGTTGAACAAGGGAGGTCGACAGAAAAGAAGACGGAGAGGATCCCGGCGCAAGTAAGTGGAGACATGCCAGACTCAGCTGGGGTCCCGTGGTCGCCAACCCACTAGATGTCAGCCACTGGGGGAGCGTTAGGAAGAAAACCGGCAAAGTACTTCCTGTTTGTGGTGCAACATTCCAAGGAATTTCTTGCATGTCAAAGGACAGATTATCTTATCTGGCAAGTAGGTTCCATCGTAATGGGACGTTACCTAAGAAAATGCGAGGAGGGGACAGAACAGGGAAGGAACACAAGGACATAATTGTTGCCATTAAGGATCACATCAAAAAATATAAATGTAGAGAGAGGAAAGTCTAAGAGAGGGTATTTACCGTCATTTCTCTCGGTCAATAATGATGATGATAATAATTGTTGTTTTAAGGGGCCTAACATCTAGGTTATCGGCCCCTAATGGTCTGGCTGATGGCGAAAATGTCAATGAAGTGGAAGCCAGAAAGAAAATTAAGTGAGAAGGAAAATACTTACAAAAAGGAACTCAGAATGAAACTACTCACAAAAAGGAGAGCGGTAAGATTTACAAAAGGGAATTTAGAACGAAAATACTCACAAAAGGAATAGAATGAGTTTTTTTATAATTATAAAACGCACAATATGGAGGTTAAGTTCAAAATAATTACGTACAAAATGCAATGCACAGTCAAAATACTTACCAAATGTAAGTGAAATTCAAAATACTTACAAAATGCAATTGAGATTGAAAATACGTATAAAATGCAATTGAGGTTCAAAATACTTACAAAATGTAATTGAAATTGAAAATACAGAATGCAATTTAGATTGCAAAATGCGCATTTCAGATTCCAAATATGATGATAATTGTTGTTTTAAGGGGCCTAACATCTAGGTTATCGGCCTCTAATGGTTCGGATGATCGTGAAGATGATAATGAAATGAAAACTAAGTTATAACTTTAACTACTATCTTATATACTAGAAAAAGAGATGGAAAACAAAAGGAAAATAAGGCAAGTAAAGGACAGGAGAAAAAGAAATGCTCTCAACCCTCGAAGAATACAGATTGAGGGACTTGGAAGGATGATGATGATGATGATAATTGTTGTTTTAAGGGGCCTAACATCGAGGTTATCGGCCCCTGATGGTTTGGGTGATCGTTATCGGCCCCTGACGAAATGAAATGGCGTGAAATGAAAGAATGAAGATAAAAAACAGCTCACTGCTATGGATGAAACGAAAATGGTTTAGATAAAAAAGACAGTGAGCCCCAACAATTATGTCTTATGTTGCAGGAAGAATAATTACAAAAAGGAACTCAGATTGAAACTACTCACCAAATGGAGAGCGGTAATACCTACATAAGGGAATTTCGAACGAAAATACTCACAAAAGGAATAGATTGAAAAATACTCACAAAATATAGGTTAAGTCCAAAATACGTACAAAATGCAACGTACAGTCGAAATACTTACAAAATGCAAGTGAAATCAAATTACTTACAAAATGCAAATGAGATTGAAAATACGCACAAAATGTAATTTAGATTCAAAATACCCACAAAATGCAATTGAGAATTAACTACTTGAACAAAGCGGGGTAGGTTGAAAACACAAAATGCAATTGAAATTGCTTACAAAAGGTATGGTAGATTCAAACTTCTCATTTGGATGGACATAACTTACAAAATGCAATTTAGATTGAAAATAATTACAAAATGTAATTTAGATTCAAAATACCCACAAAATGCAATTGAAATTCAAAATACTTACAAGAAGGCCCCCCTATATTTAAAGACTTACTAAAAAGCAATTTTGATTGGCAATCCTTACAAAATGCAAGTGAGGTTGAAAAACACTCACAAAATGCAATTTAGATCGAAAAAACTGACAAAATGCAACGTAGATCAAGAATACCTACAAAAAGGTGCGGGAAACTTAAAGAGAAAAGGAATTATGAGGAAAGGCGGAGATGATGATGATGATAATAATTGTTGTTTTAAGGTGATGATGATGATGATGATGATAATTGTTGTTTTAAGGGGCCTAACATCGAGGTTATCGGCCCCTAATGGTTTGGGTGTTTGTGAAGATGAAAATGAAATGCAAACTTAAAACTAACTACTAACCTACATACTAGAAGAAGAAATGGAAAACTAAAGGAGAATAAGGCAAATAAAGGACAGGAGGAAAAGAAATGCCCTCAACCCTCCAAGAATGCGGATTGAGGGACTTGGAAGGAAGGAGAGCCAGCTCAGGAATCCCTCGGGGTCGCCAACTCCCGAACTCACCAGCCGTGAGCCCCTGAGGGTGTAGCATTATCTAGGGTGCACCAGAAGTGGTGGGGCTACATACATCCTGCCTCCTTAAGGGACTTGAGCACAAGGCAGGAGGTAAAAGGAAAATAAAAAGAAGTCTGACCCCTCACAGAAGGAGGGTGTCAGGAAAGATGAGACAAGGGCCAATTAAGGCGGGAAAGGAAGAGACTCCCTAGGCCTCGGATACCCTAATACCGTCGGGGTCGGAAGAGAACAAGAGTTGACCAAGTGAGGTCGACAGGAAAGAAGACGGAGAGGAGCCCGGCACAAGTAAGTGGAAGCAATGCCGGACTCAGCTGGGGCCCCGTGGTCGCCAACCCACGCCCACTAGAAGTGAGCCCCTGGGGGGAGGAAGAAAGTGAAGTGTACTGAGTGTAAATATATGTTACAGTGTGATGAGGAGCTCCTCCTCGATTGTGACACAGAGGAACTTTATTCGTATTTCAACCAGCTGAACAGAGGTGGATTAAAGCGTCCGTCAGCTTTCAGGTTATCTCTGAGTTGTAGTGTGTATTGCCATTTCCAAACATTGATCAGTGAGTTTTATGAAATTGAATTCTTGAAGCTAGATAACCAGAGGGATGCTGTTGTCAAAACTAGGTATGCAGATGACTGAAACATGTCAGTAACATTGAATACATACATGTGCAGATGTGGTGTCCCTTTAATAAAAGTTTTAAAGAAGTGCATGAAAGTGTTTGTCAAACTTTGTCAATAACTATACCAAGGTTCTACATGACGGGAAATGATGGATACCCATTGTATGGTCGGCGATCAGTTGCGGACAATGGGCGATCGGTAATTGTGAAGGTAAGAGGACAAACTGTTAATGTAGACAATCGTTGGATTGTGCCATACTCGCCAATATTGTCCAAAGCTTTTGAGACTCACATCAATGTGGAATATTGTAACTCTGTGAAGTCGATAAAGTACATATGTAAATATGTTAACAAAGGTAAGGATATTGCCGTCTTCGCTGTAACCAATGCAAATGACGAAGTATCACAGTACCAGATGGGTTGCTATGTAAGTAGCAACGAAGCAATTTGGCGTATCTTTTCCTTTGCGATCCATGAAAGACACCCTACAGTAGTCCATTTAGAAAATGGTAACGAGTTTATTTTAATGAATCGAACGTGGCAGACAGAGTGGCACGTCCACCGTCGACAACATTAACAAGTTTCTTCACAGTCTGTCAAACTGATGATTTTGCTCGCACTTGGCTGTATGCTGACATGCAACGCTATTACACATGGAATGCATAATCGAAATCTTTTCAGCGTCGAAAACAAGGAACACCAGTTGAAGGACATCCAAATGTATTTGATTCAGACGCTCTGGGTCGCATCTACACAGTACATCCAAATAACAATGATGATGATGATGATGATAATTGTTGTTTTAAGGGGCCTAACATCTAGGTTATCGGCCCCTGATGGTTTGGGTGATCGTGAAGATGAAAATGAAAAGCGAACTTAAAACTAAAACTAAAACTAACTAATAACCTACATACTAGAAGAAGAAATGCAAAACTAAAGGAGAATAAGGCAAATAAAACGACGGAAGGAAAAGAAATGCCCTCAACCCTCGGAGAAGGCGGATTGAGGGACTTGGAAGGAAGGAGAGCCATGAAGGGCATATAGGAAAGTGAAAGAGGAGAGGGTCCGCCCCAAAGGTAAGGGACAAAAGGGGAAAACGGACCCAGCTCAGGAATCCCTCGGGGTCGCCAACTCCCGAACTCACCAGCCGTGAGCCCCTGAGGGTGTAGCATTATCGACGGTGCACCAGAAGTGGTGGGGCTACATACACCCTGCCTCCTTAAGGGCCTTGAGCACAAGGCAGGAGGTAAAAGGAAAAGAAAAAGAAGGCTGACCCCTCACAGAAGGAGGGCATCAGGAAAGATGAGACAAGGGCCAATTAAGGCGGGAAAGTGAAAGACTCCCTAGGCCTCGGATAACCTAATACCGTCGGGGTCGGAAGAGAACAAGAGTTGACCAAGGGAGGTCGACAGGAAAGAAGAAAGAGAGGAGCCCGGCACAAGTAAGTGGAAGCAATGCCGGACTCAGCTGGGGCCCCGTGGTCGCCAACCCACAACCCACTAGACGTGAGCCCCTGGGGGGAAATAACAATGAGTTATTATTTGTGGTTGTTGTTGGTGAATGTTCGTGGTCCGACATCGTTTAAACAACTGAGAGCAGTTAATGGACAGCTGTGTGCGACTTACCGTGTGGCATGTCAACTATTACATTTACTCGAGAACGATTCGCACTGGGATGATACGCTCAAGGATTCCGTAATATCTTCATCGCCGCATCAAATTCGTACATTGTTTGCGATTATCATATCGACATGTTTACCCTCGAATCCAAAAGATTTGTGGGATAAGTATAGAGATGACATGTCTGAGGATGTTTTGCATCGTGTGCGCCGTCAACTTTGATTCTACACTACAAATGACTTCAGAAATTTACAATGAGACATTGATCATGATAGAAGATATGTGTTTATTGATGGCAAATAAAGTATTGTCGTGTTTGTGAATGACAGCACCCAATCGTCGTAAGCACGATGCATTAAACCACGAGTTGCGAAGAGAACAACAGTACGACATTGAAGCATTGGCCGAAACAGTTCATACAAATGTTCCACAATTAAATCAACAACAAAGAATTGCGTACGACACTTTGATAGAAACTGTGAACAGTGGCATTTATTTCCTTGATGCTCCCGGAGGAACCGGAAAAACGTTCTTAATTTCATTGCTTTTGGCGAGGATCAGATCGCGAAATGATGTACGGTAGCTCTAGCGTTGGCTTCATCTGGAATAGCTGCGACTCTGCTAGAAGGCGGGCGAACTGCACATTCTGCATTGAAATTACCATTAAACATGCAAATCAACGAAGCACCAAATTGCAACATCGCCAAAAATAGCGCAATGGCCAAGATCCTACAGGTATGCAAATTGATTGTTTGGGATGAATGCACAATGGCCCATAAGAGGTCACTGGAGGCACTGGACAGAACGTTGAAAGACCTTCGTGACAACCGAAATATTTTTGCTGGGGCCATGATTCTGTTGTCAGGTGATTTTCGTCAGGCTCTTCCAGTTATTCCCCGATCAACTGTTCCTGATGAACTAAACGCATGCCTAAAATCATCGAATTTGTGGCGGTACGTAAAGACTCCAATTAACAACTAATATGCGAATATTTTTGCAACAAGATGAAACTGCAAATGTGTGTGCGGAGCAGTTGTTAAACATTGGAAATAATAAAGTCGCAGTGGACACCTCGACCGGATTCATCATTACCCACAGATTTCTGTCACATCACAGACTCAAAAGAGGAGTTTATTCAGCGTGTTTTCCCAGATATAGCGCAACAGTTCAATAACCATAATTGGCTGGGTGAACGAGCAATATTGGCGGCGAAAAATAAAGATGTCGAGGATCTCAATGCGACCATTCAGAATTTTCTTCCGGGTCAGTTGGTTTCCTTCAAATCAGTCGACACCGTTATGAACCAGGATGACGTAGTCAACTATCCCACTGAGTTTTTAAATTCACTGGAATTGCCTGGATTACCACCTCACAATTTACAGTTAAAAGTAGGATCAGTTGTCATCATGCTGCGTAACATTAATCAACCTCGACTGTGCAATGGAACAAGACTGGCTGTGAAAAAGGTGACGAATAACGTCATTGAGGCAACAATCATAAAATGAAAATACAAAGGAGAGGATGTCTTGATCCCGCGTATACCGATGTATCCAACAGATTTACCATTCGATTTTAAACGTTTACAATTTCCAGTACGTCTGGCCTTTGCGATGACCATAAATAAATCGCAAGGCCAGTCGTTGGAAATTTGCGGAATCAACTTGGAGTTTCCCTGTTTCGCGCGTCGGAAAACCGTCATCTTTGTTTATTTGCGCACCAAAAAACAAAACAAAAAATATAGTTTATCAGAAAGCTTTAAATTGATTAACAGACTGTATCATAACTGTGTGTGTCTGTCAATATCAAATTGAAACCTTATAAATAGCCAGTATTTCAGGAAAACTCTCTTTTGTAAGTAAGCAACATCATGTGTAATCATGGGTAATTAATAGAAAATAATAATAAAACTTCATTCATACCGAGCATTTTTTAAAATTAATCATGGATTACTTTTGTTTGTTTTAAGTTTATTTTATACAAAAGTTTAGGTCTTCTATTTATCGATTGAGGCAGTACGAAGTCTGCCGGGTCAGCTAGTAGTTTTATAAAATTTCATCGCATAGCATATTTGTATTTGTGCGCCCGTCAGTTGCACAAACTGCCGCGAGCTAATAACCTGGCAAGAAACGAGTCCCTGCCTCAGTGCCTGAGGGCTAGACCATGGTGAGCGGGCAGCATCGTCACTTAGCAAGTTCGTATTAGTGCGTTGATCTGTTGCGCATGCTGCCGCGACTTTATAACCTGGCGTGACTTGGTCAGAAAAAAGTAATCTCGCCATCATGTCTGCGGGCTATGAAACGCGACGCGAGCGGCCAATATCGTCACTTAGCACATTCCGCGAGGTTATAAGTCAAGTTGACTGTTCCGCACACGAACTGTAAGTGACCTTCTCCAGGCTAGTGTGCTTTCCTCCACACCTCGCTTTCGTTCATTCTGAGCGCTCTATATCATCACGACCAAACTATTGAGTCATAAATTAGTGATGGGCTGCGAGTGGACTCGCGAAGAATCGAGTCTGGAACCGTAAAACTCGAGATACTCGAGTCCGGAATCGAGGCCGATGACGCTGTCAGCGGTATCTGTGAGCCATATATGGAAACAACACGATGTCTAGTAATGTCGGTACGTCTAGGCCAAGTATTGTATTCGTTTCCCATTAATGCACAGTGATACAATAGAATATTCAAAATTGGAAATCTGCAAGAAGTGGACTGATGACAGAAAGAAGGAAGGATACACTAAAGAGTAATTTCCCTCAAAGTGATCATTTTCTAAGCAGTAGTATGTGTCACTGTTGATAACGCATGTAACCTTATCGAAATCTCTGGCTGAGTGGTTAACGCTGCGAACTTTCACCCTGCAGGCTGGGGTTCGATTCTCGGCGAGGAGGTTTCTTTAAATTTGATTTTTATTATATTTCTTTCTTTCTCGTTACTCAGTCGTTATAATATGAAGCATAGAGTGCATTTTGCAAGCGATTTCTCTTGTAAATCACTAGTACAAAAGTCGTTTGCAAGTTTAACGAGCGTTGGGAATTTGGCCGCATTGTGTCCTATATCGTAAGTACGGATCGTGACGTCACCGTAGTGACTCGAGTCCTTCGCACGGGTTACTCGTTCAGACTCGGAACCGCTAGACACGATTCTCGCGAGTCCAAGAGTCACTCGCGCACATCACTATCATAAATAGTTACCATATTCTCTCGATGTTTTGACGTAACTCATTATCATGATGATGATAATTGTTTTAAGGGGCCTAACATCTAGGTTATCGGCCCCTAATGGTTTGGGTGATCGTGAAGATGATAATGTAATGTAAACTATAACTAAAACTAACTACTAACTTATATACTAGAAGAAGAAACGGAAAACAAAAGGAGAATAAGATTACGTTGGGACGTCTAAACGCAACAGGGTTACTTTATCGCGATCAACATTCCCTCGAACAGGATCAGCCCGGTCCCGTTCCCACAACGAGATAATCGCGTTCGAGCCTTTGCGATCATCAGTAGGTTCTATCCTCCCATCTTTTAAAACTAGAGAGGCAATGCAAATGTTCAGCCATTCCTTTCTCCGTCTTCGGTTGGCATCATTTCTTGAAGCTAGTCTTTAGTTGTCTGCGTTGTTGTTAATTGATCAAATGCAGTTTAATAATTCATATTATTCTTTAGAAATGGAATTAGATGCTAACAAAAAGAAGAGGTCAGAGTGGAAAGAAGTTGATGTGGAGATATTATTAGAGGTGTGGAAAGAGTGTAAGGCAGAATTAAGAGGTGTTCGTCGCAATAAAAACGTTTATGCCAGAATGGCACGGAGGCTATTCGAGTTGGGAGGTGAAATTAAATCCACCGATGAATTGAAGACCAAGATTAAAAATTTAACTGCGAAATACAGGTATGGTGTGACCTCCTGACACTTTATTTAATATTACCGTTAAAGAAATCTAGTGCCCGCTATTTGAAAGGAAGGAAGGAAGCTTGTAGTTTAACGTGACCGTTAATCTCGAGATCATGAGCCACGGGACCTCCTTTTAACGTGGAATCCGAACCACAGGACATGGCATTTCACATCGAAAATCTCACATGCATTGACCGGGAATCGAACCCGGACCGCCTTGGTGAGAGGCATTCTGCTAGACCGCTGAGCCCCCCCCCCCCCCCCCCCCGCTATTTGATATACGGTAGTCTAGGTTATGTTAACTTCAATTTGGAATAATGTCACGCATATGATTATAATCGAATTGCGTTCAGTAAGTTTAGAAATATAATTAAATTGTTCCATATGTGTACGAATTTCTCTTTGTCTTGGTAGGATGGAAAGAGTCATCGTGGGACCCACATGTAGTACACCTTCTGATTGGCGGTACTATAAGAGGGTCCACCAAATCATTGGTTTTTTTCCTGCACAAAATTGTGCACTGATGGAGGAGCCCATCACTGAAGATGATGTTTCATGTAAGTAAATTAATTACTTTTAATAATAATAATAATAATAATAATAATAATAATAACTTTATTGCAGCCAAATGGCCATATATAAGATACATTGAGATGTATCACACTGTTAACTATAGATTACATTTTACAATAGTCCATAAGGGATTGTCCTCGTTTGGTGCGTTTCTTGAAATGATATCGCTCGCAATGACCTTCACACAGCTTACAAACGCACTGCTCAGACGGTTCATGATAGCCCTGTCGAGTACGTAGCTTGTGGTGAAAACCATGTATTGCCAACCTAGTTAGAGCGCTCCGCATGTCATTATTTGGTCCAGATGGAGCATGGCTTCAGTCGAGTAAAACTCCAGGTCGATGTCCTTTCTTTTCTTCTGTCTAATTTCTAGAAGCTCTAAATTAATTACTTTTAAAGGCCAGTGAGCCGACCATACTAATATTTGCACTGAATGTCCTTTCTTTAAACTACAGTATTAGAGTAAAAAGTCATGGTGGATTAGTTTTCGTGACATGCAATGTTTTTGTAATGTGTACGCCTAGGTAAGGGAATAATACATGTGCAGTTAGCCCTACTTATTTTCTGTTTTATTCTTCCACCAAATATTTCAATCGCATTTCCTTAATCACTTTGTCCACAAGTAGCTAAATTTCTTTGATTCCTGGGAAATAGGGCATTTTTTTTTACAGTGTAAAATACTAAGTCGGCCCCGTGGTGTTGAGGTAGCCCCGCTGCTTATCACCCGAGCCGCCAAGGTTTTAGATACTGACATGAAGAATGGAGCGGGGTGCACTCAGCCTTGTGAGGACAGTTGAGTAACTGTATGACCATGAGGCAGTTCCCCAGTCGGGAAAATCAAGATTAACGGCTGTAGGGACCCGACATGCTGACCATGCATCACCTCACAATTTCCAAGCCGAATGGCTGAGCAGTGGTCGCTTGGTGGCCAAGGCCCGTCATGGCTTATGGTGCCACGGGGTATTTAGTGTAAAGTAGATAAATTCTGAATGAAAAGTCACTTGTACCCTTTTTCACTTTCACCTTGTTTCATCTTCTGGGTGACATTACCAATTGAAATTATAATATATATATATATATGTTTTTATTTATTGCTTATTAACAACGGCCGTCATGTTCGGCAGCGCATGAGGTCTCTTCAACTGTTATCAAGGAACACACATTGACGTCACTACAGTTGCCAACACGTGGGATACAAAATGCACCAGACTAATTAAAGACTATTGATGCATGACAGATCAACATTTGACCTAATCTTTACATTAAGGCAGATGATGGAGAAAAGATGGGAATTTGGAAAAGACATGGCGATGACATTTATTGATACTGAGAACGCATATGACAGTATGCCTAGACATGATGATGATGATGATAACTGTTGTTTTAAGGGGCCTAACATCGAGGTTATCGGCCCCTAATGAAATTAAATGGCGTGAAATGATATGATGATGATGATGATAATTGTTGTTTTAAGGGGCCTAACATCTAGGTTATCGGCCCCTGATGGTTTGGGTGATCGTGAAGATGAAAATGAAAAGCGAACTTAAAAACTAAAACTAACTACTAACCTACATACTAGAAGAAGAAATGGAAAACTAAAGGAGAATAACGCAAATAAAGGACAGGAGGAAAAGAAATGCCCTCAACCCTCAAAGAAGGTGGATTGAGGGACTTGGAAGGAAGGAGGACCATGAAAGGCAGATAGGAAAGTGAAAGAGGAGAGGGTCCGCCCCAAATGTAAGGGACAAAAGGGGAAAACGGACCCAGCTCAGGAATCCCTCGGGGTCGCCAACTCCCGAACTCACCAGCCGTGAGCCCCTGAGGGAGTAGCAATATCTAGGGTGCACCAAAGTGGTGGGGCTACATACACCCGGCCTCCATGAGGGCCTTAAGCAGAAGGCAGGAGATAACATGAAAAGAAAAAGAAGTCTGACCCCTCGCAGAAGGAGGGAATCAGAAAAGATGAGACAAGGGCCAATTAAGACTCCCTAGGCCTCGGATACCCTAATACCGATGATGATGATGATGATAATTGTTGTTTTAAGGGGCCTAACATCGAGGTTATCGGCCCCTAATGATCTGGGTGATAGCGAAAATGATAATGAAATGGAAACCAGAACAAAATTATCGAAGACTGAAAATACGTACAAAAAGGAACTCACATGGAAACAACTCACAATATGGTCCTACAAAAGGGAATTTAGAACGAAAAGTTGCACAAAAAGAATAGATTGAAAAAGACCCACAAAACGTAGGCTAGATTCAAAATACGTACAAAATGCAAAGTAGCGCCGAAATACTTACAAAATGCAACTGAAATTCAAAATACTTACAAAATGCAAATGAGATCGAAATTACGTACAAAATGCAATTGAGGTTCAAAATACTTACAAAATGCAATTGAAATTGAAAATACACAATGCAATTCAGATTGAAATAGGCCTTATCCCAGTTCCAATCCAAATTATTCACAAAGTGCAATTGAAATTCAAAATACTTACAAAATGCAATTTAAATTGAAAATGCTTACAAAATGTACGGTAGATTCAAACGACTCATGTGGATTGACAATACTTACAAAAAGCAATTTAGATTGAAAATACTTGACAAATGTAATTTAGATTCAAAATACCCACAAAATGCAATTGAGAATCAAAATATGTGCAAAATGCCCACCAAACAAAATGCAATTTAGATTCAAAATTCGTGCGAAATGCGGTTTTGGTTGAAAATACTTACAAAATGCAATTGAAATTCAAAATACTCACTAAAATGCCCTGACGCCTGCATTGAAAGACTTACTAAAAAGCAATTTAGATTGTCAATCTTTACAAAATGCAATTGAGGTTGAAAACAATCGCGAGATGTAATTTAGATCGAAGAGACTTACAAAATGCAACATAGATCAAAAATGCCTTAAAAAAAATGGTAAAAGGGAATTTAGATACACGGTGATTCGAGTAACAAAAACAGTGCGGGAATCTTGAAGAGAAAAGGAAATAGAAGGAAAAGAGGAGAGGAGAGGGGAGAGAGGAGAAGGTCCGCCCCAAAGGGAAGGGACAAAAAAAGGGGAAAACGGACCCAGCTCAGGAATCCCTCGGGGTCGCCAACTCCCGAACTCACCAGCCGTGAGCCCCTGAGGGTGTAGCATTATCTAGGGTGCACCAGAAGTGGTGGGGCTACATACACCCTGCCTCCTTAAGGGCCTAGAGCACAAGGCAGGAGGTAAAAGGAAGAGAAAAAGAAGGCTGACCCCTCGCAGAAGGAGGGAATCAGAAAAGATGAGACAAGGGCCAATTAAGGCGGGAAAGGAAGAGACTCCCTAGGCCTCGGATACCCTAATACCGTCGGGATCAGAAGAGAACAAGAGTTGACCAAGTGAGGTCGACAGGAAAGAAGACAGAGAGGAGCCCGGCACAAGTAAGTGGAAGCAATGCCGGACTCAGCTGGGGCCCCGTGGACGCCAACCCACGCCCACTAGAAGTGAGCCCCTGGGGGTGATACCCTAATACCGTCGGGGTCGGAAGAGAACAAGAGTGGACCAAGTGAGGTCGACAGGAAAGAAGACAGAGAGGAGCCCGGCACAAGTAAGTGGAAGCAATGCCGGACTCAGCTGGGGCCCCGTGGTCGCCAACCCACGCTCACTAGAAGTGAGCCCCTGGGGGGGCGTGAAATGAAAGGATGTAGATAAAAAAAACAACTCACTGCCATGGATGAAGCGAAAATGGTGTTTATAAAACAGACAGTGAGCCCCAAAAATTATGCCTTATTTGAATAAAAATAATAAAAGGCGGATGGTAAAAAGGATAAAACAAATAAGGCATAGTGAACAATACAATACATAACACAATAAAAAACATAAAACAGATTTAACCACAATTAAAGTCGTAACTACACATTAAAACTTAAAAAAGTAACCACTCTCCCTCATGAACCGGATGACGAGGTCAGCTGACGGCCCGTCATCACGAAGAATGAGGGAGAGGGTATTAGGCAGTTTAAGAGTCCCTCGCAGATCGGTCGGATCCACACACTCCAAGAGAAGGTGTGCCACGGTTAGGTGGGCGCCGCAAGTACACACAGGAGGATCTTCTCTCTTTAGCAGGTGGGAGTGCGTAGCAATCCCATGGCCGATCCGGAGTCGACAGAGTACCACAGCTTCCTTCCGGAGAGATCGGAAGGAAGATTTCCACACCTTCGTTGTCTCCTTGATGCCTCTCAGTTTGTTGGGTGGAGGCGTGGCACGCCATGCATCCTCCCAATGCGACAGGATCGAATGCCGCAACTGAGAGCGCACATCACTAGCAGGCACCTTATACGGTAGCGAGGGCAGTGCGACTGCCTCTCTCGCCGCCTGATCAGCAAGCTCGTTTCCCGCAATACCCATGTGGCTAGGAAGCCACACAAAGGTCACCCCGGTTCCAGCGTTACGCGAACTGACGAGCTGGTCGTGCACACGCTGGACCAATGGCTGCTTCGGGAAACACACATCGATCGCCTGCAGCGCACTCAGAGAGTCAGTACACACAAGAAAGTGCTGGTGATCGTCTGATAACGTGTACCGCAGAGCCTCTAAGATGGCATAGAGCTCCGCAGTGTACACGCTACAGGCCTCGGGAAGTGAAAAGAGAAACCGACGATCCTCAACCACAAATGCACAGCCTACTTTCTCGTTTACCCTCGAACCGTCCGTGAGTTCAAGCCATGATCCCGGATACCGTGTCACCACGGACTGGAACAGCCTCCGATGGACGGAGGAGTCCGTGTCCGACTTGAGGCCGGTGTGCAGATCCAGGATGATATCAGGGCGAGAGACCATCCACGGAGGGGCCTGGCTAAGTACTGGGACGATACAGGAGACAGAAGGAAATCGGAACTGACTGTATAAGTCATCCAAGCGAATCCCCGCCAGCCGAGTGGCTCGGGCGAGCACATCATACAGCCGGCGATTCGGATTGGAAAACAAACATGGATAGCTTGGATGAAGTGGCATCTGTCGAATAGTTGCAGCATAGGTCAGCAGTACTTGTTGGCGCCTCAGGTGTAAAGGAGGTACGCCAGCCTCGGCGAGCAAGCTGACGACTGGGCTTGTCCGAAAGGCACCCGTCGCCAGCCTCACACCGCCGTGGAGGACACTGTCCAGTTTAACAAGCACTGAATTACGGGCCGAACCATATGCTACACTGCCATAATCTAACCTAGATAAAATCAGTGACTTATAAAAACGCAGGAGCACCGCGCGGTCCGCCCCCCATGATGTGCCGCTAAGAAACCGCAACATGTTGAGTTTCTTAGCGCAGGCAGTTTTCAAACACCGCACGTGTGGTTCCCACGTCAATTTCTGATCGAAAAGGAGCCCAAGGAACCGGTACGCAGCAACAACAGGCAAAGCTACATTGCCCAGATAAAGCTCAGGATCTGGATGGAGGGTGCGCTTTCGGCAGAAATGGACAACCGAGGACTTAGCGGTTGAGAATCGAAAGCCATGCTCCAGTGTCCAGCGTTCCACTCTCTGAATAGCTTGTTGTAGCTGTCGTTCAGCGACCGCCATATTTTGCGCACTATAATGTAGAGCGAAGTCGTCTACATATAGCGACGGTACCACTGCTGCACCAGCAGCAGCGACTATACCGTTTATGGCAATCGCAAATAATATTACCCTAAGCACCGATCCCTGTGGGACTCCGTTTTCCTGTATATGATATTGCGAATATGTCCCCCCTATTCGGACACGGAACAGGCGAAGGGACAGAAAATTCGCAATAAAAATCGGCAAGTTACCTCGGAATTTCCATTGATGCAGGGTAGAGAGGATGCCGTAACGCCAAGTGGTGTCATAGGCCTTCTCGAGGTCAAAGAAAACAGCGACTAGGTGCTGTCTCCGGAGAAAAGCGTCCTGTATGGCGGTCACCAGGCATACCAGATGGTCGTTGGTACACCGAGACGCCCTGAAACCACACTGGTATTCAGACAGGAGTCCCCGTTTCTCCAGGACCCACACTAGGCGCCGATTGACCATCCTCTCAAAAAGCTTGCACAACCCGTTAGTGAGACAAATAGGTCTGTAACTCCCTGTCAATTTGGGATCCTTATCGGGCTTCAGGATAGGTATAATGATACCTTCCTGCCATTGCGCTGGAAACACACCTTCCAACCAGATACGATTAAACACCCTGAGCAAATAGCGTATGCTCTCATCTTTAAGGTGTTTGAGCATCTGGATGTGAATATTATCCGGGCCAGGAGACGTGTCCCTGCAGAGCGCCAGCGCTCTGCGGAGTTCCCACTCCGTAAAGGGCACGTTGTACTCCTCCGAAGCGCGGGAAGCAAAACTAAGCTGGAAACGTTCCGCTTCGCGCTTCAGGCCCACGAAGGCAGGGTCATAGTTATCGGAACCGGATATATCCGCAAAATACGAGGCGAGATGGTATGCAACGCGATAAGGATCTGTAACCAGTTCATTAGCAATGGAAATTCCCGGTACAGTAGAAGATGTCTGAATTCCCGAAATGCGTCGTAGTTTAGTCCACACTTGAGAGGAGGGGGTATGTGCCGTAATAGAAGACACATACCGTTCCCAGGATTGTTTCTTACTCTGGCGAATAAGAATCCGTGCCTTGGCACGAAATTTCTTAAACGCCACCAAATTGGCCATGGTTGGACGCCGACGGTAGTGCTTATGAGCTCGACGACGGTCTCTTATTGCCGCTGCAATATCCTCTGTCCACCAAGGGACGTGTTTGCGACGAGGAGTCCCAGAAAAGGATGGAATGGACTCTTCGGCGGCAGCAAGAAGCACATCGGTGATGTGCTGTACCTCGTCATCGACGCTCCGGCAACCAAGATCAACGAACACAGCTCGTTCTTGAAACGAGGGCCAATTTGCCCGCTTAAGAACCCAACGACTGGGGAACTCCACGGGCGTCTGGGTAAGAAGGGTAAGAACGATCGGGAAATGGTCACTGTCACAGAGGTCGTCGTGTACATACCAACCAAATAGGGGGACCAGCGCACGGCTACACACACTCAAGTCAATGTGTGAGTACGTGCCGTGCGCTAAGCTAAAATGTGTAGCTTCCCCTGTATTTAATAGAGATAAATCCAACCCTTGAATTAAGCCCTCCACGTCCCTTCCTCTGGGGCAGGAAGATGGTGATCCCCATTGGGGGTGATGAGAGTTGAAATCACCCACGATTAGGAAAGGTGATGATGATGATAATTGTTGTTTTAAGGGGCCTAACATCTAGGTTATCGGCCCCTGATGGTTTGGGTGATCGTGAAGATGAAAATGAAAAGCGAACTTAAAACTAAAACTAACTACTAACCTACATACTAAAAGAAGAAATGGAAAACTAAAGGAGAATAAGGCAAATAAAGGACAGGAAGAAAAGAAATGCCCTCAACCCTCGAAGAAGGCGGATTGAGGGACTTGGAAGGAAGGAGAGCCATGAAAGGCAGATAGGAAAGTGAAAGAGGAGAGGGTCCGCCCCAAAGGTAAGGGACAAAAGGGGAAAACGGACCCAGCTCAGGAATCCCTCGGGGTCGCCAACTCCCGAACTCACCAGCCGAGCCCCTGAGGGTGTAGCATTATCTAGGGTGCACCAGAAGTGGTGGGGCTACATACACCCTGCCTCCTTAAGGGCCTAGAACACAAGGCAGGAGGTAAAAGGAAGAGAAAAAGAAGGCTGACCCCTCGCAGAAGGAGGGTATCAGAAAAGATGAGACAAGGGCCAATTAAGGCGGGAAAGGAAGAGACTCCCTAGGCCTCGGATACCCTAATACCGTCGGGGTCAGAAGAGAACAAGAGTTGACCAAGTGAGGTCGACAGGAAAGAAGACAGAGAGGAGCCCGGCACAAGTAAGTGGAAACAATGCCGGACTCAGCTGGGGCCCCATGGTCGCCAACCCAGATGATGATGATGATAATTGTTGTTTTAAGGGGCCTAACATCGAGGTTATCGGCCCCTAATGATCTGGGTGATAGCGAAAATTATAATGAAATGGAAACCAGAACAAAATTATCGAAGACTGAAAATACGTACAAAAAGGAACTCACATGGAAACAACTCACAATATGGTCCTACAAAAGGGAATTTAGAACGAAAAGTTGCACAAAAAGAATAGATTGAAAAAAACCCACAAAACGTAGGCTAGATTCAAAATACGTACAAAATGCAAAGTAGCGCCGAAATACTTACAAAATGCAACTGAAATTCAAAATACTTACAAAATGCAAATGAGATCGAAAGTACGTACAAAATGCAATTGAGGTTCAAAATACTTACAAAATGCAATTGAAATTGAAAATACACAATGCAATTCAGATTGAAATATCCCAGTTCCAATCCAAATTATTCACAAAGTGCAATTGAAATTCAAAATACTTACAAAATGCAATTGAAATTGAAAATGCTTACAAAATGTACGGTAGATTCAAACGACTCATGTGGATTGACAATACTTACAAAAAGCAATTTAGATTGAAAATACTTGACAAATGTAATTTAGATTCAAAATACCCACAAAATGCAATTGAGAATCAAAATATGTGCAAAATGCCCACCAAACAAAATGCAATTTAGATTCAAAATTCGTGCGAAATGCGGTTTTGGTTGAAAATACTTACAAAATGCAATTGAAATTCAAAATACTTACTAAAATGCCCTGACGCCTGCATTGAAAGACTTACTAAAAAGCAATTTAGATTGTCAATCTTTACAAAATGCAATTGAGGTTGAAAACAATCGCGAGATGTAATTTAGATCGAGAGACTTACAAAATGCAACATAGATCAAAAATGCCTTTAAAAAAATGGTAAAAGGGAATTTAGATACACGGTGATTCGAGTAACAAAAACAGTGCGGGAATCTTAAAGAGAAGAGGAAATAGAAGGAAAAGAGGAGAGGAGAGGGGAGAGAGGAGAAGGTCCGCCCCAAAGGGAAGGGACAAAAAGGGGAAAACGGACCCAGCTCAGGAATCCCTCGGGATCGCCAACTCCCGAACTCACCAGCCGTGAGCCCCTGAGGGTGTAGCATTATCGACGGTGCACCAGAGGTCGCCAACCCACGCCCACAAGATGTGAGCCCCTGGAGACGATTAGGAAAGGGACTGGAAGTTGATCAACAAGATCAAAGACGTCATTAATATCAAGTGGCTGGTTCGGTGGAAGGTACACGTTACAAACAGTTGTCATAGCAGGCAAGGACACGCGAACTGCAATAGCTTCCAGAGGAGTGGCGAGTGGAAACTCCTCACTATAGCAGTCAGAGCGAACGAAGGTACAAACGCCCCCGAAAGCCCGGGCGGTGTCTTGTCGCTCTTTAGAGTATAGTCGGAAACCTCTCAGAACAGTCTCGTGATCAGGTCTGAGGTTTGTTTCCTGTAGGCAGACTATACTCGCTGCGTATTGGGCAATAAGCTGACGGAGTTCTGTCAAATGCCTGTCATAACTGTTACAATTCCACTGTAACAGTGCCATTGTGTGAACTTAGGGAATAACGTGGAGCAGCAAGCTACTCCAACTTTGACTCAGGAGGATCTACAGTCACTACGTCGACTATAATCTCCATGTCCTCAGGCGAGGTCATGGAGTGAATCGACTCGGTGGAAGATTTCATAGACGCAGTTCGGCGGCGGGGGGATCTCCGTGGTGAGCGCGCAGATCTGGGGACCGAAACGTCCCCAGGCGCAGAAGCATCCGCAGGTGTTGGCGCGGATGGCTTCCCCTTTTTTGGAGAAAGGGAATGCGTAGTGCGGGGTCCCTTCTTACCCTTACCCGCCTCTTTAAGATATATAGACGGGTCAGGAAGCGAATTCCTGACCCTGGTCGACGATGCCGCCTCCACCGGCTTCGGCGCGGCTTTCGCCGACCGTTTGGGTGGGGAGAAAGTCTTCGACTTCCTCCCGAGTGGGGAGTAAGTCTTCAACTTCCTCCCCTGCTGTGCGGGCGGAGCTGCCTTCGCTCGCACAGCCTTCGTGCTGGCCGAAGGTGGAGTTCAAGTCACCTTCGGGCTTTCCGTTATTATCATAGGTGCTGGCTTCGAAACAGGTAACTCAGTTGAAGGTTTCACAGCTGGTACATAAGATGAGGTCGCCGGGACCAAGTTTGGTATTATGGCTCTATAATCAATCGTTGGAGAAGGCGAAATCGTGGTATGGTACTTCTAGCCGGCTTCCTGGTAGGTGAGACCATCCAGGGTTTTGATCTCCTGGATTTTCTTCTCACTAAGGAAGACAGGGCAGTTCCTGTCCCGAGGAGAATGAAATCCAGGGCAATTAGTGCACTGATAAGGTGTTGTGCACTCTTCCGCTTCGTGTGGTACCTTACCGCATGTTCCACAGATTTCGGGGCTCGAGCATCGGGATAACATGTGCCCGAACTTCTGGCACTTATAACACCTTATTGGTGGAGGGATATAAGGCCGTACGTCACAACGGTAACTTGTAACCTTGACTTTCTCCGGGAGCACCGAAAGCTCAAAGGAAATAATGAAAGCACCAGTATCCACGATTTGACCATTGACCTTGCGCGTAATGCGCCGGACATCAGTCACGTGACGGTGCTACATATCCTCCTTGAGCTCCTCGTCAGTGTTCAGTATCAAGTCCCGGTGGAAAATAACTCCTCGGACCAGATTCAGGGACGTGTGCTTTTCCACTTTGACGGGAATGTCGCCAATGTGGTCACATTGCAAAAGTCGTTCAACTTGCTCACCAGTCCTAGTCTTGAGCAACAAGCTACCGTTCCTCATCTTTTGTACTTTCTCAAGCTCACCATAGACACCTTCTATGTGGCGAGAAAACAAAATACTCTTTACCAGCTTGAAATCACCCCCATCTGTTCTGGTAGCTATCATAAACTTGGGGGTGTTAGCACCTAGATTTTTACGCACAGATTGTTCCCAGGGGGTTGATCCCCGTAGGGAATCAAATGTTAAAGACTTGGGTGTAGGACCACCCTGTTTGGGTGTAGGACCACCCTGGTTGGGGATTTTTTCTTTTGGAACCCTTGGCCAGATCATCCTCCCCGAATGCCACCCACATCCGATCACGGGCTGTCACAGTAGGCGCTACCCAGCCAGGGCAAGGCCCGCCTAGCTTGGAAGGCATTGCTCGGGGGTCCGATGTTTTACAATGCCGTATCGGCATGTACCCCTTGGCATATACTGGATTTTACAGCTCAGACATTCGGCTATGCGGGGACCTGCGTAGTCAGGCGGATACTACTGCACGGGTACATGGCACACCCACCTGTAGGCGCGGCCAAGACCGGAACAGGCTTTCGAGCGTAGTCGCAAGCGTAAGTGGCCCATCCCCTAACAGCACGCACATATAGAAATTTTGGTTGCCAGACCCTGAAAGCAGTAACGGAAAGAAGTGCGATATAACCTAATGAGAGTTATTCCGCACGGGTGTATGTCTTTTAGAGCTGACTGTCAAACCCTCGAAAGGGGACCGTTCCAAGAAGCCCTTTTAGTCGCCTTTTACGACTGGCAGGGATTACCGTGGTTGTATTCGCTTCCTCCCACCCACTGGGGGTACAATTCGCAAAACAACGCGGAGTCCTTAAAGTATAGCCAAGGTCGCCCCTTTTAGTCGCCTCTTACGACAGGCAGGGGATACCGTGGGTGTATTCTAAACCCCCCACCCACAGGGGGGTGTGCCTAGACAGGTGGTTTGGGATGTATTAAGAAAATGAAGAGTTATCAGAGCAGAAGTTCAAATGTTAAAAGCTATGTACAAAAATTGTGTCAGTAGCGTGAAGACCAGTATAGGAGAAACAGAATGGTTTAAAGTGGAAACGGGTCTCCGACAGGGAAGTGTATTGTCCCCATTACTATTCATTATAGTCATGGATGAAATCCACAAGAAGGTCAAACAGAGATTGGGACAAGAAGCAACAAAGGCCATGCTGTTTGCAGATGATATAATTATATGGGGTGAGGATGAAAAAGATGTACAAAAACAACTAGATGTATGGAACCAAGAGATAGAGAAATTTGGGATGAAAGTAAGCACAGAGAAGAGCAAGACAATGGTAATGTCAAGAGGAAGGAAGCAAGGAAGAGGAAAGATAGAATTGAATGGCAAAATTCTAGAAGTCGTTAAAAGTTTCAAGTATTTGGGAAGTGTGATCACAGAAGATGGAAAGATAACTGAGGAAATTGGAAAGAGAATACAACAAGCGAACAGTTTTTACCAGTTTTTACTGACCCATACTAACATACGCAGCTGGAGCGTGGACTACTACAAAAAGAGAGGAAAGTAGAATACAAGCCGCAGAGATGAAATTCCTAAGAGGTATAGAGGGCAAGACCAGAAGAGATAGAGTTAGAAATGAAGAGATTAGAGAAAGGACAGGAATATTGAAGCTGCAGGACAGGATAGAAACAACAAAGTTAAAGTGGTATGGACATATGATGAGAATGAGAGAGGAGAGAGTACCAAAGAAGACTTTCTGTGAAAAGATGACAGGGAAGAGACCACGAGGTAGGCCCCGGAAGAGATGGGCAGATACAGTGTGGGAGTGTGTAGAAAAGAAGGGAGGAAAACCCGAAGATGTACTAAAATCACGAGAGGAGTGGTGGAGAGACAGGCAACGATGGAGGTCCTTAATTCACAACCCGACCCAGGAAGCTGGAAACGGGAAATGAAGATGATGATGATGATGATGATGATGCATGACATAAACTAGGGGTGTATATAAGCCTATGCGCTACCCAACAATTATTGGTCTAGACAAGAGCCATTGGTCTCTTAGTTATTGTTGTTTAAGGGGTGGAACAGCTAGGTTATCTGCCCCTCACATATACACAGTAGTACTGTGAGCTCGGGGTCAGCAATACTGAATATAACGATAATTCACATGCACAATGGGGGACACAGCTGGAAGTTTATTATATAAACTTCAGTCATGATCTAAATAAGGGAGGTGGGTGGCATATGGACAGCAGAGGAGTAAACATCTTCACAGATTATTTTAGTGCTGATTCGACGAGAAAGTGACATCGGAAATCCAATCCTAGCCAAGAATCATATCAAGTCACATAATTTTACAAATAATACAAGCAGTATGTCTTTTCCATTGTGTGTGTGAAGTGATCCCAACCTATTATATACTTACAATGTAAGTTTATATTCCAAACACATTGTGAAATACAAGGAAACTATGACAATTGTTTTATATTTCAGACTGTGAGGCCTTGACGCCGACAGCTGTGATTGAGGAGGTATATTGAGTGGAGCAACAACCCTCACTTGCTGCTGTGTGCCTACTGTGTACTGTTTAGGTGATGCTTTAATATTAGTGCCACATAGGGGTATGGTGGCACAGTAGTCAAGCTGTTTCCAAATTGCCAAGGGTTTAATTCCGTTAAAGCACGTGAGATTTACGAGGTCATCACTACTTCGGTTCCACTTTAGCAAAGGAGATCCCATGGTTTATTATTCCTTCGTTTTAAGCACTCACTTTGTTATTGTGGTAGTGCTTCAGACACATTTTTAGCCTATTTTCAATTTTGAAAAAATAGGCTTATGAGATCACCTTTTGTCCGTGTGTGTGTGCGTGTGTGTGTGTGTGTGTGATTCGTGTGTGTGTCCCCCCCTAATAAAATCTAAACGGCAGGAGCGATTTCAATGAAACTCGGAAAGTTCATAGCACTATTCCCGGCGACCTCGACCGTGCCCTTCAAATTTTGTTACGACTCACCAATCCAACATGGCGGCTGTGCGAAATATTTCACCAGCATTCAATATCTCCGAAACTATTACAGATATTACCCTGACATTTTCTATGGTGATAGAGGGAACTGCTATAAGTTCACTTATGTGACTTTTGAAAACCTGGTAACTACAAAACCAACATGGAGGCCAAGCGAATTTGCGACTTTTAAATAGACGTTTCTCGTGATTTGACCAACCAAACGCAATAAAACTTGGTACAGTATATGTTTATATACATTGTAATGCACCGACATCTAACTTCGTTCAATTGTTTACATAATCACAAGATGGCGGATGTGCGAAATATTTCACCGGCATTCTATATCTCTGAAACTATTAGCGGTATCTCCCTAAAATTTTGTACGGAGATAAAGGGCACTACTGGAAGTCCATCTATAAGACTTTCAAAAACCGGTTAACTACAAAATGAACATGGCGGCCAAGCGAATTTGAAAATTTTAAATAGACCTTTCTCGCGATTTAATGTTCCAAGCGCACTGAAACCTGGTACAGGAAATATTTATACACATTGTAATACACTGGTATCTAATTTAGTTCAATTGTTTACATAACCTCAAGATGGCGGCAGTGCGAATTTTAAAATTAAGTTTTTATTTCTTGTGATGTAGTCATGCGATCGAAGTGAAAGTTTGAATAATGAACCTACGCAATAATTTTCCTTTAATGGTACATGACTCTATGGCCTATACATTTAACAAACCAACATGGCGACCATCCGAAATATTTAGACGATACTGAATATCTACGAATCTATTTTAGCAATCAAACTTCATTTTTTAATGTTCATAGGGGCTATGAACTTAAGTTCACCTATAGGACTTTAAATAACCTGGTGATCACAAATCCAACATGGCGGTGACGCGAATTATAAATATTCACATGGACGTTTCTCGCAATTTAACCATCCGAGTGCAGTGAAACTTGGTACAGTAAATCCTTATACGAATGTTAATCCACTGGCATCTAATTTATTTCAATTGTTTCCATAACCTCAAGATGGCAGCTGTGAAAAAATTTAAAATCTCCTTGTTTTTTCTTGTGTCCTAATTTTGAGATTGAAGTTTGAATACTACACGTTCACAATAATCTGCATGTAACAGTACATAACTGTAGGACCTACATATATAAAATCCAACATGGCGACCATCCGAAATATTTAGTCGGTTCTTAATATCTACGAATCTATTACAGCAATCAAACAGAAATTGTGTATGTTGATAGTGGCAATTAACATATGTAGGATATATGAAAATAGGCTGTATAGTTCTTCACGGAACTACTTGTTTAAAACAAATTTGTATATTTAAAAAATGACAAGTTACTCTTCCTACTTACTTTTCACTTCGTATTACAGTATATTTTGTGTATATTTTCAGGAGGTGATGCCTATGGATCGTAGTGTGGAGACGTGTAACATTCACAAACAGTCTTCTTTTTCTTCTTCCTCCCTTAAATTTATTGAGTTTGCTTCCTCTCCTGTATGCCAGCCCATGCCCCCTCCTTCTGTTATTATTTCTCGTCCAACGTCAAACTCTTCTTCCATTCCTTGTCCGTCGACACCAACCTCCTCTTCCATTTCTCAATATATTTCTCGTCCATCTACTTCTTCCTTTTCTCCTCTGCTTCTTCCTTGTCCGTCGACACCAACCTCCTCTTCCATTTCTCAATATATTTCTCGTCCATCTACTTCTTCCGTTTCTCCTCTGCTTCTTCCTTGTCCGTCGACACCAACCTCCTCTTCCATTGCTCAATATATTTCTCGTCCATCTACTTCTTCCGTTTCTCCTCTGCTTCTTCCTTGTCCGTCGACACCAACCTCCTCTTCCATTTCTCAATATATTTCTCGTCCATCTACTTCTTCCGTTTCTACTTTGATTCTTCCTTGTCCGTCGACACCAACCTCCTCTTCCATTTCTCGTCCAAACTCTTCTTCCATTTCTCCTGTGCCTATTCATTTTCCATCCCCATCAACCTCATCTTCCAGTCCTGCATCCAATTCCCAGCCACTCAATGCTACGTCTGCTGGGACACGGGAAGCTGCTCGGAAGAGGGCAGGAAGAAAGAGGAAGTCTTCCCTCCTGGATGACTTTGTGAGCGAAGTCAAGAGGGGGAAGATATATTAAAGAGGGAAGTAGCAATAAGGCAACAGACGGTCAACCTATTTACGTCAATGCAAGAGAGGACATCCCGATTTGAAGCAATAATTAAGAAAATTATGGAAAAAATATGAATAAATAAATTGCTATATTTTACCAAACCATCCCCTACCTATATAACACATTATAAAATAATTGTCATAGTCTTATATCTAAGTAAAACAATATAGTACAAAATGTATAATTATAATTGATGATGATGATAATTGTTGTTTTAAGGGGCCTAAAATCTAGGTTATCGTCCCCTGATGGTTTGGGTGATCGTGAAGATGAAAATGAAAAGCGAACTTAAAACTAAAACTAACTAATAACCTACATACTAGAAGAAGAAATGCAAAACTAAATGAGAATAAGGCAAATATAAGGACAGAAGGAAAAGAAATGCCCTCAACCCTCGGAGAAGGCGGATTGAGGGACTTGGAAGGAAGGAGAGCCATGAAAGGCATATAGGAAAGTGAAAGAGGAGAGGGTCCGCCCCAAAGGTAAGGGACAAAAGGGGAAAAAGGACCCAGCTCAGGAATCCCTCAGGGTCGCCAACTCCCGAACTCACCAGCCGTGAGCCCCTGAGGGTGTAGCATTATCTAGGGTCCACCAGAAGTGGTGGGGCTACAAACACCTTGCCTCCTTAAGGGCCTAGAGCACAAGGCAGGAGGTAAAAGGAAGAGAAAAAGAAGGCTGACCCCTCGCAGAAGGAGGGTATCAGAAAAGATGAGACAAGGGCCAATTAAGGCGGGAAAGGAAGAGACTCCCTAGGCCTCGGATACCCTAATACCGTCGGGGACAGAAGAGAACAAGAGTTGACCAAGTGAGGTCGACAGGAAAGAAGACGGAGAGGAGCCCGGCACAAGTAAGTGGAAGCAATTCCGGACTCAGCTGGGGCCCCGTGGTCGCCAACCCACGCCCACAAGATGTGAGCCCCTGGGGGAATAATTATAATTGAGCAGCTGAGTAATGTCAAATGTACATTATCATAGCCACCTATAAGGAAGTCCCAGCCCATAGCAGAGCGGCAATGCCACACTCCAGTCCAAGTGTGGCGAGCCGTAAGCATGGCGCTGAAAGTGCGACTCCGTAGTTACTCAGAAAGTTGCTTACAAGCGATGAGCAAAATGTTTTCGGTATTATGATGATGATGATGATGATGATGATAATTGTTGTTTTAAGGGGACTAATATCTAGGTTATTGGCCCCTGATGGTTTGGGTGATCGTGAAGATGAAAATGAAATGCAAACTTAAAAATAAAACCAACTACTAACCTACTTACTAGAAGAAGAAATGGAAAACTAAAGGAGAATAAGGCAAATAAAGGACAGGAGGAAAAGAAATGCCCTCAACTTTCGAAGAATGCGGATTGAGGGACATGGAAGGAAGGAGAGCCATAAAAGATAGGGAAGTGAAAGAGGAGAGGGTCCGCCCCCAGAGGTAATGGATAAAAGGGGGAAAACTGGACCCAGCTAGGAATCCCTCGCGGTCGCCAACTCCCGAACTCACCAGCCGTGAGCCCCTGGGGGTGTAGCAATATCCAGGGTGCACCAGAAGTGGCGGGGCTACATACGCCCTGCCTCCTTGAGGGCCTTGAGCAGAAGGCATGAGATAACATGAAAAGAAAATGATGGCTGAACCCTCGCAGAAGGAGGGTATCAGAAAAGACGAGACAAGGTCCAATTAAGGCGGGAAAGGAAGAGACTCCCTAGGCCTCAGATATCCTAATACCGTCGGGTGTAGGAAGAGAACTATAGTTGACCACGTGAGGTCGACAGGAAAGAGGACGGAGAGGGGCCCAACATAAGTAAGTGGGGTCAATGCCGGACTCAGCTGGAGCCCCGTGGTCACCAACCCACGTCTCACTAGATGCGAGCCCCTTGGGGGCAAAAGGAACGAGTAAGGCCAGAAACCAAGGAAAGGAAGACCACTATCGAGGGTGCACCATGATTGGTGGGGCTTCATACGCTCTGGCTCCTTTAGGGTCTTCAGCAGAAGGCAGGAGATATCATGGAAAGAAAAAGAAGGTGGACCCCTCAAAGAATGAGGGTATTAGGTAAGATGAGACAAGGGCCAATTAAGGCAGGAAAGTGAAAGACTCCCTAGGCCTCGGATAACCTAATACCGTCGGGGTAGGAGAAGAGTTCAAAAAGGAAGGTCTACAGGATGGAAGAAAGAGATGAACCCGGCGCAAGCAGGTAGAAGCAATGCCAAACTCAGCTGGGGTTCCGTGGTCGCCAGCCCACGTCCCACAAGTTGTGATCATCTGGCGGGAGGGCTATCCTCAAACCGAGAAAAATCCTTGATTTTGGGGACCTCAATCGTTGTGCCGAAGGGACGCGTAGATGTGGTGAAGATAGATTAGTTCACGGAGCTAATGTATGTGTT
Source organism: Meconema thalassinum (assembly GCA_946902985.2). NCBI lineage: Eukaryota > Metazoa > Arthropoda > Insecta > Orthoptera > Tettigoniidae > Meconema > Meconema thalassinum. The sequence goes on from OX336392.1 coordinate 474,515,660, forward strand.
CGTAACACTCGGATGAATATTCCAATATGTTTCGATAATGATAACTGTTGTTTTAAGGGGCCTAAGGCCTAAGTTCCTAGTTGTTTGGTAAGATGATGACGATTATAATTGTTGTTTTAACGGGCCTAACATCGAGGTTATCGGCCCCTGACGAAATGAAATGACGTGAAATGGAAGGATGAAGAAAAGAAACAGCTCACTGCTATAGATAAGACGAAAATGGTTTAGATAAAATATAGACAGTGAGCCCCAACAATTATGTCTTATGTAGCAGGAAAATTACTTACAAAAAGGAACTCAGATTGAAACTACTCACCAAATGGAGAGCGGTAGTACGTACATGAGGGAATTTGGAACGAAAATACTCACAAAAGGAATAGATTGAAAAATACGCACAAAATGATGATGATGATAATTGTTGTTTTAAGGGGCCTAACATCGAGGTTATCGGCCCCTAATGAAATGAAATGACGTGAAATGAAATGATGTAGATAAAAACAACTCACTGCCATGGATGAAGCGAAAATGGTGTTTATAAAACAGACAGTGAGCCCCCCCCCAAAAAAAAATTATGCCTTATTTGAATAAAAAGAATAAAAAGGCGGCTGGTAAAAAAGGATAAAACAAATAAGGCATAGTGAACAATACAATACATAACACAATAAAAAACATAAAACAGATTTAACCACAATTAAAAGTCGTAACTATACATTAAAACTTAAAAAAGTAACCACTCTCCCTCATGAACCGGATGACGAGGTCAGCTGACGGCCCGTCATCACGGAGAATAAGGGAGAGGGTATTAGGCAGTTTAAGAGTCCCGCGCAGATCGGCCAGATCCACACACTCCAAGAGAAGGTGTGCCACGGTTAGGTGGGCGCCGCAAGTACACACAGGGGGATCTTCTCTCTTATGCAAGTGGGAGTGCGTAGCAATCCCATGGCCGATCCGGAGGCGACAGAGTACCACAGCTTCCTTCCGGAGAGAGCGGAAGGAAGATTTCCACACCTTCGTTGTCTCCTTGATGCCTCTCAGTTTGTTGGGTTGAGGCGTGGCACGCCACGCCTCCTCCCAATGCGACAGGATCGAATGCCGCAACCGAGAGCGCACATCACTAGCAGGCACCTTATACGGTAGCGAGGGCAGTGCGACTGCCTCTCTCGCCGCCTGATCAGCAAGCTCGTTTCCCTCAATACCCATGTGGCTAGGAAGCCACACAAAGGTCACCCCGGTTCCAGCGTTACGCGAACTGACGAGCTGGTCGTGCACACGCTGGACCAACGGGTGCTTCGGGAAACACACATCGATCGCTTGCAGCGCACTCAGAGAGTCAGTACACACAAGAAAGTGCTGGTGATCGTCTGATAACGTGTACCGAAAAACCTTTAAGATGGCATAGAGCTCCGCAGTGTACACGCCACAGGCCTCGGGAAGTGAAAATAGAAACCGACGATCCTCAACCACAAATGCACAGCCTACTTTCTCGTTTACCCTCGAACCGTCCGTGAATAGCAGCCCTGATCCCGGATACCGGCTCACCACGGACTGGAACAGCCTCCGATGGACGGAGGAGTCCGTGTACGACTTGGGGCCGGTGTGCAGATCCAGGATAATATCAGGGCGAGAGACCATCCACGGGGGGGGGGGCCTTGCTAGGTACTCGGACGATACAGGAGACAGAAGGAAATCGGAACTGACGGTATAAGTCATCCAAGCGAATCCCCGCCGGCCGAGTGGCTCGGGCGAGCGCATCATACAGCCGGCGATTCGGATTGGAAAACAAACATGGATAGCTTGGATGAAGTGGCATCTGTCGAATAGTTGCAGCATAGGTCAGCAGTACTTGTTGGCGCCTCAGGTGTAAAGGAGGTACGCCAGCCTCGGCGAGCAAGCTGACGACTGGGCTTGTCCGAAAGGCACCCGTCGCCAGCCTCACACCGCCGTGGTGGACACTGTCCAGTTTAACAAGCACTGACTTACGGGCCGAACCATATGCTACACTGCCATAATCTAACCTAGATAAAATCAGTGCTTTATAAAAACGGAGGAGCACCGCGCGGTCCGCCCCCCATGATGTGCCGCTAAGAAACCGCAACATGTTGAGTTTCTTAGCACAGGCAGTTTTCAAACACCGCACGTGTGGTTCAGACGTCAATTTCTGATCGAAAAGGAGCCCAAGGAACCGGTACGCAGCAACAACAGGCAAAGCTACATTGCCCAGATAAAGCTCAGGATCTGGATGGAGGGTGCGCTTTCGGCAGAAATGGACAACCGAGGACTTAGCGATTGAGAATCGAAAGCCATGCTCCAGTGTCCAGCGTTCCACTCTCCGAATAGCTTGTTGTAACTGTCGTTCTGCGACCGCCATATTGTGCGCACTATAATGTAGAGCGAAGTCGTCTACATATAGCGACGGTACCACTGCTGGACCAGCAGCAGCGACTATACCGTTTATGGCAATCGCAAATAATGTTACGCTAAGCACCGATCCCTGTGGGACTCCGTTTTCCTGTATATGATATTGCGAATATGTCCCCCCTATTCGGACACGGAACAGGCGAAGGGACAGAAAATTCGCAATAAAAACCGGCAAGTTACCTCGGAATTTCCATTGATGCAGGGTAGAGAGGATGCCGTAACGCCAAGTGGTGTCATAGGCCTTCTCGAGGTCAAAGAAAACAGCGACCAGGTGCTGTCTCCGGAGAAAAGCGTCCTGTATGGCGGTCTCCAGGCGTACCAGATGGTCGTTGGTACCCCGTGACGCCCTGAAACCACACTGGTATTCAGACAGGAGTCCCCGTTTCTCCAGGACCCACACTAGGCGCCGATTGACCATCCTCTCGAAGAGCTTGCACAGACCGTTAGTGAGACAAATAGGTCTGTAACTCCCTGTCAATTTGGGATCCTTATCGGGCTTCAGGATAGGTATAATGATACCTTCCTGCCATTGCGCTGGAAACACACCTTCCAACCAGATACGATTAAACACCCTGAGCAAATAACGAATGCTCTCATCGTTAAGGTGTTTAAGCATCTGGTTGTGAATATTATCCGGGCCAGGAGACGTGTCCCTGCAGAGCGCCAGCGCTCCGCGGAGTTCCCACTCCGTAAAGGGCACGTTGTACTCCTCCGAAGCGCGGGAAGCAAAACTAAGCTGGAAACGTTCCGCTTCGCGCTTCAGGGCCACGAAGGCAGGGTCATAGTTATCGGAACCGGATATATCCGCAAAAGACGAGGCGAGATGGTTTGCAACGCGATAAGGATCTGTAACCAAGTCATTATCAATGGAAATTCCCGGTACAGTAGAAGATGTCTGAATGCCCGAAATGCGTCGTAGTTTAGTCCACACTTGTGAGGAGGTGGTATGTGCCGTAATAGAAGACACATACCGTTCCCAGGATTGTTTCTTACTCTGGCGAATAAGAATCCGTGCCTTGGCACGAAATTTCTTAAACGCCACCAAATTGGCCATGGTTGGACGCCGACGGTAGTGCTTATGAGCTCGACGACGGTCTCTTATTGCCGCTGCAATATCCTCTGTCCACCAAGGGACGAGTTTGCGACGAGGAGTCCCAGAGAAGGATGGAATGGACTCTTCGGCGGCAGCAAGAAGCACATCGGTGATGTGCTGTACCTCGTCATCGACGCTCCGGCAACCAAGATCAACGAAAACAGCTCGTTCTTGAAACGAGGGCCAATTTGCCCGCTTAAGAACCCAACGACTGGGGAACTCCACGGGCGTCTGGTTCAGAAGGGTAAGAACGATCGGGAAATGGTCACTGCCACAGAGGTCGTCGTGTACATACCAACCAAATAGGGGGACCAGCGCACGGCTACACACACTCAAGTCAATGTGTGAGTACGTGCCGTGCGCTAAGCTAAAATGTGTAGCTTCCCCTGTATTTAATAGAGATAAATCCAAACCTTGAATTAAGCCTTCCACGGCCCTTCCTCTGGGGCAGGAAGATGGTGATCCCCATTGGGGGTGATGAGAGTTGAAATCACCCACGAGTAGGGACGGGAAGTTGATCAACAAGATGATGATGATGATGATAATTGTTGTTTTAAGGGGCCTAACATCTAGGTTATCGGCCCCTGATGGTTTGGGTGATCGTGAAGATGAAAATGAAAAAGGGATCTTACAAACTAAAACTAACTACTAACCTACATACTAGAAGAAGAAATGGAAAACTAAAGGAGAATAAGGCAAATAAAGGACAGGAGGAAAAGAAATGCCCTCAACCCTCGAAGAAGGCGGATTGAGGGACTTGGAAGGAAGGAGAGCCATGAAAGGCAGATAGGAAAGTGAAAAAGGAGAGGGTCCGCCCCAAAGGTAAGGGACAAAAGGGGAAAACGGACCCAGCTCAGGAATCCCTCGGGGTCGCCAACGCCCGAACTCACCAAACGTGAGCCCCTGAGGGTGTAACATTATCTAGGGTGCACCAAAGTGGTGGGGCTACATACACCCGGCCTCCTTGAGGGCCTTGAGCACAAGGCAGGAGGTAAAAGGAAAAGAACAAGAAGGCTGACCCCTCGCAGAAGGAGGGTATCAGAAAAGATGAGACAAGGGCCAATTAAGGCGGGAAAGGAAAAGACTCCCTAGGCCTCGGATACCCTAATACCGTCGGGGTCGGAAGAGAACAAGAGTTGACCAAGTGAGGTCGACAGGAAAGAAGACAGAGAGGAGCCCGGCACAAGTAAGTGGAAGCAATGCCGGACTCAGCTGGGGCCCCATGGTCGCCAACCCACGCCCACAAGATGTGAGCCCCTGGAGACGATTAGGAAAGGGACTGGAAGTTGATCAACAAGATCGAAGACGTCATTAATATCAAGGGGTTGGTTCGGTGGAAGGTACACGTTACAAACGGTTGTCATAGCAGGCAAGGACACGCGAACTGCAATAGCTTCCAGAGGAGTGGCGAGTGGAAACTCCTCACTATAGCAGTCAGAGCGAACGAAGGTACAAACGCCCCCGGAAGCTCGGGCGGCGTCTTATCGCTCTTTAGAGTATAGTCGGAAACCTCTCAGAACAGTCTCGTGATCAGGTCTGAGGTTTGTTTCCTGTAGGCAGACTATACTCGCTGCGTATTGGGCAATAAGCTGACGGAGTTCTGTCAAATGCCTGTCATAACTGTTACAATTCCACTGTAACAGTGCCATTGTGTGAACTTAGGGAATAACTTGGAGCAGCAAGCTACTCCAACTTTGACTCTGGAGAATCTACAGTCACTACGTCGACTACTATCTCCATGTCCTCAGGCGAGGGCATGGAGTGAATCGACTCGGTGGAAGATTTCATAGACGCAGTTCGGCGGCGGGGGGGATCTCCGTGGGGAGCGCGCAGATCTGGGGACCGAAACGTCCCCAGGCGCAGAAGCATCCGCAGGTGTTGGCGCGGATGGCTTCCCCTTTTTGGGAGAAAGGGAATGCGTAGTGCGGGGCCCCTTCTTACCCTTACCCGCCTCTTTAAGATATATAGACGGGTCAGGAGATGAATTCCTGACCCTGGTCGACGATGCCGCCTCCGCCGGCTTCGGCGCGGCTTTCGCCGACCGTTTGGGTGGGGAGAAAGTCTTCGACTTCCTCCCGAGTGGGGAGTAAGTCTTCAACTTCCTCCCCTGCTGTGCGGGCGGAGCAGACTTCGCTCGCACAACCTCCTTTGGGGCCGAAGGTGGGGTTGAAGTCACCTTCGGGCTCTCTCTCTGATTCTGGGGAGTATCTAGAGATGTTGATGGCAGTGGTAAATTAGTAGGTTTCACAGTTGAGACAAAAGATGATGGAGCCGGTACCAAATTTGGTATTATGGCTCTATAATCAATCGTTGGAGAAGGCGAAATCGTGGTATGGTACTTCTTGCGGGCCTCCTGGTAGGTGAGACCATCCAGGGTTTTAATCTCCTGGATTTTCTTCTCACGCAGGAAGACAGGGCAGTTCCTGTCCCGAGGAGAATGAAATCCAGGGCAATTAGTGCACTGATATGGTGTTGTGCACTCTTCCGCTTCGTGGGGTACCTTACCGCATGTTCCACAGACGTCAGGGCTCGAGCATCGGGATAACATGTGCCCGAATTTCTGGCACTTATAACACCTCATTGGTGGAGGGATGTAAGGCCGAACGTCGCAACGGTAACTTGTTACCTTGACTTTCTCCGGGAGCACCGAAAGCTCAAAGGAAATAATGAAAGCACCAGTATCCACGATTTGACCATTGACCTTGCGCGTAATGCGCCGGACATCAGTCACGTGACGGTGCTGCATATCCTCTTTGAGCTCCTCGTCAGTGTTCAGAATCAGGTCCCGGTGGAAGATGACTCCCCGGACCGGATTCAAAGACGTGTGCTTCTCCACTTTGACAGGGATATCGCCAAAGTGGTCACATTTCAGAAGGTGTTCAACCTGCTCACCAGTCCTAGTCTTGAGCAACAAGCTACCGTTTCTCATCTTTTGTACCTTCTCAAGCTCGCCATAGACCCCTTCTATGTGCCGAGAAAACAAAATAGACTTTACCATCTTAAAATCACCCCCATCTGTTCTGGTTGCGACCAGAAACTTGGGAGTGTTAGCACCCAGATTCTCACGAACAGACTGTTCCCAGGGGGTTGATCCCCGTAGGGAATCAAAAGTTAAAGACTTGGGTGGCGGACCACCCTGGTGGGAGATATTCCTTTTCTGTCCCATGGCCGTTTCATCCTCCCTGAATGCCACCGACTCCAATCACGGGCTGTCTCTGTAGGCGCTACCCAGCCAAGGCAAGGCCCGCCTAGCTTGGAAGGCATTGCCCGGGGGTCCGATGTTTGACATGCCATTCAGGCAAGTACCCCTTGGCATATACTAGAGAGTTTTCCAGCCCAGGCATGCAGCTGTGCGGGGACCTGCGTTGTCAGGCGGATACTACTGCAGAGTACATGGCGCACCCACCTGTCGGTGTGGCCAGACCGAACAGGCTCTCGAGCGTAGTCGCACACTTAGGTGGCCCTTCCCCTGACAGCACGCACATGTAATTTTGAGTGCCAGACCTCAAAAACATGAACGGAAAAAGGCGTGCGATATAACCTAATGAGAGTTATATCGCACAAAGTAGGGCGTTTAGAGCTGGCTGTCAAATCCGTAAAGGGGACCTGGGCCAAGAAACCCTTTACGTCGCCTTCTACGACTGGCAGGGTATACCTGTGAGTGTATTCCATCCCTCCCACCCACGGGAGGTCCAATTCGCAAGACAAGCCGGAAACCTAAAAGGATAGCCAAGGTCGCCCCTTTTAGTCGCCTCGTACGACAGGCAGGGGATACCGTGGGTGTATTCTAAACCCCCCACCCACAGGGGGAACGCACAAAATGCAGGTTAAGTCCAAAATACGTACAAAATGCAACGTACAGTCGAAATACTTACAAAATGCAAGTGAAATCAAAATACTAACAAAATACAAATGAGATTGAAAATACGCACAAAATGTTGATGATGATTCAAAATACACACAAAATGCAATTGAGAATTAACTACTTGATGATGATGATGATAATTGTTGTTTTAAGGGGCCTAACATCTAGGTTATCGGCCCCTGATGGTTTGGGTGATAGTGAAGATGAAAATGAATAGCGAACTTAAAACTAAAACTAACTACTAACCTATATATTAGAAGAAGAAATGGAAAACTAAAGGAGAATAAGGCAAATAAAAGGACAGAAGGAAAAGAAATGCCCTCAACCCTCGGAGAAGGCGGATTGAGGGACTTGGAAGGAAGGAGAGCCATGAAAGGCATATAGGAAAGTGAAAGAGAAGAGGGTCCGCCCCAAAGGTAAGGGACAAAAGGGGAAAACGGACCCAGCTCAGGAATCCCTCGGGGTCGCCAACTCCCGAACTCACCAGCCGTGAGCCCCTGAGGGTGTAGCATTATCGAGGGTGCACCAGAAGTGGTGGGGCTACATACACCCTGCCTCCTTAAGGGCCTAGAGCACAAGGCAGGAGGTAAAAGGAAGAGAAAAAGAAGGCTGACCCCTCGCAGAAGGAGGGTATCAGAAAAGATGAGACAAGGGCCAATTAAGGCGGGAAAGGAAGAGACTCCCTAGGCCTCGGATACCCTAATACCGTCGGGGTCAGAAGAGAACAAGAGTTGACCAAGTGAGGTCGACAGGAAAGAAGACAGAGAGGAGCCCGGCACAAGTAAGTGGAAGCAATGCCGGACTCAGCTGGGGCCCCGTGGTCGCCAACCCACGCCCACAAGATGTGAGCCCCTGGGGGTTTAACTACTTGAACAAAGCGGGGTAGATTGAAAATACAAAATGCAATTGAAATTCAAAATACTCACAAGAAGAAGACCCCCCTATATTGAAAGACTTAATAAAAAGCAATTTTGATTGGCAATCCTTACAAAATGCAAGAGAGGTTGAAAAACACTCACAAAATGCAATTTAGATCGAAAAACTTACAAAATGCAACGTAGATTAAGAATACCTACAAAAAGGTGCGGGAATCTTTAAGACAAAAGGAAATATAATGAAAGGCGGAGAGGAGAGGAGAGGGGAGAGAGGAGATGATGATGATGATAATTGTTGTTTTAAGGGGCCTAACATCTAGGTTATCGGCCCCTGATGGTTTGGGTGATCGTGAAGATGAAAATGAAAAGCGAACTTAAAACTAACACTAACTACTAACCTACATACTAGAAGAAGAAATGGAAAATTAAAGGAGAATAAGGCAAATAAAAGGACAGGGGGAAAAGAAATGCCCTCAACCCTCGGAGAAGGCGGATTGAGGGACTTGGAAGGAAGGAGAGCCATGAAAGGCATATAGGAAAGTGAAAGAGGAGAGGGTCCGCCCCAAAGGTAAGGGACAAAAGGGGAAAACGAACCCAGCTCAGGAATCCCTCGGGGTCGCCAACTCCCGAACTCACCAGCCGTGAGCCCTTGAGGGTGTAGCATGTTTGGTAAGAATTAAGGTGAAGATTAATGATGATGATGATAATCATCATAGCCTAACATCTAGGCTATCGGCCCCTGATGGTGTGGGTGATCGTGAAGATGAAAATGAAATAATAACGTAAAACTAAAACTAACTAATAAGGGAAAGAGGAGAGGATTGGTGAGGAGAGGGGAGGGGAGAGAGGAGAGGGTCCGCCCCAAAGGGAAGGGACAAAAGGGGAAAACGGACCCAGCTCAGGAATCCCTCGGGGTCGCCAACTCCCGAACTCACCAGCCGTGAGCCCCTGAGGGTGTAGCATTATCTAGGGTGCACCAAAAGTGGTGGGGCTACATACACCCGGCCTCCTTGAGGGCCTTAAGCAGAAGGCAGGAGATAACATGAAAAGAAAAAGAAGGCTGACCCCTCGCAGAAGGAGGGAATCAAAAAAGATGAGACAAGGGCCAATTAAGGCGGGAAAGGAAAAGACTCCCTAGGCCTCGGATACCCTAATACCGTCGGGGTCGGAAGAGAACAAGAGTTGACCAAGTGAGGTCGACAGGAAAGAAGACAGAGAGGAGCCCGGCACAAGTAAGTGGAAGCAATGCCGGACTCAGCTGGGGCCCCGTGGTCGCCAACCCACGCCCACAAGATGTGAGCCCCTGGGGGGAGGTGAAGATTAAAAACTAGAACTAAACCTAAATACATACTTTCAAGGAACTTACTATACTCACTAGAAAATGAAACTGTCAAAAGAAACGAATAAGGCCGGAAACCAAGGAAAGGAAGTCCACTATCGAGGGTGCACTAAGTGGTGGGGCTACATACGCCCTGCCTCCTTTAGGGCCATCAGCAGAAGGCAGGAGATATAATGGAAGGAAAACGAAGGCGGCCCCTCAAAGAATGGGGGTATTAGAAAAGATGAGACAAGGGGCAATTAAGGCAGGAAAGTGAAAGACTCCCTAAGCCTCGGATAACCTAATACCGTCAGGGTAGGAGAAGAGTTGACCAAGGAAGGTCTACAGGAAGGAAGACAGATGAACCCCGCGCAAGCAAGTAGAAGCAATGCCGGTCTCAGCTGGGGTTCCGTGGTCGCCAGCCTACGTCCCACAATTTGTGATACCCTAGAGGGAGGGCTATACTCAAGCCGAGAAAAATCCGAGATTTCGGGGATATCAATCATTGTGCCGAAGGAACACGTAGACGTGGTGAATATACTATTAGATCACGGAGCTGATGTATGCGTTTGTGACACTCGGATGAATATGCCAATATGTTTCGATAATGATAACTGTTGTTTTAAGGGGCTTAACCTAGGAATCGGCAATCGTCGCTATCGCGTCTCAGTTCCTTGTTACATAACCGGCAGAGTTCCTAACGAGATTAATTTCGTCAGCGCTGACTAATGCCAAGATTTCGCGTTGACATTCAGGATCATTATGACATTTTGAAGAGGAAACACTGTTCTGTAACACAGCATAATTCTGAAGTAGTTTCGTATGAGAGTGAAGGTTGGTATACACGTGAAAAACAAGAGGGCTTTGCAGACGGTCATTCTGTTGTGTTTGCTGTGGTTGTACGATGTTCATTATCCTTCGTGGCTCAAAATGAGTGAATTATCAGGAAGTAGTGAAATTTGGGATTGTTTGTTCGATCTGGACGCGAAGATGATAGTGAAGTAGTTTCAGAAGGAAATGACGATGAATTTGACAATAATTCGTCAGGTAGTAGTGAGTTATATGAGCCTAGACTAAGTGATTTCGACACTGATATTGACGATGATGTGATCACTGATAATGATAGTGACTGTAATGCAGTTGACCAAATAGAACCGAAGTAGACAAGAACCTACCCTCCAGAGACAGAAATAAAAGTGGAAGAGAAGTTCAAGGTTCGAAACGCACGTATACGAAATTGCCCTCCGAGAAACAGTCCTCCACTGATATATTTCTATTTGTTTTTCTCCAATGCTATCTGGAATCTTTTAGTGACTGAAACTAATAAATACGCACAGGACGTTAGTAGGTATAATAAGCCGAAGCTGGCGCAGGGGCTAATGTGCAAGATGGCTGCCACGCGCAACTCTCTTATGTTATTCTTATGGGAGGGAGAGTCATAGCTGGCGCAGGGGCTAATGTGCAAGATGGCTGCCTTTCACAACGAGCTTAGGATTATGGATGCTCTGAGCCAAGATATTATTTATATTTTGTACGAGGGTGAAAGAAGGGGGGGGGGGTTGTTCAACGTCTAGTGACTTAGCGCATGATGTTTTTTTAATAGTCATTTTTTATTTTCATATTTCTCACACGGTTATTTACAATTTGCAATATTGTCGTTTTTTTATTTATTTCATTTTTCAAGTTTTGCACCTGATCAATATTCAAAAGTTGATTTTACATTTAACTGTTATCACCTTTTCAGCTCTCACACACATGGTGGGATATGCTTTACACACATACGTTAAGCCAACCAGGACGTTAAAATGGTAGAAACCGCCGTTAACAACACCGCAAGGGTTGTAGCCTTGTCTTACAGAGTTGTAGCCAGTACTCTACACCCCCTCTGTGAGGGGCTTAACATCAGCCAGTCAAAGCTTGAGTATGTCATGAAGCTGATACTCCAGTAAGTTAACTATAAATGCTATACGTAAACTCTTATCACAGGTGTATCAACAAGGTTTGCAATCTTGAATGACGAATACACCTCAAAGGTCTACTCTCCCTTCGTAAAGGGCACCGCGCATTATAGTTAAGTTTAAAGAAGTATATGCTTTTGTGCCTCTCCTCTTTTCTCTGGGCGTGAGACCAGCACTAGGGCTTAAGCCTAGAGGCAGAGTTAACACACACACACAAACACACACACACAGGCGTACGGAGAAATTAATCTAGCACCAGAGGCCCTTAGATTAGATTTTTATTTATCCATTTGATCAATTACATGTATACAATACATTTTTTTATATAGAGCACGTCAAAAATTACAGAGAAATCAATCTTGTGCCATAAGCCTTTCATTCACTCACAGGCTTACAGAGAAATCAATCTCACGCTAGATACCTTTTCATTCACACACAGACTTATGGAAAAATTAATCTTATGCCAGAGGTCTTTTCAATTATAAGTACAAGACCTGAGAGTATGTGTGGAAGGTGACCACTTCCTTTCCACTCCTCATTCCACCACAACATCTGGTAGGTTCCATTGAACACAATGAAGTTTGGGAGACACTGTATTACTTTGTTGACTTGATATGTATAACTTAGTTATTTAAGTGTGGTCAACGGTTTTGTAATGACCATAAGCATGTGTAGCTATACCATCAGAGTCAATTACTCGTTTATCATCACGAGGACACAAAGCAATTTTGTTTAGTTTTACAGATGATATGTTATGTTGTTTAGATGCGATAATGTTCATCGGTATTCTTTTTACCTCGTTCTTCATGAGACAATCCTTATAATCTTGAAAACTTAAACAATTTTTGACAACACCTTTGCTAATACCTTTAATCTTTTTTATTTCTAGTCCATTAATGTTTAAAGCATACATTTTAGCTCTAAGTCCAGCAAATGCTTTAATAATACGTCCACAAGCCTCGTCTTTAAATTTTCCCAAAGTTTTCTTGTTTGATGAAGAGTAACATATGTGATTAGTAGGATAATCAGATGTGTCCAGGTGTTCTAAAAATTTCAACTTGTCTTGATAAACATCTTGGGTGTTAACCAAATATATAAACGAGTCTGTGTCCATATACATGAGTTTAAGATTTTCGATCCCATAATAGGGTAGCAGGACATCATAGTGGTGTGAATACATAAGAGTTTTTGAAATATCCAGGATACACATTCCAATATATATAGGCTTATTGAATACAATGCTACGTTTAGCCATGTGGAATGCAGCTAGGTTAGGACCATAAATTGTTCTGTCGATAAATGTTGGTTTAGCGATTAGCTTTTCAGCTCTTTTGCTGTCAGTTACAAGACGTATATCTATTCTTTTACGAATATTTTCCATTGTTTTTCCAAAAATTGCATTGTTAAATAATTTGTAAAGATTTTTCTCAAAATCATTTTTAGCTTGTTTTCGAAGGTTGTTATTAAAATCTACGTATGCCTTTAGCCAAGGTCTCTGTTGAAACTTTAACACACGATGAATTTTTATCAATTTTAGTCCATGATTTAGAGCCTGTTTAAGTGACATGTAATGAACAACGTACCGCCTTCGATTTCCAAGATGAGGAATTAGTTTTTTGAGAGACGAATCCTTAGGTTGTATACACTCTGGTAGGAAAGGTAAATCGTTGTGTAAATCATGAAGGTTGGATGGATAATCGACATCAATGTCTAGAATGTATCCAACAGGATCGTCTTCCTTTAGCGTTTTTAGATCAATGGTATCTGGAGAAACCCACTGAAATCCACCGTAAGGAAGGGAGTGGCACATAGCCCACCCGTATTGGTTGTTGGCATCATCATAGGTAATAAACTGCGATGGTTTCTCGGAATCATATGTTTCCATGTATTTATTGTTAGCTTCAGCATACCTATGAGAAACCTGGCATATGCCTCCACGTATTCCAGACTCTATTAAAAGAATCTGATCGTAATCCTGTAGCAATTCCAGTTCAATGCCAGTGTAAAGGAGCATTACCTCGAAACTTAAACCAGGTGAAGTAAAGAAGTGTGCGGCATCCACTCGATGTGTTTCTAATGTTTTGTTTCTAAATGTTTCAAAGCTGTCTGCAAGAAGGAGTACATCTGAAGTTAGGTAAAGGTCACTATATTCCCCTAGAGTTTTAATTTTGAGCTGATTCCAGACATTTTCGGCATGTTCATAGTCTTCCTTACTAACATCTTCTTGACTTAATTTGTTAAAGAATGCTTCTTTTGGAGGTAAACACGTCTCACTTAACTTTTCCCAAGAATCAATGTAATCATAAGGAAATACGCCTTTACGAGTCATGAGCGTTGCATTTTCTTTCCCAAAGTACTTGTCTGTTTCAGGGTATGATGTTAAGTTTGTAACTAAGTTTTCCAAACTACTAGGCATCAACCGAAACGTATCCACAAATCGAAGCTTAACATTTCCTACATATTTGGTGAAGGAGATGTAATTTTCTTGAGAGTTAGGGATAACGTCCACTCTCTCAGTAGTACATCCCAACTGTTTTACAATGAAATTTGCATCGTATCCACTCATATTATGTAGAAATACGGGAACAGGGTAACGTGTTTTACACCTCAAATTACAGTTATTATGAGCGCTTCCACGATATTCGCCTGTAATATGACAATGATCTCTAACTTTCCAGTCCTCTTTGGTAAATGTTTTATAGCATAAATAACAGGTTTCAGAAGATTGGAACTCTGCTTCTTGATCATGAGTTAAAGCCTTTGGAACATTTAAGCTGTAAAGGTGATCAATTTCATTAGCTATCGATATCAAACAGTCCATAAACTTTTCTGCAGCGTCAGATCCACGATAAATAAAAGGCTGGCTCGGAAGGTTTGTCTTTATATGTTCCACAGCTGGCGAGGGTTTAACATATACACCAAAGCTCATTGGAACATGGCTCTGGTATGGGACTGTATAACTTGCCTCAGGATTAGGTAGACATGTTTGGTATGGTAAAAGTATACTTTCAAAATCTGCATAGATAACGTAAGGTATTCTAAGCATTTTTTCCACATTTAAGAACTTGAGAATTGGGTTTTTAATAGGCATTTCAACCCTAGCAATGTCATGCAGGACACACAAAGCTCTATGTTCTTTTAGTTTATCTATCCCTCGTTGACCATATTGATTATCAAAGTGAGTAAAACACCGTTTACACGTATATATCTTATGTCCATGGTGGGTGATCTGATGTCCTACTAGTTTATCAAAATCTTTGATAAAGACGTAGTGGTTCTGGCCAGATGATGAACTTAGCAGAAGAAGGTCGCGGTGGTCTTGTAGCTCTTGATCTACAACCTTTAGAGGAAACAGTTTGTTATCTTCTTCCAGTCCAAATACATTAATGGATATGTTGTTGGCTTTCTCAAATTTCGTAATGTCAGCTAGCGATGTAGGGAACGAAACGACTGAAAAATCATACTTGTTTTCCAGGTCCTTGTATTTACTAACGCGTTGAGCATCCTTTTTAACCAGTTTTGCTAAAATGGCATACATAAAACACCTTTCATCTTTCAAGTTTTGTGGATTAATGCAAGCTTTTTTTGCATTTACAGCTGCTGGTAAAGGAATATATGTGCTACCACGCAAGGGATTATACTTATTTATTTTCAATCGCACTCCTTCAACTGCTAGCAAAGCCCAATTACTGCCTTTTAGCTCGGATTCCTCCATTTCCATGGTTAACTTTTTAAATTGCGTTTCCAAGAAACTACTTAAATCTGTTTCCAAAAATATGGCCTGATTACGAGTTTTAAAAGCACGATCTGTAATTTCATTGGTAGATGTATGAATAAATCTACATTCAGCCACAAGATTAACTTTTAACGACTTGTGGTTCGCTTGTTCTTTTTGTATAACATGGATTATTTTATGCTTGGACTCGTTGAGGTATGAATTTAAATCCTTACACGTATCACACCGTATAAAATAGGATTTTAGACGACAATCAAAAGACGTTTCATATTCATTAAGTCCGTTTTTATCAGGAACCATTGAGAGTAGGTGATGTTTTGTAGGTTCAGATTTTTGTATTTTGGCTGATGACATAACATTACAACATTCTTCATGACGACGTCCGTTGTAAGCATTGTTGAATTTGATTCCACAGGTTTTACATTGATGGAATTGTCCACACGATACTTCATGACGCTTTCTAACATAGTCTCGAACAAAAGTTTTTCCACACACTTTGCATATATAGCTTGGAATAGTTTGCTCCATGATGGATGTTCTTTTCTGATAACAGTTGATTTTTTTAAGAAATAAATCACACCTGTGAAAAAGAGAGACAGAGCGCTGTACTTTCCCATCAACCTAGTTGAGAACAGTTGTGTAAACTGTTTATAGGATACAATATATTTAAGAGGTAAGATAAACTTTTTTACATTGTTGGCAATAATAATATTTATAATACTATAAAATAATAATAATAAAAATGTATTCTATGACTTACTGCTTACAATCTAACATTGAATTTACAAACATCCCTGACTGTCACCTAAAACAGCGTTTCAATCCCCTGAGCTTTCCTAAACGAATACACATGCTTACAGCTTACATATTCTATGACTGAACATACACTATTTACATGTAAATACCACAGATATGCACGCAGTGGTATTCTTTCATAATAATAACATGGCTTACATTGAGGCCCATGGAGACTAAACAATTATTGCGATTTTTATAAATCTTCAAGTTTCGTTTTGGAAATATACCATCTAAATACGTGAGTCATAATTTTGAACTTACTAGTAGCCTCTAAATTACAGATTGGATACAACCCTAGATGCTATGTTAAAACTTACTGCGTATGATAAGGCTGTAGACTGGACGGTGAGACGGTCTTTCACGATGTGAACACTGTGAGAGGTAGTAGTCCACTGGCGATATGCTTGCTAAGGGTCCTCTAATATTCCCTAGTCAAGGCTAACTGCTGCTTACTGCGTAGTACTGGTGGGTGAGACGGTCTTCCACGATGTGATCACCGTAAGAGGTAGTAGTCAACTGATTGTATTCTTGCTAAGGGTCCCCTAATATACCCTAGTGGAGGCCAACAGCTGCTTACTGCGTAGTACAAGGCTGTAGACTGGTCGGTGAGACGTTCTTTCACGATGTGATCTGTTTGAGAGATCAGAGTCAACTGAAATTATCCTTGATATACATCCCCAAATATACTCTACCCTAATACAACCGGTGGTTAACTTCCTACAGAAATACCACTATAGAGACATGTAGAATCTTAACACAAGGTTATGAGTGAAAAAAGATATGTACTAACGGTATTATTTTTTCATAAGAATAACATGGTGGTATTTATACCCCCTATACGCTAAACTAATATTTGGATAATTTTAATTCATGAAGTTTTGTTTTGGAAATATACGATCTAAATACAATGGTGATAATTGTAAACGTTCTAGTAACCTCTAATTGAGAGATAGGGATGCAGGCTTTGATGCTATGTTAAATATAATCAGCTACTTACTGTATATCACAAGGCCGTAGAATGAATCCTTAGAACACTTTTAAGACGATGTGATCTGTTTGAGAGATCGGAGTCAACTGAAATTATCCTTGATATACATCCCCTAATATACTCTACCCTAATACACTCAGGGCTTAACCTCTTAGAGAAATACCACTATAGAGACATGTAGAATCTTGTTACAAGGTTGTGTATGACGTTCGACATTTGCTACTTATCAGTGAAAAAGGATATGTACTCACAGCATTATTCTTTCATAAGAATAACATGGTGGTATTTATACCCCTAGACGCTAAACTAATATTTGGATAATTTTAATTCTTGAAGTTTTGTTTTGGAAATATAAGATCTAAATACAATGGTCATAATTTTGAGCGTTCTAATAGCCTCTAAATGGTAGATAGGGATGCAGGCATAGATGCTATGTTAAATATAATCAGCTACTTAGACGACTTTTCACGATGTAACCAGCTCAAGAGCTAACAGTTATCTGAAAATATTCTTGCTGAAGGTCCCTTATATACCACCTTTTTCTAGAAATAAATTACACCTGTGAAAGAAAAGACAGAACGATGAACTTTCACATTAACCTAATAATAATAATAATAATAATAATAATAATAATAATAATCCCTTACATTTTTTATTTTGTCGTGTGATCTCTTGAGAAGCTGAGTGAAGGTCTTTCTAGTCAACGCCCGTCGGTGATCTGCTTGCAGGGATGAGAGATGGATTGGATGAACATGAATGATCCAGAATAAGGATTTGGGTAGGAAGCAGCCGAGGCCTGTCAGAAAGTACCATTCAGGCATTCTCTTGGAGTAGAAGTGTGAAACCACGGAAAACCATTTCAAGGACTGTCAACACTGAGGTTCGAAATGTAATTGAAGTTCAAAATAGTGACAAAATGTAATTGAAATTGACAATACACAATGTAATTTAGATTGAAAAACGCACATTTTAGATTGTAAATACCGGTACTCACAAAGTGTAATTGAAATTCAAATTACTTACAAAATACAGGTGAAATTGAAAATGCTTACAAAATGTATGGTGGTTTCAAATTACTCAGGTTGATAGGAAAAAAAGGACAGGAGCCGTTCAAGAAAGCGGAAGCAATGCTGTACTCAGTAAGGGTCCTGTGGTCGCTAACCCACGTCCTACAAGTTGCGAGCTCCTGGGAGAGGAAGTTGTAGCCATTAGCTACCTGTACACATTTTCCTGGAGTAGAAGTGTGAAACCACGGAAAACCAAATCATGAACGGTCGACAGTGAGGTTCGAAGATCAATTAAGGTTCAAAATACTGCAAAATGTAATTGAAATTGAAAATACACAATGTAATTTAGATTGAAAAACGCAAATTCCAGATTCTAAATACTCACAAAGTGCAATGAAAATTCAAAATACTTACAAAATGCAATTGAAATTGAAAATGCTTACAAAATGTATGGTGGATACAAAGTACTCAAGTTGACAGGAGGAAAAAGGAGAGGAGCCGATACAAGGAAGCGGAAGCAATGCTGGACTCAGTTGGGGTCCTGTGGTCGCTAACCCACGTCCCACAAGTTGCGAGCTCCTGGGAGAGGAAGTTGTAGCCATTAGCTACCTGTACACATTTTCCTGGAGTAGAAGTGTAAAACCACGGAAAACCATATCAAGAACGGTTGAGAGTGAGGTTCGAAATGCAATTGAGGATTAAGATACTGACAAAAATGCAATTGAATTTGAAAAAACACAATGTAATTTAGATTGAAAAACGTACATTTTAGATTCTAAATGCTCACAAAGTGCCATGAAAATTGAAAATACTTACTA
Organism: Meconema thalassinum; assembly: GCA_946902985.2. Classification (NCBI taxonomy): domain Eukaryota; kingdom Metazoa; phylum Arthropoda; class Insecta; order Orthoptera; family Tettigoniidae; genus Meconema; species Meconema thalassinum. The sequence continues at coordinate 474,534,534 of OX336392.1, forward strand.
AATGCAATTGAAATTGAAAATGCTTACAAAATGTATGGTGGATTCAAAGTACTCATGTTCACTGAAAAAAAAAAAAAAAAAAAAAATCGGAGAGGAGCCGATACAAGAAAGTGGAAGCAATGCTGGACTCAGTTGGGGTCCTGTGGTCGCTAACCCACGTCCCACAAGTTGTGAGCTACTGGGAGAGGAAGTAGTAGCCATTAGCAACCTCTACACATTTTCCTGGAGTAGAAGTGTGAAACCACGGAAAACCGATTCATGAACGGTCGACAGTGAGGTTCGAAATGCAATTGAGTTTCAAAATACTGACAAAATGCAATTGAAATTGGAAATACACAATGTAATTTAGATTGAAAAACGCACATTTTAGATTCTAAATGCTCACAAAGTGCAATGAAAATTCAAAATACTTACAAAATGCAATTGGAATTGAAAATGTTTACAAAATGTATGGTGGATTGAATGATCTCATGTTGACAGGAATTTAAAAAAACGGAGAGGACCCTATACAAGAAAGTGGAAGCAATGCTGGACTCAGCTTGGGTCCTGTGATCGCCAACCCACGTCCTACAAGTTAATCCATCTTGGGGGAGGATTGGTAAGTAATCGGTCATGGCATTTAGTTACGGTACCTCCTGGCATTTTCCTGAAGTAGAAGTGGAAACAACAATACCACTTCCAGGAAGGATGAGTGAGAAATCTGACAGACTTTTTCTCGGTTTTTATCAAGATCAACCAGAAAAATACGTCGATTATAATTCATTATTTTTAAATTTGGCGGTTGCGTGCTACCCTTTAAGATATTTCAACTGGAGTTAGCTACTTACAAGTCTATATATATTATCACTGCTGAGACACTTACGTATGAAGGTCTTTCTAGATGTCCAATTAGAAGCAGATGATCTCGTATATCTTTCCATTAAATCAACAATAACTAACAGATGTTTCACTTGTCAAGGTCACTTTACTGACACACACACTAGTACTTACTATGATAAAGTATCCCCATTATAAACTTCGCTGAGTGATTGGCTACCTAAAGGTGGGTAACCGATTATATTCAAATTAAAAATATATAAATAGTAATATCATTCACTTTATAGTAAAGAAAGGCATTGGAAATCATTACAAATCATGCTTTACACCAAAGGATTAGGGTATTATTATTACATTAGTTGAAAAGCGTACATTAGAATAATTATTTTCTTATTTACAAGCCAGCTGATTGCCAGTCCCCCGACACGCTGTGTACGCCGCTCTGTTATCAGAGTTATGTAACTACTGAAATAAGATAATATCCTGTATTGTGCTGCGCTCTGTCAGGGTGCAGAGTACTCGATATATCTTGTTACAGTAGTTACATAACTCTGATAACAGAGCGGCGTACACAGCGTGTCGGGGGACTGGCAATCAGCTGGCTTGTAAATAAGAAAATAATTATTCTAATGTACGCTTTTCAACTAATGTAATAATAATACCCTAATCCTTTGGTGTAAAGCATGATTTGTAATGATTTCCAATGCCTTTCTTTACTATAAAGTGAATGATATTACTATTTATATATTTTTAATTTGAATATAATCGGTTACCCACCTTTAGGTAGCCAATCACTCAGCGAAGTTTATAATGGGGATACTTTATCATAGTAAGTACTAGTGTGTGTGTCAGTAAAGTGACCTTGACAAGTGAAACATCTGTTAGTTATTGTTGATTTAATGGAAAGATATACGAGATCATCTGCTTCAATTGGACATCTAGAAAGACCTTCATACGTAAGTGTCTCAGCAGTGATAATATATATAGACTTGTAAGTAGCTAACTCCAGTTGAAATATCTTAAAGGGTAGCACGCAACCGCCAAATTTAAAAATAATGAATTATAATCGACGTATTTTTCTGGTTGATCTTGATAAAAACCGAGAAAAAGTCTGTCAGATTTCTCACTCATCCTTCCTGGAAGTGGTATTGTTGTTTCCACTTCTACTTCAGGAAAATGCCAGGAGGTACCGTAACTAAATGCCATGACCGATTACTTACCAATCCTCCCCCAAGATGGATTAACTTGTAGGACGTGGGTTGGCGATCACAGGACCCAAGCTGAGTCCAGCATTGCTTCCACTTTCTTGTATAGGGTCCTCTCCGTTTTTTTAAATTCCTGTCAACATGAGATCATTCAATCCACCATACATTTTGTAAACATTTTCAATTCCAATTGCATTTTGTAAGTATTTTGAATTTTCATTGCACTTTGTGAGCATTTAGAATCTAAAATGTGCGTTTTTCAATCTAAATTACATTGTGTATTTCCAATTTCAATTGCATTTTGTCAGTATTTTGAAACTCAATTGCATTTCGAACCTCACTGTCGACCGTTCATGAATCGGTTTTCCGTGGTTTCACACTTCTACTCCAGGAAAATGTGTAGAGGTTGCTAATGGCTACTACTTCCTCTCCCAGTAGCTCACAACTTGTGGGACGTGGGTTAGCGACCACAGGACCCCAACTGAGTCCAGCATTGCTTCCACTTTCTTGTATCGGCTCCTCTCCGATTTTGTTTTTTTTTTTTTTTTTTTTCAGTGAACATGAGTACTTTGAATCCACCATACATTTTGTAAGCATTTTCAATTTCAATTGCATTTAGTAAGTATTTTCAATTTTCATGGCACTTTGTGAGCATTTAGAATCTAAAATGTACGTTTTTCAATCTAAATTACATTGTGTTTTTTCAAATTCAATTGCATTTTTGTCAGTATCTTAATCCTCAATTGCATTTCGAACCTCACTCTCAACCGTTCTTGATATGGTTTTCCGTGGTTTTACACTTCTACTCCAGGAAAATGTGTACAGGTAGCTAATGGCTACAACTTCCTCTCCCAGGAGCTCGCAACTTGTGGGACGTGGGTTAGCGACCACAGGACCCCAACTGAGTCCAGCATTGCTTCCGCTTCCTTGTATCGGCTCCTCTCCTTTTTCCTCCTGTCAACTTGAGTACTTTGTATCCACCATACATTTTGTAAGCATTTTCAATTTCAATTGCATTTTGTAAGTATTTTGAATTTTCATTGCACTTTGTGAGTATTTAGAATCTGGAATTTGCGTTTTTCAATCTAAATTACATTGTGTATTTTCAATTTCAATTACATTTTGCAGTATTTTGAACCTTAATTGATCTTCGAACCTCACTGTCGACCGTTCATGATTTGGTTTTCCGTGGTTTCACACTTCTACTCCAGGAAAATGTGTACAGGTAGCTAATGGCTACAACTTCCTCTCCCAGGAGCTCGCAACTTGTAGGACGTGGGTTAGCGACCACAGGACCCTTACTGAGTACAGCATTGCTTCCGCTTTCTTGAACGGCTCCTGTCCTTTTTTTCCTATCAACCTGAGTAATTTGAAACCACCATACATTTTGTAAGCATTTTCAATTTCACCTGTATTTTGTAAGTAATTTGAATTTCAATTACACTTTGTGAGTACCGGTATTTACAATCTAAAATGTGCGTTTTTCAATCTAAATTACATTGTGTATTGTCAATTTCAATTACATTTTGTCACTATTTTGAACTTCAATTACATTTCGAACCTCAGTGTTGACAGTCCTTGAAATGGTTTTCCGTGGTTTCACACTTCTACTCCAAGAGAATGCCTGAATGGTACTTTCTGACAGGCCTCGGCTGCTTCCTACCCAAATCCTTATTCTGGATCATTCATGTTCATCCAATCCATCTCTCATCCCTGCAAGCAGATCACCGACGGGCGTTGACTAGAAAGACCTTCACTCAGCTTCTCAAGAGATCACACGACAAAATAAAAAATGTAAGGGATTATTATTATTATTATTATTATTATTATTATTAGGTTAATGTGAAAGTTCATCGTTCTGTCTTTTCTTTCACAGGTGTAATTTATTTCTAGAAAAAGGTGGTATATAAGGGACCTTCAGCAAGAATATTTTCAGATAACTGTTAGCTCTTGAGCTGGTTACATCGTGAAAAGTCGTCTAAGTAGCTGATTATATTTAACATAGCATCTATGCCTGCATCCCTATCTACCATTTAGAGGCTATTAGAACGCTCAAAATTATGACCATTGTATTTAGATCTTATATTTCCAAAACAAAACTTCAAGAATTAAAATTATCCAAATATTAGTTTAGCGTCTAGGGGTATAAATACCACCATGTTATTCTTATGAAAGAATAATGCTGTGAGTACATATCCTTTTTCACTGATAAGTAGCAAATGTCGAACGTCATACACAACCTTGTAACAAGATTCTACATGTCTCTATAGTGGTATTTCTCTAAGAGGTTAAGCCCTGAGTGTATTAGGGTAGAGTATATTAGGGGATGTATATCAAGGATAATTTCAGTTGACTCCGATCTCTCAAACAGATCACATCGTCTTAAAAGTGTTCTAAGGATTCATTCTACGGCCTTGTGATATACAGTAAGTAGCTGATTATATTTAACATAGCATCAAAGCCTGCATCCCTATCTCTCAATTAGAGGTTACTAGAACGTTTACAATTATCACCATTGTATTTAGATCGTATATTTCCAAAACAAAACTTCATGAATTAAAATTATCCAAATATTAGTTTAGCGTATAGGGGGTATAAATACCACCATGTTATTCTTATGAAAAAATAATACCGTTAGTACATATCTTTTTTCACTCATAACCTTGTGTTAAGATTCTACATGTCTCTATAGTGGTATTTCTGTAGGAAGTTAACCACCGGTTGTATTAGGGTAGAGTATATTTGGGGATGTATATCAAGGATAATTTCAGTTGACTCTGATCTCTCAAACAGATCACATCGTGAAAGAACGTCTCACCGACCAGTCTACAGCCTTGTACTACGCAGTAAGCAGCTGTTGGCCTCCACTAGGGTATATTAGGGGACCCTTAGCAAGAATACAATCAGTTGACTACTACCTCTTACGGTGATCACATCGTGGAAGACCGTCTCACCCACCAGTACTACGCAGTAAGCAGCAGTTAGCCTTGACTAGGGAATATTAGAGGACCCTTAGCAAGCATATCGCCAGTGGACTACTACCTCTCACAGTGTTCACATCGTGAAAGACCGTCTCACCGTCCAGTCTACAGCCTTATCATACGCAGTAAGTTTTAACATAGCATCTAGGGTTGTATCCAATCTGTAATTTAGAGGCTACTAGTAAGTTCAAAATTATGACTCACGTATTTAGATGGTATATTTCCAAAACGAAACTTGAAGATTTATAAAAATCGCAATAATTGTTTAGTCTCCATGGGCCTCAATGTAAGCCATGTTATTATTATGAAAGAATACCACTGCGTGCATATCTGTGGTATTTACATGTAAATAGTGTATGTTCAGTCATAGAATATGTAAGCTGTAAGCATGTGTATTCGTTTAGGAAAGCTCAGGGGATTGAAACGCTGTTTTAGGTGACAGTCAGGGATGTTTGTAAATTCAATGTTAGATTGTAAGCAGTAAGTCATAGAATACATTTTTATTATTATTATTTTATAGTATTATAAATATTATTATTGCCAACAATGTAAAAAAGTTTATCTTACCTCTTAAATATATTGTATCCTATAAACAGTTTACACAACTGTTCTCAACTAGGTTGATGGGAAAGTACAGCGCTCTGTCTCTCTTTTTCACAGGTGTGATTTATTTCTTAAAAAAATCAACTGTTATCAGAAAAGAACATCCATCATGGAGCAAACTATTCCAAGCTATATATGCAAAGTGTGTGGAAAAACTTTTGTTCGAGACTATGTTAGAAAGCGTCATGAAGTATCGTGTGGACAATTCCATCAATGTAAAACCTGTGGAATCAAATTCAACAATGCTTACAACGGACGTCGTCATGAAGAATGTTGTAATGTTATGTCATCAGCCAAAATACAAAAATCTGAACCTACAAAACATCACCTACTCTCAATGGTTCCTGATAAAAACGGACTTAATGAATATGAAACGTCTTTTGATTGTCGTCTAAAATCCTATTTTATACGGTGTGATACGTGTAAGGATTTAAATTCATACCTCAACGAGTCCAAGCATAAAATAATCCATGTTATACAAAAAGAACAAGCGAACCACAAGTCGTTAAAAGTTAATCTTGTGGCTGAATGTAGATTTATTCATACATCTACCAATGAAATTACAGATCGTGCTTTTAAAACTCGTAATCAGGCCATATTTTTGGAAACAGATTTAAGTAGTTTCTTGGAAACGCAATTTAAAAAGTTAACCATGGAAATGGAGGAATCCGAGCTAAAAGGCAGTAATTGGGCTTTGCTAGCAGTTGAAGGAGTGCGATTGAAAATAAATAAGTATAATCCCTTGCGTGGTAGCACATATATTCCTTTACCAGCAGCTGTAAATGCAAAAAAAGCTTGCATTAATCCACAAAACTTGAAAGATGAAAGGTGTTTTATGTATGCCATTTTAGCAAAACTGGTTAAAAAGGATGCTCAACGCGTTAGTAAATACAAGGACCTGGAAAACAAGTATGATTTTTCAGTCGTTTCGTTCCCTACATCGCTAGCTGACATTACGAAATTTGAGAAAGCCAACAACATATCCATTAATGTATTTGGACTGGAAGAAGATAACAAACTGTTTCCTCTAAAGGTTGTAGATCAAGAGCTACAAGACCACCGCGACCTTCTTCTGCTAAGTTCATCATCTGGCCAGAACCACTACGTCTTTATCAAAGATTTTGATAAACTAGTAGGACATCAGATCACCCACCATGGACATAAGATATATACGTGTAAACGGTGTTTTACTCACTTTGATAATCAATATGGTCAACGAGGGATAGATAAACTAAAAGAACATAGAGCTTTGTGTGTCCTGCATGACATTGCTAGGGTTGAAATGCCTATTAAAAACCCAATTCTCAAGTTCTTAAATGTGGAAAAAATGCTTAGAATACCTTACGTTATCTATGCAGATTTTGAAAGTATACTTTTACCATACCAAACATGTCTACCTAATCCTGAGGCAAGTTATACAGTCCCATACCAGAGCCATGTTCCAATGAGCTTTGGTGTATATGTTAAACCCTCGCCAGCTGTGGAACATATAAAGACAAACCTTCCGAGCCAGCCTTTTATTTATCGTGGATCTGACGCTGCAGAAAAGTTTATGGACTGTTTGATATCGATAGCTAATGAAATTGATCACCTTTACAGCTTAAATGTTCCAAAGGCTTTAACTCATGATCAAGAAGCAGAGTTCCAATCTTCTGAAACCTGTTATTTATGCTATAAAACATTTACCAAAGAGGACTGGAAAGTTAGAGATCATTGTCATATTACAGGCGAATATCGTGGAAGCGCTCATAATAACTGTAATTTGAGGTGTAAAACACGTTACCCTGTTCCCGTATTTCTACATAATATGAGTGGATACGATGCAAATTTCATTGTAAAACAGTTGGGATGTACTACTGAGAGAGTGGACGTTATCCCTAACTCTCAAGAAAATTACATCTCCTTCACCAAATATGTAGGAAATGTTAAGCTTCGATTTGTGGATACGTTTCGGTTGATGCCTAGTAGTTTGGAAAACTTAGTTACAAACTTAACATCATACCCTGAAACAGACAAGTACTTTGGGAAAGAAAATGCAACGCTCATGACTCGTAAAGGCGTATTTCCTTATGATTACATTGATTCTTGGGAAAAGTTAAGTGAGACGTGTTTACCTCCAAAAGAAGCATTCTTTAACAAATTAAGTCAAGAAGATGTTAGTAAGGAAGACTATGAACATGCCGAAAATGTCTGGAATCAGCTCAAAATTAAAACTCTAGGGGAATATAGTGACCTTTACCTAACTTCAGATGTACTCCTTCTTGCAGACAGCTTTGAAACATTTAGAAACAAAACATTAGAAACACATCGAGTGGATGCCGCACACTTCTTTACTTCACCTGGTTTAAGTTTCGAGGTAATGCTCCTTTACACTGGCATTGAACTGGAATTGCTACAGGATTACGATCAGATTCTTTTAATAGAGTCTGGAATACGTGGAGGCATATGCCAGGTTTCTCATAGGTATGCTGAAGCTAACAATAAATACATGGAAACATATGATTCCGAGAAACCATCGCAGTTTATTACCTATGATGATGCCAACAACCAATACGGGTGGGCTATGTGCCACTCCCTTCCTTACGGTGGATTTCAGTGGGTTTCTCCAGATACCATTGATCTAAAAACGCTAAAGGAAGACGATCCTGTTGGATACATTCTAGACATTGATGTCGATTATCCATCCAACCTTCATGATTTACACAACGATTTACCTTTCCTACCAGAGTGTATACAACCTAAGGATTCGTCTCTCAAAAAACTAATTCCTCATCTTGGAAATCGAAGGCGGTACGTTGTTCATTACATGTCACTTAAACAGGCTCTAAATCATGGACTAAAATTGATAAAAATTCATCGTGTGTTAAAGTTTCAACAGAGACCTTGGCTAAAGGCATACGTAGATTTTAATAACAACCTTCGAAAACAAGCTAAAAATGATTTTGAGAAAAATCTTTACAAATTATTTAACAATGCAATTTTTGGAAAAACAATGGAAAATATTCGTAAAAGAATAGATATACGTCTTGTAACTGACAGCAAAAGAGCTGAAAAGCTAATCGCTAAACCAACATTTATCGACAGAACAATTTATGGTCCTAACCTAGCTGCATTCCACATGGCTAAACGTAGCATTGTATTCAATAAGCCTATATATATTGGAATGTGTATCCTGGATATTTCAAAAACTCTTATGTATTCACACCACTATGATGTCCTGCTACCCTATTATGGGATCGAAAATCTTAAACTCATGTATATGGACACAGACTCGTTTATATATTTGGTTAACACCCAAGATGTTTATCAAGACAAGTTGAAATTTTTAGAACACCTGGACACATCTGATTATCCTACTAATCACATATGTTACTCTTCATCAAACAAGAAAACTTTGGGAAAATTTAAAGACGAGGCTTGTGGACGTATTATTAAAGCATTTGCTGGACTTAGAGCTAAAATGTATGCTTTAAACATTAATGGACTAGAAATAAAAAAGATTAAAGGTATTAGCAAAGGTGTTGTCAAAAATTGTTTAAGTTTTCAAGATTATAAGGATTGTCTCATGAAGAACGAGGTAAAAAGAATACCGATGAACATTATCGCATCTAAACAACATAACATATCATCTGTAAAACTAAACAAAATTGCTTTGTGTCCTCGTGATGATAAACGAGTAATTGACTCTGATGGTATAGCTACACATGCTTATGGTCATTACAAAACCGTTGACCACACTTAAATAACTAAGTTATACATATCAAGTCAACAAAGTAATACAGTGTCTCCCAAACTTCATTGTGTTCAATGGAACCTACCAGATGTTGTGGTGGAATGAGGAGTGGAAAGGAAGTGGTCACCTTCCACACATACTCTCAGGTCTTGTACTTATAATTGAAAAGACCTCTGGCATAAGATTAATTTTTCCATAAGTCTGTGTGTGAATGAAAAGGTATCTAGCGTGAGATTGATTTCTCTGTAAGCCTGTGAGTGAATGAAAGGCTTATGGCACAAGATTGATTTCTCTGTAATTTTTGACGTGCTCTATATAAAAAAATGTATTGTATACATGTAATTGATCAAATGGATAAATAAAAATCTAATCTAAGGGCCTCTGGTGCTAGATTAATTTCTCCGTACGCCTGTGTGTGTGTGTTTGTGTGTGTGTGTTAACTCTGCCTCTAGGCTTAAGCCCTAGTGCTGGTCTCACGCCCAGAGAAAAGAGGAGAGGCACAAAAGCATATACTTCTTTAAACTTAACTATAATGCGCGGTGCCCTTTACGAAGGGAGAGTAGACCTTTGAGGTGTATTCGTCATTCAAGATTGCAAACCTTGTTGATACACCTGTGATAAGAGTTTACGTATAGCATTTATAGTTAACTTACTGGAGTATCAGCTTCATGACATACTCAAGCTTTGACTGGCTGATGTTAAGCCCCTCACAGAGGGGGTGTAGAGTACTGGCTACAACTCTGTAAGACAAGGCTACAACCCTTGCGGTGTTGTTAACGGCGGTTTCTACCATTTTAACGTCCTGGTTGGCTTAACGTATGTGTGTAAAGCATATCCCACCATGTGTGTGAGAGCTGAAAAGGTGATAACAGTTAAATGTAAAATCAACTTTTGAATATTGATCAGGTGCAAAACTTGAAAAATGAAATAAATAAAAAAACGACAATATTGCAAATTGTAAATAACCGTGTGAGAAATATGAAAATAAAAAATGACTATTAAAAAAAACATCATGCGCTAAGTCACTAGACGTTGAACAACCCCCCCCCCCCTTCTTTCACCCTCGTACAAAATATAAATAATATCTTGGCTCAGAGCATCCATAATCCTAAGCTCGTTGTGAATGGCAGCCATCTTGCACATTAGCCCCTGCGCCAGCTATGACTCTCCCTCCCATAAGAATAACATAAGAGAGTTGCGCGTGGCAGCCATCTTGCACATTAGCCCCTGCGCCAGCTTCGGCTTATTATACCTACTGACGTTATTCGAAATAAAACGAATTCCGGAAATATGAGTTCGTATTCTCGTCTGCAAAGATGGGTTGACGTTTCAGTATCAGAAATGGAAAAACATATTTCTCTAGTTATAAATATGGGTCTGAACCCAAGGAATAACATTGAAAAACACTGGTGCACGGCAAAATTGCAAATATTTCCATTTTTCTATAGTTATGTCACTAAAACGTTTTGAAATGATAAACTCTATGCTACACATTAGCCAACAGCAATATATCCCTCCAGGACAACCTGGATGATGATGATGATGATGATGATAATTGACGTTTAAAGGGGCCTAACATCTAGGTTATCGGCCCCTGATGGTTTGGGTGATCGTGAAGATGAAAATGATGATGATTATGACGGTAATTGTTGTTTTAAGGGGCCTAACATCTAGGTTATCGGCCCCTAATGGTTAGGGTGATCATTAAAATGAAAATGAAATGCAAACTTAAAACTAAAACCACTAACCTACATACTGGAAGAAGAAATGGAAAACTAAAGGAGAATAAGGCAAATAAAGGACAGGAGGAAAAGAAATGCCCTCAACCCTCGACGAATGAGAATTGAGGGACTTGGAAGGAAGGAGAGCCATGAAAGGAAGATAGGAAAGTGAAAGAGGAGAGGGTCCGCCCCACAGGTAATGGACAAAAGGGGGAAATCGGACCCAGCTCAGGAATCCCTCGGGTTCGCCAACTCCCAAACTCACCAGCCGTGAGCCCCTGAGGGTGTAGCATTATCCAGGGTGCACCAGAAGTGGTGGGGCTATATACACCCTTCCTCCTTGAGCAGAAGGCAGGGGATTACAGGAAAAGAAAAAGAAGGCTGATCCCTCGCAGAAGGAGGGAATCAGAAAAGATGAGACAAGGGCCAATTAAGGCTGGAAAGGAAGAGACACCCTAGGCCTCGGATACCTTAATACCGTCGGGGTCGGAAGAAAACAAGAGTTGATCAAGTGAGGTCGACAGGAAAGAAGACAGAGAGGAGCCCGGCACAAGTAAGTGGAAGCAATGCCGGACTCAGCTGGGGCCCCGTGGTCACCAACCCACGTCCCACTAGATGTGAGCCCCTGGAGGAGCATGGTATTAACTAACAACTTTCCTGGACTCAATAAATACTTCATACAAAAAGTACTTTATTCCCCATCAAAATATGTCTATTGATGAATCCATGTTAGGAATGAAGAATAGATTTGCTCACATAATGCATATGCCGAATAAGAGACATGCTCGGTTTGGAATTTTAAAAAATGAAGTAGTAGACAGCAAGCATAATTATATAATCCACACGGACTGTACAGTGGAAAAATATCTTTTGAACAAGGGGTATGATATTTTCACTGACAACTTTTACACAAAAATGCCCCAAGCTAAAAGACTTTCGAATTACACCTTTCTTACTGGCAGTCAATAAAAATTCTAAAGATCAGTTGTACATTCAAACCTCGACCCTCAGACCTTAGTATATTTCAGAAGAAAAAAAATACTTTGGTGGGATGTAAAGAGAAACGTACAAGAAAAACAGTTTATCTGATAACAACCGGCTGTCATGCGGAGGACAAAATCATTGGAAGCAAAAACGGAAAGGAAAATATAAAACCAGTTCTGATCCATAAGTATAACCTAAGCATGGGGGAGTAGACTGCAAGGATAAGTCAGTGTATCATGTAACATGTGACAGAGCAACAAGGAGGTACTGGAAAAAAATATATTCCATAACCTGTTGGATATGGCAATGGGTGAAGCCTACGTACTCTATAGTTTGAACACCGACAAACCCCTTCAACGTGAGGAATTCATGGTTAGTATTGTCGAAGGTCTTGTAGATGAAGAAACTCTTCAAAACATTCCACCTGGAACAAATGGGCCATCAGCTGATACGCCCCCCAGGAAAGAAACTGCGGTTGTGCCCTGTCTGTTCGACTACAAAAAAAAAAAAAAAAAAAAAAAAAAAAAAACACGTCACGTACCCACTTCTGGTGCCCAGTATGTAATAGTGGTGTCCATAAACAGTGCTACCATCAAGTAGAACATGGAGGCCTATGAAAGTAGGAAGAAAGAGCAGTCAACCCGGAACTACCGGTACCGAGGATGAATCTCACTAAGTGGACTCACGCGTTGTTGCGATGTGCTTGCGTTGTATTCAGTTCTATTTACCTTTACAATACTTCAAGATAGTGACACTTTTCTACATATCATTATTCCGCATGTAATTATGCAAATTTTGTATATATATAAAATCGTCATATAATATTTATTTTTACGTACACATTGCCCTGAACTTTTGGATTATTTTGAATTATTTTGCAAGTGTTGGATACTTCACTCATACTGCTTCAGGATACTTAACTGGCGAGTTCAATTTCCTACTATATAATTCTTTGCCCTTTTCTCAATAAAATGACATGTCACACATAAATATTAATTGCCAAACAACATTTCTTAGGCTATTTTTAAAAGTTGGCTGCATAACTCCCAGGAATTCTTGCCGCTTGAAGGTAAACCCCTTGCCGGTTCCAGGGTCGAGGACATCAATCGTAGTGCCGAAGGGACACGTAGATGTGGTGAAGCTATTATTAGATCACGGAGCTGTTGTGTGTGTTTGTGACACTCGGATGAATATGCCAATATGTTTCGATGATGGTAACTGTTGTGACGATGATGACAATTGTTGTTTTAAGGGGCTTAAGGCCTAAGTTCGTAGTTGTTTGGGAAGAATTAAGGTGAAGATTGAAAAACTAGAACTATATTTAAATACATACTTTCAACGAACTTACTAGACATACTAGAAAATGAAACTGTTAAAAGGAACAAATCAGACCAGAAACCAAGGAAAGGAGGTCCACTATCGAGGGTGCAACATAAGTGGTGGGGTTACATACACCCTGCCTCCTTTGGGGCCATCAGCAGAAGATACGATGAAAAGAAAAAGGGCACACCCCTCAAAGAATTAGGGTATTAGGAAAGATGAGAAAAGGGCCAATTACGGCGGGAAAGTGAAAGACTCCCTAGGGCAAGAGAAGAGTTGACCAAGGAATGTCTACAGGCAGGGAGACAGAGATGATGATACTTGTTGTTTTAATGGGCCTAAGATCTGGGTTATCGGCCCCCTAATGGTTTGGATGACAGTTCGACTATACAGACGTACTGCGTGGTTCCCAAGACCATGCTGGTCTATATCATGTCAATTTATCTTAAAATGAAGTGCCTGATTAAAGGATTACAGTGATAGGGTAAATTATGAAATATTTGTACCTTCATTACATTTAGTAGATTTAAACTACGCTCTCTAGCGGTAATTATTAATGAACAAATTCAAAATCTTAATAAAAGACCATGCTGGGCTTGGGAATCCACTGAAAAAAGGTAACGTGCCTTACAATGTATTAAGTGCTCCTTTGATAACTCGCAATGATTATTTTGAAACAGAACAGTTGGACGTTTAAAATTTAATTAATTATGACAGTGCTGGTTTTTGTTTATGATGATGATGATAATTGTTGTTTTAAGGGGCTTAACTTCTAGGTTATCGGCCCCTGATGGTTTGGGTGATCGTCAAGATGAAATTGAAATGCAAACTTAAAACTAAAACTAACTACTAACCTACATATAGAAGAAGAAATGGAAAACTAAAGGAGAATAAGGCAAAGGACAGGAGGAAAAGAAACGCCCTCAACCCTCGAAGAATGCGGATTGAGGGACTTCGAAGGAAGGAGAGCCATGAAAGGCAGATAGGAAAGTGGAAGAGGAGAGGGTCCGCCCCACAGGTAAGGAACAAAAAGGTTGATGATGATGATGATAATTGTTGTTTTAAGGGGCCTAACATCGAGGTTATCGGCCCCTGATGGTTTGGGTGATCGTGAAGATGAAAATGAAATGCAAACTATAACTAAAAACTAACTACAAACTTATATACTAGAAGAAGTAATGGAAAACAAAAGGAGAATAAGGCAAATAATGGACAGGAGGAAAAGAAATGCCCTCAACCCTCGAAGAATGCGGATTGAGGGACTTGGAAGGAAGGAGAGCCATGAAAGGCAGATAGGAAAGTGAAAGAGGAGAGGGTCCGCCCCACAGGTAAGGGACAAAAGGGGAAAACGGACCCAGCTCAGGAATCCCTCGGGGTCGCCAACTCCCGAACTCACCAGCCGTGAGCCCCTGAGGGGGTAGCATTATCTAGGGTGCACCAGAAGTGGTGGGGCTACATACACCCTGCCTCCTTAAGGGCCTTGAGCACAAGGCAGGAGGTAAAAGGAAAAGAAAAAGAAGGCTGACCCCTCACAGAAGGAGGGTGTCAGGAAAGATGAGACAAGGGCCAATTAAGGCGGGAAAGGAAGAGACTCCCTAGGCCTCGGATACCCTAATACCGTCGGAAGAGATCAAGAATTGACCAAGTGAGGTCGACAGGAAAGAAGACGGAAAGGAGCCCGACACAAGTAAGTGGAAGCAATGCCGGACTCAGCTGGGCCCCGTGGTCGCCAACCCACGTCCCACTATATGTGAGCTCCTGGGGGGATTACATTAATAGCTAGATGTTTGTATTCTTACAGATCTGTCCACTGGATCCAGATGAACAGCAAGTTGCAAGAAACAGATCTGGACGAGAATACCGTTTCAGTAGCATGGTTCTTTTCATAACAAACAGTGCAATAATTGTTTTTCATGTGCTACATTGAGTGAGGCAAAATAAAATTTACTTTTTCAATGACCAACTCCTGTGGTTAAAATTTGTGTTTCTCCATCCTTCTCATTACACATTTGCAAAATAATTTGGAATCTGTGTAGAAAAGCGGGAGGGGGGTTGATAATAGAAGAGAGTTAAGTGATTTCATAATTCAGATTCAGAGATTATGCAGGATAGGACGAAAAAGGGGGGCGGGTAAGGGATATGAACTGGAATTTGGAGGTTATGTTTGTTTGCACACTTGACTCATTATTTGATTTTATATCATAATTAACAGAAGGCATGTAATTTCAATCTAAAAAAGCATTTTTTGTTCCGAGAAATCTCGTAGTACACTCGCCAACGGTAGATGACGGGCCCCGAGAAATCTCGGTTTTATACAAGTCATTGTTTTCGATCTTCCTGCGACATCTCTTGAGCATGTATTGGACTATTACGGACTGCACATTGATTAGAATAAATCGTAGATGTAAATCTACCACTTTTCTTTTATTCACGGCCTTCTTTTATTCTGTGATTTAGTTTCGAACGTCGACTTTCTTTCTGCCGGTTCAGTCAATGGTATGATGGAGTGCTCGCGACAATATATAATAAGAATTGTATGCCGACGATCGTTCAAATGGAAATAGTGATATTGAATTAGTGGAAAGTCAATGTGAGAGTGATAGTGGAAGTGATATTCAAGCCCCTACACGCCATACTTTACCTAATGTGCCTATTTATTCAAGTGACTCAGATGACGATTACGATGTTAACATTGACGATTTATTATTATGATGATGATAATTCTTGTTATAAGGGGCCTAACATCTAGGATATTGGCCCCTAATGGTGATGACGATAATTGTTGTTTTAAGGGGCCTAACATCGAGGTTATCGGCCCCTAATGATCTGGGTGATAGCGAAAATGATAATGAAATGGAAACCAGAACAAAATTATCTGAGACGGAAAATACGTACAAAAAGGAACTCACAATATGGTCTTACAAAAGGGAATTTAGAACGAAAAGAGTCACAAAAAGAATACATGGAAAAATACCCACAAAACGTAGGCTAGATTCAAAATACGTACAAAATGCAATGTAGCGTCGAAATACTTACAAAATGCAACTGAAATTCAAAATACTTACAAAATGCAAATGAGATCGAAAACACGTACAAAATGCAATTGAGGTTCAAAATACTTACAAAATGCAATTGAAATTGAAAATACACAATCCAATTCAGATTGAAATAGGCCCTATCCCAGTTCCAATCCAAATTATTCACAAAGTGCAATTGAAATTCAAAATACTTACAAAATGCAATTGAAATTGAAAATGCTTACAAAATGTACGGTGATTCTAACGACTCATGTGGATTGACAACACTTACAAAATGCAATTTAGATTGAAAATACTTGACAAAATGTAATTTAGATTCAAAATACCCACAAAATGCAATTGAGAATCAAAATATGTGCAAAATGCCCACCAAACAAAATGCAATTTAGATTCAAAATTCGTGCGAAATGCGGCGTTGGTTGAAAATTCTTACAAAATGCAATTGAAATTCAAAATACTCACTAAAAGGCCCGGGCACATGCATTGAAAGACTTACTAAAAAGCAATTTAGATTGTCAATCTTTACAAAATGCAATTGAGGTTGAAAACAATCGCGAGATGTAATTTAGATCGAAAAAACATACAAAAAGCAACGTAGATTAAAAATGCCTGAAAAATCGCTAGAAGGGAATTTAGACACACGGTGAACCAAGTAACAAAAACAGTGCGGGAATCTCAAAGAGAAAAGTAAATTTAAGGAAAAGAGGAGAGGAGAGGAGAGGAGAGGAGAGGGGAGAGAGGAAAAGGTCCGCCCAAAGGGAAGGGACAAAAGGGGAAAACGGACCCAGCTCAGGAATCCCTCGGGGTCGCCAACTCCCGAAATCACCAGCCGTGAGCCCCTGAGGGTGTAGCATTATCTAGGATGCACCAGAAGTGGTGGGGCTACATACACCCTGCCTCCTTAAGGGCCTGGAGCACAAGGCAGGAGGTAAAAGGAAAAGAAACGAAGGCTGACCCCTCACAGAAGGAGGGTATCAGGAAAGATGAGACAAGGGCCAATTAGGGCGGGAAAGTGAAAGACTCCCTAGGCCTCGGATAACCTAATACCTTCGGGGTCGGAAGATGATGATGATGATGATGATAATTGTTGTTTTAAGGGGCCTAACATCTAGGTTATCGGCCCCTGATGGTTTGGGTGATCGTGAGGATGAAAATGAAAAGTGAACTTAAAAAACTAAAACTAACTACTAAGCTACATACTAGAAGAAGAAATGGAAAACTAAAGGAGAATAAGGCAAATAAAGGACAGGAGGAAAATAAATGCCCTCAATCCTCGAAGAAGGCGGATTGAGGGACTTGGAAGGAAGGAGAGCCATGAAAGGCAGATAGGAAAGTGAAAGAGGAGAGGGTCCGGCCCAAAGGTAAGGGACAAAAGGGGAAAACGGACCCAGCTCAGGAATCCCTCGGGGTCGCCAACTCCCGAACTCACCAGCCGTGAGCCCCTGAGGGTGTAGCATTAGCTAGGGTGCACCAAAGTGGTGGGGCTACATACACCCGGCCTCCTTGAGGGCCTTAATCAAAAGGCAGGAGATAACATGAAAAGAAAAAGAAGGCTGACCCCTCGCAGAGGGAGGGAATCAGGAAAGATGAGACAAGGGCCAATTAAGGCGGGAAAGGAAAAGACTCCCTAGGCCTCGGATACCCTAATACCGTCGGGGTCGGAAGAGTACAAGAGTTGACCAAGGGAGGTCGACAGGAAGGAAGAAAGAGAGGAGCCCGGTACAAGTAAGTGGAAGCAATGCCGGACTCAGCTGGGGCCCCGTGGTCGCCAACCCACAACCCACTAGATGTGAGCCCCTGGGGGGGGGGGGCCTAATGGTTTGGGTGATCGTGAAGATGATAATGAAATGGAAACTATTAACTAAAACTACTAACTTATATACTAGAAAAAGAAATGGAAAACAAAAAGAGAATAAAGCAAATAAAGGACAGGATGAAAAGAAATGCCCTCAACCATCGAAGAATGCGGATTGAGGGACTTGGAAGGAAGGAGAGTCAAGAAAGGCAGATATGAAAGTGAATGAGGAGAGGGTCCGCCCCACAGGTAATGGATAAAAGGAGGAAAACCGGACCCAGCTCAGGAATCCCTCGGGGACGCCAACTCCCGAACTCACCAGCCGTGAGCCTCTGAGGGTGTAGCAATATCCAGGGAGCACCAAAAGTGGTGGGGCTACATACACCCTGCCTCCTTGAGGGCCTTGAGCAGAAAGCAGGAGACAACATGAAAAGAAAAAGAAGGCTGACACCTCGCAGAAGGAGGGTATCACAAAAGATGAGAAAAGGGCCAATTAGGGCGGGAAAGGAAGAGACTCCGTAGGCCTCGGATACCCTAATACCGTCGGGGTCGGAAGAGAACAAGAGTTGACCAAGTGAGGTGGACAGGAAAGCAGACAGAGAGGAGCCTGGCACAAGTAAGTGGAAGCAATACCGGACTCAGCTGGGGCCCCGTAGTCGCCAACCCACGTCCCACAAGATGTGAGCCCCTGGGGGAATCATAAGCATTTTGAATTTCAATTGCACTTTGTGAGTATTTTGGATCTGAAATGGGAGTTTTTCAATCTGAATTGCATTGTGCATTTACAATTTCAATTGCATTTTGTACATACAGTATTTTCAATCTCATTTGCATTTTGTAAGTGTTTTGAATTTCAGTTGTATTTTGTAAGTATTTCGACTCTACATTGCATTCTGTACGTATTTTGAACCTGACCTCCATTTTGTGCGTATTTTTCAATCTATTCCTTTTGTTAGTAATTTCGTTCTAAATTTCCTTTTTAAGTATTACCAGTCTCCATTTTGTTAGTAGTTTCAATCTGAGTTCCTTTTTGTAAGTATTTTCCGTGTCACTTAATGTTTGTTCTGGTGTTCATTTTATTGTCATTTTCGCTATCACCTAGACCATTAGGGGCCGATAACCAGGATGTTAGGGCCCTTAAAACAACAATTATCATCATCATCTCTCGTCTTTGTCGTCTGTCTCGGACGCTTGTCTCTGTCGTGAGCAGTCAAATGCTATCTCAAGGAAGATACTTTTGAAGGTGAAGCTTGTATAGGACATAATATATATGTTATTGGTTTGTTATCTGAACGCATAAAACAGTTCGTGAAAGGGTTGAATGTATTGATTTATTTGAAGACACTACAAGTAGAAAGAGACTGGCCACTAAATTAACTATATCCTCCAGGGGCTCACATATAGTGGGACGTGGGTTAGCGACCACGGAACCCCAGCTGAGTCCGGCATTGCTTTCACTTACTTTTGCCGGCTCCTTTCTGTCTTCTTTACTGTCGAACTCTCTTGGTCAACTCTTGTTCTTTTCCGACCCCACGGGTATCCGAAGCCTAGGGATTATTTTACTATCCCGCCTCAATTGGCTCTTGTCTCATCTATCTGATACCCTCGTTCTTCGAGGGGTCAGTCTTCTTTGTCCTTTCATGTTACCTCCTGCCTTCTGCCCAAGGCCCTCAAGGAGGCAGGGTGTATGTAGCGCCACTACTTCTGGTGCACCCTGGATATTGCTACACACTGAAGGGCTCACGGCTGGTGAGCTCGGGAGTTGGCAACCCCGGGGGATTCCTGAATCGGGTCCGTTTTGTCCCCTTATTCCTCTGAATTGGGACAGGCCCTCTCCTTTCTCTCTCTCTCTCTCTCGTCTGCCTTTCATGGCTCTCCTTTCTTTCCATGTCCCTCAATCCTCATTCATCGAGGGTTGAGAGCATTTCTTTCCTTCCAGTCCCTTATTTGCCCTATCCTTGATTTGTTTACCATTTCTTCTTGTAGTATGTAAGTATATACTGTAGTTAGTATTAGTTATAGGTTTCATTCTTATGCTATCCTTCACTGTCACCCAAACAATTACGGGCCGATAACCTAGATGTTAGGCCCCTTAACCTTTTCAGTCCGGTCGACAGTTGTAGCAGTCATGCAGGAGCCGTGCCTCAGAGCCGGTCGACTGCTGTAGAAGTCGTGTGTCTTTCGGCTGTTCTCCGTTTCGCTACGGTAGACTGCTGGGGAAGTTTGTCCTTGTAGGTATCTCGTGGCTGTCTTGGGAGTCTATAGTTACGGCTCAGATCACCAGATGGCAGGAGTAAACAGTTCGAAGAAGAGAGCAATGTGTCCGGTATTCTACTCACTTCGCGCCTAGTTGCTCCCTTGTGCTTCTCGTTTTATCTTTCAGTCGCTTTGAAATTGTGAAAGGTCTTATGAAAGACGAAATATATACTGCGGAGGAAGCTCTTGCCCTCATACTGGGTAGTGACTTTGAAGATGACGATGGTAGTGATTTATCATCTGATTCTGGTGACGGAACGACTTCAGGCACGTTTTATACTCCAATTGCCGCTTCGCCGTCTACAAGGTCGGCCTACTTCGACGATTCGATTGAAGATGAAGATAGTGACAATGAAGATCAGGGGCCTGAACCACCGAGCAGAAAACTAAATTGGAAAAAGAGGAATCTGAACCCGAAGAAACATACGTTCGATGCAGCTAATTGCACACTGAAAAGTTTAGTGGACAATGCTAGCATGTTAAGTTCCTTTCAGCTGTTTTTAACACGGGTATCATAACTCTTCTGTGCGAGGAGACTAATAAGATACTTTTCTCAGAAGGTGGCTGCAGATGGAGTTCCTGACAGGGTACAGAAAGAATGGAGGGATGGGAGTGTGAGTGTATTTACATTTTTATTGCTACGATGTTAATTATGACGAGAGTAAAAAAACTGAGCATGTCGGAACATTGGACTGGGAACCCAATTCTTCAAACACCTATATTTTCTATGTTGCTATCTCGAGACCGGTTTCAGAATATCTTGAGATTTCTGCATTTTTACAATAATGAAGAGCCTCATAACAATGACTGTTTGTACAAAGTACGTTCTGTAATCCAACATTTTAGAGAGCAATATAAGGAGCATTTCTATCCCTATGAAAACTTGTGCATAGATGAAAGTCTTCTTTTATTCAAGGGCAGACTAAAAATCAAGCAATATATTCCCTTAAAAGAAGCCGCTTCGGAATCAACATATTTGTTATTTGTGTCGTCGTGACCAATTATATTGTTGCATACCTGGGGTAGGCCACCCCCTACATCCATTATATTTCATAAATTATAACCATACAGATAAAACTACCAAACGACTTCTACAGATTCACTGCAAATCCAAAGGCCTAGCACTGCAAATAATCTTCAATAACCCATACTTGTCCTCCGGCGACCCCGGCCAGCAACTCACTTCCTAAGGAATCCGCAACTCTGCAGACTAAACAGGCGGCCTCTATAAAACGGCAGAGTGAGGTAACCAGAACAATCAGTCTTCCACAGTGTAACCAGGTGCCGGGACGCTGTCCAAAGTCGTCACGTCCAGATTGGTGAGTGTCCAGCGAGCTAACACACTAACAAACCAACACTTACACCATCATCCCCTAAATTATGGTAAAGCATCTGAGTTAGTAGTAGCTGCTCTGCTAAGTCTTGGGAGTACACATTAAACCTTAGAATCAAAAAGCTAACTGGTCATTTGGTTTATTTTATTTAACTAGTTGATAAAATTCTACCCCTTAAACCTCTTCCCGGTAGGATCCTAATAGCACTTAGTTAATTGCTTATTGGTTACCGTGGTCAGTCATTTGCGTCACGTTACATTGCTTGCGTGCGCGCTATTCATTAGTAGTGCGGCCAGTCAGGCCCCGAACACACGTGGCGACTGAGCTGTCGCGCGACTCCTCTTGTAAGCTACTTGACTCGCGACTTCTCCTAGCGACAAGTTCTTTCGTAGTTGAAGTCAGTATGTTGGAAGTGGAAGACGTAGCTGCGATAGCGTATCTGTGCATTTTGCAGAAAAAGAAGAAAAGGAAGAGAAGGTTCTGGATCCATCCTATTATACAAGAGCGAACATCAACGAGTTTATTTAATACAATGTTTCCTCGGCTGAGAGCAGATGCAGTAGAATTCTTTAATTACTGCAGGATGTCCATCACATCATTCCATGAACTGCATGAAATTCTCAAAGAAAGGTTGACGCGTGAAAACACCGTCATGAGACCGGCTATTCCCCCGGAAGAAAAGTTAGTCATTACTCTTAGGTAAGTACACATTATTTTTATTATTTGTAAGACCTTCTATTATAACAAATCAAAAAACTTGATGCAATTGTGAAAATATTTATTTAATGAAGTGATATGGTATGGGCAAAACAAGACATGAGATAAATTTAATAACATAATATTTTTTTTCTCACAAAAATATGCCAAGTTGCCATTTGTTATTATTACTAAGTTATTATTACTACGTACAGAGTGCATTACATCGTTACATTAGATTACATTATTACATACAGATGAATGGGGAGGGTACGTACAATCTACAGGGAAGCATTTTTATTTCATGTACAACTCTGTTTCAAATTATTGTTCTCTGTTCAAGGTTGAAATAGATCTAGACTTACGTCAGATTCGTTACTCAATACTGAGGATGTCGAGTAAGGCGATGGTGCATGCGAATCCAGACCGATCATTGAAGTGCTGGGTTGAGGTTGATACATATTCACTTGCCAATTATCGACTTGCTCATATTGTTTCTGTATAGGCATAGATACTGTTGGGTGGCTTGTCGGTTCATAGCCATAGTTCATTCCACGACGAAGCTGAGGAGCAGGGGGTGGGTTATACATCCGAAGTTCAGATTCGACAACATCCATTAATTTTCTCTTTACTCCAAATCTAGCATATGTTGGTATTTGTTTGAGGGGATCCAATAGTGATAACAGAAACATCTTATCGCTATCATTCTCTGTTGCTCTGTCACGTTCTTGCCTGTACTCTACACTCTTGTCTAAAGCATTTAATATTTTTAATTCAACGGAGGTACCTTCATTTCTCCTCTTTTTGGATGTCGAAGAAGTT
Organism: Meconema thalassinum; assembly: GCA_946902985.2. NCBI lineage: Eukaryota > Metazoa > Arthropoda > Insecta > Orthoptera > Tettigoniidae > Meconema > Meconema thalassinum. The sequence continues at coordinate 474,557,838 of OX336392.1, forward strand.
GATCGCTGAGGCACTGGACTTGGTGGTGGTGATGTTGCTTTCTCTGTGTCTTCCAGAGAATTGGAAGTTTCCTTTGGTGTGACAATCGTTTGCAAAAACGAAAGTTGCTTGTAGTACACATAGACAGGTCGATTTTTAGACCCAGATCCCGTTTTAGATTTTTTTTGCTTTTTCACTTCTCGTGAATAGCAGTCCCGTAAACTCTTCCATCTTTTCATTAGATTCCGACCTAGAAAATAAAATATAATGATACAATTAGACCTAAGTAATTTAACCTTAGCAAAATATCTGTTTCATTTTTTTATAAACTAAGCTAAGTAATAAAATACTATTTTTTGGCAATATTCCACACATTTTGTAGGTATTGGCATATAGATTCAAATTAAATATTATACATTGTTTTAGGTATTTGGCAACTGGTTGCAGCATTGCAGACCTGCACTATACTTTTTCTTTGGGAAGATCTACTATAGGCTACATTATACGAGACGTTTGTATTGCAATATGGGAAACTATGAAGGAAAAGTGTGTACCGAAACCCACGGAAGAGAGCTGGTTGAAAATTGCAAATGTATTTGAACGCAAAGCAAACTTTCCTCACTGCATCGGAGCAATCGATGGCAAGCACATCAGAGTGATAAAACCAAGAGACAGTGGTTCACTTTACTTCAAATATAAGAAATATTTTTCAATTGTACTACTAGCAGTATGTGATGCCAATTATTTATTTACTTACGTAGATATTGGGTCATATGGAAAGTCAAGCGATTCGTCCATTTTCAAGCAGACACCATTCTACAGACGAATGACAGATAATACCTTGGGCATTCCTGCTCCAACAAAAATATCAGAAACAGCCAATGTGGCAGTACCATTTCTCTTTGTTGGGGATGAAGCATTTGCCATGTCTGAAAATGTAATGAGACCGTACGGTGGAAAACATCTAACAGAAGTGAAGAGAATTTTTAACTACCGATTATCTAGAGCTCGCCGCTACATTGAATGTACCTTTGGGATACTCGCAAATAAATGGCGAATTCTTCATCGTCCACTCAACGTCAATATAGATTTTGCAGTCAATATAGTCCAAGCGTGTTGTATCTTGCATAATTTCGTTAGAATAAGAGATGGTTACAAATTTGAAGATGCTATATTGACACCAGATTTTGAGATGATCGATAGAGATAACGCCAGTAGAGGAAATCGCCAAGCATTGACAATGATGATGATGATAATTGTTGTTTTAAGGGGCCTAAAATCTAGGCTATCGGCCCCTGATGGTGTGGGTGATCGTGAAGATGAAAATGAAATTTAAACTTAAAACTAAAACTAACTAATAAGGAAAAGAGGAGAGGATTGGAGAGGAGAGGGGAGGGGAGAGAGGAGAGGGTCCGCCCCAAAGGGAAGGGACAAAAGGGGGAAAACGGACCCAGCTCAGGAATCCCTCGGGGTCGCCAACTCCCGAACTCACCAGCCGTGAGCCCCTGAGGGTGTAGCATTATCTAGGGTGCCCCAGAAGTTGTGGGGCTACATACACCCTGCCTCCTTAAGGGCCTCGAGCACAAGGCAGGAGGTAAAAGGAAGAGAAAAAGAAGGCTGACCCCTCGCAGAAGGAGGGTATCAGAAAAGATGAGACAAGGGCCAATTAAGGCGGGAAAGGAAGAGACTCCCTAGGCCTCGGATACCCTAATACCGTCGGGGTCAGAAGAGGCAATATGATGCAATAAACAAGCATTGAAAGTACATAGACCTACTTTGGCAAAATATGTCCAAATTATTATCTTAGCAGAGAAGACGTTGTATAATAATAAATAAACACTTTACTTACCAAACTCATTCTTTTCTGCTGTTGTTGCTTCCTCCTTCTCCATGAATAGCGTCACTAGCTCCTCCCAGGCCTGTCTCTTCATGTCCCGGTCTCCATACATGTCGGTACCCATGTCACATATCGCAGGACGCTTCTCTACTTCCAAAATAAATTTTTCTGTGTCCATTTCAATAGAATCCATCATGGTTAGGTAATACGACTGGTCTCCACGTCTGACTGGACTGTATCAATTCCGTTGACTGACTGCTGTCGCGCGACTCATCAAGACGCTCACGAGTCGCGCATGGTCGACGGTAGCGCGCGACTTGGCGAGTAGCGCTGCTCCGTGTGCATATCGTCATATAAGACCATTGAATGAGGGTGTAGCGCGCGTCACAAGTCGCTTCGTGTGAAGGGGGTCTCAGTCCGCATCAGCAGGAACCCGAGCGACAGCATAGCTGCTCCGACACTCAATTAGCAAACCACCCCTTGCCATCATCCCTTATAACTTCCCAAGCAGACTGTACAATTGGGAGTTCTCCCGTCGAGCTGCGTTCACGCCCGAACCGCTCAAACCTACACTTTTTACAATAGAGCCCCGAGCAGCCTTCAGCTACTCTCATTTCATCCCCCTTATAACACACATTGTAGAGGCTACCCTCACAGGTACCCTACAACATATTAGATTTCATTGTTTATTGGCGGTTACGCTACGGACATAAAGAAATATGACATGGGCATCACAGGAGACACTGTTGCAACTTTGATGGAGCCATATTTACGGAAAGCACACACCCTCTATTGCGACAACTGGTACTCAAGCCCCGCCTTCTTTTGTTCGCTGTGACAGGGCAACCAATTTCTGTGGCACAGTGAGGCACACTAGAAAAGATATTCCTACAATGGCGGAAAAGCTGAAGAAAGGCGAGCTCACTTTCCGCTCTGCGTCAGGTCTACTATTGGCACTAAAATGGTGCGACAAGAAAGACGCTTGGATGCTCTCGACATTTCACAGTACACAAATGGTGGAAACCTCGAAGGTAGATCGTAAAACCGCCAAGAAATAATTGAAACCTTTGTCAGTCGTAGATTACAATAAATCAATGGGACCTGTGATGATGATGAATAATTGTTGTTTTAAGGGGCCTAACATCTAGGTTATCGGCCCCTGATGGTTTGGGTGATCGTGAAGATGAAAATGAAAAGCGAACTTAAAAACTAAAACTAACTACTAACCTACATACTAGAAGAAGAAATGGAAATGGGACCTGTGGACACAAGTGATATGGTAATGAAGACTGTGGAAAGCACAAGAAAATCATTTAAGTGGTACCGCAAGCTGTTTATTCATATAATAGATATGACACTTTTCAACTCCTATTGCCTCTACAACAGATTTGCGAAATCATTTGATCTAGTTCCAATAGTTAACGTAGTTAACATGCTAAAATATTAACAAGTAGGACCAAATCTTCATAAACATCTCCATACGTAGCTCGAACTGACTCATAGATGATGATGATGATGATGATGAAAATTGTTGTTTTAAGGGGCCTAACATCTAGGTTATCGGCCCCTAATGATCTGGGTGATAGCGAAAATGATATTGAAATGGAAACCAGAACAAAATTATCTGAGACGGAAAATACGTACAAAAAGGAACTCAGATGGAAACAACTCACAATATGGTCTTACATGATGATGATGATGATGATGATGATGATGATGATAATTGTTGTTTTAAGGGGCCTAACATCTAGGTTATCGGCCCCTGATGGTCTGGGTGATCGTGAAGATGAAAAATGAAAAGCGAACATAAAAGTAAAACTAACTACTAACCTACATACTAGAAGAAGAAATGGAAAACTAAAGGAGAATAAGGCAAAGAAAAGGACAGAAGGAAAAGAAATGCCCTCAACCCTCGGAGAAGGCGGATTGAGGGACTTGGAAGGAAGAAGAGCCATGAAAGGCAGATAGGAAAGTGAAAGAGGAGAGGGTCCGCCCCAAAGGTAAGGGACAAAAGGGGAAAACGGACCCAGCTCAGGAATCCCTCGGGGTCGCCAACTCCCGAACTCACCAGCCGTGAGCCCCTGAGGGTGTAGCATTATCTAGGGTGCACCAGAAGTGGTGGGGCTACATACACCCTGCCTCCTTAAGGGCCTAGAGCACAAGGCAGGAGGTAAAAGGAAGAGAAAAAGAAGGCTGACCCCTCACAGAAGGAGGGTATCAGAAAAGATGAGACAAGGGCCAATTAAGGCGGGAAAGGAAGAGACTCCCTAGGCCTCGGATACCCTAATACCGTCGGGGTCAGAAGAGAACAAGAGTTGACCAAGTGAGGTCGACAGGAAAGAAGACAGAGAGGAGCCCGGCACAAGTAAGTGGAAGCAATGCCGGACTCAGCTGGGGCCCCGTGGTCGCCAACCCACGCCCACAAGATGTGAGCCCCTGGGGGGAATATGGTCTTACAAAAGGGAATTTAGAGCGAAAAGATGCACAAAAAGAATAGATTGAAAAAGACCCACAAAACGTAGGCTAGATTCAAAATACGTACAAAATGCAAAGTAGCGTCGAAATACTTTCAAAATACTTACAAAATGCAAACGAGATCGAAAATACGTACAAAATGCAATTGAGGTTCAAAATACTTACAAAATGCAATTGAAATTGAAAATACACATTGCAATTCAGATTCAAATATCCCAGTTCCAATCCAAATTATTCACAAAGTGCAATTGAAAATGCTAACAAAATGTACGGTAGATTCAAAGGACTCATGTGGATTTACAATACTGACAAAAAATACCTGACAAAATGCAATTTAGATTCAAAATACCCACAAAATGCAATTGAGAATCAAAATATGTGCAAAATGCCCGCCAAACAAAATGCAATTTAGATTCAAAATTCGCGCGAAATGCGGTTTTGGTTGAAAATACTTACAAAATGCAATTGAAATTCAAAATACTCACAAAGGTCCCTCCGCCATATTGAAAGACTTACTAAAAAGTAATTTAGATTGTCAATCTTTACAAAATGCAATTGAGGTTGAAAACAATCGCAAGATGTAATGTAGAATGAAAAAAACATACAAAAAGGAACGTAGATTAAAAAAATGCCTTAAAAATTACTAGAAGGGAATTTAGATACACGGTGAACCAAGTAACAAAAACAGTGCGGGAATCTTAAAGAGAAAAGTAAATATAAGGGAATGAGGAGAGGAGAGGATAGGGTCCGCCCCAAAGGTAAGGGACAAAAGTGGAAAACGGACCCAGCTCAGGAATCCCTCGGGGTCGCCAACTCCCGAACTCACCAGCCGTAAGCCCCTGAGGGTGTAGCATTATCGACGGTGCACCAGAAGTGGTGGGGCTACATACACCCTGCCTCCTTAAGGGCCTTGAGCACAAGGCAGGAGGTAAAAGGAAAAGAAAAAGAAGGCTGACCCCTCACAGAAGGAGGGTATCAGGAAAGATGAGACAAGGGCCAATTAAAGCGGGAAAGTGAAAGACTCCCTCGGCCTCGGATAACCTAATACCGTCGGGGTCGGAAGAGAACATGAGTTGATGATGATGATAATTGTTGTTTTAAGGGGCCTATCATCGAGGTTGTCGGCCCCTGACGAAATGAAATGACGTGAAATGGAAGGATGAAGATAAAAAACAGCTCACTGCTATGGATAAAACGAAAATGGTTTAGATAAAATATAGACAGTGAGCCCCAACAATTATGCCTTATGTAACAGGAAAAATACTCACAAAAAGGAACTCAGATTGAAACTACTCACCAAATGGAGAGCGGTAATACGTACATAAGGGAATTTCGAACGAAAATGCTCACAAAAGGAATATATTGAAGAAAAAAAACGCACAAAATGTAGGTTAAGTCCAAAATACGTACAAAATGCAACGTAAAGTCGAAATACTTACAAAATGCAAATGAGATTGAAAATACGCACAAAATGTAATGTAGATTCAAAATACCCACACAATGCAATTGAGAATTAACTACTTGAACAAAGCGGGATAGGTTGAAAATACAAAAGGCAATCGAAATTGCTTAAAAAAGGTATGGTAGATTCAAACTTCTCATTTGGATGGACAATACTTACAAAATGCAATTTAGATTGAAAATAATTACAAAATGTAATTTAGATTCAAAATACCCATAAAATTGCAATTGAGACTTAACTACTTGAACAAAGCGGGGTAGATTGAAAATACAAAATGCAATTGAAATTCAAAATACTCACAAGAAGACCCCCCTATATTGAAAGACTTACTAAAAAGCAATTTTGATTGGCAATCCTTACAAAATGCAAGTGAGGTTGAAAAACACTCACAAAATGCAATTTAGATCGATAAACTTACAAAATGCAACGTAGATTAAGAATACCTACAAAAAGGTGCGGGAATCTTAAAGACAAAAGGAAATGTAATGAAAGGCGGAGAGGAGAGGGTCCGCCCCAAATGTAAGGGACAAAAGAGGAAAACGAACCCAGCTCAAGAATCCCTCGGGGTCGCCAACTCCTAAACTCACCAGCCGTGAGCCCCTGAGGGTGTAGCATTATCTACGGTGCACCAGAAGTGGTGGGGCTACATTCACCCTGCCTCCGTAAGGGCCTAGAGCACAAGGCATGAGGTAAAAGGAAAAGAAAAAGAAGGCTGACCCCTCCCAGAAGGAAAGGATCAGGAAAGATGAGACAAGGGCCAATGAAGGCGGGAAAGGAAGGGACTACCTAGGCCTCGGATACCCTAATACCGTCGGGGTCGGAAAAGAACAACAAGAGTTGACCAAGGGAGGTCGACAGGAAGGTCGAGACTTCAGTCCCGCCTCCCTTGGCGACCTCCCGAAATGGGAGAGATATGTAGAAAGAACGTAGAGCTTTTATAGTATTTTGATATTGTATTTTTAGCCTATTTTCAATTTTGAAAAAATAGGCTTATGAGATCACCTTTTGTCCGTGTGTGTGTGTGCGCGCGCGTGTGTGTGTGTGTGTGTGTCCCTAATAAAATCTAAATGGCTGGAGCGATTTCAATGAAACTCAGTGAGTTCATAGCGCTATTCCCGGCGACCTCGACCCTGCCCTTCAAATTTTGTTACGTCTCACCAATCCAACATGGCGGCTGTGCGAAATATTTCACTAGCATTCAATATCTCGGAAACTATTACCGATATCACCCTGAAATTGTGTACGGTGATAAAGGGCACTACTAGAAGTTCACCTACGAGACTTTCAAAAACCTGGTGACTACAAAACCAACATGGCGACCAAGCGAATTTGAAATATTTTAATAGACTTTTCTCGTGATTTAACTCTCTGAGCACAGTGAAATGTGGTACAGTAAATGATTTTGCAGATTGTAATGCACTGCCATCTAATTTAATTCAATTGTTTACATAACCTCAAGATGGTGGCTGTGCGAAATTTTAAAATTAAGTTTTTATTTCTTGTGTCGTAATCATGCGATCGAAGTGAAAGTTTGAATAATAAACCTAGGCAATAATTGTCCTTGAATGGTACACAACTCTATGGCCTATACATATAACAATCCTAAATGGCGAGCTTCCGAAATATTTAGACGATTCTCAATATCTATGAATCTTTTATAGCAACCAAACTGAATTTTTTTATGTTCATAGTGCCCTTTTGCTCCACGCGAGGTTTCTGTCCACGCTGAGCTGGCCTTAGGACACCTGCGTTATTCTTCGACAGATGTACCGCCCCAGTCAAACTCCTCGCCTGGCAGTGTCCTCGAATCAGATCACGCGAGGGAGTAATTTGCGCGGCTGCGGTCACGCCGCCACACGCGCACACTCGAGGACGAGTGCTCGACGCACGACGACGACTCGACGGACGTGGGTCCGCGAGCACAACGCATCCTTAACACACTTGGCTCGAGAACACCGTGACGCCAGGGCTAAAAGCCGTTGACGCACGCGCTCCGCCCAACCGAATAAGTATAGAAACGATGAAAGTAGTGGTATTTCACCGGCGATGTTGCCATCTCCCACTTATGCTACACCTCTCACGTCTCCTTACAATGCCAGACTAGAGTCAAGCTCAACAGGGTCCTCCTTCCCCCGCTAATTCTCCCAAGCCCGTTTCCTTGACAGTGGTTTCGCGAGATAGTACATAGGGACAGTGGGAATCTCGTTAATCCATTCATGCGGGTCACTAATTAGATGACGAGGTATTTGGCTAGGAAACTCTTAATCCAGATTTCCGGGCTTAACCCCCCGTGGGTTTACATACATGTTATAAAATGCAGGTGTAAATATTACATCATTTGTACAGGTGCATATTGTTTTGTTAACAGATTCTGGCTCGCAGAGCCTCGTTTGAAGTTGAGAGTCCATTTGTATTCTCGCTCTCGCTTTTGTCACTTCTCTCCCCCCTTTCCCCAACAGTCCACTCCCCACACTATCACCAGGCCTTGATATCTTCTCCGGCGGTCACGTCTTCTTCCTGGTCCGTAGGTGTTGGTCCGCCGGTAGATATCTCTTCAGATATAGGTGACCTGGTAGCAGTCCGGGAAGCTGACCGTTGGATTAAAGGTCACCATCCCATGGGCACGACCAAAGTCAGCAGCCACCTGGTCCCAGTCCAGATGTAGTCGTCTTCTTCTGAAGGCCGCCTCGACTATCGTCTGCAGCTCGTCTGGTTCTGCTGGAACTCCATTACTGGCCAGCATCATCCTCGTGATAGCCTCGGGTTTTGGTCACCGAATTCTCCTTCCAGACGAGTGGTTGTTCCTGACCACGACAGTCATTGCGGCCTCCAAAAGTGGTGGTTCTTCCATCCTTGCCAGCTTATGTTGGCCCTCCAGTGTGGTGTATGCTGGAGGGGTCCGCATCTGCCATGGGGCCGCTGTCTGCTATCAACATGCCCTCCAGGGAGGACGTCAGGTGTTTGTCCTCCCCTTCGGTCATTTTACCGTGTCCACGTTCAGGTGAAGTACAGGTGTCACTGGTGATGGGCCTGGTGCTGATGTTGGTGCTCGTGCTCAGGATGGTGTCGCAGTCCGTCTTCCGGTAGGTTCCCATCATCTCCTTAGGTGCCTTGGCTTCGTCGAAATGGTAGGATCTCGGTTGGTGGTGATCCTCCCATCTCCTCCTGTCCCGCTGCGTCTGCGCTGGAGATTTCCTGAAGGTGGAGCTCTCCGGGTGATAGACGCCACCATGATGGAAGTTGGTATATTTCCGCGAGGGGCTCGCCTCCACGCGGTCCTCATGAAGTCCCGGTGGATGGCGACTCCCCACTGCATCATGGTGTTGACCAATTGCTCGGCCAGCTGCGGTGATGATAATGATAATTGTTGTTTTAAGGGGCCTAACATCTAGGTTATCGGCCCCTGATGGTTTGGGTGATCGTGAAGATGAAAATAAAATGTAAACATAAAACTAAAACTAACTACCAACCTACATACAAGAAGAAATGGAAAACTAAAGGAGAATAAGGCAAATAAAGGACAGGAGGAAAAGAAATGCCCTCAACCCTCAAAGAATGCGGATTGAGGGACTTGGAAGGAAGGAGAGCCATGAAAGGCAGATAAGAAAGTGAAAGAAGAGAGATGATGATGATGATAATTGTTGTTTTAAGGGGCCTAACATCTAGGCTATCGGCCCCTGATGGTGTGGGTGATCGTGAATATGAAAATGAAATGTAACCTTAAAACTAAAACTAACAAATAAGGAAAGAAAGAAGAGAGGGTCCGCCCCGAAGGTAAGGGACAAAAGGGGGAAAACGGACCCAGCTCAGGAATCCCTCGGGGTCACCAACTCCCGAACTCACCAGTCGTGAGCCCCTGAGGGTGTAGCATTATCTAGGGTGCACAAAAAGTGGTGGGGCTACATACCCCCGGCCTCCTTGAGGGCCTTGAGCAGAAGGCAGGAGTTATGATGATGATAATTGTTGTTTTAAGGGGCCTAACATCTAGGTTATCGGCCCCTGAAGGTCAGAAGGAAAAGAAATGCCCTCAACCCTCGGAGAAGGCGGATTGAGGGACTTGGAAGGAAGGAGAGCCATGAAAGGCAGATAAGAAAGTGAAAGAGGAGAGGGTCCGCCCCAAAGGTAAGGGACAAAAGGGGAAAACGGACCCAGCTCAAGAATCCCTCGGGGTCGCCAACTCCCGAACTCACCAGCCGTGAGCCACTGAGGGTGTAGCATTATCTAGGGTGCACCAGAAGTGGTGGGGCTACATACACCCAGCCTCCTTAAGGGCCTAGAGCACAAGGCAGGAGGTAAAAGGAAGAGAAAAAGAAGGCTGACCACTCGCAGAAGGAGGGTATCAGAAAAGATGAGACAAGGGCCAATTAAGGCGGGAAAAGAAGAGACTCCCTAGGCCTCGGATACCCTAATACCGTCGGGGTCAGAAGAGAACATGAGTTGACCAAGTGAGGTCGACAGGAAAGAAGACAGAGAGGAGCCCGGCACAAGTAAGTGGAAACAATGCCGGACTCAGCTGGGGCCCCGTGGTCGCCAACCCACGCCCACTAGAAGTGAGCCCCTGGGGGGCCTCCTTAAGGGCCTAGAGCACAAGGCAGGAGGTAAAAGGAAAATAAAAAGAAGGCTGACCCCTCGCAGAAGGAGGGTATCAGAAAAGATGAGACTAGGGCTAATTAAGGCGGGAAAGGAAGAGACTCCCTAGGCCTCGGATACCCTAATACCGTCGGGGTCAGAAGAGAACAAGAGTTGACCAAGTGAGGTCGACAGGAAAGAAGACAGAGAGGAGCCCGGCACAAGTAAGTGGAAGCAATGCCGGACTCAGCTGGGGCCCCGTGGTCGCCAACCCACGCCCACAAGATGTGAGCCCCTGGGGGAGGCAGGAGTTAACAGGAAAATAAAAAGAAGGCTGACCCCTCGCAGAAGGAGGGAATCAGAAAAGATGAGACAAGGGCCAATTAAGGCGGGAAAGGAAGAGACTCCCTAGGCCTCGGATACCCTAATACCGTCGGGGTAGGAAGAGAACAAGAGTTGACCAAGTGAGGTCGACAGGAAAGAAGAAAGAGAGGAGCACGGCACAAGTAAGTGGAAGCAATGCCGGACTCAGCTGGGGCCCCGTGGTCGCCAACCCACTTCCCACTAGATGTGAGCCCCTGGGGGAGCCAGCTGCGGGTTCAGAAAGAACCAGTCGACGACTGCCTGGTTCCATGCTAGGAATGTTCCTCTGGCTCCTAGAACGAATGGATAGACAAAGACATTAGCCACTTTGTACCTGCGTTATATTCCCCTGAGGAAATCCTCTTTCAGGTACTTGGTCTGCTTAATGTTGTACGCTCGTTCCAGGCTCCTTTGGTGTTCCCAGGAGCCAGTCACTTCTATGATGGAGACTTCTTCGAAGGATGCGTCATGTACAAGAAGATCTGGTACATAGCGATCCTCCTTCCCGGTGATTCTTGGTGCATCCACGACGTTCCATCCTTTCCTCTGGAGTTCCTTCCTCAGCATCGCGACGGCGATGTTGTGTCGCTGAATCCTCGTGAAGTGAGTTGTGGGACATCTCTGCAGGACGTGGTATAGAGATTCCCTCTCCAACCGCATCCCACAGGTAGGGATGCGACAGGCTGCTCTGTTCCTGTCTCGGACGTATGGCGGGCCTCTTGTTGGTAGTAGACCTAATCGTAGCTGGATAGCTCCGATGTAATCTCGGGTTTTCCATGATGATGATATTGTTGTTTTAAGGGGCCTAACGTCCAGGTTATCGGCCCCAAATGGTCAGTGTGATAGCGAAAATGTCAGTGAAGTGGATGATGATGATGATGATGATAATTGTTGTTTTAAGGGGCCTAACATCTAGGCTATCGGCCCCTGATGGTTTGGGTGATCGTGAAGATGAAAATGAAATGTAAACTTAAAACTAAAACTAACTACCAACCTACATACTAGAAGATGATGATGATGATGATAATTGTTGTTTTAAGGGGCCTAACATCTAGGTTATCGGCCCCTGATGGTTTGGGTGATCGTGAAGATGAAAATGAAAAGCGAACTTAAAACTAAAAACTAACAACTAACCTACAAACTAGAAGAAGAAATGGAAAACTAAAGGAGAGGAAGGCAAATAAATGGACAGAAGGAAAAGAAATGCCCTCAACCCTCGAAGAATGCGGATTGAGGGACTTGGAAGGAAGGTGATGATGATGATGATAATTGTTGTTTTAAGGGGCCTAACATCTAGGTTATCGGCCCCTGATGGTTTGGGGGATCGTGAAGATGGAAATGAAAAGCGAACTTAAAACTAAAACTAACTACTAACCTACATACTAGAAGAAGAAATGGAAAACGAAAGGAGAATAAGGCAAATAAAAGGACAGAAGGAAAAGAAATGCCCTCAACCCTCCTTGGAAGGAAGGAGAGCCATGGAAGGCAGATAGGAAAGTGATGATGATGATGATGATAATTGTTGTTTTAAGGGGCCTAACATCTAGGCTATCGGCCCCTGATGGTTTGGGTGATCGTGAAGATGAAAATGAAATATAAAACTTAAAACTAAAACTAACTACCAACCTACATACTAGAAGAAGAAATGGAAAACTAAAAGGAGAATAAGGCAAATAAAGGACAGGAGGAAAAGAAATGCCCTCAACCCTCGAAGAATGCGGATTGAGGGACTTGGAAGGAAGGAGAGCCATGAAAGGCAGATAGGAAAGTGAAAGAGGAGAGGGTCCGCCCCGAAGGTAAGGGACAAAAGGGGAAAACGGACGCAGCTCAGGAATCCCTCGGGGTCGCCAACTCCCGAACTCACCAGCCGTGAGTCCCTGAGGGTGTAGCATTATCTAGGGTGCACCAGAAGTGGTGGGGCTACATACACCATGCCTCCTTGAGGGCCTTGAGCAGAAGGCAGGAGATAACATGAAGAGAAAAAGAAGGCTTAACCCTTGCAGGAGGAGGGTATCAGAAAAGATGAGACAAGGGCCAATTAAGGCGGGAAAGGAAGAGACTCCGTAGGTTTCGGATACCCTAATACCATCGGGGTCGGATGAGAACAAGAGTTGACCAAGTGAGGTCGACAGGAAAGAAGACGGAGAGGAGCCGGCACAAGTGGAAGCAATGCCGGACTCAGCTGGGGTCCCGTGGTCGCCAACCCACGTCCCAATAGATGTGATCCCCTGGGGGGTCGGGCTTTCCAGAACGGAGGAGGATGAAGGACCCATTTAGATGATACAGATGTCATCTCCCTGAGTCCCTCTCCCAACGCCGTTTGATGCAGTTCTCTTGTCCAGTACGTCCAGTTTGCTGCTCTTGAGGTACCACGTCCACCGTTGATCCGTTCCAACTTAGCCATGAGATTCATCACTGGTGTTGTCCCAAGAGCTGTTTTAACCTGTTGGTCCCCTTCTATCTTTAGCCTTTGTAGCCTCCTGTAATAGATGTTGGGAATTTGGTGGAGCAAACAAGGGATTGAAAGTCCACCATTCCTTACAGGGGCATACAGGAATCTTGTCGATATTTGAGCAGGGATTTGTCGAGTTTGTTTCACGAATCCCCGGATTGCGTTATCAAGGTACTTCAGCTTGGAAGCAGTGAGGACTTGGTTCTGCATCCTGTGGAATAGTCGCGGTATGAGGTATCGTTGTAGTACGTTCATCTTCTGCCAAGGCTTTAGCGGAGCTTGCCGCCTTGACAGCATTTCCTCCAGGTTTGCGGGAGATGGTGAAATTACCCCCTTCCTCGTCGTAGTTGTGCCCCAAGTACTTCAGTTGTGAGCCGTGGTGGATCGTCGGAATTTTCTCTCCTTTAATGTCCAATAACGGCTCCGTACTCACCACGGCTCTCTTAGTACCTGGGACTACCGTCCTCTGGAGGGCTCTATATTTAGCGACGTTTACTCTCATCCCGTACCTATCCAGGAAGTCCGTCATCACCTTGATGTGCGCTCGCATTCCGGAGATATTAGGAGCCAATAGTACCAGGTGGTCTGCAAACGTGACTTCTGTTCCCTCGACGTTTACCCCTCGGCGATGGTGTAGCCTCTCAATCAATTGGTCCAGGACCAAGTTGAAGAGAAACCCACTCAATGGATCGCCCTGCTTCACCCCTCGCCTCATTGGGATCCTCCCGGTTCTTATTCCTTGGCACTCGATGATTGTAGATGAGTTGGTGTATGCGGCACATAAGTACTGCACTGTATCCTCATCAATGCCCCTACCTCGTAGAGCGTCTACTATTGAAGGCAATGAGACAGTGTCAAATGCCTTCTCCAGATCGACACTCACAAGGTATAGTGGGCGTGATGAGCTAATAGAGTGTCGCATTATCATGTTCATAATCATCGAGTTGGCCATGGTTCCATCGATGTTGCTGAATCCCCGCTGTGCATCGTGGAGTTGCACAGCGCTCAGCCTCTTCAGCAGTACCTTATGGAGGGTGCGGAGGATCAGCGAAGCGATCGTGATGGGTCGCCAGTTCTTAGGGCTCTTCAAGTCGCCTGTCTTGGGTAACAGTACCGTCCTGTTGATTTGTAGTAGGTCGGGTACGAGTTTCATGCAAAGCATGTTCATAACCGCGGCCACGTCCGGGAGATGCGCAGCCATCAGTTGTTCACGACGTATTCCGTCATGACCGGATGCTGTGTCCTTTAGGGCTCTCAGTTGCTCTTTCACTTCGCGGAATCTCACCGGACTTGATCCCTGGTGCTTTGTCTCCTTAGCTGGTGGTCTTGATCTCCACTGATGTGGACGCTCTGCGGAACGCTGGGAAAACTCTGTCTGAATCTCCTGCTTAGTGGGGTGCTCTTTCGTAGTGGGGTCCTTTCCAGTGAGGATCTCATGGGCGACAGAGGCGGTGTTTTGGACGTATAGCCTCTGGATTCGGCTGAATTCAGCGGCTCGTTCTGTAGCTTTCCTTCCTTTCCGTTTCTTGTGGAATCGATGATGATGATGATAATTGTTGTTATAAGGGGCCTAACATCTAGGTTATCGGCCCCTGATGGTTTGGGTGATCGTGAAGATGAAAATGAAAAGCTAACTTAAAACTAAAACTAACTACTAACCTACATACTAGAAGAAGAAATGGAAAATTGAAGGAGAATAAGGCAAATAAAGGACAGGAGGAAAAGAAGTGCCCTCAACCTCCGGAGAAGGCGGATTGAGGGACTTGGAAGGAAGGAGAGCCATGAAAGGCATATAGGAAAGTGAAAGAGGAGAGGGTCCGCCCCAAAGGTAAGGGACAAAAGGGGAAAACGGACCCAGCTCAGGAATCCCTCGGGGTCGCCAACTCCCGAACTCACCAGCCGTGAGCCCCTGAGGGTGTAGCATTATCTAGGGTGCACCAGAAGTGGTGGGGCTACATACACCCTGCCTCCTTAAGGGCCTTGAGCACAAGGCAGGAGGTAAAAGGAAAAGAAGGCTGACCCCTCACAGAAGGAGGGTGTCAGGAAAGATGAGACAAGGGCCAATTAAGGCGGGAAAGGAAGAGACTCCCTAGGCCTCGGATACCCTAATACCGTCGGGGTCGGAAGAGAACAAGAGTTGACCAAGTGAGGTCGACAGGAAAGAAGACAGAGAGGAGCCCGGCACAAGTAAGTGGAAGCAATGCCGGACTCAGCTGGGGCCCCGTGGTCGCCAACCCACGCCCACAAGATGTGAGCCCTTGGGGGATCTTGTGGAATCCTTTGGGTGGCGGTCTGTTCTTTTTCCTTCCATCTGTACCTAGTCTGGCCACGTGGTGGGTAAACGCTTCGATGTCCTTAGCGATTCCCTCCTTCAGGTGATCTGTCAGAACCTTCCTGACCAGGTTACCGATGGTTGGCGAACATTGATGTTGAATCGCCCTGAGGAACATACACATTTTCCCGTCCGGGACGTTCCTACAGGGTGCATCCATCCTTGGAATCACAAGATAGGATGGTCCTTGGTTCGCTGCCGCTGCTGGAATGGTCTTCTGTGATGCTGGTTGTGGTGTTCCTGGTGACAGCGCTTCGGCAGGTTCCGGATCGGCCGCTTCCTGGTGAGTGGTCGACGCTGGGGCTGATGATGTTGCTGCTACCATGTGCGGCGTTGTCTCTGCTACTGCTGTAGCTGCTGCCACTCTGGTCTTCCTGGTAGCCTTCTGCGTCGAGTCTCTTCTGGGTTCGGCCGGGACTGGTTCCGCTTCCGCCATCACGGTGTCCACAAGTTCAGTCAGCACCATTGCCATCATATCGTTATATATTCTGGAGAGTCGTAACTTCTTGATGCCTTCAACCGGACGTCCGCACGCTCTAGCGAGTCTCCGAGCTATCTCGATCTTGAGGAGTCCGCTCTCTAGGCGTAACTCCATCTCGCATAGCTCGCGGATTTCTTCCTCAGAGTATTGAGGGCGTGATGTAGGGATCCGCTCCTCACGAGTTGCCAAATCAGTCTCCTGATATTGTACAGGGTGCGCTTTCTTCTGGTACTGTCGCAACCCTTGGTAACTCTTGGATATTCTTTGGCATAGGTTACATTGCTCTTCGTCCGGTTGGTTTCTTTGGCATCTGCGGATGTGTTGCTTCCTGAGGTCTGGTGCCCTGGCCGTCAAGTCTGCTCCATATTTCGGGCACGTTTGATTCCCCGCGTCGGAAGTTGTTGATGATGATGATGATGATAATTGTTGTTTTAAGGGGCCTAACATCGAGGTTATCGGCCCCTAATGAAATGAAATGGCGTGAAATAAAAGGATGTAGATAAAAACAACTCACTGCCATGGATGAAGCGAAAATGGTGTTTATAAAACAGACAGTGAGCCCCAAAAATTATGCCTTATTTGAATAAAAAGAATATGATGATGATGATAATTGTTGTTTTAAGGGGGAATAAAAAGAATAAAAGGCGGATGGTAAAAAAGGATAAAACAAATAAGGCATAGTGAACAATACAATACATAACACAATAAAAAAACATAAAACAAATTTAAGCAGAATTAAAAGTCGTAACAACACATTAAAACTTAAAAAAGTAACCACTCTCCCTCATGAACCGGATGACGAGGTCAGCTGACGTCCCGTCATCACGGAGAATAAGGGAGAGGGTATTAGGCAGTTTAAGAGTCCCTCGCAGATCGGCCAGATCCACACACTCCAAGAGAAGGTGTGCCACGGTTAGGTGGGCGCCGCAAGTACACACAGGAAGATCTTCTCTCTTTAGCAAGTGGGAGTGCGTAGCAATCCCATGGCCGATCCGGAGTCGACAGAGTACCACAGCTTCCTTCCGGAGAGATCGGAAGGAAGATTTCCACACCTTCGTTGTCTCCTTGATGCCTCTCAGTTTGTTGGGTGGAGGCGTGGCACGCCATGCCTCCTCCCAATGCGACAGGATCGAATGCCGCAACTGAGAGCGCACATCACTAGCAGGCACCTTATACGGTAGCGAGGGCAGTGCGACTGCCTCTCTCGCCACCTGATCAGCAAGCTCGTTTCCCGCAATACCCATGTGGTTAAGAAGCCACACAAAGGTCACCCCGGTTCCAGCGTTACGCGAACTGACGAGCTGGTCGTGCACACGCTGGTCCAACGGGTGCTTCGGGAAACACACATCGATCGCCTGCAGCGCACTCAGAGAGTCAGTACATACAAGAAAGTGCTGGTGATCGTCTGATAATGTGTACTGCAGAGCCTCTAAGATGGCATAGAGCTCCGCAGTGTACACGCCACAGGCCTCGGGAAGTGAGAAGAGAAACCGACGATCCTCAACCACAAATGCACAGCCTACTTTCTCGTTTACCCTCCAACCGTCCGTGAATAGAAGCCCTGATCCCGGATACCGGCTCACCACGGACTGGAACAGCCTCCGATGGACGGAGGAGTCCGTGTCCGACTTGGGGCCGGTGTGCAGATCCAGGATGATATCAGGGCGAGAGACCATCCACGGAGGGGCCTTGCTAGGTACTCGGACGATACAGGAGACAGAAGGAAATCGGAACTGACGGTATAAGTCATCCAAGCGAATCCCCGCCGGCCGAGTGGCTCGGGCGAGCGCATCATACAGCCCGCGATTCGGATTGGAAAACATACATGGATAGCTTGGATGAAGTGGCATCTGTCGAATAGTTGCAGCATAGGTCAGCAGTACTTGTTGGCGCCTCAGGTGTAAAGGAGTTACGCCAGCCTCGGCGAGCAAGCTGACGACTGGGCTTGTCCGAAAGGCACCCGTCGCCAGCCTCACACCGCCGTGGTGGACACTGTCCAATTTAACAAGCACTGACTTACGGGCCGAACCATATGCTACACTGCCATAATCTAACCTAGATAAAATCAGTGCCTTATAAAAACGTAGGAGCACCGTGCGGTCCGCCCCCCCCCCCCCATGAGGTGCCGCTAAGAAACCGCAACATGTTGAGTTTCTTAGCACAGGCAGTTTTCAAGCACCGCACGCGTGGTTCCCACGTCAATTTCTGATCGAAAAGGAGCCCAAGGAACCGGTACGCAGCAACAACAGGCAAAGCTACATTGCCCAGATAAAGCTCAGGATCTGGATGGAGGGTGCGCTTTCGGCAGAAATGGACAACCGAGGACTTAGCGGTTGAGAATCGAAAGCCATGCTCCAGTGTCCAGTGTTCCACACTCCGAATAGCTTGTTGTAACTGTCGTTCAGCGACCGCCATATTTTGCGCACTATAATGTAGAGCGAAGTCGTCTACATATAGCGACGGTACCACTGCTGGACCAGCAGCAGCGACTATACCGTTTATGGCAATCGCAAATAATGTTACGCTAAGCACCGATCCCTGTGGGACTCCGTTTTCCTGTATATGATATTGCGATATTCGGACACGGAACAGGCGAAGGGACAGAAAATTCGCAATAAAACCCGGCAAGTTACCTCGGAATTTCCATTGATGCAGGGTAGAGAAGATGCCGTAACGCAAGTGGTGTCATAGGCCTTCTCGAGATCAAAGAAAACAGCGACTAGGTGCTGTCTCCGGAGAAAAGCGTCCTGTATGGCGGTCTCCAGGTGTACCAGATGGTCGTTGGTACACCGAGACGCCCTGAAACCACACTGGTATTCAGACAGGAG
This sequence comes from Meconema thalassinum, assembly GCA_946902985.2. NCBI lineage: Eukaryota > Metazoa > Arthropoda > Insecta > Orthoptera > Tettigoniidae > Meconema > Meconema thalassinum. Next base: position 474,576,616 of record OX336392.1, read on the forward strand.
TCCCCGTTTCTCCAGGACCCACACTAGGCGCCGATTGACCATCCTCTCAAAGAGCTTGCACAGACCGTTAGTGAGACAAATAGGTCTGTAACTCCCTGTCAATTTGGGATCCTGATCGGGTTTCAGGATAGGTATAATGATACCTTCCTGCCATTGCGCTGGAAACCCACCTTCCAACCAGATACGATTAAACACCCTAAGCAAATAACGAATGCTCTCATCGTTAAGGTGTTTAAGCATCTGATTGTGAATATTATCTGGGCCAGGAGACGTGTCCCTGCAGAGCGCCAGCGCTCCGCGGAGTTCCCACTCCGTAAAGGGCACGTTGTACTCCTCCGAAGCGCGGGAAGCAAAACTAAGATGGAAACGTTCCGCTTCGCGCTTCAGGGCCACGAAGGCAGGGTCATAGTTATCGGAACCGGATATATCCGCAAAATACGAGGCGAGATGGTTTGCAACGCGATAAGGATCTGTAACCAATTCATTATCAATGGAAATTCCCGGTACAGTAGAAGATGTCTGAATTCCAGAAATGCGTCTTAGTTTAGTCCACACTTGAGAGGAGGGGGTATGTGCCGTAATAGAAGACACATACCGTTCCCATGATTGTTTCTTACTCTGGCGAATAAGAATCCGTGCCTTGGCACGAAATTTCTTAAACGCCACCAAATTGGCCATGGTTGGACGCCGACGGTAGTGCTTATGAGCTCGACGACGGTCTCTTATTGCCGCTGCAATATCCTCTGTCCACCAAGGGACGAGTTTGCGACGAGGAGTCCCAGAAAAGGATGGAATGGACTCTTCGGCGGCAGCAAGAAGCACATCGGTGATGTGCTGTACCTCGTCATCGACGCTCCGGCAACCAAGATCAACGAACACAGCTCGTTCTTGAAACGAGGGCCAATTTGCCCCCTTAAGCACCCAACGACTGGGGAACTCCACGGGCTTCTGGTTCAGAAGTGTAAGAACGATCGGGAAATGGTCACTGTCACAGAGGTCGTCATGTACATACCAACAAAATAGCGGGACCAGCGCACGGCTACACACACTCAAGTCAATGTGTGAGTACGTGCCGTCCGCTAAGCTAAAATGTGTAGCTTCCCCTGTATTTAATAGACATAAATCCATCCCTTGAATTAAGCCCTCCACGTCCCTTCCTCTGGGGCAGGAAGATGGTGATCCCCATTGGGGGGTGATGAGAGTTGAAATCACCCACGAGTAGGAAAGGGACTGGAAGTTGATCAACAAGATCAAAGACGTCATTAATATCAAGGGGCTGGTTCGGTGGAAGGTACACGTTACATACAGTTGTCATAGCAGGCAAGGACACGCGAACTGCAATAGCTTCCAGAGGAGTGTCGAGTGGAAACTCTTCACTATAGCAGTCAGAGCGAACGAAGGTACAAACGCCCCCGGAAGCCCGGGCGGCGTCTTGTCGCTCTTTAGAGTATAGTCGGGAACCTCTCAGAACAGTCTCGTGACCAGGTCTGAGGTTCGTTTCCTGTAGGCAGACTATACTCGCTGCGTATTGGGCAATAAGCTGACGGAGCTCTGTCAAATGCCTGTCATAACTGTTACAATTTCACTGTAACAGTGCCACTGGGTGGACTTAGGGAATAAGTTGGAGCAGCAAGCTACAACTTAAGACTCTGGAGGATCATCATCCACTACGTCGACTATAATCTCCATGTCCTCAGGCGAGGTCATGGAGTGACTCGACTCGGTGGAAGATTTCCTAGACGCAGTTCGGCGGCGGGGGGAACTCCGTGGGGAGCGCGTAGATCTGGGGACCGAAACGACCCCAGGCGCAGAAGCATCCGCAGCTGTGGGCGCGGATGGCTTCCCCTTTTTTGGAGAAAGGGAATGCGTAGTGCGAGGTCCCTTCTTACCCGCCCCCGCCTCTTTAAGATATATTGTGCCCAACTCTAGGAATGGGTATTCCAAGTTTCAGACACCTAGATATCAAGGGAAAGGCTGTAGCCGCTTTTGAAAGTTCAGATATTTGAATATCGCGCTACATTGCTTCTCGAAGCATTTCGAAGGATTTTACCGATAGTTGGAAGGCAAGTGACGTAGCGAGTCATAGCAGAGGTGGAGGCTATTTATTGATTAAATAGTTAACTACGGAGCAGAGACTTGAGACTGGGATCAGATTACTGGCACGGCCAAATGAAAGAGAACGCAATTAGTATCAAGTAAATCGGACCAGGGATTCAAGAGATATGAGGATTTCCAGATATCAGGCGATGACGCGTGACCCTGACCGTTTTGTATAAAAGCCAGCTGGAGCAGGCATGGTTAGCTCACTTCAACACAAGCACTTGCAGAGCAAGTTGCGTCTACGCTGAGCCAAGGCACATGGTTGCCGTATCTACGCAGAAGTTCTTTTCAAATCGTGATTGTCACGAGAAGTGCTGCGCAAACGAGTTGGAACTTAGTAAGTTTCTGGTGAGGAGAATCACTGAGGTGATTGATTTCTACAGACATTGGTGGAAATATTTATATTTCTAAAAGGACATATGCTAGACTCTGTCTAGAAAATAGTATTTTGTCACAGTCCAATAGTAAATTAATACTTGGATGTTTAAATCCATTGCAAGTCAGTTTTCATATTTTGTAACTATTTAACCACTTCGATCTGTCAGTACACTGAAGACTAGTCTATAACGGTGGCGTTCATTAGTCTACGCAAGGGAAACTGCAAGTTGTCTAGCGCATGGCAGATGGTGATATTAATAAACCATGCCCAGGGAACGATCTTCAGAACAGCCGTTAATTGCTTAGACTGTCAATGTTTTTCTTGTACTGATGAGATTACAGTGAGTTATGTTACAACTGACACATTTAAGAAGAGATCACTTAGATCTGACCCTATTTCAACAAACTGTTATGGCTTTGATAGAAGCCCATATTAAAATGGAACCACAGTTTATTAAAACGTCGAAAGATACTACCACTATGTCTGACTAGACGATTTGTGGGTCTACAATGGCGGCCGATACAAGGATTATACGTGCTTGTCCGCTAGGGCATGTCTACGGATAAATCTGGTATAGACCAGGTTTACTACACTTCAAGACCATCAAGAAATGTAAGCCACATTTGAATTATATTATGCCTAGCTAATTGGAACAAACTATTTTTCTGCAGATGACCAACACATTTTTTTTTTTCGAATTTAAAGCTTGTAATGATTTACGCAAGACTTGTTAGAGTTATTCTGAGTATTTTCAGCACTCAGAACAGTTTAGGATCGATGACCGAGCATTTCGAGCATTTATTTGAAATTTTCATATTTTTGGGAAATCACGGTAATCAGCCGATGTAACTGTAAAAGTTAAATTTATTTTTGTTGAGGAATGGATATTTTTTCCATATTCGAAGGTTCGAACATGTGGATTCTCACATAATGAGATGATAATTAAACATATTTGGAATAATAATAATAATAATAATCCACTAATAATAATAATAATAATTTTCAGAATTTTTCTAAATAATTCTTGGATATTATATTTTATAATAATCATATGTATTGAGAAAGAGCCTATGAAGTAGTTGAAACATTTCTAGTCTGGAACAGGAGATTTTCCGAAGGAGAGTGGTTAGCGCAAGCCCGCATTCAACCAACATGTCAGTTCTGGTTGAACAGTTGATATTTGCTATGAGCAAAGTATATGTTTCATATAACACGGAGAGGCATGAAACGGGAAGCAATTGATATTTGTATCAAATGGGATATTTTGTATTTATATAAAATCATGACGTAAATACACTTCGAAAGTGAAATGAAGCTTTTCATAAGTATGGTAAATTCACGGGTTGAACTGAATGGTAAAATAAAATAAACTTGTAAGTTTATTAATCTTCCAGTGTTGATAACAAGCAGAGGCTTGATTTATTGTATAAATTTTGGGAAGAAATTTATGTGTGTGGAGTAATTGAAATGCCATTCCCAGGTGCGCATGTTAAGTCGCAGGAATGAAGGTTTTTTCGAGCATCAATCAAATAGCAGGTTCGATGGCTCAGGTTTATAGTAGGAGTATTGGAGCCACACATTTCGTCGTATGAATAACCCGAAGGTTATTTCTTTGAAACCATCAGTTCTTATTTCAACCTTGTTTACGAATTCCATTTAGACTTTGATTTTGCTAGAACCCGGATTTGTCATGATAGTAGTTTATTCTTCTTCAGAGGAAGACCTTTGCCGTTGTTGTTATAATATTGTGTTCTGACACAAATAGTAGAATGGGCCACTGCCAATTTAAAATAATTCTTTAACCACGAATGATTTGAAGGATAGTATCAATCCTAGTGCCATGAACTAAATGAATTCATTATAAAACTACAATTCTTATTTCCGCATTCTGTCGAAGAATTGCAAGTTGTGAAAGTTACTAAGAATGGCCATAAATATAAATATTTTTATAATAATGATTCCAAGTGGATAATCTAATAGTTGAATGGTTCAACCAGTTATTGATCAAGTTGATGATTCAGAAAGCATATGTTTTGTTTGGAACTTGAAGTTCATAATCGAGTCACTTCTCGAATGTTTAATGTCAGAAGAACAATTAATTGTTCTTGTGCTTCGCAAAGTTCTTCGATGCTATGCTCAAGGTCAAATACTTTTCAGATGTTATTAATATGTGTTAATAATTTGTGTTGCTTCGATGATGATAATATTTTCGACGATATATTTTTGAAATTGGAAAACAAGTGAAAGTTTAAGAAATTCTATAAACATTTATTCTACGAGTGTTAATATCATGTAAATAGTCAAACAGTGATCTACGTTATTTCCAGTATGGACAATTCATTTTGAGCTGGAATTAAATTAATAATTTTGGAAGACAGTCCACAGGACTATTAATCGGACTTGTGTTTCCAAAAAGATTGTCAAATGTGTTGGGAAGATTTGTGTATATTGTGTGTAAATAAGAGTGTGGATCGCCACACGTGGAGTGATGCTGCTTTGAGCATGCTTGCAGTCAGATTTTAACTTTAAATAAACTGAGATAATTTTTACCAGATGTGTTTCACCCAATTAAATCTCCTTCTATCCTTATTGTTGCATTGAGCCAAAAATCAGTAAAGCATTTTTATAAATTTGATGTCGTTTTTGCGATTTGCTTTAACCCATCTGGCGCTCCGGGATATTTTGATTCTCGTGCTGACTGATTATTGGTAAAATGCATATGTGGTCGTGCGGACTCCGGTCTAAACGGGCACAATATAGACGGGTCAGGAGCCGAATTCCTGACCCTGGTCGACGATGCCGCCTCCGCCAGCTTCGGCGCGGCTTTCGCCGACCGTTTGGGTGGGGAGAAAGTCTTCGACTTCCTCCCGAGTGGGGAGTAAGTCTTCAACTTCCTCCCCTGCTGTGCGGGCGGAGCAGCCTTCGCTCGCACAGCCTTCGTGCTGGCCGAAGGTGGAGTTGAAGTCACCTTCGGGCTTTCCGTTATAATCTTAGGAGCTGGTTTCGGAACAGGAAACTCAGTTGCAGGTTTCACAGCTGGTACAAAAGATGAGGTAGCCGGGACCAAATTTGGTATTATGGCTCTATAATCAATCGTTGGAGAAGGCGAAGTCGTGGTACGGTACTTCTTGCGGGCCTCCTGGTAGGTGAGACCATCCAGTGTTTTGATCTCCTGGATTTTCTTCTCACTCAGGAAGACAGGGCAGTTCCTGTCCCGAGGAGAATGAAATCCAGGGCAATTAGTGCACTGATAAGGTGTTGTGCACTCTTCCGCTTCGTGTGGTACCTTACCGCATGTTCCGCAGATTGCGGGGCTCGAGCATCGGAATATCATGTGCCCGAACTTCTGGCACTTATAACACCTCATTGGTGGAGGGATATAAGGCCGTACGTCACAACGGTAACTTGTAACCTTGACTTTCTCCGGGAGCACCGAAAGCTCAAAGGAAATAATGAAAGCACCAGTATCCACGATTTGACCATTGACCTTGCGCGTAATGCGCCGGACATCAGTCACGTGACGGTGCCGCATATCCTCCTTGAGCTCCTCGTCAGTGTTCAGAATCAGGTCCCGGTGGAAAATAACTCCTCGGACCAGATTCAGGGACGTGTGCTTTTCCACTTTGACGGGAATGTCGCCAAAGTGGTCACATTGCAAAAGTTGTTCAACTTGCTCTCCAGTCCTAGTCTTGAGCAACAAGCTACCGTTCCTCATCTTTTGTACTTTCTCAAGCTCACCATAGACACCTTCTACGTGGCGAGAAAACAAAATACTCTTTACCAGCTTGAAATCACCCCCATCTGTTCTGGGAGTTACCAGAAACTTGGGGGTGTTAGTACCCAGATTTTCACGCACAGATTGTTCCCAGGGGGTTGATCCCCGTAGAGAATCAAATGTTAAAGACTTGGGTGTAGGTCCACCCTGGTTGGGGATTTTTCTTTTAGAACCCATGGCCAGATCATCCTCCCCGAATGCCACCGACATCCGATCACGGGCCGTCACAGTAGGCGCTACCCAGCCAGGGCAAGGCCCGCCTAGCTTGGAAGGCATTGCCCGGGGTTCCGATGTTTTACAATGCCGTATCGGCATGTACCCCTTGGCATATACTGGATTTTACAGCTCAGACATTCGGCTGTGCGGGGACCTGCGTAGTCAGGCGGATACTACTGAACGGGTACATGGCACACCCACCTGTCGGCGCGGCCAAGACCGGAACAGGCTTTCGAGCGTAGTCGCTAGCGTAAGTGGCCCATCCCCTAACAGCACGCACATATAGTAATTTTGGTTGCCAGACCCTGAAAGCAGTGACGGAAAGAAGTGCGATATAACCTAATGAGAGTTATACCGCACGGGTGTATGTCTTTTAGAGCTGACTGTCAAACCCTCGAAAGGGGACCGTTCCGAGAAGCCCTTTTAGTCGCCTTTTACGACTGGCAGGGAGTACCGTGGATGTATTCGCTTCCTCCCACCCACTGGGGTCCAATTCACAAAACAACGCGGAGTCCTTAAAGTATAGCCAAGGTCGCCCATTTAGTCGCCTCTTACGACAGGCAGGGGATACCGTGGGTGTATTCTAATCCCCCCACCCACAGGGGGAGCAAGCGTAAACATGTCTCATACACTGATGATGGATACTCAATGCTTCATGGTCAACAAAAACAAGTATATAGTTAAAGAGGTAGCTATTATTGATTGCACAACACTGAATCTATTTTTGAAATTTTGACAAAGGGCCTTAGTGCACTTTTGTTAATATCTCGCGAACCAATAAGACTAGGGCATTGTATGAGGTATTGTTGGACTTTTTGCCGAAGACTGCTGGTAAACACCTATGTTCCCACGACCTTTTTAAAGATGGCGGCTAACCCATGAGGGGTGATTAAAAAGTAATCCAAGCGGCGCTTGTCGATAAGCAAACCAATAATCAAAGGGGGGTATGACAGAGCTTGAGGCGATAACCCCTTTTGATTGATCCCTGTTGATTTGCCCCTTTGGACTGGTCCCCGTTGACTAGTCCCTCTGGACGGGTCCTTTTTGAAGGAAGTCATTTTTGACGGGTCACTGTGGACGGGTCCCTGTTGACAGGTCCTTTTGACTAATCCCTTTGGATCGGTCCCTTTGGACTGATCCCTATGGGTTGGCCCATGCATTTAGCCAAATTATGTCAAAGGGACGGGTCCAAAGGGATTAGTCAAAAGGACCTGTCAACAGGGACCCGTCCACAGTGCCCCGTCAGCCGGGGCCCGTCAAAGATGACTCCCTTCAAAAATGATGATGATGATGATGATAATTGTTGTTTTAAGGGGCCTAACATCTAGGCTATCGGCCCCTGATGGTTTGGGTGATCGTGAAGATGAAAATGAAATGCAAACTTAAAACTAAAACTAACTACCAACCTACATACTAGAAGAAGAAATGGAGAACTAAGGGAGAATAAGGAAAATAAAGGACAGGAGGAAAAGAAATGCCCTCAACCCTCGAAGAATGCGGATTGAGGGACTTGAAAGGAAGGAGAGCCATGAAAGGCAGATAGGAAAGTGAAAGAGGAGAGGGTCCGCCCCGAAGGTAAGGGACAAAAGGGGGAAAACGGACCCAGCTCAGGAATCCCTCGCGGTCGCCAACTCCCGAACTCACCAGCCGTGAGCCCCTGAGGGTGTAGCATTATCTAGGGTGCACCAAAAGTGGTGGGGCTACATACACCCTGCCTCCTTAAGGGCCTAGAGCACAAGGCAGGAGGTAAAAGGAAGAGAAAAAGAAGGCTGACCCCTCGCAGAAGGAGGGTATCAGAAAAGATGAGACAAGGGCCAAATAAGGCGGGAAAGGAAGAGACTCCCTAGGCCTCGGATACCCTAATACCGTCGGGGTCAGAAGAGAACAAGAGTTGACCAAGTGAGGTCGACAGGAAAGAAGACAGAGAGGAGCCCGGCACAAGTAAGTGGAAGCAATGCCGGACTCAGCTGGGGCCCCGTGGTCGCCAACCCACGCCCACAAGATGTGAGCCCCTGGGGGGTCCCTTCAAAAAGGACCCGTCCAGAGGGACTAGTCAACGGGGACCAGTCCAAAGGGGCAAATCAACAGGGATCAATCAAAAGGGGTTATCGCCTCAAGCTCTGTCATACCCCCCTTTGATTATTGGTTTGCTTATCGACAAGCGCCGCTTGGATTAAATTTTAATCACCCCTCGTAGGTTAGCCGCCATCTTTAAAAAAGGTCGTGGGAACATAGGTGTTTACCAGCAGTCTTCGGCAAAAAGTCCAACAATACCTCATACAATGCCCTAGTCTTATTGGTTCGCGAGATAATAACAAAAGTGCACTTAGGCCCTTTGTCAAAATTTCAAAAATAGATTCAGTGTTGTGCAATCAATAATAGCTACCTCTTTAACTATATACTTGTTTTTGTTGACCATGAAGCATTGAGTATCCATCATCAGTGTATGAGACATGTTTACGCTTGCATAAATCAAAACCAACTGACTACTCACTACTTGGGTTTAGAAATTACATTTACTCAAATCACATTCTAGTAAAAATCATGCCTACTATAAACTACACCCACTTTTGCACTCACTTTTACATTCATTTTTGCACCCACTTTTGCACTCACTTTTGCACCCACATTTGCACTCACTTTAAACTATTATTTCTATTATCGAGCGAAATTTATTGGAGATTATTTCATGCTTGAAAATTGATATGGAAGTATCAACGAATAGTTATGGTAAGCCATATGCATACTATAAAGGTTATACGTATATTGCAAAACGAACCAATAAAATGGAACTGTTATTTGACGTTGTTCAAAACAGTGTCAAAGTGAACTAAAAAGTAAAAATAGTGAGGTCTTAAGTGTGAGTGATCATCAATGTAGTGTGACAGATAAGACATCGTTGCTGTTTAAAAAAAATACTTCAAATGTTAAAACACTAGTCCGAAAAAAAGATATGGTAACCCGCGTGTTGTGCAATCAATGATAGCCACCTCTTTAAATATATACTGTACTTGTTTTCGTTGACCTTAAAGCCTTGAGTATCCATCACCCGTGTATGTGACATGTTTACGCTTGCATAGATCAAAACCAACTGACTATTCACTACTTGGGTTTAGAAATTACATTTACTCAAATCACATTCTAGTAAAATTCATGCCTACTATAAGCGGCACCCACTTTTGCACCCACTCTTGCACTCCCTTTTACACCCACTCTTGCACCCACTTTTCCTCTCACTTTAAACTATTATTTATATTATCGAGTGAACTTTGCTAGAGATTAGTTCATGCTTGACAATTGACATGGAAGTATCAACAAATAGCAATGGTATGCCATACGCATGCTATAAAGGATATACATATATTGTAAAACGAACCAATAAAAATGGAACTGTTATTTGGCGTTGTTCAAAACATCGTTCAAAACAGTGTCGAGGTGAGCTGAAAAGTAAAAATAGTGATGTCTTAAGTGTGAGTGATCATCAATGTAGTGTACCAGATAAAACATCGTTGCTGTTTAAAAAAAACTCTTCAAAATGCTAAAACACTTGTCCCAGAAAAAGATATTGCAGCTCAAGATAGTGCATTGATTGTTAAGAAGCATGTATCATCTCCTCAGAAAGTCGTGTTAGGACAGTTGTCAATGTCTGAAAAACTCCCAACATTATCAAAGGCAACACAGACTGTGCAAAATGTGGTATTGCAAAAGGATCAAAAAGGACTAGATAGTAATATTGATGAGGATTATAATGATCATGATGATGATGATGATAATGATAATGGTGATGATGATGATGTTGATGATAATAATGATAATGCTTTGTTTACACCTACAAAATCATTTGTTAAATTTGTCTACTGGAACAATCCAAGTAAGCTAATCCGGCGGCTTCAGCAACTGCATGTCTATAAACAGGCTGGTTATACTGAATATGAGGAAGAACTATTGGATATAGAAAATGAGCTTCGTCGTGCTAAAATTATTATGTAATGGATCCACATAACCGCTTAAACTATTTCTTAACAATACATGTTATATTTTCTACCACTATGCTACCATTTTGCTCTCACTTTTGCTATCACTTCAAACTGTACATATTAAATATAAAAGCCAAGCTAAATGATTTTATTATCAGAACAGTTATAACCTTTGTAGTGAGCAAATCATACTAACAGGCTAGTTGCTACTATGGAACTTACTACAACTAACAAAGGTAAACAACGTGTACTCTATAAAGGCTACTCTTATAACTATAATCGTCAAAATGTAAAAGGAATAATAGTTTGGCGATGCTCAAAAGAGAGGTCAAAAAGATGTCGAGGCAATCTAAAAAGTAGAAATGGTAAGGTTTTAAGTGTGAGTGATCATCAATGTGGTGCACCAGATGAAACACTGTTGGTGTCAACAATTAATCATGACAATGCTAAAAAGCTAGTACAAGAAAAAAATGTTGCTACTCAAAATAGTGCAGTGTTTATTGAGCAACATTTAACCCCTGTTGTAAAAGTTATGTTTAATCCATCTTCTACATCTCAAGAGTCATCAACATGACAAACTATGCAAAAGGTTGTGTTGTTGTTGTTGTTGTTTTAAGGGGCTGAACTACAAGGTTATCTACCCTTCATATGCAAGAGAATCAAAAAGGACTAAATAGTAATAGAGAAAAAAGAAATGTATTTTGAATGTAACTATTGTACAAGTACTTATGAAAATGAAAATCCACAGCCTGCTTCCAGTCTCCGACCGGGTCAGGAATGGAATGAATGAAGCCCCCATCTAGCGGCGAGGATATGAACTGTGCCGGCTGCCGAGGCCTGACGCACTCCTCTGGGGCAATGATTAAATGAATGACAGATGAAATGAAATGATAGTGGAGAGTGTTGCTGGAATGAAATTTTGACAGGGAAAACCGGAGTACCCGGAGAAAAACCTGTCTGCCTCCGTTTTGTCCAGCACAGATCTCACATGGAGTGACCGGGATTTGAACCACGGATCCAGCGGTGAGAGGCCGGCATGCTGCCGCCTAAGCCACGGAGGCTTCACAAGTACTTATATTAAATAAATAAAAATATTGTATGGGTATTGTCTGTTTTTTCTTAATTGCTATACCCACGTCCTACTATATTAATGCCATTGTTAACCATCAACAATCTCCACCTATGTTCAGAAAGGAAGTGATCTTAAGCAATACACTCTATCTATGGTTTGTGTACCGAGTATCATAATAATACAGTGTCGTCAAGCCATGTTCAGGCAATAGTAATGTTAGGTAAGGGGTTCGAACCCTTGCTTCCTTGTACAGGATTAGTTTTTACTCAACAGCAACCCATAATACTATACTTTGAAACATGTCACATCTCATTACAAAATGTCAACTGTATCGTTTTCTAAGACCCCAGCTGCTGGCTAGTAGCTAGCAGACAGTGCAACAGAAACAGTGTCACCATGTTCATTCTAAAAAAAAATGCAATATTTATTATTCTTTTTATTATTATTATTGTTCATTAAGAGTAGTGTTAAGTTGTCTTTGTGACGTAACGGTTATAATAGTTAGCTAGCACTCTAAAGCTCTCGAGTTCAATTCGAGCTTTAACATAAAATTTTAAAAGTATATTAGAACTAAAACAGGTCTACTCAGTCTCGGGTGATTCAAATAAGTAGATGTGGTTTGATTCACACTTTAACGATAGAACACGACGGTTGTTTTATTTTTTTAAATAATGATAGCCATTTGTTCATTTTTTTTTTCATTTTCACATTTCACACATTGACATTTGTCAATTTTCCATGAACACGATTTGAAAATGTCAGTTTAAAGTTTTTGGATTTCATGATACGGAAACAAGAATTTTCCATTTTGTTGTTTACACATTTGTCAATTTCCCATTTACATTTTTTAAATGTCAGTTTTAAGTTTTTAAATTGTGTTGATATGGAAACATGGATTTCCTATTTTTTCCATATCACAGACGACACGTTTATGATTTAGTCCATGCTGAAAGTTTAGTTTTGTAAAACACACATTTGCTGATTAAAATTTTCTTGAAATTATTTTAATGGAAGTGCTTGGCCATGGCAATAGTGCATTCTCTTTCTGTTTGTTTCCAAAAGCGTATAGGACTACTACTAATACTAATACTGTAGGTAAGACTGTTTTACAAAATAACACCTATCTACCGCTGCATTTAAAAAAAACAAGTGTTAAAAAAACTACAGTATACTATTTACCATTTGCTATATACATTAATTACCCCACCATCCTACCTTGCCGTGTTTGCTTTGGTTGAACAATAAATGCTACCCACACACACACACACACACACACACACACACACTTTCTCTCTCTATCATTCTATCTATAGTCATACATTCACACAACCATACCTGTCTTTGAAAAACAAATACAACCACGCTATTTATCCTTGACATGCACACTTATCCCAAATAACTTTTAGTTATACATTTAACATTTACTATTACAAAAAAATGTTTCCACTATTTTTACAATTACAAAAATGAATATTTACAAAATACTAAATCTACTGGTTACAAAAAAAGCCATGTCTCTAAACAATAAAATATAGAAGTCACACCTCCACCTCGTGGTTATAACCCTATGGTAGGCTAATGCATTCATCTGCACTCATTTGCTATCCATCAAGGTAAAAGTGCATTTTTTCTGTTCCACAAGATACAAATTTGATTGCTGGATTGTATCCTGCACTGTTTATGCGATATATAGCTTTGCCAGTTCATAAAACCGCTAGGTAGTTCTCTACATATAGCAATTTTACCACTGCTCTACCTACGCCTTTTGCTCTTTTGGCTTTCTTACAGTCTAGTGTGTGATAGACAGCATTAACTGTATATCAAACCCAGTTCACCTTTGTATTTGTAATCCAAGTAATAATTAGGAAAGACACAAATGTAATCAGTTTTGAACGTTATCTCTCTTTTGTTTAATATGTTTATGACATGCATATTAACCTGAAATCGAACCCTGGTGAAAAGGCTAACAGCTTAACCACTACACCACCTTGCCCTTGTTTCTTAGTTTGACTCGTTCTAGGCATCAGACCCAGAAATCGAGTTAAGACCACCAGTACAAAAGCTAAAAGTGCTTAACACTGCAACACAAAATGGATAGCTGGTAACATTATACAACCGAAAATGATTATATTTCTGTTAGCAATGCATTTTTTGTCATCAGCCTACTGTCTGAGCACTGACAGCAACACAGTTTAGTTTAGAACAAGCGAGTGTGTGTGTATAGATTATTAGCCTCAAGTATTTAAAGCTTGTTGTGTGTGTAGCGACCATCTTGTCCCGGTAACCACTGAGCATTTTTGTGTTTTAGCTATCCTCTTTAACCAATCAATTAAAGATAGTCTACTCTTAATTCTTGAATCGATAAATCAGAGTTTGTGTGTACACCGTTCGTCATTTATTAACCCATACCTACAACCTATACTCTCTCTATACTGCAGTTTGATCTGAAAAACAAGTTTCAATGGTAAAAAACTTGTCAATCATCATACATGTAGCCTACACTAATTCTTTCTCTACCTAGCTGTGTTTCATCACACACATGGTAAACATCTCACATGTTCGTATCCGATTATTAGTTTATAAAATCTCAGGTCGATGACCTTGATGTATTGGGTATTTTGGGTAAATTCATTGGCCATGGGAAAGGGTTGACCATTCTAAGTCCTGTAACACCTCACATGTAGATATTCGATTATTAGTTTATAAAATATTAGGTCAATGACCTTGCTGTTTTTTGAATCTTTTGGGTAAATTCGTTGGTCATGGAAAAGGATTGACCATCCTGAGTCCCATGACACCTCACTTGAGCCTCTCTGATTATTAGTTTATAAAATCATACGTCAATGACCTTGCTGTTTTGAATCTTTTGGGTAAATTCGTTGATCATGGAAAAGGGTTGACCATCCTGAGTCCTATGACACCTCACTTGACCCTCTCTGATTATTAGTTAGCGAGATATTAACAAAAGTGCAGTTAGGCCCTTTTGACATAAATCCCTATTTCCCTATATCCCTATATCCCTATATATATTATAATTGTGAAAGTCTGTGTGTGTGTTAGTTTGTTACCTCTTGACACTAAAAGGGCTGGACGGATTTGGATGAAATTTGAAATGGAGACAGCTTATATCCTGGGATAACATATAGGATGCCTTTCACCCAGAAATAAATCATTGTTCCAGTGGAACGAGCAACATAACAGAAAAGTCACTAAAAATACTCAACTGGGACAAAATATCGAAGTTGTCGCATAAAGAGCGGACACAGCTCATTTTACGCCCCTCGATGCGAGAAACAATACTCGGTAGGTCCCTACGGGACACCGAAAACCACTTTTTAAGGCCCTAAAACCAATATTTTCAAAGATATTCGCAGAAAACTATCTTCGCTCTGACAAACTGAACTAATGGAAAGTCCGTTTCCATGGCAACACTACCTCAAGGTATGACATCCGATTTTATATAAATCCCTGTAGGAGGCAATGCCAATCCATTTGTTATCTTTTTCAAGATATATATAAACACAATAAGAACAGGGAAGCGCGCCGGCCTCTCAACTGGGGGCCCTGGGTTCGATTCCCGGCTCCGTCAGAGATTTTTGACACTGACGTGAGGTTTGCAACGGTGTGCATTCAGATTCGTGAGGACAATTGAGTAGCTGTCTGATAGTGAGGCAGCGCCCCGGTCACGAAGAACAACATTAACGGCCGAGGGATACGATGCACTGACCACGCGTCACCACAATATCTGAAGGCCAAATGACTGGGAAGCGGTCGCATTATAGGCCTAAGCCCTTCATGGGCTGTAGTGCCAGGGGTAAAAAAATTAGAGGAAGCGCCTTCTAATACCGCCTTTAAGTTTTAAACACTACAGTAGCGGCTACTAAATAAAGGTAGCGATCAAGCTACGTTCAATTTCATAAACACTGGGCTCACAAATCCCGTATATTTCAGTACAAATATCAGTCTGGTCGTTATGTCAGTAGCAACGAAGCTCTGTGGCGGCTATTGCCGTTTCCGTAACACTAAAGGCATCCCGCCGTCTCATAGTCGGTGGCGTAGTCGGTAGCATGCTGAACTGCTGTGCCCAAGATAGCGGGTTCAAACCCGGCCGAAGTCGTCGGATTTTTTTAAGAGCGTTGAAAATCCTTCAGTATGCCTTCCTTCGGAGGGGAAGTAAAGCCGGCGGTCCCATGTCATAGATTTATGGCATGTAAAAGATCCTTTCACAGACTAAACTTGTGTAAAGCAAAATTGTTAGGTTAGATTTCGTCAGAACGCTCTATCAAAGTTCCAACGTTCACCACTACGTATCATTGATATCTTGTGGCGAAAGTTGGAACTACTTGAAATTGAACGGAACTTGTAGCTCACCCTTTAGGGTGTCCGCTGGAAGCAGCTACAGACTCAGGCGAGCCGAACATGTCTTCGGACACTCCCGGCACTAAAAACCATACGATAAATAAATAGTCAATGTGCACTTATACAATTGTGAACTACCTTTTGCAAAATTTACACAAGACGTGATTTTGAAAGCACTCTTCTGTATGTTGAGGTACAGATATATACCACATGGAAAGATACAATAAAATGTCGGCAAATCTGAGTTTAAGGAACTGCTGTTCAGAATAGGCATTGTGTTAAATCTGCAGAAGCTTTCGGTACAGGTTATGCATCCCATGTTCGTAACATAGAATGTTTTCCTTTGACAATGCATCTACACCATGTGCGAGGGCAACGCATTTCAAAGATCTCTAAAAACACAGTAATCAGGAAATTGGAGAAAATGTATAGTGGGAGAGAAGAGTCAAGGAGGATTCACTTCGACTCTGTGATTTGCTGATGACATCGTCATCTTGGCCAATACGCCAGAGAATTTGAATGAGTTTTTGAATGGTATGAAATCCGTCTTGAGGAAAGAATTCATGATGAAAATCAATAATTGTAAAACAAAAAAATTGGAATGCAGCCGAAAAAGATCAAAAACCTCTATGGACATCAAATTGGCAGGTGAAACGCTACGGGCAGTAGGAGACGTCTGTTACTTTGGAAGCAAAATAACCAGTGAAGGACGAAGCAAAGAGGATATCAAAAGTAGGTTGGCTCAGGCAAGGACAGCATTTCTACAGAAAAGGAATCGTTTGACATAGAATTGAAGCGATTGAAACGCGGTGTTACAGAAGAATGATGAAGATAGATGGGTAGATAGGGTAACAAATGAAGCGGTATTAAGACGAGTGGGAGAGGAGAGATGTTTCTGGCGATTGCTTATGCAGAGAAGAGATAGGTTGGTACGACACATATTAAGACACCCAGGAATAGCAAGCTTAGTTATGGATGGGAGGGTCGAGCCCAAGAACTGTAGGGGTAGACCAAGGTTAAACAGATTGCCTCGGATGTAGGATGAAGTAGCTATGTAGAGATGAAACGATTAGCTCAGGAGAGGGAGGCATGGAGGTCTGTATCAAACCAGTCAAAAGACTGAAGACTCAAACAAACAACAACAACAATCAGGAATTTTAATTACCCACAGAGGCATCTGGAGAATTTCAATCCCAGGGATGTAACACTGGAAGAGACTGCATAATGTGCTCCAGCGGCCAAGGTGAGAGATATTTCACTATGGGTCTATTAATAGCGACATGTTGTCGTTCAAACCATCAATAATTATGGCAAAATTACATTGTGAATAGCTTAAGGAAAAATACTTTTAAATCCCCATATTCCGATAGATTTGCCATTCCAGTGTGCAAGAGTGCAGTTCCCTTTTCCAACAATATTAGCAATTTCCATTAACAAAGCGCAATGACACACTTAACAGCAGCAGGTGTACATTTAAACAAAACCATTTTTTCCCATGAACAACTGTATGTGGCCTGCTCACGAGTATCCGGACAACATAATTGTTATGTCTCAGCAGAAGATGGCAAAACAAAAAAGTAATTTTCAAATGTGTTCACATAAGGTAACATCATACCCTGTGGACTTTCTCAACTATATGAAAGTCCCACTTTGCTGCTCATATCAATACACTGTATGTATTAGAATTTTCAGAATTAGAATGGACCCACCTGTAGCCGCGATTGATGTGATAGAATAGACCAATTTTCAGCAATAATGCATCGTCCCAATTGTCTTTATCGCGAGCGAAGCCGCGGGTACCTGCTGGTAAATAATATATTCAAAAACAGAATGTCACCTCAAGTCCAACGACCTCTCATACAGGTCCCTAGCCTTATTGATTCATGAGATATTAAAAAGCTAATGACCTTCGATCTTTTGGGTAAATTCGTTGGTCATGAAAAAGGGTTGACCGTCCTGGGTCCTATGACACCTCACTTGACCCTCTCTGATTATTAGTTAGCGAGATATTAACAAAAGTGCAGTTAGGTCCTTTTGACATAAATAAATAATATATTCTAAAACAGAATGTCACCTCAAGTTCAACGACCTCTCATACAGGTCCCTAGCCTTATTGATTCATGAGATATTAAAAAGCTAATGACCTTAGATCTTTTGGGTAAATTCGTTGGTCATGAAAAAGGGTTGACCGTCCTGGGTCCTATGACACCTCACTTGACCCTCTCTGATTATTAGTTAGCGAGATATTAACAAAAGTGCAGTTAGGTCCTTTTGACATAAATAAATAATATATTCAAAAACAGAATGTCACCTCAAGTCCAACGACCTCTCATACAGGCCCCTAGCCTTATTGATTCATGAGATATTATACCGCACGGGTGTATGTCTTTTAGAGCTGACTGTCAAACCCTCGAAAGGGGACCGTTCCGAGAAGCCCTTTTAGTCGCCTTTTACGACTGGCAGGGAGTACCGTGGATGTATTCGCTTCCTCCCACCCACTGGGGGTCCAATTCACAAAACAACGCGGAGTCCTTAAAGTATAGCCAAGGTCGCCCCTTTTAGTCGCCTCTTACGACAGGCAGGGGATACCGTGGGTGTATTCTAAACCCCCCACCCACAGGGGGAAGAAAAGATTCTAAACATCATCAAATTTTACTAGACATGTCTGTAATTCTAGATAATTCAGATAGTACTTTTGCTTCCAACAGAACATTAGAATCATTGAGAGTTACTATTCAGAGCACACTGGAAATTGTTGTTTTAAGGGGCCTAACATCTAGGTTATCGGCCCCTGATGGTTTGGGTGATCGTGGAGATGAAAATGAAATGCAAAATTAAAACTAAAACTGAATACTAACTTACATCCTAGAAGAAGAAAAGGAAAACTAAAGGAGAAAAAGGCAAATAAAGGACAGGAGGAAAAGAAATGCCCTCAACCCTCGAAGAACGCGGATTGAGGGACCTGGAAGGAGAGAGCGCCATGTAAGGCAGATAGGGTCCACCCCACAGGTAAGGGACAAAAGGGGAAAACCGGACCCTGCTCAAGAAACCCTCGGGGTCACCAACTCCCGAAGTCACCACCCGTGAGCCTCTGAGGGTGTAACATTATCTAGGGTGCACCAAAAGTGGTGGGGCTACATACACCCGGCCTCCTTGAGCAGAAGGCAGGAGATAAAATGAAAAGAAAAAAAGGCTGACCCCTCGCAGAAGGAGGGAACCAGAAAAGATGAGACAAGGGCCAATTAAGGCGGGAAAGTGAAAGATGATGATGATTGTTGTTTGAAGGGGCCTAACATCTAGGTTATCGGCCCCTAATGATCTGGGTGATAGCGAAAATGAGAATGAAAGGGAAACCAGAACGAAAATTATGTGAGACGGAAAATAAGTACAAAGAGAAACTCAGATGGAAACAACTCACAATATGGTCTTACAAAAGGGAATTTAGAACGAAAAGATTCACAAAAAGAATAGATTGAAAAAGACCCACAAAACGTAGGCTAGATTCAAAATACAGTACCGGTACGTACAAAATGGAATGTAGCGTCGAAATACTTACAAAATGCAACTGAAATTCAAAATACTTACAAAAAGCAAATGAGATCGAAAATACGTACAAAATGCAATTGAGGTTCAAAATACTTAAAAAATGCAATTCAAATTGAAAATGCTCAAAGCAATTCAGATCGAAATACGCCCTATCCCAGTTCCAATCCAAATTATTCACAAAGTGCAATTGAAATTCAAAATACTTACAAAATACAATTGAAATTGCTTACAAAATGTACGGTAGATTCAAACGACTCATGTGGATTGACAATACATACAAAATTCAATTTAGATTGAAAATACTTGACAAAATGTAATTTAGATTCAAAATACCCACAAAATGCAATTGAGAATCAAAATATGTGCAATATGCCCACCAAACAAAATGCAATTTAGATTCAAAATTCGTGCGAAATGCGGTTTTTGTTGAAAATACTTACAAAATGCAATTGAAATTCAAAATACTCACTAAAAGGCCCGTCTACCAGCATTGAAAGACTTACTAAAAAGCAATTTAGATTGTCAATCTTTACAAAATGCAATTGAGGTTGAAAACAATCGCGAGATGTAATTTAGATCGAAAAAAACTTACAAAATGCAACGTGGATCAAAAATGATTTAAAAAATCGCTAAAAGGGGAATTTAGATACACGGTGAACCAAGTAACAAAAACAGTGCAGGAACCTTTAAGAGAAAAGGAAATATAAGGAAAAGAGGAGAGGAGAGGGGAGAGAGGAGAGGGGAGATGATGATGATAATTGTTGTTTTAAGGGGCCTAACATCGAGGTTATCAGCCCCTAATGAAATGAAATGGCGTGAAATGAAAGGATGTAGATAAAAACAACTCACTGCCATGGATGAAGCGAAAATGGTGTTTATAAAACAGACAGGGAGCCCCAAAAATTATGCCTTATTTGAATAAAAAGAATAAAAAGGCGGATGGTAAAAAGGATAAAACAAATAACGCATAGTGAACAATACAATACACAAAAAACAGATTTAACCAGAATTAAAAGTCGTAACTACACATTAAAACTTAAAAAAGTAACCACTATCCCTCATGAACCGGATGACGAAGTCAGCTGACGGCCCGTCATCACGGAGAATAAGGGAGAGGGTATTAGGCAGTTTACGAGTCCCTCGCAGATCGGCCAGATCCACACACTCCAAGAGAAGGTGTGCCACGGTTAGGTGGGCGCCGCAAGTACACACAGGAGGATCTTCTCTCTTTAGCAAGTGGGAGTGCGTAGCAATCCCATGGCCGATCCGGAGTCGACAGAGTACCACAGCTTCCTTCCGGAGAGATCGGAAGGAAGATTTCCACACCTTCGTTGTCTCCTTGATGTCTCTCAGTTTGTTGGGTGGAGGCGTGGCACGCCATGCCTCCTGCCAATGCGACAGGATCGAATGCCGCAACTGAGAGCGCACATCACTAGCAGGCACCTTATACGGTAGCAGTGCGACTGCCTCTCTCGCCGCCTGATAAGCAAGCTCGTTTCCCGCAATACCCATGTGGCTAGGAAGCGATGATGATGATGATGATCATTGTTGTTTTAAGGGGCCTAACATCTAGGTTATCGGCCCCTGATGGTTTGGGTGATCGTGAAGATTAAAATGAAATGCGAACTTAAAACTAAAACTAACTACTAACCTACATACTAGAAGAAGAAATGGAAAACTAAAGGAGAATAAGGCAAACAAAGGACAGGAGGAAAAGAAATGCCCTCAACCCTCGAAGAAGGCGGATTGAGGGACTTGGAAGGAAGGAGAGCCATGAAAGCAGATAGGAAAGTGAAAGAGGAGAGGGTCCGCCCCAAAGGTAAGGGACAAAAAGGGAAAACGGACCCAGCTCAGGAATCCCTCGGGGTCGCCAACTCCCGAACTCACCAGCCGTAAGCCCCTGAGGGTGTAGCATTATCTAGGGTGCACCAAAAGTGGTGGGGCTACATACACCCGGTCTCCTTAAGGGCCTTAAGCAGAAGGCAGGAGATAACATGAAAAGAAAAAGAAGGCTGACCCCTCGCAGAAGGAGGGAATCAGAAAAGATGAGACAAGGGCCAATTCAGGCGGGAAAGGAAGAGACTCCCTAGGCCTCGGATACCCTAATACCGTCGGGGTCGGAAGAGAACAAGAGTTGACCAAGGGAGGTCGACAGGAAAGAAGAAAGAGAGGAGCCGGCACAAGTAAGTGGAAGCAATACCGGTCTCAGCTGAGGCCCCGTGGTCGCCAACCCACAACCCAATAGATGTGAGCCCCTGGGGGAGGCTAGGAAGCCACACAAAGGTCACACCGGTTCCAGCGTTACGCGAACTGACGAGCTGGTCGTGCACACGCTGGACCAATCGATCGCCTGCAGCGCACTCAGAGAGTCAGTACACACAAGAAAGTGCTGGTGATCGTCTGATAACGTGTACCGCAGAGCCTCTAAGATGGCATAGAGCTCCCCAGTGTACACGCTACAGGCCTCGGGAAGTGAAAAGAGAAACCGACGATTCTCAACCACAAATGCACAGCCTACTTTCTCGTTTACCCTCGAACCGTCCGTGAATAGAAGCCCTGATCCCGGATACCGGCTCACCATGGACTGGAACAGCCTCCGATGGACGGAGGAGTCCGTGTCCGACTTGGGGCCGGTGTGCAGATCCAGGATGATATCAGGGCGAGAGACCATCCACGGAGGGGCCTTGCTAGGTACTCGGACGATACAGGAGACAGAAGGAAATCGGAACTGACGGTATAAGTCATCCAAGCGAATCCCCGCCGGTCGAGTGGCTCGGGCGAGCGCATCATACAGCCGGCGATTCGGATTGGAAAACAAACATGGATAGCTTGGATGAAGGGGCATCTGTCGAATAGTTGCAGCATAGGTCAGGAGTACTTGTTGGCGTCTCAGGTGTAAAGGAGGTACGCCAGCCTCGGCGAGCAAGCTGACGACTGTGCTCGTCCGAAAGGCACCCGTCGCCAGCCTCACACCGCCGTGGTGGACACTGTGCAGTTTAACAAGCACTGACTTACGAGCCGAACCATATGCTACACTGCCATAATCTAATCGAGATAAGATCAGAGACTTATAAAAGCGTAGGAGCACCGCGCAGTCCGCCCCCCTTGAGGTGCCGCTAAGATACCGCAACATGTTGAGTTTCTTAGCACAGGTAGTTTTCAAACACCGCACGTGTGGCTCCCACGTCAATTTCTGATCGAAAAGGAGCCCAAGGAACCGGTATGCAACAACAACAGGCAAAGCTACATTGCCCAGATAAAGCTCAGGATCAGGATGGAGAGTGCGCTTTCGGCAGAAATGGACAACCGAGGACTTAGCGGTTGAGAATCGAAAGCCATGCTCTAGTGTCCAGCGTTCCACTCTCCGAATAGCTTGTTGTAGCTGTCGTTCAGCGACCGCCATATTTAGCGCACTATAATGTAGAGCGAAGTCGTCTACCTCTAGTGACGGTACCACTGCTGGACCAGCAGCAGCGACTTTACCGTTTATGGCAATCGCAAATAATGTTACGCTAAGCACCGATCCCTGTGGGACTCAGTTTTCCTGTATATGGTATTGCGACTATGTCCCCCCTATTCGGACACGGAACAGGCGAAGGGACAGAAAAATCGCAATAAAAACCGGCAAGTTACCTCGGAATTTCCATTGATGCAGGGTAGAGAGGATGCCGTAACGCCAAGCGGTGTCATAGGCCTTCTCGAGGTCAAAGAAAACAGCGACTAGGAGCTGTCTCCGGAGAAAAGCGTCCTGTATGGTGATGATGATAATTGTTGTTTTAAGGGGCCTAACATCGAGGTTATCGGCCCCTAATGATCTGGGTGATAGCGAAAATGATAATGAAATGGAAACCAGAACAAAATTATCAAAGACGGAAAATACGTACAAAAAGGAACTCACATGGAAACAACTCACAATATGGTCTTACAAAAAGGGAATTTAGAACGAAAAGTTGCACAAAAAGAATAGATTGAAAAAGATCCACAAAACGTAGGCAGATTCAAAATACGTACAAAATGCAAAGTAGCGCCGAAATACTTACAAAATGCAACTGAAATTCAAAATACTTACAAAATGCAAATGAGATCGAAATTACGTACAAAATGCAATTGAGGTTCAAAATACTTACAAAATGCAATTGAAATTGAAAATACACAATGCAATTCAGATTGAAATATCCCAGTTCCAATCCAAATTATTCACAAAGTGCAATTGAAATTCAAAATCCTTACAAAATGCAATTGAAAATGAAAATGCTTACAAAATGTACGGTAGATTCAAACGACTCATGTGGATTGACAATACTTACAAAAAGCAATTTAGATTCAAAATACCCCCCTGGGGGAGGGGGGCACAAAATGCAATTGAGAATCAAATTATGTGCAAAATGCCCACCAATAAAATGCAATTTAGATTCAAAATTCGTGCGAAATGCGGTTTAGGTTGAAAATACTTACAAAATGCAATTGAAATTCAAAATACTCACTAAAAGGCCCGGCAACCTGCATTGAAAGACTTACTAAAAAGCAATTTAGATTGTCAATCTTTACAAAATGCAATTGAGGTTGAAAACAATCGCGAGATGTAATTTAGATCGAAAAAACTTACAAAATGCAACATAGATCAAATATGACTCAAAAAATCGCTAAAAGGGAATTTAGATACACGGTGATTCGAGTAACAAAAACAGTGCGGGAATCTTAAAGAGAAAAGGAAATAGAAGGAAAAGCAAAAAAAGAAGCTTGTAGTTTAACGTGAACGTTAATCGCGAGATCATGAGCCACGGGACCTCCTTTTTACGTGGAATCCGAACCACAGGACATGGCATTTCACTTCGAAAATCTCACATGCATTGACCGGGAATCGAACCCGGACCGCCTTGGTGAGAGGCATACAGCTAGACCGCTGAGCCACCACGCTCCTGAAATAGAAGGAAAAGAGGAGAGGAGAGGGGAGAGAGGAGAAGGTCCGCCCCAAAGGGAAGGGACAAAAAGGGGAAAACGGACCCAGCTCAGGAATCCCTCGGGGTCGCCAACGCCCGAACTCACCAGCCGTGAGCCCCTGAGGGTGTAGCATTATCGACGGTGCACCAGAAGTGGTGGGGCTACATACACCCTGCCTCCTTAAGGGCCTTGAGCACAAGGCAGGAGGTAAAAGGAAAAGAACAAGAAGGCTGATCCCTCACAGAAGGAGGGTATCAGGAAAGATGAGACAAGGGCCAATTAAGGCGGGAAAGTGAAAGACTCCCTAGGCCTCGGATAACCTAATACCGACGGGGTCGGAAGAGAACAAGAGTTGACCAAGGAAGGTCGACAGGAAAGAAGAAAGACAGGAGCCCGGCACAAGTAAGTGGAAGCAATGCCGGACTCAGCTGGGGCCCCGAGGTCGCCAACCCACAACCCACTAGATGTGAGCCTCTGGGGGGGCGTCCTGTATGGCGGTCTCCAGGCGTACCAGATGGTCGTTGGTACACCGAGACGCCCTGAAACCACACTGGTATTCAGACAGGAGTCCCCGTTTCGCCAGGACCCACACCAGGCACCGATTGACCATCCTCTCAAAGAGCTTGCACAGACCGTTAGTGAGACAAATAGGTCTGTAACTCCCTGTCAAATTGGGATCCTTATCGGGCTTCAGGATAGGTATAATGATAGCTTCCTGCCATTGCGCTGGAAAAACACCTTCCAACCCGATTCGGTTAAACACCCTGAGCAAATAACGAATGCTCTCATCGTTAAGGTGCTTAAGCATCTGGTTGTGAATATTATCCGGACCGGGAGACGTGTCCCTGCAGAAACGCCAGCGCTCCGCGGAGTTCCCACTCCGTAGAGGAAACGTTGTACTCCTCCGAAGCGCGGGAAGCAAAACTAAGCTCGAAACGTTCCGCTTCGCGCTTCAGCGCCACGAAGACAGGGTCATAGTTATCGGAACCGGATATATCCGCAAAATACGAGGCGAGATGGTTTGCAACGCGATAAGGATCTGTAACCAATTCATTATCAATGGAAATTCCCGGTACAGTAGAAGATGTCTGAATTCCCGAAATGCGTCGTAGTTTAGTCCACACTTGAGAGGAGGGGGTATGTGCCGTAATAGAAGGCACATACCGTTCCCAGGATTGTTTCTTACTCTGGCGAATAAGAATCCGTACCTTGGCACGAAATTTCTTAAACGCCACCAAATAGGCCATGTTTGGACGCCGACGGTAGTGCTTATGAGCTCGACAACGGTCTCTTATTGCCGCTGCAATATCCTCTGTCCACCAAGGGACGAGTTTGCGACGAGGAGTCCCAGAAAAGGATGGAATGGACTCTTCGGCGGCAGCAAGAAGCACATCGGTGATGTGCTGTACCTCGTCTTCGACGCTCCGGCAACCAAGATCAACGAACACAGCTCGTTCTTGAAACGAGGGCCAATTTTCCCGCTTAAGATGATGATGATGATGATAATTGTTGTTTTAAGGGGCCTAACATCGAGGTTATCGGCCCCTAAGACCCCGCTTAAGAACCCAACGACTGGGGAACTCCACGGGCGTCTGGTTCAGAAGGGTAAGAACGATCGGGAAATGGTCACTTTCACAGAGGTCGTCATGTACATACCAACCAAATAGGGGGCCCAGCGCACGGCTACACACACTCAAGTCAATGTGTGAGTACGTGCCGTGCGCTAAGCTAAAATGTGTAGCTTCCCCTGTATTTAATAGAGATAAATCCAACCCTTGAATTAAGCCCTCCACGTCCCTTCCTCTGGGGCAGGAAGATGGTGATCCCCATTGGGGGTGGTGAGAGTTGAAATCACCCACGAGTAGGAAAGGGACTGGAAGTTGATCAACAAGATCTAAGACGTCATTAATATCAAGGGGCTGGTTCGGTGGAAGGTGCACGTTACCAACAGTTGTCATAGCAGGCAAGGACACGCGAACTGCAATAGCTTCCAGAGGAGTGGCGAGTGGAAACTCCTCACTATAGCAGTCAGAGCGAACGAAGGTACAAACGCCCCCGGAAGCCCGGCCGGCGTCTTGTCGCTCTTTAGAGTATAGTCCGAAACCTCTCAGAACAGTCTCGTGATCAGGTCTGAGGTTTGTTCCCTGTAGGCAGACTATACTCGCTGCGTATAAGTCAATAAGCTGACGGAACTCTGTCAAATGTCTGTCATAACTGTTACAATTCCACTGTAACAGTGCCATTGTGTGAACTTAGGGAATAAGTTGGAGCAGCAAGCTACAACTTAGACTCTGGAGGATCATCAGCCACTACGTCGACTATAATCTCCATGTCCTCAGGCGAGGTCAGGGAGTGAATCGACTCGGTGGAAGATTTCCTAGACGCAGTTCGGCGGCGGGGGGATCTCCGTGGGGAGTGCGCAGATCGGGGGACCAAAACGTCCCCAGGCGCAGAAGCATCCGCATCTGGTGGGGCGGATGGCTTCCCCTTTTTTGGACGAGAACTGGAATGCGTAGTGCGGGCTCCCTTCTTCCCCGCCTCTTTAATTCTTTGAGTGCTCCTCTATATGCTAGCTAAAAGTGCCAGGAGCGCGATTGCGCTCCGTGTTTCAGCTGTCCAAATGAGTTGTAATAGTGAGCAAATAATATGACAGATGGCAGCTCCAGTCGGTACCGCACTGTGGAAGAAACTACGTAGTTTCTAAATCTACCACTAGAATCTCTGTGTGGCGTGTTGTATTTATGTTACGAATTTTTCAATTTCAGTTGTTTGGCGCCTACCTGCAGTTCATGTGTTTGTAATAATGGCGACTAGTTCTCGTGTTGTGTTTGAAAATGATGATGATTTGGTAGAGTATGTTAATTCACTGAGTGATGATTCTGATTGTGTCGAATCAGGCTATGATTCAGATTATGCTGAGAGTGATAATGATGCCGGTAATAATTCAAATAAGGACGACAGTGATGATGTAAAAAAAAACCTACTCAAGCGGCAGTGGATCATGAAATTTCTGATTCAGACAGTAATGATAGTGACAGGAATAAGCCAGAATTGACGGAGATAGTATCGATGATAACCAGGTTCCCGATTTCCGTGAAATTAAATCTGATCACGACGTCCAATTTCAACCATCTCTTGTATTTCTCGAGACGCCTGGCCCTAAACGTACATATAACAGGTGTGAATGGTGATCAGGAAACGTTGCTTTTTGGAAGAACTATCTATCTCAAGATAGTGATATTTTGTAAACAATATGTCAATGTGCACAAAAATATAACAATTTAGGTGAGTACAATCAAAATACTAGGTAGTATAGATATCCAAATTTGATTTGTTTATTTTTTCAAAATCCCATGAGAAAATTTATATTTTTACTTGGCACTGTTAATTATTTTTATGATATCATTACAATGAGTAAAGAGAGGCATCACTTAGCTACAATGAGGTGTAAACTACAGTGAAATATCTTGAAAAGTGAGGGTAGTATATGTTATTTTCTTCAGTGCTGCATAATACGCATTTTCTCTCTGGCAATCTTAGCACACATGAAGATAAGGAGGCCGGCTCTAAGAGGGTTAAGATATTTAGACGGGTCAGGAGACGAATTCCTGACCCTGGTCGACGATGTAGCCTCCGCCGGGTCACCGCCTGGTTGGTCCCGAGTGGTGAGTAAGTCTTCAACTTCCTCCCCTGCTGAGCGGGCGGAGCAGCCTTCGCTTGCACAGCCTTCTTTGAGGCCGAAGGTGGGGTTGAAGTCACCTTCGGGCTCTATTTCTGATTCTGGGGTGTAGATAGACATGTAGATGGTGGTGGTACATTGGAAGGGTTCACAGCTGAGACAAAAGATGAGGTAGCCGGGACCAAATTTGGTATTATAGTTCTATAATCAATCGTTGGAGAAGACGAAATCGTAGTATGGTACTTCTGCGGGCCTCTTGGTAGGTGAGACAATCCAGCGTTTTGATATCCTGGATTTTCTTCTCACTCAGGAAGACAGGGCAGTTCCCGTCCCGAGGAGAATGAAATCTAGGGCAATTAGTGCACTGATATGGTGTGGTGCACACTTCCGCTTCGTGTGGTACCTTACCGCATGTTCCGCAGATTGTAGGGCTCGAGCATCGGGATAACATGTGCCCGAACTTCTGGCACTTATAACACCTCATTGGTGGAGGGATATAAGGCCGTACGTCACAACGGTAACTTGTAACCTTGACTTTCTCCGGGAGCACCGGAAGCTCAAAAGAAATAATGAACGCACCAGTATCTACGATTTGACCATTGACCTTGCGCGTAATGCGCCGGAATCAGCCACGTGACGCTGCTGCATATCCTCCCTGAGTTCCTCGTCAGTGTTCAGAATCAGGTCCCGGTGGAAAATAAGTCCTCTGACCAGATTCAGAGACGTGTGCTTTTCCACTTTGACAGGGATATCACCAAAGTGGTCACATTTCAGAAGATGTTCAACCTGATCACCAGTCCTAGTCTTGAGCAATAAGCTACCGTTCCTCATTTTTGTACTTTCACAAGATCACCTTAGAAACCTTTTATATGGCAAGAAAACAAAATACTCTTTACCAGCTTGAAATCACCCCCATCTGTTCTGGTCGCTACCAGAAACTTGAGTGTGTTAGCACCCAGATTTTCACGCACAGATTGTTCCCTCAGGGGTTGATCCCCGTAGGGAATCAAAAGTTAAAGACTTGGGTGTAGGACCACCCTGTTTGCGGATTTTTCTTTTAGAACCCATGGCCAGATCATCCTCTTCGAATGCCACCGCCATACGATCACGGGCCGTCACAGTAGGCGCTACCCAGCCAGGGCAAGGCCCGCCTAGCTTGGAAGGCATTGCCCGGGGGTCCGATGTTTTACAATGCCGTATCGGCATGTACTGGATTTTACAGCTCTGACATTCGGCTGTGCGGGAACCTGCGTAGTCAGGCGAATACTACTGCACGAGTACATGGCGCTCCCACCTGTCGTCGCGGCTAAGACCGGACAGGCATTCGAGTGTATTCGCAAGCGTAAGTGACCCATCCCCTAACAACACGCACATAAGATAATTTTGGTTGCCAGACCCTGTAAGAATTAATGGAAAAAAGTGCGATATAACTTAATGAGAGTTATACCGCACGGATGTATGTCTTTTAGAGCTGACTGTCAAACTCTCGAAAGGGGACCGATCCGAGAAACCCTTTTAGTCGCCTTTTACGACTGGCAGGGATTACCGTGGATGTATTTGCTTCCTCCCACCCACTGGGGGTCCAATTCACAAACCAACGCGGAGTCCTTAAAGAATAAACAAGGTCCCCCCTTTAAGTCGCCTCTTACGACAGGCAGGGGATACCGTGGGTGTATTCTAAACCCTCCACCCACAGGGGGAGGCAAAAAAGAATGCAATGATAGGAAGAATATAGAACTACAAACCAGGTTATTCTGTACTAAAAACAGGAGGGAAAATGTAAATACTTGTGCTCAGTATCCCTCAAACTATTAATCACAAATAATTAGTGAAGACCTCCTGGACCAGGGAAAAGTACTTAATGTACAAAAATAAACAATTTTGTTGAGGGTGCTATAAGTAACTGGTTTACCACGCTCATTGGAAATTCAAATTTAGACAGGTTACTAACTTGGAACACAAGGTGTATAGACTCAACTCGACTTGTTGGCGCAACGGAAGAAGATATTACAGGGCACAACAGGCATTCATTACGATGTTTTTGCAGAAGTTGAAGAACAACAATTCACAAAAACAGTGCGGGAATCTTGAAGGGAAAAGGATATAAAATTAAAAGAAAAATAAGGCTGATCCCTAGAATAATGAGGGATCAGGAAAGATGAGAGAAGGGCCAATTAAGGCGGGAGTGTGAAAGACTCCCTAGGCTTCGGATACCATAATACCGTCGGGGTCGGAAGAGAACAAGAGTTGGCCAAGGGAGGGATGAGCCCGGCGCAAGTAAATGGAGGCAATGCCAGACTCAGCAGGCATCCCGTGGTCGCCAACTCACGTCCCACCAGATTAATGCCCCTGGGGGGTTATGAGTGATGAACAGTAAATGTTTTCGCTCATATTTGATGAAGTCTTGCTGACTTCATTACAATAGGGATCTCAAAACAATTGATGTGTACGAGGACTAAGGAAACCAACCGAATTGCTGAACATGCCATGCCCTGGTGTTTTCACGGAATGCAAGCGCACGGTACCCACTGGGAAACTCGAAGTATTGATTAAAGAAGTCATTCGTGCTTTGCAAGGAACTGGTTTGGAAATTGATGATCATGATAATTGTTGTATTAAAGGTCCTAACATCTAGGTTATCGGCCCCTAATGGTCTGGGTGATAGCAAAAATGTCAATGAAGTGGAACGAAAATTAAGTGAGAAGGAAAACACTAAAAAAATATTGAAACTACTCACAAAATGGAGAGCGGTAATACTTACAAAAGGGAATTTAGAACGAAAATACTCACAAAAGGAATAGATTGAAAAATACGCACAAAATGTAGGTTAAGTTCAAAATACGTACAAAATGCAATGCACAGTCGAAATACTTACAAAATTCAAGTGAAATTCAAAATACTTACAAAATGCAAAGGGGAATGAAAATACGTACAAAATGCAATTGAGGTTCAAAATACTTACAATATGCAATTGAAATTGAAAATACAAAATGTAATTTAGATTGAAAAAAGCCGGTTCAGATTCAAAATACTCATTAAGTGCAATGGAAATCCAAAATACTTACAAAATGTATGGTAGATTCAAACTACTCAATTGGATGGACAATGCTTACAAAATGTAATTTAGATTCAAAATACCCACAAAATGCAATTGATAATCAAAATACTTGCAAAATGCGGACCCTACAAAATGCAACTTAGATTGAAAATACTTCCAAAAAGCGGTTTAGGTTAAAAAATACAAAATTCAATTGAAATTCAAAATACTCGCAAAAGTTCCGCCCCCTATATTGAAAGACTTACTAAAAAGCAATTTAGATTGTCAATCCTTACAAAATGCAATTTAGATGGAAAAAGCCTACAAAATGCAACGTAGATGGAAAATACCTACAAAATGGAGTGAAGAGGGGGAAAAATCATCTCTAAAGGAAATTTAGATATGATTATGATAATTGTTGTTTTAGGGGCCTAACATCCAGGTTATCGGCTCCTAACGTTCTTTGCGATAGCGAAAATGTCAATGAAGTGGAAACCAGAACGAAAAGTAAGTGAGCAGGAAAATACTTACAAACAGGAACTCAGATTGAAACTACTCACAAAATGGAGAGCGGTAATACGTACATAAGGGAATTTCGAACGAAAATACTCACAAAAGGAATAGATCGAAAAATACGCACAAAATGTAGGTGAAGGTCAAAATACGTACAATATGCAACGTACAGTCGAAATACTTACAAAATGCAAGGGAAATCAAAATACTTACAATATGCAAATGAGATTGAAAATACGCAAAAAATGTAATTTAGATTCAAAATACCCACAAAATGCAATTGAGAATTAACTACTTGAACAAAGCGGAGTTGGTTGAAAATACAAAATGAAATTGAAATTGCTTACAAAATGTATGGTAGATTCTAACTTCTCATTTGGATCGACAATACTTACAAAATGCAATTTAGATTGTAAATACTTACAAAATGTAATTTAGATTCAAAATAACCACAAAAATGCAATTGAGACTTAACTACTTGCAAAAAAGCGGTGTAGGTTGAAAATACAAAATGCAATTGAAATTCAAAATACTCACAAAAGGACCCCCACGATATTGAAAGACTTACTAAAAAGCAATTTAGATTGTCAATCCTTACAAAATGCAATCGAGGTTGAAAAACACTCACAAAATGCAACGAAGATCGAAAAGACTCACAAAATGCAACGGAGATTGAAAACACCCACAAAATGGAGTGGAGATGCAAAAATAACAGTGCGGGAATCTTAAAGGTAAAAGGAAATATACTGAAAAGAAAAACAACAGGAAAATGAAAGAGGATAGGGTCCGTCCCACAGATAAGGGACAAAAGGGGGAAACCGGACCTAGCTCAGGAATCCCTCGGGGTCGCCAACTCCCGAACTCACCAGCCGTGAGTCCCTGAGGGTGTAGCACTTTCTAGGGTGCACCAGAAGTGGTGGGGCTATATACACCCTACCTCCTTGAGGGCCTTGAGCAGAAGGCAGGAGATAACAGGAAAAGAAAAAGAAGGCTGATCCCTCACAAAAGGAGGGTATCAGGAAAGATGAAACAAGGGCCAATTACGGCGGGAAAGTGAATGACTCCCTAGGCCTCGGATAACCTAATACCGTCGGGGTCGGAAAAGAACAAGAGTTGACCAAGGGAGGTTCACAGGAAAGAAGACAGAGAGGAGCCAGGCACAAGTAAGTGGAAGCAATGCCGGACTCAGCTGGGGTCCCGTGGTCGCCAACCCACGTCCCACTAGATGTGAGCCCCTGGGGGAGAAATATAGATACACGGGGAGCCAATTAACAAAACCGGTCCGGGAAAATTGAAGGGAAAAGGATATATAATGAAAAGAAAACAAGAGATCTGACCCCTCGAAGAAGGAGGGATCAGGAAAGATGAGACAAGGGCGAAGAAGGAGGGATCAGGAAAGATGAGACAAGGGCCAATTAAGGCGGGAAAGTGAAAGACTCCATAGGCCTCGGATACCCTAATAACGTCGGGGTCGGAAAAGAACAAGAGTTGACCAAGGGAGATCGACAGGAAAGAAGACGGAGAGGAGCCCGTCACAAGTAAGTGGAAGCAATGCCGGACTTAACTGGGGTCCCGTGGTCGCCAACCCACGTACATCAGAGAAGAGTATAGCTTATGAGTTTGGAGTTAGCCGTTCACCTCGGCTTAACAGAATTGCGTCTGGAACCTGACGTCCGTGCGCCTTTGAAGCTTACGCTGGGTAAATAGTTGCACACACACACACACACACACACACACACACACACACACAGAGGACATTTGATCTCATAAGTCTACTTCGTCATTTACCCAAAACCGACGGTACCGTAAATGTCTGTTCAAGTCACTAGCATGAACACATGCAAATGTCATATGGACAGAAGTGATGTAGGATTGTTGAAGTGAATGCTTCGGAGCAGCACGGGTCTGCTGGTGTTATCTTAAGTTTCTAATTTCCCTTTCAGGAAAACTAGCACAGGGAATAACTGCCCAGAGAATCTTGGAAGATTTAAGGGAAAATGTCACAAATAATGATTTAGGCCTACAAAGGATACATCTTTTAGAAAAGAAAGATATCGGTAACATACGGAGAGATTTCTCAATTGGATATGCGACCAAGCACCATGAAAATGATGCTGTAAGTGTGAAGCTTAGGGTCAATAGCATGAAAAGAAAAGGGAACAAAATCATATTTTTTTAAACAGAAATGATTTTGTGCTAATTTTTATGACCGATTTCCAAAAACAACAGTTGGCAAAATGTGGAAATGACAAAATATGCAATGATGGGAAACACGGTTTAAACAAATATGACTCAATTGTTCTCAATAATGGTAGTGGATGAATAGGGGTCTGGAATACCTGTAGTCATTTGTTCTACCAACCGGACAGATATAGAACTATTCAGGTTATATTTCAGAAGCATCAGTGACCCTGTAGTTGTCCTAAAACCGTCTGTGTTCAAGTCAGACGATTACCCAGCGTTTGATAATGGGGCTAGTGAAAATCAGTTGCTATGTTCATGGCATGTTAACTGCAACTGGTTACAATATACGAATAAAATTGTTTGTAAAGAAAATAAGGCTTTGGTATTTAAAACTTTGCAGGTCTTACGCAATGAGACTAACGAAGAAAATATTAATTCCATGCTGGGTACCTTTCTACATGACCTGAATAGTGATGTTGACACACAAAATATTGGGAAGTATTTTGAGAAACATTACGCCAATAGGCCAAGAATTGGACATATTACTATCGAAGGCATATTGGAATGAACACCAGCATGTATAATGAATCATTGCACAAAACCATCCAACACCACTATGTGGATGGTAAGCTGATGACTATGATAATTGTTGTTTTAAAGGCCTCACATCTAGGTTATCGGCCCTTAATCATCTGGGTTATAGCGAAAATGAGAATGAAATGGAAACCAGAACGAAAATTATGTGAGACGGAAAATACGTACCAAGAGAAACTCAGAGGGAAACAACGAGTTAGTTAGTTAGTTAGTTAGTTATTGTTGTTTTAAGGGGCGGAACTACGAGGTCATCTGCCCCTCTTAACACAGATTAAAGAATACAAATTTTGAATTGAATTTAAAATTTGGAGGTGGACATCTAAATTTAAAAAGACCAAAAATTAATAAAACAAAAACAAACAATTAAATAAAAATAGAAATTATAAAAATAAACAAAAATTACGGAAAAAACAAAACATTATCATTCAAAAACGAACAAGTCGTTGAGTCAATGTTCACTGGAAAATTTAGATTGCTGGCCCTAACCCACTCTCACTTATAAAGCGGATAACGCGATCAGCAGCCACCGCGTCATCGGCTAATATAAGTTTGAGTGTCGTCTGCAAACCAAGGTTTCTTCGTAAGTCAGCAAGATCCACACACTGGGTGAAAATGTGGGCCACGGTGAATACGGCTCCACAGGTACAAAGTGGGGGGTCTTCCCTCCTCATTAGGTACGAGTGGGTGGATCTTGTATGACCTATCCTTAGCCTACACAAAATGACGGACCCTCTCCGGGCCAGGAAGGAGCTCCGCCACACGCGAGTAGTTCCCTTGATCGCTCTCAGTTTACTGGGCAGTGGGTCAGCTAGCCACTGACTCTCCCAAAATGCCAGAACTTGTAGGCGTAACTGAGAGCGAATATCTCTAGCGGGTACCTCCATTGGTCGAGGTGGTAGTGATACCGCCTCTTTTGCAGCTTGATCTGCTAACTCATTTCCCGCAATTCCCATGTGGCTTGGAAGCCACAGAAAGGTGATTCGAGTGTCAGCGTGGCACAGCCCGGCTAGTAGGTCGTGGATTCGCTGCACTAGGGGGTGTTACGGGAAACATGTAGCAATTGACTGCAACGAACTCAAAGAGTCGGTACACACGAGAAAGTGGATTCGTGCATCCTGTAGTGCAAACTGCAGAGCTTCATAGATGGTGATGATGATGATGATAATTGTCGTTTTAAGGGGCCTAACATCTAGGTTATCGGCCCCTGATGGTTTGGGTGACCGTGAAGATGATGTGATGATGATGATAATTGTTGTTTTAAGGGGCCTAACATCTAGGTTATCGGCCCCTGATGGTTTGGGTGATCGTGAAGATGTAAATGAAAAGCGAACTTAAAACTAAAATTAACTACTGACCTACATACTAGAAGAAGAAATGGGAAACTAAAGGAGAATAAGGCAAATAAAAGGACAGAAGGAAAAGAAATGCCCTCAACCCTCGGAGAAGGCGGATTGAGGGACTTGGAAGGAAGGAGAGCCATGAAAGGCATATAGGAAAGTGAAAGAGGAGGGGGTCCGCCCCAAAGGTAAGGGACAAAAGGGGAAAACGGACCCAGCTCAGGAATCCCTCGGGGTCGCCAACTCCCGAACTCACCAGCCGTGAGCCCCTGAGGGTGTAGCATTATCTAGGGTGCACCAGAAGTGGTGGGGCTACATACACCCTGCCTCCTTAAGGGCCTAGAGTACAAGGCAGGAGGTAAAAGGAAGAGAAAAAGAAGGCTGACCCCTCGCAGAAGGAGGGAATCAGAAAAGATGAGACAAGGGCCAATTAAGGCGGGAAAGGAAGAGACTCCCTAGGCCTCGGATACCCTAATACCGTCGGGGTCGGAAGAGAACAAGAGTTGACCAAGTGAGGTCGACAGGAAAGAAGACAGAGAGGAGCCCGGCACAAGTAAGTGGAAGCAATGCCGGACTCAGCTGGGGTCCCGTGGTGCTAACCCACGTCCCACTAGATGTGAGCCCCTGAGGGCCTTCATAGATGGCAACGAGCTCCGCAGTAAACACACTACAGGCCTCAGGCAAAGAGATCTTGGTATTTGCACCATCAATAACGTAAGCACAACCCACTTTCTCGTCCACCTTCGAACCATCCGTGTATAGAATGCCAGCGTCCGGAAATTGGTGAACTATGCTGTGGAACTGCCTCCGGTAAACGGTCGCATCCGTGTTCACCTTAGGACCTTGGTGAAGATCTAACCGAATTTCCGGACGCGGGACTTGCCACGGAGGCACCTCGCTAGATGTCCGGATCATACAGGGACCTACAGGCACTCCTATTTCAGTGCACGAGCTATCTAGTCTAATACCAACCGGCCGAGTGGCGCGAGGCCCGTTGGCGTACCCCTGGTGGTTTTGGGTACCGAAGAGAGCTTGATAGGTCGGGTGTTGCGGCATTTGACGCACATTGGCAGCATATGCTAAAAGCATATGTTGGCGTCTATAATTTAATGGTGGAACACCCGATTCGGCGAGTAGGCTGGGTATCGGGCTGGTCCGGAAGGCACCGGTAGCCAGCCTAACGCCACTATGGTGGATACTGTCCAGCATTTTCAAGGTTGCCGGCCTTGCTGAACCATATGCTGCAGAACCACAGTCTAGCCGGGACAGGACGAGGGCTTGGTAGAACCGTAGCAGCACCGCACGGTCAGCCACCCACGTAGTGCCACTAAGAAACCTGAGCATGTTCAGTTTCCTGAGACATGTCATTTTCAATTGCCGTATATGGTGCTGCCACGTTAACTTGCTATCAAAATGGAGCCCCAGGAAGCGATAAGTGTCAAACAACGGCAACGCAGCATCCCTGAGATGTAGTTCAGGGTGTAAATGTAGCCTCCGTAGCCGACAAAAATGGACGACGGAGGTTTTCGCTGCTGAAAAACGAAAACCCCGGTCGTGAGCCCACCTGTCGACCCGGTTGATAGCTAGCTGCAATTGCCGTTCCACGACTACCATACTTCCAGAGCTGTAACGCAGAGCTAAATCGTCTACATACAGCGAAGGAACTACCGCGGACCCGGCGGCGGCAACAATGCCATTAATGGCAATCGCGAACAAGGTGACACTCAGCACTGAACCCTGAGGAACTCCATTTTCTTGGGTATAGTATTGCGATAATGTCCTACCGACCCTTACACGGAAGAGTCGGAGGGACATGAAATTCGCAATGAAAGTCGGTAAGTTACCACGGAGTCCCCACTTGTGAAGGGTGGAAAGGATCCCGTAGCGCCATGTGGTGTCGTAGGCTTTCTCGAGGTCAAAGAAAACCGTGACTAGGTGCTGCTTTCGGAAAAAAGCCTCCTGTATGGCGCTCTCAAGTCGCACCAGATGGTCAGTGGTGGACCTATAAGAGCGAAATCCACATTGGTACTCAGACAGGAGACCTTTATCCTCCAAGAACCACACCAGTCGACGAATCACCATCTTTTCGAGCAGCTTACATAGGCCATTTGTCAAACAAATGGGCCTATAGCTGCTTACAAACTTGGGATCCTTTCCAGCCTTAGGAATCGGTATCACGATCCCCTTTCGCCATTGGGATGGAAACTCCCCTTCAATCCATATACGATTGAAGAGGATCAACAGTTGTTTTATACTGGCTTCGCACAGATGTTTTAACATTTGATTATGTATGTTATCCGGTCCAGGAGCCGTATCCCTGCACAGTGCAAGCGCACTGCGCAGTTCCCATTCAGAGAATGGTACATTATATGACTCCGAAGCAGCAGTGGCAAAGGACAAGGGGTGAGTCTCTGCCTCCCGCTTCAGAGTCAGAAATGTAGGATCGTAACTCCCGGAG
This sequence comes from Meconema thalassinum, assembly GCA_946902985.2. Classification (NCBI taxonomy): domain Eukaryota; kingdom Metazoa; phylum Arthropoda; class Insecta; order Orthoptera; family Tettigoniidae; genus Meconema; species Meconema thalassinum. The sequence goes on from OX336392.1 coordinate 474,614,783, forward strand.
CAGGATACATCGGAGAAGTGCGAGCCAATGCTGTTGGCAATGGCGAGATGGTCCGTGATGATGTCTCCATTGATGGACACTCCGGGTATCGACAGTGATGTCGGGAGTCCGGAGATCCGACGAAGCTTAGTCCACACTTGAGATGAAGGAGTATGCGCCGTCATGGACGACACATACTTTTCCCAGGTCGTTTTCTTACTTTCCCGAATCAGATATCGGGCTCTAGCACGCATCCTTCTGAAGGTGATAAGGTTGGCCATAGTGTTTTGCCTCAGATAGCATTTGAAAGCACGTCGACGATCTTTAATGGCTGCTGCAATCTCGGCTGTCCACCAAGGGACAAGCTTCCGGCGTGAGTTGCCGGACGAGGAAGGTATTGTTTCCTCAGCAGCAGCCAAAATACCATTCGTTATGTGAATGGTATGACCGTCAACACTCTCAAAGGTATCTTCGGCAAACACCGCACGTGCCGTGAAAGTTGGCCAATCAGCCCGACGGAGAAACCATCGACTTGGTAACTCGATGGCTCTCTGGTTCGGAAGAGTAACGATAATTGGAAAATGGTCACTATTACAAAGGTCATCGTGTACTCCCCACTGAAACAACGAAAAGATTCACAAAAATAATAGATTGAAAAAGACCCACAAAACGTAGGCTAGATTCAAAATACGTACAAAATGCAATGTAGCGTCGAAATACTTACAAAATGCAATTGAGGTTCAAAATACTTAAAATGCAGTTGAAATTGAAAATACACAATGCATTTCAGATTGAAAGAGGCCCTATCCCAGTTCCAATCCAAATTACTCACAAAGTGCAATTGAAATTCAAAATACTTACAAAATGCAATTGAAATTGAAAATGCTTACAAGATGTACGGTAGAATCAAACGACTCATGTGGATTGACAATACTTACAAAATGCAATTTAGATTGAAAATACTTGACAAAATGTAATTTAAATTCAAAATACCCACAAAATGCAATTGAGAATCAAAATATGTGCAAAATGCTCACCGAACAAAATGCAATTTAGATTGAAAATTCGTGCGAAATGCGTTTTTTGTTGAAAATACTTACAAAATGCTGATGATGATAATAATTGTTGTTTTAAGGGGCCTAACATCTAGGCTATCGGCCCCTGATGGTTTGGGTGATCGTGAAGATGGAAAAGAAAAGCGAACTTAAAACTAAAACTAATTACTATCCTACATACTAGAAGAAGAAATGGAAAACTAAAGGAGAATAAGGCAAATAAAGTACAGGAGGAAAATAAATGCCCCCAACCCTCGAAGAAGGCGGATTGAGGGACTTGGAAGGAAGGAGAGCCATGAAAGGCAGATAGGAAAGTGAAAGAGGAGGGCGTCCGCCCCAAAGGTAAGGGACAAAAGGGGAAAACGGACCCAGCTCAGGAATCCCTCGGGGTCGCCAACTCCCGAACTCACCAGCCGTGAGCCCCTGAGGGTGTAGCATTATCTAGGGTGCACCAAAAGTGGTGGGGCCACATACACCCGGCCTCCTTGAGGGCCTTAAGCAGAAGGCAGGAGATAACATAAAAAGAAAAAGATGATGATGATGATGATAATTGTTGTTTTAAGGGGCCTAACATCTAGGTTATCGGCCCCTGATGGTTTGGGTGATCGTGAAGATGAAAATGAAATGCAAACTTAAAACTAAAAACTAACTACTAACCTACATACTAGAAGAAGAAATGGAAAACTAAGGGAGAATAAGGCAAATAAAGGACAGGAGGAAAAGAAATGCCCTCAACCCTCGAAGAATGCAGATTGAGGGACTTGGAAGGAAGGAGAGCCACGAAAGGCAGATAGGAAAGTGAAAGAGGAGAGGGTCCGCCCCAAAGGTAAGGGACAAAAGGGGAAAACGGACCCAGCTCAGGAATCCCTCGGGGTCGCCAACTCCCGAACTCACCAGCCGTGAGCCCCTGAGGGTGTAGCATTATCTAGGGTGCACCAAAAATGGTGGGGCTACATACACCCGTCCTCCTTGAGGGCCTTGAGCAGAAGGCAGGAGATAACAGGAAAAGAAAAAGAAGGCTGACCCCTCGCAGAAGGAGGGAATCAGAAAAGATGAGACAAGGGCCAATTAAGGCGGGAAAGGAAGAGACTCCCTAGGCCTCGGATACCCTAATACCGTCGGGGTCGGAAGAGAACAAGAGTTGACCAAGTGAGGTCGACAGGAAAGAAAACAGAGAGGAGCCCGGCACAAGTAAGTGGAAGCAATGCCGGACTCAGCTGGGGTCCCGTGGTCGCCAACCCACGTCCCACCAGATGTGAGCCCCTGAGGGGTTACAAAATGCAATTGAAATTCAAAATACTCACTAAAAGGCCCGTCTACCTCCATTAAAAGACTTACTAAAAAGCAATTTAGATTGTCAATCTTCACAAAATTAAATTGAGGTTGAAAACAATTGCGAGATGTAATTTAGATCGAAAAAAATTACAAAATGCAACGTAGAGCAAAAATGCCTTAAAAATCGCTAAAAGGGAATTTAGATACACGGTGAACCAAGTAACTAAAACAGTGCGGGAATCTTAAAGTGAAAAGGAAATATAAGGAGAAGAGCAGAGGAGAGGGTCCGCTCCAAAGGGAAGGGACAAAAGGGGAAAACGAACCCAGCTCAGGAATCCCTCGGGGTCACCAACTCGCGAACTCACCAGCCGTGAGCCCCTGAGGGTGTAGCATTATCTAGGGTGCACCAGAAGTGGTGGGGCTACATACACCCTGTCTCCTTAAGGTGATGATGATGATAATTGTTGTTTTAAGGGGCCTAACATCTAGGTTATCGGCCCCTGATGGTTTGGGTGATCGTGAAGATGAAAATGAAAAGCGCTCTTAAAACTAAAACTAATTACTAACTTACATACTAGAAGAAGAAATGGAAAACTAAAGGAGAATAAGGCAAATAAAGTACAGGAGGAAAATAAATGCCCTCAACCCTCGAAGAAGGCGGATTGAGGGACTTGGAAGGAAGGAGAGCCATGAAAGGCAGATAGGAAAGTGAAAGAGGAGAGGGTCCGCCCCAAAGGTAAGGGACAAAAGGGGAAAACGGACCCAGCTCAGGAATCCCTCGGGGTCGCCAACTCCCGAACTCACCAGCCATGATGATGATGATGATGATAATTGTTGTTTTAAGGGGCCTAACATCGAGGTTATCGGCCCCTAATGATCTGGGTGATAGCGAAAATGATAATGAAATGGAAACCAGAACAAAATTATCGAAGACTGAAAATACGTTCAAAAAGGAACGCACATGGAAACAACTCACAATATGGTCCTACAAAAGGGAATTTAGAACGAAAAGTTGCACAAAAAGAATAGATTGAAAAAGACCCACAAAACGTAGGCTAGATTCAAAATACGTACAAAATGCAAAGTAGCGCCGAAATACTTACAAAATGCAACTGAAATTCAAAATACTTACAAAATGCAAATGAGATCGAAAGTACGTACAAAATGCAATTGAGGTTCAAAATACTTACAAAATGCAATTGAAATTGAAAATACACAATGCAATTCAGATTGAAATATCCCAGTTCCAATCCAAATTATTCACAAAGTGCAATTGAAATTCAAAATACTTACAAAATGCAATTGAAATTGAAAATGCTTACAAAATGTACGGTACATTCAAACGACTCATGTGGATTGACAATACTTACAAAAAGCAATTTAGATTGAAAATACTTGACAAATGTAATTTAGATTCCAAATACCCACAAAATGCAATTGAGAATCAAAATATGTGCAAAATGCCCACCAAACAAAATGCAATTTAGATTCAAAATTCGTGCAAAATGCGGTTTTGGTTGAAAATACTTACAAAATGCAATTGAAATTCAAAACACTCACTAAAATGCCCTGACGCCTGCATTGAAAGATTTACTAAAAAGCAATTTAGATTGTCAATCTTTACAAAATGCAATTGAGGTTGAAAACAATCGCGAGATGTAATTTAGATCGAAGAGACTTACAAAATGCAACATAGATCAAAAATGCCTTTAAAAAAATGGTAAAAGGGAATTTAGATACACGGTGATTCGAGTAACAAAAACAGTGCGGGAATCTTAAAGAGAGGAGGAAATAGAAGGAAAAGAGGAGTGGAGAGGGGAGAGAGGAGAAGGTCCGCCCCAAAGGGAAGGGACAAAAAGGGGAAAACGGACCCAGCTCAGGAATCCCTCGGGGTCGCCAACGCCCGAACTCACCAGCCGTGAGCCCCTGAGGGTGTAGCATTATCGACGGTGCACCAGAAGTGGTGGGGCTACATACACCCTGCCTCCTTAAGGGCCTTGAGCACAAGGCAGGAGGTATAAGGATAAGAAAAAGAAGGCTGACCCCTCGCAGAAGGAGGGAATCAGAAAAGATGAGACAAGGGCCAATGAAGGCGGGAAAGGAAGAGACTCCCTAGGCCTCGGATACCCTAATACCGTCGGGGTCGGAAGAGAACAAGAGTTGACCAAGGGAGATCGACAGGAAAGAAGAAAGAGAGGAGCCGGCACAAGTAAGTGGAAGCAATGCCGGACTCAGCTGGGGCCCCGTGGTCGCCAACCCACAACCCACTAGATGTGAGCCCCTGGGGGGACCAGCCATGAGCCCCTGAGGGTGTAGCATTATCTAGGGTGCACCAAACGTGGTGGGGCTACATACACCCAGCCTCCTTCAGGGCCTTAATGATAATGATGATAATTGTTGTTTTAAGGGGCCTAACATCTAGGTTATCGGCCCCTGATGGTTTGGGTGATCGTGAAGATGAAAATGAAAAGCGAACTTAAAACTAAAACTAACTACTAACCTACATACTAGAAGAAGAAATGGAAAACTAAAGGAAAATATGGCAAATAAAAGGACAGAAGGAAAAGAAATGCCCTCAACCCTCGGAGAAGGCGGATTGAAGGACTTGGAAGGAAGGAGAGCCATGAAAGGCATATAGGAAAGTGAAAGAGGAGAGGGTCCGCCCCAAAGGTAAGGGACAAAAGGGGAAAACGGACCCAGCTCAGGAATCCCTCGGGGTCGCCAACTCCCGAACTCACCTGCCGTGAGCCCCTGAGGGTGTAGCATTATCTAGGGTGCACCAGAAGTGGTGGGGCTACATACACCCTGCCTCCTTAAGGGCCTAGAGCACAAGGCAGGAGGCAAAAGGAAGAGAAAAAGAAGGCTGACCCCTCGCAGAAGGAAGGTATCAGAAAAGATGAGACAAGGGCCAATTAAGGCGGGAAAGGAAGAGACTCCCTAGGCCTCGGATACCCTAATACCGTCGGGGTCAGAAGAGAACAAGAGTTGACCAAGTGAGGTCGACAGGAAAGAAGACAGAGAGGAGCCCGGCACAAGTAAGTGGAAGCAATGCCGGACTCAGCTGGGGCCCCGTGGTCGCCAACCCACGCCCACAAGATGTGAGCCCCTGGGGGGTCAGGGCCTTAAGCAGAAGGCAGGAGATAACATGAAAAGAAAAAGAAGGCTGACCCCTCGCAGAAGGAGGGAATCAGAAAAGATGAGACAAGGGCCAATTAAGGCGGGAAAGGAAGATGATGATGATGATAATTGTTGTTTTAAGGGGCCTAACATCTAGGCTATCGGCCCCTGATGGTTTGGGCGATCGTGAAGATGAAAATGAAATGCAAACTTAAAACTAAAACTAACTACCAACCTACATACTAGAAGAAGAAATGGAAAAATAAAGGAGAATAAGGCAAATAAAGGACAGGAGGAAAAGAATTGCCCTCAACCCTCGAAGAATGCGGATTGAGGGTCTTGGAAGGAAGGAGAGCCATGAAAGGCAGATAGGAAAGTGAAAGAGGAGAGGGTCCGCCCCGAAGGTAAGGGACAAAAGGGGAAAACGGACCCAGCTCAGGAATCCCTCGGGGTCGCCAACTCCCGAACTCACCAGCCGTGAGCCCCTGAGGGTGTAGCATTATCTAGGGTGCACCAGAAGTGGTGGGGCTACATACACCCTGCCTCCTTAAGGGCCTAGAGCACAAGGCAGCAGGTGAAAGGAAGAGAAAAAGAAGGCTGACCCCTCACAGAAGGAGGGTGTCAGGAAAGAGTACAAAAAGGAACTCAGATGGAAAGGAAGAGACTCCCTAGGCCTCGGATACCCTAATACCGTCGGGGTCGGAAGAGAACAAGAGTTGACCAAGTGAGGTCGACAGGAAAGAAGACAGAGAGGAGCCCGTTACAAGTAAGTGGAAGCAATGCCGGACTCAGCTGGGGCCCCGTGGTCGCAAACCCACGCCCACAAGATGTGAGCCCCTGGGGGTTCTCCTTAAGGGCCTTGAGCACAAGGCAGGAGGTAAAAGGAAAAGAAAAAGAAGGCTGACCCCTCACAGAAGGAGGGTATCAGGAAAGAGTACAAAAAGGAACTCAGATGGAAAACAACTCACAATATGGTCTTACAAAAGGGAATTTAGAACGAAAAGATTCACAAAAAGAATAGATTGAAAAGGACCCACAAAACGTAGGCTAGATGCAAAATACGTACAGAAAGCAATGTAGCGTCGAAATACAGGGCTATTACAAATGGTTGAAGCGATTTCATAAATTCACTGTAGCTCCATTCATTGACATATGGTCACGACTCACTACAGATACGTAGAAAAACTCATAATGTTTGGCTGAAGCCGCACTTCAGGTTTCTGCCGCCAGAGCGCTCGAGAGCGCAGTGAGACAAAATGGCGACAGGAGCCGAGAAAGAGTTTGTCGTGCTTGAAATGCACTCACATCAGTCAGTCATAACAGCAGGGGCGGCTCTAGGCGTAGTGCCACCGTGCCATGGCACTACCCTCTACGAGAAAACGAATTATTCATAGTCCTGAAAGAATAATTTCAAACGTCTACAGTTTAATACTGGTATTTAATTAGTTTCAAATTACTTAGTAGTTTAAATATTCCGTCCGTAGAGTATGATCATTGATTCCATCTTCCCGCCTGTGATATGTCGTGGTACGGTCTAAGCGGCACGGTTGACGTATGCGCAGTTCAATTTACGATCCTTTTCATAACCTCTCCCGTCACTGGCTATGGGGAAATAAACAGGGCTCCGTGCCGAATCCAGCCTGGCTCGTGGCAGCACAGAAAGTAAAGTGCAATGCCATCTACCGGGCATTAAGAGGTACTGCACCTTTGCTAAACCTGTCTGTCACGAGGGGAGGAGCAGAAGAGGGTGTAGACCAATGGCCTGGAAGTAATTTAACACTCATTGGTTATTGGCGCGGGGGGATGGGTTCGTTGACACAAACTGACAACAAATCGCTCTCACACAAAGAATATTAATTCTAGGCTTCTCTAAAAGAGAGCTCTGCATACAACATTCGAAATCTATACTTGACCTAATAAATAGTGAATATAATATGTATTTAATAATTATTCCTTCTCTGGTAAAGTGAATAACTAAGGGAATAAAAGAGAATAAAGTACGATCATGATTACATGTACAGGCTTCACGGATTAATCTCGGTAGCTAAAAATGAATGGTTGATAAACCACCTGCACCTGTCAGGTCTGGAAGATTTCGCGCGAAATGCAGTATGTTGGCTGTCTTCAGTTCTTGACGGTTCGTGGTTATTTTTAGTGAGTTATTACAAGGTGTTAGTTTGTGTTGTAGGCTATTGCGCGCTATTCGTGAAATCGTGAGTGAATGGTTCATGGTTGAGTGGTGGAAATGTTTCTTTTTATTTTCTTATTGTATATATTATCGGTAAGTCCCGATGTGAAATGTTGACTATCAAGATTAGTGTATGTATGTGTTAATAGTCAAACATGAATAAGATTAGTGCTTTGTTGAATAGACCATTTTCTTCATTGCCGTATGATGACAAAATTCAAGTTAAACAATTAGGTAGACCAACCCCAGACTTGACTATCAATTACGTACAAAAAAGTGCCAAAGTTCATAGGTCCAGGAAGTTCAACAAAGACTTATATAACAAAAATAAATGGCTGTGTGGCTGCGAGGAAAAGGGTGCGCTATTCTGCTTCCCATGCGTACTTTTCGAAGGCGAATTCAACTGGTCAAAGGGTGGTGTTACAGATATAGTTCACATATGGGAAAAGATGAAAGCTCACGAGAAATCGAAAGACCACATGAACAATGTAATGAGTTTGTCCATGCTAGGCAAGGTAAACATTCAAACCCAATTGAGTTCGCAGTATAGGGAAGCCATTGCAAAACACAATGAGCAGGTTGATAAGAACCGCTATGTTTTAAATCTTATAATTAATTGTATGCGATTTTGCGGCGCCTTGGAATTGGCCTTAAGGGGGCATAATGAAAGCGATGAGTCTGAAAACAAAGGTATTTTTAAGGAGTTAATTCAGTTCAGTGCCGAGCTAGATCATGACCTCAAGGAACACATCGGTCGTTCTCAATACACCGCATCTACTACGAAATATACATCAAAAACAATACAGAACGAGTTACTTGGATGCATGTTAGAAGTATATCACGAAGAAGTTCTTAAAGAAACCAAAACTGTCGAATACATAGCGGTCATTGCGGATGATGATGATGATGATAATTGTTGTTTTAAGGGGCCTAACATCTAGGCTATCGGCCCCTGATGGTTTGGGCGATCGTGAAGATGAAAATGAAATGCAAACTTAAAACTAAAACTTACTACCAACCTACATACTAGAAGAAGAAATGGAAAAATAATGGAGAATAAGGCAAATAAAGGACAGGAGGAAAAGAAATGCCCTCAACCCTCGAAGAATGCGGATTGAGGGACTTGGAAGGAAGGAGAGCCATGAAAGGCAGATAGGAAAGTGAAAGAGGAGAGGGTCCGCCCCGAAGGTAAGGGACAAAAGGGGAAAACGGACCCAGCTCAGGAATCCCTCGGGGTCGCCAACTCCCGAACTCACCAGCCGTGAGCCCCTGAGGGTGTAGCATTATCTAGGGTGCACCAGAAGTGGTGGGGCTACATACACCCTGCCTCCTTAAGGGCCTAGAGCACAAGGCAGGAGGTAAAAGGAAGAGAAAAAGAAGGCTGACCCCTCGCAGAAGGAGGGTATCAGAACAGATGAGACAAGGGCCAATTAAGGCGGGAAAGGAAGAGACTCCCTAGGCCTCGGATACCCTAATACCGTCGGGGTCAGAAGAGAACAAGAGTTGACCAAGTGAGGTCGACAGGAAAGAAGACAGAGAGGAGCCCGGCACAAGTTAGTGGAAGCAATGCCGGACTCAGCTGGGGCCCCGTGGTCGCCAACCCACGCCCACAAGATGTGAGCCCCTGGGGGACATTGCGGATGAAACTACTGACGTGTCCAATCAGTTTCAATTAGTAATCGTGCTACGATACATAGTTAAGGGAAAGCCAGTTGAGAGATTCTGGAAATTTATTAATCCCGATGGACATGACTCAAATGCAATCTCAAACTGCATACTACACGAACTACAATTCATTATTGGAAATGACTGTAATAAGCTAATTGCTCAAAGCTTTGATGGCGCGTCCGTTATGAGTGGTGGTTTAAATGGCGTACAGAAGCAAGTAAGAGACAAGTACCCATACGCTAATTATATTCATTGTTACGCCCATCAAATGAATTTAATTATGTCTAAGGCAGCTTCAATCAATCGTCAAGTACGCATTTTTTTTTTTGCAAATCTATCAGGTATATGCTAATTTTTTTCAAACTCTTCGCAACGCACACAAATTTTAGATGAAATTGTCCAGAGAAGGTTACCTCGAGCTTCTCAAACGCGATGGAACTTTCATTATCGTGGAGTGAGAACGGTGTTTGAACACAGGAAAGATCTCATTGATGTTATGCAGTCGATAGGAAACCGTGATGACATAAGAATGCAATCTACCCTCGCTCAAGCCAGTGCTTACGAACTACTGCTGAATGAAGTAAACTTTGTATTTTGGCTAACGTTTTTTCATAAGGTAATGCCACACGTTGAGATACTTTTCAACCAGCTACAAAAGAAGAAGATTGACCCAGTGAAAGTGCGTCAAAGTCTACAACACTTTGAAGCCTGTATGCAATCAATACGCCAACAAATTGACACACTAATCGAAGAAGTCGAGATTGAAATTCGAAATGATAGCGAAACCGTTCCACTAAAGAGAAGACGTACCGACACTGTGCTTTCTGACAGCAAAAAAAGGGAAGCTGTAGAAGTATGCGATACAATTTTATTGGAAATACGATCTCGATTTCAGTTTACGGGACATCTGGTTGCAACGAACTTGTTTGATGTTGCCGAATTTGATTCATTTGAACTAAATTTTCCTGACCTACACCTCTCTGAAATGGTCAAAGCATACCCGTTTCTAGAAGAGAAAAAACTTAAAAGTGAGCTACAGGTCTGCTTCTCCAGGCCAGAACTGAGATCTGTTTCTGGTGCTGTTCCATTTCTCATGTTAATTCTGGACGACGAGTTAAGTGACACGTTTCAAGAAACTGTTAAACTGTTGAAACTGTTAATTACCATGCCGATGACAACTGCAGAAGCTGAACGCTGTTTTTCGCTGATGAAAAGAGTCAAGACGTTCCTGAGGAACACCATGAAAGAAGAAAGACTGACAGCATTAGGCATGCTGTCCTGTGAGAAGCGTTTTGTCAATAACATTGACAATTTTAACAAGAAAGTCATGGAACGATTTTCAAGTAAAAAGGATCGCAGAATGGAACTGGTTTACCGCTCATTATAAGTGGACAGTGACGACGTCTTAAGATCATTCATTGCAGCAATGGGTGAGTAAGATTTTATCCAACTGTTATTTTATTTTGTTTTAAATATTGAAGTGTGATTAAGACTTTCACTGCGAGAGACATCGTTCTACCATTATTGTGAGAGTTTTCGTACGCCGATCGCGATACAGAGCTAGTTCATTTTCATATCCATGCCAGTCAACAGCACAGGGTTTACCACACCTAATACTGCCCATTCCCAATGTTGAATGGATTTTACCTATGCAATTTTATACATCGGAAATCGAACCCTTGGTGAGAAATGAGCAAGTGGACAGCTCTGCTATCATGTTATGTAAATACCAATATTTTCGTATTTTTTTACTTGGCACTATCCCTTGGGTTGGCCTGGAGCCGCCCCTGCATAACAGTGCAACGATACTTCAGGACGAAGTTCAACAAAGATCCACCGACTGCTAACTCCATTCGGCGATGGTATGCGCGGTTTAAAGCTTCTGGATGCCTCTGTAAGGGGAAATCAACGGGTCGGCCTGCAGTGAGCGAAGAAACGGTTGACCGCGTGCGGGCAAGTTTCACGCGTAGTCCGCGGAAGTCGACGAATAAAGCAAGCAGGGAGCTAAACGTACCACAGCCGACGGTTTGGAAAATCTTACGGAAAAGGCTAAAGCAGAAGCCTTACCGTTTACAATTGCTACAAGCCCTGACACCCGATGACAAAGTCAAACGCTTTGATTTTCGGCGCGGTTGCTACAGCTCATGGAAGAGGATGCGTTCTGTGCGAAACTTTTTTTCAGTGATGAAGCAACATTTTTTCTTAATGGTGAAGTGAACAGACACAATGTGCGAATCTGGGCGGTAGAGAATCCTCACGCATTCGTGCAGCACATTCACAATAATTCACCAAAAGTTAACGTGTTTTGTGCAATCTCACGGTTTAAAGTTTACGGCCCCTTTTTCTTGTGCGAAAAAAAAAAAAACGTTACAGGACACGTGTATCTGGACATGCTGGAAAATTGGCTCATGCCACAACTGGAGACCGACAGCGCCGACTTCATCTTTCAACAGGATGGTGCTACACCGCACTTCCATCATGATGTTCGGCATTTTTTTAAACAGGAGATTGGAAAACCGATGGATCGGTCGTGGTGGAGATCATGATCAGCAATTCATGTCATGGCCTCCACGCTCTCCCGACTTAACCCCATGCGATTTCTTTCTGTGGGGTTATGTGAAAGATTCAGTGTTTAAACCTCCTCTACCAAGAAACGTGCCAGAACTGCGAGCTCGCATCAACGATGCTTTCGAACTCATTGATGGGGACATGCTGCGCCGAGTGTGGGAGGAACTTGATAATCGGCTTGATGTCAGCCGAATCACGAAAGGGGCACATAACGAACATTTGTGAATGCCTAATAATTTATTTTTGAGTTTTTGTATGTGTGTGCAAAGCATTGTTAAAATATCTCAAATAATAAAGTTATTGTAGAGCTGTGAAATCGCTTCAATCATTTGTAATAACCCTGTACTTACAAAATGCAACGGAAATTCAAAATGCAAATGAGATCGAAAATACGTACAAAATGCAATTGAGGCTCAAAATACTTACAAAATGCAATTGGAATTGAAAATACACAATGCAATTCAGATTGAAATGCCCCAGTTCCAATCCAAATTAATCACAAAGTGCAATTGAAATTCAAAATACAAAATTCAATTGAAATTGAAAATGCTTACAAAATGTACGGTACATTCTAACGACTCATGTGGATTGACAATACTTACAAAATGCAATTTAGATTGAAAATACTTGACAAAATGTAATTTAGATTCAAATTACCCACAAAATGCAATTAAGAATCAAGATATGTGCAAAATGCCCACCAAACAAAATGCAATTTAGATTCAAAATTCGTGCGAAATGCGGTTTTGGTCGAAAATACTTACAAAATGCAATTGAAATTCAAGATACTCACTAAAATGCCCGGCCACCTGCATTGATGATGATGATGATGATGATAATTGTTGTTTTAAGGGGCCTAACATCGAGGTTATCGGCCCCTAATGAAATGAAATGGCGTGAAATGAAAGGATGTAGATAAAAACAACTCACTGCCATGGATGAAGCGAAAATGATGTTTATAAAACAGACAGTGAGCCCCAAAAATTATGCCTTATTTGAATAAAAAGGAATAAAAGGCGGATGGTAAAAAGGATAAAACAAATAAGGCATAGTGAACAATATAATACAGAACACAATAAAAAACATAAAACAGATTTAACCAGAATTAAAAGTCGTAACTACACATTAAAACTTAAAAAAGTAACCACTCTCCCTCATGAACCGGATGACGAGGTCAGCTGACGGCCCGTCATCACGGAGAATAAGGGAGAGGATATTAGGCAGTTTAAGAGTCCCTCGCAGATCGGCCAGATCCACACACTCCAAGAGAAGGTGTGCCACGGTTAGGTGGGCGCCGCAAGTACACACAGGGGGATCTTCTCGCTTCAGCAAGTGGGAGTGCGTAGCAATCCCATGGCCGATCCGGAGTCGACAGAGTACCACAGCTTCCTTCCGGAGAGATCGGAAGGAAGATTTCCACACCTTCGTTGTCTCCTTGATGCCTCTCAGTTTGTTGGGTGGAGGCGTGGCACGCCATGCCTCCTCCCAATGCGACAGGATCGAATGCCGCAACTGAGAGCGCACATCACTAGCAGGCACCTTATACGGTAGCGAGGGCAGTGCGACTGCCTCTCTCGCCGCCTGATCAGCAAGCTCGTTTCCCGCAATACCCATGTGGCTAGGAAGCCACACAAAGGTCACCCCGGTTCCAGCGTTACGCGAACTGACGAGCTGGTCGTGCACACGCTGGACCAACGGGTGCTTCGGGAAACACACATCGATCGCCTGCAGCGCACTCAGAGAGTCAGTACACACAAGAAAGTGCTGGTGATCGTCTGATAACGTGTACCGCAGAGCCTCTAAGATGGCATAGAGCTCCGCAGTGTACACGCTACAGGTGATGATGATGATGATAATTGTTGTTTTAAGGGGCCTAACATCTAGGTTATCGGCCCCTGATGGTTTGGGTGATCGGGAAGATGAAAATGAAAAGCGAACTTAAAACTAAAACTAACTACTAACCTACAAACTAGAAGAAGAAATGGAAAACTAAAGGAGAATAAGGCAAATAAAAGGACAGAAGGAAAGGAAATGCCCTCAACCCTCAGAGAAGGCGGATTGAGGGACTTGGAAGGAAGGAGGGCCATGAAAGGCATATAGGAAAGTGAAAGAGGAGAGGGTCCGCCCCAAAGGTAAGGGACAAAAGGGGAAAACGGACCCAGCTCAGGAATCCCTCGGCCTCGGGAAGTGAAAAGAGAAACCGACGATCCTCAAGCACAAATGCACAGCCTACTTTCTCGTTTACCCTCGAACCGTTCGTGAATACAAGCCCTGATCCCGGATACCGTGTCACCACGGACTGGAACAGCCTCCGATGGACGGAGGAGTCCGTGTCCGACTTGGGGCTGTGTGCAGATCCAGGATGATATCAGGGCGAGAGACCATCCACGGAGGGGCCTTGCTAGGTACTCGGACGATACAGGAGACAGAAGGAAATCGGAACTGACGATATAAGTCATCCAAGCGAATCCCCGCCGGCCGAGTGGCTCGGGCGAGCGCATCATACAGCCGGCGATTCGGATTGGAAAACAAACATGGATAGCTTGGATGAAGGGGCATGTGTCGAATTGTTGCAGCATAGGTCAGCAGTACTTGTTGGCGCCTCAGGTGTAAAGGAGTTACGCCAGCCTCGGCGAGCAAGCTGACGACTGGGCTCGTCCGAAAGGCACCCGTCGCCAGCCTCACACCGCCGTGGTGGACACTGTCCAGTTTAACAAGCACTGACTTACGGGCCGAACCATATGCTACACTGCCATAATCCAATCGAGATAAAATCAGAGCCTTATAAAAGCGTAGGAGCACCGCGCGGTCCGCCCCCCATGATGTGCCGCTAAGAAACCGCAACAGGTTGAGTTTCTTAGCACAGGTAGTTTTCAAACACCGCACGTGTGGCTCCCACGTCAATTTTCGATCGAAAAGGAGCCCAAGGAACCGGTACGCAGCAACGACCGGCAAAGCTACATCGCCCAGATAAAGCTCAGGATCAGGATGGAGAGTGCGCTTTCGGCAGAAATGGACAACCGATGACTTAGCGGTAGAGAATCGAAAGCCATGCTCTAGTGTCCAGCGTTCCACTCTCCGAATAGCTTGTTGTAGCTGTCGTTCAGCGACCGCCATATTTTGCGCACTATAATGTAGAGCGAAGTCGTCTACATATAGCGACGGTACCACTGCTGGACCAGCAGCAGCGACTATACCGTTTATGGCAATCGCAAATAATGTTACGCTAAGCACCGATCCCTGTGGGACTCCGTTTTCCTGTATATGATATTGCGAATATGTCCCCCCTATTCGGACACGGAACAGGCGAAGGGACAGAAAATTCGCAATAAAAACCGGCAAGTTAACTCGGAATTTCCATTGATGCAGGGTAGAGAGGATGCCGTAACGCCAAGTGGTGTCATAGGCCTTCTCGAGATCAAAGAAAACAGCGACTAGGTGCTGTCTCCGGAGAAAAGCGTCCTGTATGGCGGTCTCCAGGCGTACCAGATGGTCGTTGGTACACCGAGACGCCCTGAAACCACACTGGTATTCAGACAGGAGTCCCCGTTTCTCCAGGACCCACACTAGGCGCCGATTGACCATCCTCTCAAAGAGCTTGCACAGACCGTTAATGAGACAAATAGGTCTGAAACTCCCTGTCAATTTGGGATCCTTATCGGGCTTCAGGATAGATATAATGATACCTTCCTGCCATTGCGCTGGAAACACACCTTCCAACCAGATACGATTAAACACCCTGAGCAAATAACGAATGCTCTCATCGTTAAGGTGTTTAAGCATCTGGTTGTGAATATTATCCGGGCCAGGAGACGTATCCCTGCAGAGCGCCAGCGCTCCGCGGAGTTCCCACTCCGTAAAGGGCACGTTGTACTCCTCCGAAGCGCGGGAAGCAAAACTAAGATGGAAACGTTCCGCTTCGCGCTTCAGGGCCACAAAGGCAGGGCCATAGTTATCGGAACCGGATATATCCGCAAAATACGAGGCGAGATGGTTTGCAACGCGATAAGGATCTGTAACCAATTCATTATCAATGGAAATTCCCGGTACAGTAGAAGATGTCTGAATTCCCGAAATGCGTCTTAGTTTAGCCCACACTTGAGAGGAGGGGGTATGCGCCGTAATAGAAGACACATACCGATCCCAGGATTGTTTCTTACTCTGGCGAATAAGAATCCGTGCCTTGGCACGAAATTTCTTAAACGCCACCAAATTGGCCATGGTTGGACGCCGACGGTAGTGCTTATGAGCTCGACGACGGTCTCTTATTGCCGCTGCAATATCCTCTGTCCACCAAGGGACGAGTTTGCGACGAGGAGTCCCAGAAAAGGATGGAATGGACTCTTCGACGGCAGCAAGAAGCACATCGGTGATGTCCTGTACCTCGTCATCGACGCTCCCGCAACCAAAATCAACGAACACAGCTCGTTCTTGAAACGAGGGCCAATTTGCCCGCTTAAGCACCCAACGACTGGGGAACTCCACGGGCTTCTGGTTCAGAAGAGTAAGAACGATCGGGAAATGGTCACTGTCACAGAGGTCGTCGTGTACATTCCAACCAAATAGCGGGACCAGCGCACGGCTACACACACTCAAGTCAATGTGTGAGTACGTGCCGTGCGCTAAGCTAAAATGTGTAGCTTCCCCTGTATTTAATAGACATAAATCCATCCCTCGAATTAAGCCCTCCACGTCCCTTCCTCTGGGGCAGGAAGATGGTGATCCCCAGTGGGGGTGATGAGAGTTGAAATCACCCACGAGTAGGAAAGGGACTGGAAGTTGATCAACAAGATCAAAGACGTCATTAATATCAAGGGGCTGGTTCGGTGGAAGGTACACGTTACATACAGTTGTCATAGCAGGCAAGGACACGCGAACTGCAATAGCTTCCAGAGGAGTGTCGAGTGGAAACTCCTCACTATAGCAGTCAGAGCGAACGAAGGTACAAACGCCCCCGGAAGCCCGGGCGGCGTCTTGTCGCTCTTTAGAGTATAGTCGGAAACCTCTCAGAACAGTCTTGTGATCAGGTCTGAGATTCGTTTCCTGTAGGCAGACTATACTCGCTGCGTATTGGGCAATAAGCTGACAGAGCTCTGTCAAATGCCTGTCATAACTGTTACAATTCCACTGTAACAGTGCCATTGTGTGGACTTAGGGAATAAGTTGGAGCAGCAAGCTACAACTTAGACTCTGGAGGATCATCATCCACTACGTCGACTATAATCTCCATGTCCTCAGGCGAGGTCATGGAGTGACTCGACTCGGTGGAAGATTTCCTAGACGCAGTTCGGCGGCGGGGGGAACTCCGTGGGGAGCGCGTAGATCTGGGCACCGAAACGTCCCCAGGCGGGGGCGCGGATGGCTTCCCCTTTTTTGGAGAAAGGGAATGCGTAGTGCGGGGTCCCTTCTTACCCGCCCCCGCCTCTTTAAGATATATTGACGGGTCAGGAGCCGAATTCCTGACCCTGGTCGACGATGCCGCCTCCACCGGCTTCGGCGCGGCTTTCGCCGACCGTTTGGGTGGGGAGCAAGTCTTCAACTTCCTCCCCTGCTGTGCGGGCGGAGCAGCCTTCGCTCGCACAGCCTTCGTGCTGGCCGAAGGTGGAGTTGAAGTCACCTTCGGGCTTTCCGTTATAATCTTAGGAACTGGTTTCGGAACAGGAAACTCAGTTGCAGGTTTCACAGCTGGGACAAAAGATGAGGTAGCCGGGACCAAATTTGGTATTATGGCTCTATAATCAATCGTTGGAGAAGGCGAAGTCGTGGTACGGTACTTCTTGCGGGCCTCCTGGTAGGTGAGATAATCCAGGGTTTTGATCTCCTGGATTTTCTTCTCACTCAGGAAGACAGGGCAGTTCCTGTCCCGAGGAGAATGAAATCCAGGGCAATTAGTGCACTGATAAGGTGTTGTGCACTCTTCCGCTTCGTGTGGTACCTTACCGCATGTTCCGCAGATTGCGGGGCTCGAGCATCGGGATAACATGTGCCCGAACTTCTGGCACTTATAACACCTCACTGATGGAGGGATATAAGGCCGTAGGGCACAACGGTAACTTGTAACCTTGACTTTCTCCGGGAGCACTGAAAGCTCAAAGGAAATAATGAAAGCACCAGTATCCACGATTTTACCATTGACCTTGCACGTAATGCGCTGGACATCAGTCACGTGGCGGTGCCGCATATCCTCCTTGAGCTCCTCGTCAGTGTTCAGAATCAGGTCCCGGTGGAAAATAACTCCTCGGACCAGATTCAGGGACGTGTGCTTTTCCACTTTGACGGGAATGTCGCCAAAGTGGTCACATTGCAAAAGTTGTTCAACTTGCTCTCCAGTCCTAGTCTTGAGCAACAAGCTACCGTTCCTCATCTTTTGTACTTTCTCAAGCTCACCATAGACACCTTCTATGTGGCGAGAAAACAAAATACTCTTTACCAGCTTGAAATCACCCCCATCTGTTCTGGTAGCTACCAGAAACTTGGGGGTGTTAGTACCCAGATTTTCACGCACAGATTGTTCCCAGGGGGTTGATCCCCGTAGAGAATCAAATGTTAAAGACTTGGGTGTAGGACCACCCTGTTTGGGTTTAGGTCCACCCTGGTTGGGGATTTTTCTTTTAGAACCCATGGCCAGATCATCCTCCCCGAATGCCACCGACATCCGATCACGGTCGGTCACAGTAGGCGCTACCCAGCCAGGGCAAGGCCCGCCTAGCTTGGAAAGCATTGTCCGGGGTTCCGATGTTTTACAATGCCGTATCGGCATGTACCCCTTGGCATATACTGGATTTTACAGCTCAGACATTCGGCTGTGCGGGGACCTGCGTAGTCAGGCGGATACTACTGAACGGGTACATGGCACACCCACCTGTCGGCGCGGCCAAGACCGGAACAGGCTTTCGAGCGTAGTCGCTAGCGTTAAGTGGCCCATCCCCTAACAGCACGCACATATAGAAATTTTGGTTGCCAGACCCTGAAAGCAGTGACGGAAAGAAGTGCGATATAACCTAATGGGAGTTATACCGCACGGGTGTATGTCTTTTAGAGCTGACTGTCAAACCCTCGAAAGGGGACCGTTCCGATAAGCCCTTTTAGTCGCCTTTTACGACTGGCAGGGAGTACCGTGGATGTATTCGCTTCCTCCCACCCACTGGGGGTCCAATTCACAAAACAACGTGGAGTCCTTAAAGTATAGCCAAGGTCGCCCCTTTTAGTCGCCTCTTACGACAGGCAGGGGATACAGTGGGTGTATTCTAAACCCCCCACCCACAGGGGGACCTGCATTGAAAGACTTACTAAAAAGCAATTTAGATTGTCAATCTTTACAAAATGCAATTGCGGTTGAAAACAATCGCGCAATGTAATTTAGATAGAAAAAACTTAGAAAATGCAACGTAGATCAAAAATTCCTTAAAAAGTCGTTAAAAAGGAATTTAGATACACGGTGAACCAAGTAACAAAAACAGTGCGGGATCTTAAAGAGAAAAGGAAATATAATGAAAAGAGGAGAGGAGAGGGTCCGCCCCAAAATTAAGGGACAAAAGGGGAATACGGACCCAGCTCAGGAATCCCTCGGGGGCGCCAACTCCCGAACTCACCAGCCGTGAGCCCCTAAGGGTGTAGCATTATCTAGGGTGCACCAGAAGTGGTGGGGCTACATACACCCGGGCTCCTGAAGGGCCTTGAGCACAAAGCAGGAGGTAAAAGGAAAAGAAAAAGAAGGCTGACCCCTCACTGAAGGAGGGTATCAGGAAAGATGAGACAAGGGCCAATTAAGGCGGGAAAGTGAAATGATGATGATGATAATTGTTGTTTTAAGGGGCCTAACATCTAGGCTATCGGCCCCTGATGGTTTGGGTGATCGTGAAGATGAAAATGAAATGCAAACTTAAAACTAAAACTAACTACCAACCTACATACTAGAAGAAGAAATGGAAAACTAAAGGAGAATAAGGCCAATAAAGGACAGGAGGAAAAGAAATGCCCTCAACCCTCGAAGAATGCGGATTGAGGGACTTGGAAGGAAGGAGAGCCATGAAAGGCAGATAGGAAAGTGAAAGAGGAGAGGGTCCGCCCCGAAGGTAGGGGACAAAAGGGGAAAACGAACCCAGCTCAGGAATCCCTCGGGGTCGCCAACTCCCGAACTCACCAGCCGTGAGCCCCTGAGGGTGTAGCATTATCGACGGTGCACCAGAAGTGGTGGGGCTACAAATACCCTGCCTCCTTAAGGGCCTTGAGCACAACGCAGGAGGTAAAAGGAAAAGAAAAAGAAGGCTGACCCCTCACAAAAGGAGGGCATCAGGAAAGATGAGACAAGGGCCAATTAAGGCGGGAAAGTGAAAGACTCCCTAGGCCTCGGATAACCTAATACCGTCGGGGTCGGAAGAGAACAAGAGTTGACCAAGGGAGGTCGACAGGAAAGAAGAAAGAGAGGAGTCCGGCACAAGTAAGTGGAAGCAATGCCGGACTCAGCTGGGGCCCCGTGGTAGCCAACCCACAACCCACTAGATGTGAGCCCCTGGGGGGAGAGGGGGGGAAAGTGAAAGACTCCCTACGCGTCGGATAACCTAATACCGTCAGGGTCGGAAGAGAACAAGAGTTGACCAAGGGAGGTCGACAGGAAAGAAGACGGATGATGATGATGATAATTGTTGTTTTAAGGGGCCTAACATCTAGGTTATCGGCCCCTAATGATCTGGGTGAAAGCGAAAATGATAATGAAACGGGAACCAGAACGAAAATTAAATGAGACGGAAAATACTTACAAAAAGGAACTCAGATTGAAACAACTCACAAAATGTTCTTACAAAAGGGAATTTAGAACGAAACGATTCACAAAAATAATAGATAGAAAATTACCCACAAAATGAAGGCTATATTCAAAATACGTACAAAATGCAATCTTCTTCTTTCTCTTTACATCATTCCCACTCCTATGTGGGGTCGATGTTTCTGACAGCTCTCCTCCATTTAGCCCGGTCATGCACTTCCTCTTCTGACAACTGTTTTTCTCTGAGGTTCTCCTGTACACAATCCATCCATCTTCGTTTAGGTCTGCCTCGCATTCTCACTCCCTGTACTTGCATGTCTAGCATCTTCCTCCCCACGTAGGATTCCTCCCTTCTTCTCACATGCCCGTACCATTGAAGTCGCTTTTGTTGTATCTTCTTAGATATTTCCACAACCTTCAATGTTCCTCTTATTTTGACATTTTCCACTCTATCACGCTTTGTCACTCCACTCATCCACCTGAGCATTTTCATTTCCGTGACGTCAAGCCTGTGTGTGTGCGTTTTGCGTGCAGGCCATGTTTCAGAGCCATACAGCAATGCAGGTCTTACGACAGTTTTATATATTTTCCCCTTAACCTTAGGCTTGATCCTGCGGTCACAGAGCACTCCTGACATTATCCTCCAGTTCATCCATCCTACCTGAATCCTGTGTGACACTTCCAGATCCAGATTTCCATCTCCAGTCACCACCGAACCCAGGTATTTGAACTCATCCACTCTATTTAACGTTTCCCCTTGCATTCTAATCTCACAGTCTTGGTCTGTATTGAACCTCATATACTCTGTCTTCTTCCTGCTAATCCTGAGTCCTCTGTCTTCCAAGGCTGCCCTCCACTGTTCCAGTTTTTCTTCTATGACATCTTTGGTGGTACTACACAACACAATATCGTCCGCAAACATCATGCACCAGGGGGCTTGGTCTCGTAATCCACAAGACATTTCGTCCAGAATTAGGTCAAACAGATATGGACTTAAAGCCGAACCTTGGTGTAAACCTAATCGAACCGGAATCCAATCTGTAAGTCCAACGCTGCTTCTAACCTGTGTTCTTGCGTCTTTGTACATTTCCTGAACCAACTGCACGTACTTCTCTGGGACTCCCTTCGCTCGTAAACATCTCCAGACTTCTCCTCGGGGCACTCGGTCATATGCTTTCTCTAGGTCCATGAATGCGAAGTGTAATCCCTTCTGTCTTTCACGATACTTATACGATACCTATAAAATGCAATTGAAATTCAAAATACTTACAAAATGCAAATGAGATCGAAATTACGTACAAAATGCAATTGAGGTTCAAAATGCTTACAAAATGCAATTGAAGTTGAAAATACACGATGTAATTCAGATTGAAATATCCCACTTCCAATCCAATTTATTCACAAAGTGCAATCGAAATTCAAAGTACTTACAAAATGCAATTGAAATTGAAAATGCTTACAAAATGTACGTTGATTCTAACGACTCATGTGGATTGACAATACTTACAAAATGCAATTTAGATTGAAAATACTTGACAAAATGTAATTTAGATTCAAAATACCCACAAAATGCAATTGAGAATCAAAATATGTGCAAAATGCCCACCAAACAAAATGCAATTTAGATTCAAAATTCGTGCGCAATGCGGCGTTTGTAGAAAATTCTTACAAAATGCAATTGAAATTCAAAATACTCCATAAAGGCCCGGGCACATGCATTGAAAGACTTACTAAAAAGCAATTTAGATTGTCAATCTTTACAAAATGCAATTGAGGTTGAAAACAATCGCGAGATGTAATTTAGATCGAAAAAACAAACAAAAAGCAACGTAGATTAAAATTGCCTTAAAAAAATCGCCAGAATGGAATTTATGATGATGATAATTGTTGTTTTAAGGGGCCTAACATCGAGGTTATCGGCCCCTAATGATCTGGGTGATAGCGAAAATGATAATGAAATGGAAACCAGAACAAAATTAACGAAGACTGAAAATATGTACAAGAATGAACTCACATGGAAACTACTCACAATATGGTCCGACAAAAGGGAATTTAGAACGAAAAGTTGCACAAAAAGAATAGATTGAAAAAGACCCACAAAACGTAGGCTAGATTCAAAATACGTACAAAATGCAAAGTAGCGCCGAAATGCTTACAAAATGCAACTGAAATTCAAAATACTTACAAAATGCAAATGAGATCGAAATTACGTACAAAATGCAATTGAGGTTCAAAATACTTACAAAATGCAATTGAAATTGAAAATACACAATGCAATTCAGATTGAAATATCCCAGTTCCAATCCAAATTATTCACAAAGTGCAATTGAAATTCAAAATACTTACAAAATGCAATTGAAATTGAAAATGCTTACAAAATGTACGGTAGATTCAAACGACTCATGTGGATTGACAATACTTACAAAAAGCAATTTAGATTGAGAATACTTGACAAATGTAATTTAGATTCAAAATACCCACAAAATGCAATTGAGAATCAAAATATGTGCAAAATGCCCACCAAACAAAATGCAATTTAGATTCAAAATTCGTGCGAAATGCGGTTTTGGTTGAAAATACTTACAAAATGCAATTGAAATTCAAAATACTCACAAAAATGCCCTGACGCCTGCATTGAAAGACTTACTAAAAAGCAATTTAGATTGTCAATCTTTACAAAATGCAATTGAGGTTGAAAACAATCGCGAGATGTAATTTAGATCGAAGAGACTTACAAAATGCAACATAGATCAAAAATGCCTTTAAAAAAAATGGTAAAAGGGAATTTTGATACACGGTGATTCGAGTAACAAAAACAGTGCGGGAATCTTAAAGAGAAAAGGAAATAGAAGGAAAAGAGGAGAGGAGAGGGGAGAGAGGAGAAGGTCCGCCCCAAAGGGAAGGGACAAAAGGGGAAAACGGACCCAGCTCAGGAATCCCTCGGGGTCGCCAACGCCCGAACTCACCAGCCGTGAGCCCCTGAGGGTGTAGCATTATCTACGGTGCACCAGAATTGGTGGGGCTACATACACCCTGCCTCCTTAAGGGCCTTGAGCACAAGGCTCGAGGTAAAAGGAAAAGAAAAAGAAGGCTGATCCCTCACAGAAGGAGGGTATCAGGAAAGATGAGACAAGGGCCAATTAAGGCGGGAAAGTGAAAGACTCCCTAGGCCTCGGATAACCTAATACCGTCGGGGTCGGAAGAGAACAAGAGTTGACCAAGGGAGGTCGAAGAATACATGGAAAAATACCCACAAAACCTAGGCTAGATTCCAAATACGTAAAAAATGCAATGTAGCGTCGAAATACTTACAAAATTCAACTGAAATTCAAAATACTTACAAAATGCAATTTTGAGGTTCAAAATACTTACAAAATGCAATTGAAATTACACACTGCAATTCAGATTGAAATCCAATCCAAATTATTCACAAAGTGCAATCGAAATTCAAAATACTTACAAAATGCAATTGAAATTGAAAATGCTTACAAAATGTACGGTGATTCTAACGACTCATGTGGATTGACAATACTTACAAAATGCAATTTAGATTGAAAATACTTGACAAAATGTAATTTAGATTCAAAATACCCACAAAATGCAATTGAGAATCAAAATATGTGCAAAATGCCCACCAAACAAAATGCAATGTAGATTCAAAATTCGTGCGAAATGCGGCGTTGGTTGAAAATTCTTACAAACTGCAATTGAAAATCAAAATACTCACTAAAAGGCCCGGCTACCTGCATTGAAAGACTTACTAAAAAGCAATTTAGATTGTCAATCTTTACAAAATGCAATTGAGGTAGAAAACAATCGCGAGATGTAATTTAGATCGAAAAAACATACAAGAAGCAACGTAGATTAAAAAATGCCTTTAAAAAAACCGCCAGAAGGGAATTTAGATACACGGCGAACCGAGTAACAAAATACAGTGCGGGAATCTTAAAGAGAAAAGTAAATATAATGAAAAGAGGAGAGGAGTGGAGAGATGAGAGAGGAGAAGGGAGGGGAGGGGAGAGAGGAGAAGGTCCGCCCCAAAGGTAAGGGTCAAAAGGGGAAAACGGACCCAGCTCAAGAATCCCTCGGGGTCGCCAACTCCCGAACTCACCAGCCGTTAGACCCTGAGGGTGTAGAATTATCTACCATGCACCAGAATTGGTGGGGCTACATACACCCTGCCTCCTTAAGGGCCTTGAGCACAAGGCAGGAGGTAAAAGGAAAAGAAGAAGAAGGCTGACCCCTCACAGAAGGAGGGTATCAGGAAAGATGAGACAAGGGACAATTAAGGCGGGAAAGTGAAAGACTCCCTAGGCATCAGATAACCTAATACCGTCGGGGTCGGGAGAGAACAAGAGTTGACCAAGTGTGGTCGAAAGGAAAGAAGACAGAGAGGAGGCCGGCACAAGTAAGTGGAAGCAATGCCGGACTCAGCTGGGGTCCCATGGTCGCCATCCCACGTCCCTCTAGATGTGAGCCCCTGGGGGGACTTCCTAATTTCTCCGCAAGGCGCGCGCGACACATCTTGTCGCCCACCAGGCAGCGTGCTCTGGGAGTGCGTCTCTCCCCACTAGCTTCTGAACCATGCAGCGTACAAGAGTGACTGCGCCCGAGCTCTTGGAGCCCGGCATTTCTAGGCCTCATGGCCTGTCTTCAGACTGAGGTAATATCCTGCTCTGATTCTACATAAAGCAGTGTGAGTAATAATTTCTTTCAAGTGACTAGGGAATTCTTAATAACCCTCTTGGTGTCGTCATGAGAAAGCAACATTCTGCGTATATTTCACATCAATCTCCGAACCATAACTTGAACTAACTAACGGTTATACTTCGTTCTTAATGTCTTTGTCTTATAGAAAGACCAATAACTATTGCTATGTAAATCAAGCTTCATTATGTTGCGTGTGAATGCCATTTAATTTTGTGATCTTTGAATTAAGTTGCTTGTAATGTATTTTGGAGGGTATTTTAGTGAGATTGTCTTGAATATGGTGTGTTGCTAACGGCTTGCCTCGTGGTGGGCAGTCGGGAGCAACACTAACTCGTGCTTTGGCAGCGGTCATGCGGGGTTGTGTTTAAATGAGCTTCGCTCTAAGGCATTGTTCGGCCTTTTGGTATTTTCTTTCCATTTCTAAGTTTTATGATTTTGAGTTCTTGTTTTTTTTCCTTCAGAGTTCCTTGTGTTTTCGAACCTTCTCGAAGCCTCATGGCTTTAGTTCATGTTACGGTAGGGCAATTTTCTGCCATTTTTTTGTTTTCGACTTTATCTCAGCCCATGGCGGGGCAACCTATATTCCATGTTGCCAAGGAATATATCTTCTGTGCTGATTTATTTTAAATGCTGGCCAAACATGACCGTTGGCATTTCTCCTCACCATGCGGGATACAGATAGAGTTAGGAGTGTTCTTTTACGATATGTTTTGTTTTCCACATTGTATTTCCATTTTTATATAATATATTATTTTTCTTTAGTTGTTTAACCATGGACCTTTTCTTTAGTGTTGTGGCATGCCACCTATTAGCATCATCCAGACCCACGCCTTTGTAACATGAGGCCCAAATCCACACCTCGGGTATTCAACCCGCCTGGTTAGCCATTCTTGGGAATGGTTGCCAGAGTCGCGTGGTAGCGAGAGCGTGATCTGATTTCCGCATCTCCTGCGCGCGACAGTAAGTGTAGCAGAGTGTTGGTTGTCGATTTTGTCTGGTTTTGCTACCGATGGTGGTAGATGGAAGCCACGTGGCAACATTGTATACTCTGCCCTGATATTTGATGATGATGATGATGATGATAATTGTTGTTTTAAGGGGCCTAACATCTAGGTTATCGGCCCCTGGTGGTTTGGGTGATCGTGAAGATGAAAATGAAAAGCGAACTTAAAACTAAAACTAACTACTAACCTACATACTAGAAGAAGACATGTAAAACTAAAGGAGAATAAGGCAAATAATAGGACAGAAGGAAAAGAAATGCCCTCAACCCTCAGAGGAGGCGGATTGAGGGACTTGGAAGGAAGGAGAGCCATGAAAGGCATATAGGAAAGTGAAAGAGGAGAGGGTCCGCCCCAAAGGTAAGGGACAAAAGGGGAAAACGGACCCAGCTCAGGAATCCCTCGGGGTCGCCAACTCCCGAACTCACCAGCCGTGAGCCCCTGAGGGTGTAGCATTATCTAGGGTGCACCAGAAGTGATGGGGCTACATACACCCTGCCTCCTTAAGGGCCTAGAGCACAAGGCAGGAGGTAAAAGGAAGAGAAAAAGAAGGCTGACCCCTCGCAGAAGGAGGGTATCAGAAAAGATGAGACAAGGGCCAATTAAGGCGGGAAAGGAAGAGACTCCCTAGGCCTCGGATACCCTAATACCGTCGGGGTCAGAAGAGAACAAGAGTTGACCAAGTGAGGTCGACAGGAAAGAAGACAGAGAGGAGCCCGGCACAAGTAAGTGGAAGCAATGCCGGACTCAGCTGGGGCCCCGTGGTCGCCAACCCACGCCCACAAGATGTGAGCCCCTGGGGGGCCCTGATATTTATCAGGATGAAAATACTGAGGATTGGAATATGTTTTTTGTATTTGTAACTTCCTACCATGGGCAAATAAGTTAAATTTGAAGTAAAGTCTTATGTGGAAAATTAAACCGTTAGAGTTAATGATGATGATGATGATAATTGTTGTTTTAAGGGGCCTAACATCTAGGTTATCGGCCCCTGATGGTTTGGGTGATCGTGAAGATGAAAATGAAAAGCGAACTTAAAAACTAAAACTAACTAATAACCTACAAACTAGAAGAAGAAATGGAAAAATAAAGGAGAATAAGGCAAATAAAAGGACAGAAGGAAAAGAAATGCCCTCAACCCTCGGAGAAGGCGGATTGAGGGACTTGGAAGGAAGGAGAGCCATGAAAGGCATATAGGAAAGTGAAAGAGGAGAGGGTCCGCCCCAAAGGTAAGGGACAAAAGGGGAAAACGGACCCAGCTCAGGAATCCCTCGGGGTCGCCAACTCCCGAACTCACCAGCCGTGAGCCCCTGAGGGTGTAGCATTATCTAGGGTGCACCAGAAGTGGTGGGGCTACATACACCCGGCCTCCATAAGGGCCTTGAGCACAAGGCAGGAGGTAAAAGGAAGAGAAAAAGAAGGCTGACCCCTCGCAGAAGGAGGGTATCAGAAAAGATGAGACAAGGGCCAATTAAGGCGGGAAAGGAAGAGACTCCCTAGGCCTCGGATACCCTAATACCGTCGGGGTCAGAAGAGAACAAGAGTTGACCAAGTGAGGTCGACAGGAAAGAAGACAGAAAGGAGCCCGGCACAAGTAAGTGGAAGCAATGCTGGACTCAGCTGGGGCCCCGTGGTCGCCAACCCACGCCCACAAGATGTGAGCCCCTGGGGGTTATCAGGAAATTAGAGTTAAGGTGCTGTGAAATTCTATTGTCTGACATTTTTGGTTTTTTCCTTTCATGCTACTGTGATGGAGCGTCACGTACCAGATCCAAAGTATTTGGATCATGAAGAAATCCAATATGAATTGGAGATCAGGAATTTGGAGGTTCCCATGAGCACGGAGGTGGCTCGAGCTGTTTTCAGGCCTGCCCTTCAGGATCCTGTATTGTTGCCTGTGCTGTCCGAAGCAGAATATGCAATTGGTGAGTCACAGATTTTCCAAAAAGTAGAAGGTTGTGCTAACCTCATTAACTTGTTTTTGCTTGATGATTATGGTACATCTGCCCAATATAAAAAGTTGCGCGCTCGTCTACAGTACTTGTTCACTCGTTGTGAAGATGTTTTATTT
Source organism: Meconema thalassinum (assembly GCA_946902985.2). Taxonomy (NCBI): domain Eukaryota; kingdom Metazoa; phylum Arthropoda; class Insecta; order Orthoptera; family Tettigoniidae; genus Meconema; species Meconema thalassinum. The sequence goes on from OX336392.1 coordinate 474,643,179, forward strand.
GTTTCGTGCCATCGTTCTGATGATGAATTAGCTAACATTTTTGAAATTCAGCGTATGATAGCCGAATGTGCTAATAAAGTTTTGATGAAAATTCTGGTGGTTGTGATGGTGTAGAGGCACTCCGCGCAGTCAGTGTAGACAGTGATGAAATAGGTTTTCCTACCAGTGAAGGTGATAATCAGCCTTACGTTCCAACATGTACCGCTAATCTGTTAGATGCAATTAGGTTGAGTTGTGAAGTTTCTAATAATGCTAGTATGTTTCAATCTGTTGATCGCAACAATGTATTTTCGGTTTCTACTAACAATAGTGCTACAGTAGATAGTAGCAGTACAGAGTTGCCAGTAGTTTCTTTAGCTGAAGTAGGCGTTGCTAATCCTTTTTCTTTCCCTCCTGTGGATTATTCTGCTTATGTTTATCGTGAAAGAGCTGCTATAGGCAGGTCACGTACCATGTCAAGGTTGCCAGCCAGTAGTGTCGATGCTGGTGGTAACACAAGTGTTGTTAAATTGTCTACGCAATACCTTCAGGTCACTGAGAGGCAACCAGTCGATAGTGTTTTAGCGACTGAGTTTAGCCGGTTAAATTTTAACCAAAGATTATCGTCCGACGCGAATTTGGTTGAAGTGTCAAACGCTTCATGGATGAATAATTTGGGTACTAATCCTAGTTTTCATGTACCAGTGTCCGTTCATTCTGTTTCTGCTGCAAACAATTCTGATGATGATGATAATTGTTGTTTTAAGGGGCCTAACATCTAGGTTATCGGCCCCTGATGGTTTGGGTGATCGTGAAGATGAAAATGAAAAGCGAACTTAAAACTAAAACTAACTACTAACCTACATACTAGAAGAAGAAATGGAAAACTAAAGGAGAATAAGGCAAATAAAAGGACAGAAGGAAAAGAAATGCCCTCAACCCTCGGAAAAGGCGGATTGAGGGACTTGGAAGGAAGGAGAGCCATGAAAGGCATATAGGAAAGTGAAAGAGGAGAGGGTCCGCCCCAAAGGTAAGGGACAAAAGGGGAAAACGGACCCAGCTCAGGAATTCCTCGGGGTCGCCAACTCCCGAACTCACCAGCCGTGAGCCCCTGAGGGTGTAGCATTATCTAGGGTGCACCAGATGTGGTGGGGCTACATACACCCTGCCTCCTTAAGGGCCTAGAGCACAAGGCAAGAGGTAAAAGGAAGAGAAAAAGAAGGCTGACCCTTCGCAGAAGGAGGGTATCAGAAAAGATGAGACAAGGGCCAATTAAGGCGGGAAAGGAAGAGACTCCCTAGGCCTCGGATACCCTAATACCGTCAGGGTCAGAAGAGAAAACAATTCTGATGGTGATATAAATTGTAATTCTTCTGCTTCCGAAATTTTGCAACCGAGTGCTAGAGAGTTGTTCATGTCAACTGAAATGCCTCGTTCCGTGTGTGGCACAACTCCTGTGGACACCACAAGTAACTCCAATGGTGGAGTAACGTATTCTTATTCTAGTGCCTTTTCTCGTCCTACTTGTTCTGTTCTGACGCCCAGTACGAGGGGTGTTCAAGAAGTAAATCTCCGCAGTCGGAACATGTATCCTACTCCGAGACGAAGTGCGCCTCAAGACGTTTCTAGTAGTAACTATCCTACTTCGTTAGGTATTAAGCCTCTTAATTTCCGTTGGCCTAAAGACAAAGTTTGGTGCAACAAAAATAGAGTTTCTTTTCGTGTAGAACCTCAAGGTTGGGATTTGAATATCCCGAGTAATGATAGAGGACCTGTTCGTGGTGAACAGCGAGGTCCAGGTTCTGGTCATTCAGTTTTTTCTAACCGTAATTTTGGGAATCTCGCCCACCCGTTATCTGAATGTGTAGCTAAGTTGAAGCACATGAATACCGATACCACTGATGGTATTATTCATTTTCTGCGTGAGTTGGTGGAAATTTATGAGTACGCTGCTGTATTTGGTGTGTGTTACACTCAGGTGTACCAACTTATGTTCCCGTTCACTTCTAGTATGATGAGAAGTATGGTTGTCGAGGCTATGTCTCGTAACACAGGTATCGAAGTGTTCTGTGAGCAGGTAATGTCAAATTTCATTCCGTATAGGAAGATGGGTACTGTAATTCAGCGTCATTTGTATCGTGTACAGAAGTATGGTGAGTCGTTGGATGTGTACATGCAAGATATGTTAAAGCTAGCTAAGATGTTTTCTGTTAACTTCACCGAGCAAGATGATGATGATGATGATAATTGTTGTTTTAAGGGGCCTAACATCGAGGTTATCGGCCCCTAATGAAATGAAATGACGTGAAATGAAAGGATGTAGATAAAAACAACTCACTGCCATGGATGAAGCGAAAATGGTGTTTATAAAACAGACAGTGAGCCCCCCAAAAATATGCCTTATTTGAATAAAAAGAATAAAAGGCGGATGGTAAAAAAGGATAAAACAAATAAGGCATAGTGAACAATACAATACATAACACAATAAAAAACATAAAACAGATTTAACCAGAATTAAAAGTCGTAACTACACATTAAAACTTAAAAAAGTAACCACTCTCCCTCATGAACCGGATGACGAGGTCAGCTGACGGCCCGTCATCACGGAGAATAAGGGAGAGGGTATTAGGCAGTTTAAGAGTCCCTCGCAGATCGGCCAGATCCACACACTCCAAGAGAAGGTGTGCCACGGTGAGGTGGGAGCCGCAAGTACACACAGGAGGATCTTCTCTCTTTAGCAAGTGGGAGTGCGTAGCAATCCCATGGCCGATCCGGAGTCGACAGAGTACCACAGCTTCCTTCCGGAGAGATCGGAAGGAAGATTTCCACACCTTCGTTGTCTCCTTGATGCCTCTCAGTTTGTTGGGTGGAGGCGTGGCACGCCATGCCTCCTCCCAATGCGACAGGATCGAATGCCGCAACTGAGAGCGCACATCACTAGCAGGCACCTTATACGGTAGCGAGGGCAGTGCGACTGCCTCTCTCGCCGCCTGATCAGCAAGCTCGTTTCCCGCAATACCCATGTGGCTAGGAAGCCACACAAAGGTCACCCCGGTTCCAGCGTTACGCGAACTGACGAGCTGGTCGTGCACACGCTGGACCAACGGGTCCTTCGGGAAACACACATCGATCGCCTGCAGCGCACTCAGAGAGTCAGTACACACAAGAAAGTGCTGGTGATCGTCTGATAACGTGTACCGCAGAGCCTCTAAGATGGCATAGAGCTCCGCAGTGTACACGCTACAGGCCTCGGGAAGTGAAAAGAGAAATGATGATGATGATAATTGTTGTTTTAAGGGGCCTAACATCGAGGTTATCGGCCCCTAATGATCTGGGTGATAGCGAAAATGATAATGAAATGGAAACCAGAACAAAATTATCGAAGACGGAAAATACGTACAAAAAGGAACTCACATAGAAACAACTCACAATATGGTCCTACAAAAGGGAATTTAGAACGAAAAGTTGCACAAAAGAATAGATTGAAAAAGACCCACAAAACGTAGGCTAGATTCAAAATACGTCCAAAATGCAAAGTAGCACCGAAATACTTACAAAATGCAACTGAAATTCAAAATACTTACAAAATGCAAATGAGATCGAAATTATGTACAAAATGCAATGAGGTTCAAAATACTTACAAAATGCAATTGAAATTGAAAATACACAATGCAATTCAGATTGAAATATCCCAGTTCCAATCCAAATTATTCACAAAGTGCAATTGAAATTCAAAATACTTACAAAATGCAATTGAAATTGAAAATGCTTACAAAATGTACGGTAGATTCAAACGACTCATGTGGATTGACAATACTTACAAACAGCAATTTAGATTGAAAATACTTGACAAATGTAATTTAGATTCAAAATACCCACAAAATGCAATTGAGAATCAAAATATGTGCAAAATGCCCACCAAACAAAATGCAATTTAGATTCAAAATTCGTGCGAAATGCGGTTTTGGTTGAAAATACTTACAAAATGCAATTGAAATTCAAAATACTCACTAAAAGGCCCGGCAACCTGCATTGAAAGAATTACTAAAAAGCAATTTTGATTGTCAAACTTGACAAAATGCAATTGAGGTTGAAAACAATCGCGAGATGTAATGTAGATTAAAAAAAACTTACAAAATGCAACATAGATCAAAAATGCCTTAAAAAAATCGCTAAAAGGGAATTTAGATACACGGGGATTCGAGTAACAAAAACAGTGCGGGAATCTTAAAGAGAAAAGGAAACAGAAGGAAAAGAGGAGAGGAGAGGGGAGAGAGGAGAAGGTCCGCCCCAAAGGGAAGGGACAAAAAGGGGAAAACGGACCCAGCTCAGGAATCCCTCGGGGTCGCCAACGCCCGAACTCACCAGCCGTGAGCCCCTGAGGGTGTAGCATTATCGACGGTGCACCAGAAGTGGTGGGGCTACATACACCCTGCCTCCTTAAGGGCCTTGAGCACAAGGCAGGAGGTAAAAGGAAAAGAACAAGAAGGCTGACCCCTCACAGAAGGAGGGTATCAGGAAAGATGAGACAAGGGCCAATTAAGGCGGGAAAGTGAAAGACTCCCTAGGCCTCGGATAACCTAATACCGTCGGGGTCGGAAGAGAACAAGAGTTGACCAAGGAAGGTCGACAGGAAAGAAGAAAGAGAGGAGCCCGGCACAAGTAAGTGGAAGCAATGGCGGACTCAGCTGGGGCCCCGTGGTCGCCAACCCACGCTCACTAGATGTGAGCCCCTGGGGGAGAAAAGAGAAACCGACGATCCTCAACCACAAATGCACAGCCTACTTTCTCGTTTACCCTCGAACCGTCCGTGAATACAAGCCCTGATCCCGGATACCGTGTCACCACGGACTGGAACAGCCTCCGATGGACGGAGGAGTCCGTGTCCGACTTGGGGCCGGTGTGCAGATCCAGGATGATATCAGGGCGAGAGACCATCCACGGAGGGGCCTTGCTAGGTACTCGGACGATACAGGAGACTGAAGGAAATCGGAACTGACGGTATAAGTCATCCAAGCGAATCCCCGCCGGCCGAGTGGCTCGGGCGAGCACATCGTACAGCCGGCGATTCGGATTGTAAAACAAACATGGATAGCTTGGATGAAGGGGCATCTGTCGAATAGTTGCAGCATAGGTCAGCAGTACTTGTTGGCGCCTCAGGTGTAAAGGAGGTACGCCAGCCTCGGCGAGCAAGCTGACGACTGGGCTTGTCCGAAAGGCACCCGTCGCCAGCCTCACACCGCCGTGGTGGACACTGTCCAGTTTAACAAGCACTGACTTACGGGCCGAACCATATGCTACACTGCCATAATCTAACCTAGATAAAATCAGTGACGTATAAAAACGCAGGAGCACCGCGCGGTCCGCCCCCCATGATGTGCCGCTAAGAAACCGCAACATGTTGAGTTTCTTAGCGCAGGCAGTTTTCAAACACCGCACGTGTGGTTCCCACGTTAATTTCTGATCGAAAAGGAGCCCAAGGAACCGGTACGCAGCAACAACAGGCAAAGCTACATTGCCCAGATAAAGCTCTGGATCTGGATGGAGGGTGCGCTTTCGGCAGAAAAGGACAACCGAGGACTTAGCGGTGGAGAATCGAAAGCCATACTCCAGTGTCCAGCGTTCCACTCTCCGAATAGCTTGTTGTAGCTGTCGTTCAGCGACCGCCATATTTTGCGCACTATAATGTAGAGCGAAGTCGTCTACATATAGCGACGGTACCACTGCTGGACCAGCAGCAGCGACTATACCGTTTATGGCAATCGCAAATAATGTTACGCTAAGCACCGATCCCTGTGGGACTCCGTTTTCCTGTATATGATATTGCGAATATGTCCCCCCTATTCGGACACGGAACAGGCGAAGGGACAGAAAATTCGCAATAAAAACCGGCAAGTTACCTCGGAATTTCCATTGATGCAGGGTAGAGAGGATGCCGTAACGCCAAGTGGTGTCATAGGCCTTCTCGAGGTCAAAGAAAACAGCGACTAGGTGCTGTCTCCGGAGAAAAGCGTCCTGTATGGCAGTCTCCAGGCGTACCAGATGGTCGTTGGTACACCGAGACGCCCTGAAACCACACTGGTATTCAGACAGGAGTCCCCGTTTCTCCAGGACCCACACCAGGCGCCGATTGACCATCCTCTCAAAGAGCTTGCACAAACCGTTTGTGAGACAAATAGGTCTGTAACTCCCTGACAATTTGGGATCCTTATCGGGCTTCAGGATAGGTATAATGATACCTTCCTGCCATTGCGCTGGAAACACACCTTCCAACCAGATACGATTAAACACCCTGAGCAAATAGCGAATGCTCTCATCGTTAAGGTGTTTAAGCATCTGGTTGTGAATATTATCCGGGCCAGGAGACGTGTCCCTGCAGAGCGCCAGCGCTCCGCGGAGTTCCCACTCCGTAAAGGGCACGTTGTACTCCTCCGAAGCGCGGGAAGCAAAACTAAGATGGAAACGTTCCGCTTCGCGCTTCAGGGCCACGAAGGCAGGGTCATAGTTATCGGAACCGGATATATCCGCAAAATACGAGGCGAGATGGTTTGCAACGCGATAAGGATCTGTAACCAGTTCATTAGCAATGGAAATTCCCGGTACAGTAGAAGATGTCTGAATTCCCGAAATGCGTCGTAGTTTAGTCCACACTTGAGAGGAGGGGGTATGTGCCGTAATAGAAGACACATACCGTTCCCAGGATTGTTTCTTACTCTGGCGAATAAGGATCCGTGCCTTGGCACGAAATTTCTTAAACGCCACCAAATTGGCCATGGTTGGACGCCGACGGTAGTGCTTATGAGCTCGACGACGGTCTCTTATTGCCGCTGCAATATCCTCTGTCCACCAAGGGACGAGTTTGCGACGAGGAGTCCCAGAGAAGGATGGAATGGACTCTTCGGCGGCAGCAAGAAGCACATCGGTGATGTGCTGTACCTCGTCATCGACGCTCCGGCAACCAAGATCAACGAACACAGCTCGTTCTTGAAACGAGGGCCAATTTGCCCGCTTAAGAACCCAACGACTGGGGAACTCCACGGGCGTCTGGTTCAGAAGGGTAAGAACGATCGGGAAATGGTCACTGTCACAGAGGTCGTCGTGTACATACCAACCAAATAGGGGGACCAGCGCACGGCTACACACACTCAAGTCAATGTGTGAGTACGTGCCGTGCGCTAAGCTAAAATGTGTAGCTTCCCCTGTATTTAATAGACATAAATCCATCCCTTGAATTAAGCCCTCCACGTCCCTTCCTCTGGGGCAGGAAGATGGTGATCCCCATTGGGGGTGATGAGAGTTGAAATCACCTACGAGTAGGAAAGGGACTGGAAGTTGATCAACAAGATCTAAGACGTCATTAATATCAAGGGGCTGGTTCGGTGGAAGGTACACGTTACAAACAGTTGTCATAGCAGGCAAGGACACGCGAACTGCAATAACTTCCAGAGGAGTGGCGAGTGGAAACTCCTCACTATAGCAGTCAGAGCGAACGAAGGTACAAACGCCCCCGGAAGCCCGGGCGGCGTCTTGTCGCTCTTTAGAGTATAGTCGTAAACCTCTCAGAACAGTCTCATGATCAGGTCTGAGGTTTGTTTCCTGTAGGCAGACTATACTCGCTGCGTATTTGGGCAATAAGCTGACGGAGCTCTGACAAATGCCTGTCATAACTGTTACAATCCCACTGTAACAGTGCCATTGTGTGAACTTAGGGAATAAGTTGGAGCAGCAAGCTACTCCAACTTTGACTCTGTAGGATCTACAGTCACTACGTCGACTATAATCTCCATGTCCTCAGGCGAGTTCATGGAGTGAATCGACTCGGTGGAAGATTTCCTGGACGCAGTTCGGCGGCGGGGGGATCTCCGTGGGGAGCGCGCAGATCTGGGGACCGAAACGTCCCCAGGCGCAGAAGCATCCGCAGGTGTTGGCGCGGATGGCTTCCCCTTTTTTGGAGAAAGGGAATGCGTAGTGCGGGGTCCCTTCTTACCCGCCCCCGGCTCTTTAAGGTATATAGACGGGTCAGGAGCCGAAGTCCTGACCCTGGTCGACGATGCCGCCTCCGCCGGCTTCGGCGCGGCTTTCGCCGACCGTTTGGGTGGGGAGGAAGACTTCGACTTCCTCCCGAGTGGGGAGTAAGTCTTCGACCTCCTCCCCGGCTGTGCGGGCGGAGCAGCCTTCGCTCGCACAGCCTTCGTGTTGGCCGAAGGTGGAGTTGAAGTCACCTTCGGGCTTTCCATTAGAATCATAGGTGCTGGCTTCGGAACACGTAACTCAGTTGCAGGTTTCACAGCTGGTACAAAAGATGAGGTCGCCGGGACCAAATTTGGTATTATGGCTCTATAATCGACCGTTGGAGGAGACGAAATCGTGGTATGGTACTTCTTGCGGGCCTCCTGGTAGGTGAGACCATCCAGGGTTTGGATCTCCTGGATTTTCTTCTCACTCAGGAAGACAGGGCAGTTCCTGTCCCGAGGAGAATGAAATCCAGGGCAATTAGTGCACTGATAAGGTGTTGTGCACTCTTCCGCTTCGTGTGGTACCTTACCGCATGTTCCGCAGACGTCAGGGCTCGAGCATCGGGATAACATGTGCCCGAACTTCTGGCACTTATAACACCTCATGGGTGGAGGGATATAAGGCCGGACGTCACAACGATAACTGGTAACCTTGACTTTCTCCGGGAGCACCGAAAGCTCAAAGGAAATAATGAAAGCACCAGTATCCACGATTTGACCGTTGACCTTGCGCGTAATGCGCCGGACATCAGTCACGTGACGGTGCTGCATATCCTCCTTGAGCTCCTCGTCAGTGTTCAGAAGCAGGTCCCGGTGGAAAATAACTCCTCGGACCAGATTCAGGGATGTGTGCTTTTCCACTTTGACGGGAATGTCGCCAAAGTGGTCACATTGCAAAAGTCGATCAACTTGCTCACCAGTCCTAGTCTTGAGCAACAAGCTACCGTTCCTCATCTTTTGTACTTTCTCAAGCTCACCATAGACACCTTCTATGTGGCGAGAAAACAAAATACTCTTGACCAGCTTGAAATCACCCCCATCTGTTCTGGTAGCTATCAGAAACTTGGGGGTGTTAGTACCCAGATTTTCACGCACAGATTGTTCCCAGGGGGTTGATCCCCGTAGGGAATCAAATGTTAAAGACTTGGGTGTAGGACCACCCTGTTTGGGTGTACGTCCACCCTGGTTGGGGATTTTTCTTTTAGAACCCATGGCCAGATCATCCTCCCCGAATGCTACCGACATCCGATCACGGGCCGTCACAGTAGGCGCTACCCAGCCAGGGCAAGGCCCGCCTAGCTTGGAAGGCATTGCCCGGGGGTCCGATGTGTTACAATGCCGTATCGGCATGTACCCCTTGGCATATACTGGATTTTACAGCTCAGACATTCGGCTGTGCGGGGACCTGCGTAGTCAGGCGGATACTACTGAACGGGTACATGGCACACCCACCTGTCGGCGCGGCCAAGACCGGAACAGGCTTTCGAGCGTAGTCGCTAGCGTAAGTGGCCCATCCCCTAACAGCACGCACATATAGAAATTTTGGTTGCCAGACCCTGAAAGCAGTGACGGAAAGAAGTGCGATATAACCTAATGAGAGTTATACCGCACGGGTGTATGTCTTTTAGAGCTGACTGTCAAACCCTCGAAAGGGGACCGTTCCGAGAAGCCCTTTTAGTCGCCTTTTACGACTGGCAGGGAGTACCGTGGATGTATTCGCTTCCTCCCACCCACTGGGGGTCCAATTCACAAAACAACGCGGAGTCCTTAAAGTATAGCCAAGGTCGCCCCTTTTAGTCGCCTCTTACGACAGGCAGGGGATACCGTGGGTGTATTCGAAACCCCCCCACCCACAGGGGGGACCGAGCAAGAAATGGTGGAACACATTTTGGATGGTGTGACGCCAGACTATCGTTCATTTTTATGCTTAGGGTCTCGCCCGAGCACTATTGCTCAGTTGTGTGCCTTTGCCGTACGTGGAGAGTCCATACGCCAGTCTGATTATGGTAGAGGTTCTGTGGATCAACCCTCACAATTTAATTCATACAAACCGCAAGGTTCTTCAAATCGTTGGAACAATGGTCGTTCCCAGGGTAAACAAGGTAATTGGGGAAATCGTAAGCCTCAGGTTTCAGGAGGTCGATGGTCGAGTAATCAGACTCAGAGAGGTCCTGTTCGTAATGAAGAAGTCAGGAACACTGGTAATTTTAATTCTGGAAGGAATGTCCGTTTCCAAGGTCCTTCAAATAGTAGAGGTGATGTCAGACACCAAGAAGCTACTAACCGTGGTGAAAATTCAAATCGTCAAGAAGCTCAAGGTCGAGTAAATAGTAGTTCTGTGAAATGTAACGCTTGTGGTCATTTTGGTCATTCAGACCGCACGTGTAATTCTCCTCCGCAATGACATCCGGAGACCGGGCATCATGATGTGATGCCGATGTCATCAGTTGTCAATGTGAACGATAACAGTATGGGAGGCTGTTCGAAAGTTTCTGTGAGTTCCTTATTACCTGCACCTATTGCAGGCATTTTGATCAATGATACCAACGTTAAAGCCTTGTTGGATTCTGGCAGTGCTGCGTCACTGATGAGTGAGGAATGGTATAGGGCCATGAAAGTCATTTGCAAATTTCCCTCTCTCTCTAAGGTCGATGTTCGTTTAGTTTCAGCTAATAATTCTCAACTAATAGTTCTAGGTGTTGTCAAGTTAAAGGTTAAGATTCATAATTTCGCGTGGAAGTTTACGTTTTGGATTGTGTGAAATTTGTCTTGTCCTGTGATTTTAGGCGCTAATTTTTTCTCTCATTCCGGTTTGTCGCTGGACATGAAAAGAGAAACCTTCTGGTTTAATTTCTGTCCAGATTTGAAATTGAAATTTTCTGCTACTGAGAGGTATGATGTTGGCACCAGTGCGGTGGACATCGATGGTGAAGACGTTCCCGAGTTGTCCAGTAGTGTCAACGACCTGGATCTTAGTAATCTTTCTGATGGTCAAGCAACGATTATACGTGATTTGTGTTCTCGTTTTCCGGAAGTTTTTACCGACAAGTTAGGTGTCACTGATTTGATTTCTTACAAGATTGTCATGTCAGACAATATTCCAGTTAGGCATCCTCCGTACAGACTTAGTCCACCTAAGATGAAGGAACTTAAGAAGATAATTGATCAGATGTTGTCAGATGGAGTTATTCGCCCCTCTATTTCTTCGTATTCATCGCCTATGTTTCTAGTGCCGAAACCGAATGGTGGTTTTAGACCCAATGTAGATTACCGAAGGCTCAATAAGAAGGTGGCGATGGAATCTATCCCCCTTCCTGATCTTCATTCATGCTTTTCGTGGTTCAAGGATGCTAAGTACTACAGTCTCATAGATCTGAACCAGGCTTATTACCAAGTTCCCTTAGCCGAGGAGAGTAAGCATCTTACCGCCTTCGCGACGGATTGGAATCTCCTTGAATTTAATAGACTTCCCTTTGGCCTCACTACTGGAGGAGCTGTGTTAAGCAGATTGTTAGATAAGGTCTTCGCTGGCATTAAGTTTGAGTACCTGTACCACTATTTGGACGATGTCGTAGTGTACAGTAAGACATTTGAAGATCATGTTCGTCATCTTCGTGAAGTGTTCGAGCGTTTGAAGAACGCTGGGCTAACTGTGCAGCTTTCTAAGGTATTTTTCGCTAAACCTCAAATCTCTTTTCTGGGGCATGTTATTTCCGCCGCTGGTGTGTCGATCGACAGCTCTCGTACCCAGGGTATTCGTGACTTCAAAAGACCCGTCAATGTCAAAGGCGTGGCTCGCTTCGTTGGCATGGCCAATTTCTTTCGGAAATTTATCCCTGATTTCGCTCGTAAGGCAATGCCCTTAAATAAGCTACGTCAGAAGAAGGTTCTGTTCGAGTGGGGTAAGTCTCAACAGGCCGCTTTCTATGAGTTAAAGGAAGCTTTGTGTAATGCTCCTGTTCTAGCTGTTCCTGATTTTAGCAAGAGATTTATTGTACAGACTGATGCCTCTTTAGGCGCCGTTGCAGCTGTTCTTTTACAAGAGTGTGAAGAAGGTCGTCGTCCTATCGCTTTTGCTTCGAGAACCTTAACTGTTGCCGAGTCTCGTTATTCTGTATATGAGCTCGAAGGTCTCGCTGTCATGTTCGGTTTGGAAAAGTTTAGGATGTATGTCGAACACGTGCCGTTCGAGTTAGAGACCGATAACCAAGCCCTGAGCTGGGTCTTGGCCAGACCGAGGAACACTGGGCGTATCGCTCGGTGGGCTACTCGTATTTCATCTTTCAATTTCACCGTTCGTCACATAAATGGGACAGACAATGTCATTGCAGATTCGCTTAGTAGGATGTACGAGGAATCTCCCCTTAAGAAACCGGAACCTGTTCCTGTGGAATCTGATGTTGTTGGTGTTTGTTCCGCCCAACACATGTTGAACAATTCTCCTCTTCTGTTTAAAGATATAGTCATTCATCAGAAAGAAGATCAAGAGTTAAAGTTAATTATTTCAAAATTAGATGATGATGATGATAATTGTTGTTTTAAGGGGCCTAACATCTAGGTTATCGGCCCCTGATGGTTTGGGTGATCGTGAAGATGAAAATGAAAAGCGAACTTAAAACTAAAACTAACTACTAACATACATACTAGAAGAAGAAATGGAAAATTAAAGGAGAATAAGGCAAATAAAAGGACAGAAGGAAAAGAAATGCCCTCAACCCTCGGAGAAGGTGGATTGAGGGACTTGGAAGGAAGGAGAGCCATGAAAGGCATATAGGAAAGTGAAAGAGGAGAGGGTCCGCCCCAAAGGTAAGGGACAAAAGGGGAAAACGGACCCAGCTCAGGAATCCCTCGGGGTCACCAACTCCCGAACTCACCAGCCGTGAGCCCCTGAGGGTGTAGCATTATCTAGGGTGCACCGGAAGTGGTGGGTCTACATACACCCTGCCTCCTTAAGGGCCTAGAGCACAAGGCAGGAGGTAAAAGGAAGAGAAAAAGAAGGCTGACCCCTCGCAGAAGGAGGGTATCAGAAAAGATGAGACAAGGGCCAATTAAGGCGGGAAAGGAAGAGACTCCCTAGGCCTCGGATACCCTAATACCGTCGGGGTCAGAAGAGAACAAGAGTTGACCAAGTGAGGTCGACAGGAAAGAAGACAGAGAGGAGCCTGGCACAAGTAAGTGGAAGCAATGCCGGACTCAGCTGGGGCCCCGTGGTCGCCAACCCACGCTCACAAGATGTGAGCCCCTGGGGGATTGCCAGGCATGACAAGAAGCCGAAAGTCGTCTTGCCTGTCCAGTTAGTGGATGCAATGTTAAGATATTTCCATGAGTCACCAGTGGGTGGTCATTTAGGAGTCTTCAAAACTCGTCAAAAGGTAAAGCAATCCTTTACTTGGAAGTATTGAACCCATGTGCCATAGGGTCCAAGGAGGTCGAATCCATGTATTTGGGGAAGAAATGAAAGAAACGTACAGTTTCTAATGTAACATAGAGAGAGATCAAGCCAGGATTCTAGCCTAACATTGTGCAAGCAGCGCGAGCCAGGTGTTCGAGAGATGAGATCACGCCTCTTGACATTCAGAAGGAGCTGGTCATGAGTATTAATAACCGAGTGGAAAATTTCGGCTGTTAGACAAGGAAGCCTGACTCGGAAATCGAGCTGAGCTTGCTTGAAAACGACAACACCGCTTATGCGCCAGAGGAGGAATAATTAAATTTAACCCGTTTACGAGTATAAAAATAAGTAAACAATTACAGTACGGTGAATCATTTCGAATTAGAGATTTTTGTGTAAAGAAAAACCCTTTAATAATTGCACAGGAGAAAACTGCAAACGCAAGTAGACGTCATAGGGGATTTACCAAGGCCTGTGGAGAGGGGAGAATGCAAATGAACAGCAACACCCACACAGTTGAGGACGAGAAATTAATTAATATCTCCGAATTGCACGATCGATTCTTATGCGCAATGAGATTATTTAACATTGAGAAGACGAGCTTTTTGAAGGTATAATTTTTATAATGGTGCAACCATTATTTTAAAAGTTGGGCACGGAAAGGGCTAGAGTCTTATCTTTTTGTAGCGAAAGAGTATAAAGCTCCTGGCATCACCAAGCCAAACATGCAGTTTCAAACAGTCCAGGGGACGTGACGCTGGAGCATCAGTACAAGCAGTTCCAAACAGCCCGAGGGGGGCGTTGCTACGCATCAGTATTCAGACAGCCGTGTGGGGCGTTATTCTGCTTCACACCGAAGACAGTTTACCAGTACTCCTTGAGGGGAGAAACGCTGTATTACACCGCAGAATTAATATCCGATAGCCACGGGCGTCGCAGTATTAATAACTTGCGTGCCTCCATAAGGAGTTGTAAAGAAGAAATATTAAAGTCTCGCCGTGTTGAAAAATTAGGAAAATCCTAGTTACTGGATTTTAGGTCCGACAGTACACAAGTTTACAGTGAAAAGTTCGTAGATATAGTCAGAGCAGGCTGCGAACGTTGGACTTAAGGCGATAGGTCTTTAAATAAACGACCGAAAATATCATAACGTACGGAAGTACCGTAATAGAAAGATAAACAGTTATCTAATTGAAAGAACCCAACTAGGGAAAAACAGAGTAAGGTTCGCAACGTATTTCAGAAAAGTAGGAGTGCGAGAACCGAATAAACAAAGAAGAACGGAGACTATAGACATTATCTCCAGAAAGCAGACGAACTATTCTAAAGCACTAGACTCGAGAAGTACTAGCTGCTATAAAATAAATCCATCGATCATCGATAGGTTATCGAGGGGACCTCGATCCGAACAGACTTTCACTAGGATCGATAAACTAGATCTAAAAAAAGAAGCCGTTCAAGCTAGAGAAATAGCCGGTCATCCAGAATAGGATTCGAAGAATTAGGATTCCAGGGAAAAGTAGATGATTCGAGACTTTCGTATTCTGCAGGATAGGAAGCCGACATTGAATAAATTTCACCCTTGGAAACGGGAGATTAAGAGGTCACGTGTGATAGGCTAGGAAAATACGGCCTAGTGATCAAAAGTTGTGAAGTGTAAATCTATCAAGATTGTGTGTTAAAATAATATTTTTTAGTGTTTATTGTGTGTTCTAAATGGATACACCAGTGTATTAAAAATGTTGTCAATGTTAAGTGTATTGAATATGTGTCAAGAAGTGTTTGTACATGAGATGAATTTCTACAATATGGAGTAAGTTAAAAAGTGGGCCAAAATGAAACACCGCACAAGGATAAAGGTCATGAGACGACCTTAAAAACATGTGAGTAATGAATTTCATTATATTTTGGTGTCGGGAAATGATTGTGTACAAATCCACCGGAGTTTTTGAGTAAAAGGGATGTGTTTAAATAAATAAATATTGAATAAACAAAAACGCGGTCTGGACAATAATAGAAATTTGAGAAACTATAAATAATTATGTAAAAGAATAAATCTAGTAGAGGAAATATATGAATAAAATGTCAGTGCATTTGACGAATGTCATAAGAGCAAGCGAAATATTAATAATTACCATGAAAGATATTTAAATAAAAGTAAATTTGAGTTTTATGAAAGAAATAGCTTTGGAGCTTGTGTAAAGAATGAAGATATGAGATAATAATAATAATAACCAAGTAAGGAAATATTAAATAAAGATCAAATTAATTGATGTGAACATAAGAGCGTTAGAGCCTTAATAAAAGTATAGACATGATGTTCAAATGCATGTTCTTAACAAGAGAGAAATGATGATGATGATAATTGTTGTTTTAAGGGGCCTAAGATCTAGGTTATCGGCCCCTGATGGTTTGGGTGATCGTGAAGATGAAAATGAAAAGCGAACTTAAAACTAAAACTAACTAATAACCTACATACTAGAAGAAGAAATGGAAAACTAAAGGAGAATAAGGCAAATAAAAGGACAGAAGGAAAAGAAATGCCCTCAACCCTCGGAGAAGGTGGATTGAGGGACTTGGAAGGAAGGGGAGCCATGAAAGGCATATAGGAAAGTTAAAGAGGAGAGGGTCCGCCCCAAAGGTAAGGGACAAAAGGGGAAAACGGATCCAGCTCAGGAATCCCTCGGGGTCGCCAACTCCCGAACTCACCAGCCGTGAGCCCCTGAGGGTGTAGCAGTATCTAGGGTGCACCAGAAGTGGTGGGGCTACATACACCCTGCCTCCTTAAGGGCCTAGAGCACAAGGCAGGAGGTAAAAGGAAGAGAAAAAGAAGGCTGACCCCTCGCAGAAGGAGGGTATCAGAAAAGATGAGACAAGGGCCAATTAAGGCGGGAAAGGAAGGGACTCCCTAGGCCTCGGATACCCTAATACCGTCGGGGTCAGAAGAGAACAAGAGTTGACCAAGTGAGGTCGACAGGAAAGAAGACGGAGAGGAGCCCGGCACAAGTAAGTGGAAGCAATGCCGGACTCAGCTGGGGCCCCGTGGTCGCCAACCCACGCCCACAAGATGTGAGCCCCTGGGGGGAACAGGAGAGAAAGTTATTGTCAAAGGAAAAGAATAATATAAAAATTGAGATGTGTATCAATTGTTAATATGATATTATCAGTTCTTTGGATGACGCTAGGCTTAAAATAAAGTATAGCGCAAAAGAGCGCAATTAAAATAAAATGTCACGCTAGGAACGCGTAAAAGTTAATGTACTTGGTAAATTACTTATGAGAGGTAGTTGATTGTAATGAATTGAGAATTGGTGTAAGTCCTCTATTTGTGACGTAGTATCACGAGGCCATTGTGTATGTTGTATTGAAAGGGAGCAAATGTATGGTATTGAGCGTAGGTCTTATAAGCTATAGGCTGACCCTAAATCGCATTTTGTATAGTCCTCTATATGGGAATGGTTCCCGAGGCATGTGAAGAGATTCGAACTCAGAATCCTCTTATTGTGAAAGCCCCTTTATTATTCGTCGTAGAATGTGTATTACTCTTCCCCAATCAATGAGGACCTTTCATAATTAATAAATGCCAAGATTACGAATGTGGTTTATGAGCCCAATAATATTGTTGAATGTACACGAGGAGTAGAATGTCAGGTCTCCCCAAAGAATTGAGAATGAACGAAAAGCTGTTTTGTAAAAGCATTAAAGAGAGCTCTAGCTTAGACTAGACGGGAGGGTTCCCGCATAGTCATAAATAACTCTCAAGTATCACGGTCAGACCCTCGGAGCAGGAGGGGTGTCTGAAGGCCGTCTTGTAAGGAGTAATGAATACACCAGGAGTGTTTAAAGTTGTTAACGACCCGGGCGTTGAACCGAGGTCCTAGTAGATTGATATTTCCGCTTGCCTGTTCAGATCGAAGTTTTTTTTTTGTGATAATGGTCTTATAAGACATATGAGATAAATAACAATCCCTATTGTAATGTTGTATGGAAGTAGGATTCCATGAGTTAATTGAAGGCGACTAGGTTCCGGGAGTGACCATAGTTTTTTGACTGTGTCAAGTATCTTCATACTCTGGAGTACACAAGTAATTTCCTGATTACCTTGATGTATTTGTAAAACTAGAGAGAGATGATAAAAGCTGAAAACCTGTGAAATGCCCAAATATTGAGTTAGATAATTAACATGTAATTTTAAATGTAATTATACATTTTTTTTATGATTAAGAAAATATAAAAAGTAGTATTTGAGGTGTATAAAGAATGACACCCTTATTACAGAAAGCATTGAGCCAAAAGAGCTCGGAGTTATATGAAACTTACAGTTGATGCTTTATGGAAGTAAAAATAATTAGGAATTGTTGGTTTATATGGAAACCATATGTTTTAATACAATATTTGTTTTATTCTTATGTTATTCCGTGTTCATTTGGAACAAGTAGATGATTATTGGTTAGTAATTTAATTGTTAATTGTTTGTAGCGCCATAATTTTGATTAATTAAATGTGTTAAAATAGGAGTTGATTTTGTTGTTATTTTTGCAAGTGTATCCTCTAATTAATCCAAAATATGTGGGTCACAGAGTGGGTGAACTTACCGCTACCCCGAAAATCCCGAATTGAGCTACGCTGGTATACTGTGATCTGCATATTTCTTGCTAAAAGGGCACATGGGGGGCATATAAGTAATGTGCTGGATTAATAACTAGAGGAACACTTAAGTCGGTCATATCATGTAAATTAAAGTAATGATAGGAATAGCTACAACGTAAAATATTAACTGACCGCATGGGTCCCTGGAAACTCATACCGAGCAGCCCTGAATTATATCATTAACCCCCTATCTCTTCTTTCATGGCGCCCAGTACGCAGGGCTAAGTTTTCCTAGGGAAAAACCGAGTTTTTCTCGAAAAATCAAAATTTTCATTTTTTGAAAAAAAAAATGGTTTTTCGAAATTTTGAATTTTAAATACTTCCATAAAGGTTTATGAAATTGAATAAAAGTATCAAAAGGGTACGGTGTAGTAAACACCCGTACCAAAGTAAATTTTTAAAGAAATTGGGACACAATGGTTCAGAGTATCATCTCTCAAGCATGTACTAGTGTGGTGGCATGAGTAGCCCACTATATTCTAATAAGATGGCATTGAGTGAAGAGATGCAACGGCTTTTGGAGGCTATAAAAGCCGATAGCAATGAGAAGTTGGAGGCTATAAACAATACATTGGGCCTCCAAAAGGATGAAAATAACAAAGTATTCGAATCCATAAATGAGAGTTTGAATAAGTTGGACAGCCAACAGGAGGAAAATAACCAAAAGTTAGGATCCATGAATCAAAGTTTAGAGTCACTAAAAACTGATAGTGCTAATATGGGAAGTAAATTAGAAGCTATCGAAACAAATAGTGATAACATGGGAACTAAATTAGAAGCTATCGAGGTTAACTGTATAAAAATGAACGATGAAGTGAAGGCTGAAATTGAGGGAATAAAAAGGGGGTCAAATGGACTCAGAGAGGTTTTAGAAGAAACAATGAATACCAAATTTCAAGATTTTGACACTAAGTTTGGGGACAAGTTAAATGAGTTAAAAGGGGAAATCGCAAGTGAGATTAAAGAGGAAAATAAAGAATTTCATTCAGGATTGCAAGCCCAAATACAGGCTTTGAACAAAAGTATGGGAGAGTCCCAAACTAGGTGTCAAGAAAATTTTGAAAATTTGGAAACTAAATTAAGTAACATGGAAGGAACGTGCAAAAAGAATGTAGACGATTGTAAAAATGAACTTGTAACCCAGATTCAAGGTGTGCAGAAAAAGTTAGAAGATCACATAAAATCTAACAGCGATATCTGTAAAACATCCCGGGATGAAATAAAACAAAGTGTGAATGAGCTAGGAACCCGATTTGGAAAGGTTGAGGAGAAAGTAGGAACCCTCGAGAACAAAATCGGTGTAGTTCAGACCGAAGTAACTGAGATGAAAAATCAAAATCAAAAGGATGCGCGGGATATGAAAAGTCAATTTGAGCTGTTTACCGGGCAGGTAGCTGGTAACTTAAAGAAGTATGAGGGTGAAATAAATCGAAGATTAGGTATATACGAGGGGCATCTCCAGAGTGAAAGAAAACAACGAGAGGACGAAAATAAGGAAAGTACCCATAAGATAGATGAAATAAGTCAGGGTATTAATGATGTTCAGGGAACCATCGGATGATGATGATGATAATTGTTGTTTTAAGGGGCCTAACATCTAGGTTATCGGCCCCTGATGGTTTGGGTGCTGGTGAAGATGAAAATGAAATGTGAACTTAAAACTAAAGCTAACTACTAACCTACATACTAGAAGAAGAAATGGAAAACTAAAGGAGAATAAGGCAAATAAAGGACAGGAGGAAAAGAAATGCCCTCAACCCTCGAAGAAGGCGGATTGAGGGACTTGGAAGGCAGGAGAGCCATGAACGGCAGATAGGAAAGTGAAAGAGGAGAGGGTAAGGGACAAAATGGGAAACGGACCCAGCTCAGGAATCCCTCGGGGTCGCCAACTCCCGAACTCACCAGCCGTGAGCCCCTGAGGGTGTAGCATTATCTAGGGTGCACCAAAAGTGGTGGGGCTACATACACCCGGTCTCCTTGAGGGCCTTAAGCAGAAGGCAGGAGATAACATGAAAAAAAAAAAGAAGGCTGACCCCTCGCAGAAGGAGGGAATCAGAAAAGATGAGACAAGGGCCAATTAAGGCGGGAAAGGAAGAGACTCCCTAGGCCTCGGATACCCTAATACCGTCGGGGTCGGAAGAGAACAAGAGTTGGCCAAGGGAGGTCGACAGGAAAGAAGAAAGAGAGGAGCCGGCACAAGTAAGTGGAAGCAATGCCGGACTCAGCTGGGGCCCCGTGGTCGCCAACCCACAACCCACTAGATGTGAGCCCCTGGGGGGGGAACCATCGGAACATTAAAGGTCGGAGTAGGAAAAACTCATAGGGAAGTAGGCCAGATCCAAAATGACTTGATGATATTATATAAGAGTCAAGGGAAAACTGAGGAAAAACTGGAAGGAATTAAAGTAAATATGGTCAAAGGACAAAGAGAGATGGCGAAAAAGATAAAGGAAATACGAGAAGACCTAGATACCAGAGGTGACGTTAAACCAGAAATTATAACAGAACAGGTCATGGTCATCAAGAAAGAGGTAGAAGAACACCTAAATGAAATCAGGGATAGCTTCAGGAACGACAAAAACCAACTCAAACAAGAACTGGAAACCAGTAAGAAAAATCAGGAAAGAATTCAAAATGAATTAGGATCCCGGTTGGAGAGGACTGAACATAAGAACAGTCAAATTGAAATCCAACTCATGGCTAATGAAGAAAGTGCCCGAAGGGAAAGGAAGTTAGAATTTGAGAATCAGGAGGAGTTTCCAAAGACAGGATGGGTAGATTCCCGTGAACAAGGCACAGATACGGAGAGGGACTTAGGAGGGGAGAGCCCTTATAAGAACCCAGGATATCCGATGGCGATGTCAACCCCGTACATGAATCAGACAAATGGCCAGATAATAAACATTATTAAATCGAATGAGGACAGACCAGTAAAGTTTACGGGTAATAACATGTCTATTACTCCAAAATACTGGCTAAAGGAAGTTGCAGAGTATTTAAACGAAATGAAAGTTCCTCAGGATCGGAGACTGAGAGCTATTGAAAAGCTGTTGGCAGGTGATTGTCTCACCTGGTTCAGAAGCTTCAGGTACACCTTTGATACGGTGGAAGGCTTTAGGGAAGCATTTTTAAAACGATATTGGGCAGCAGACGTCCAAGAGAATTTAAGGCTAGATCTGTACTCTAGGAAGTACAGCACAAATGCACCAACTAAGTATTCGGAATTTTTCACCGCTCAGCTGTGTAAATTCCGCGAACTCGACATTGCTCCGGCAGAGAACGACCTGTGTGCCGCCATTGCAAGACAACTTCCGTATGAGATTCAGAGGCTGTTAATCTCATCCAAAGCCAGAAGTGCTGTGGAAGTGGAGAGTGTATTACGTCAATTAGATATGACGACTTCGCACGTAACTCCTCGGCATCAAAGACAGACTGAGCAAGTACACATGGCCAGCAGTCAGGAAACCAGAGAAAAACCATCGACCAGAAATCAGTCCACCAGCACGGATACTCAAGGACTAGGTCGAGAGTATGGGCACCAGGAGCCTAGAGGGATACAGCCATATTACCGAGGAGGATATCGAGGAAGAAATCCTAGGAATACGGGTTATAGGCAACAAGAGAGCCGACCCTATAACAATAACCATCAAAGGCAAGAAAACAGAAATGGGAGAATTATCCCAGAAGGAACGTAAGGCGAGAGGATAGGGATGATGAATATCGGGCCGAAATAGAAGAAAGATATCAGGAAAGTCTTCGTTATATGAACGAACGACCAGATGAACCTGATAGGCAAAAAGTCCGTTGGAGTGAGGCAATGAAGAACCGGAAATCACCCGACCGACTAGACGGAGCTCAAAGCTTGGAACTACAAGCTCAATTAAAGAATGAGGGGAAAGGAAGCCCTCAGGATAAAAAAAAACTCCAAATTTAAATTGTCAAAAGTGGAAACATACCAGGAGCTGGGAGGAGGTAGAAATTGTGAATTGGATAGCAAGACCAGATGAGCTAATTAACGAGGATGTGGAAGGAATCCCACCTGTTAAAAGAGAACTACCTATAATTATGCTAAGGATAGAAGGATTACTGGTCAGAGCATTAATTGATACCGGATCCACAATAAGTCTAATTACACAAACCCTTCTAAATGAACTGGAAATAAGGGGCCGAGTCTTAAAGATTCCCACATCAAGTGTAAAGATTAAGGGGATTATCCCTGAAAAATCTTTAACATGTAAATTTCAGGTATACATCGATTTGATCATGGGTAACGCTGAAATTTCGCAGTGCTTTTTGCTGGTAAATCAATTACCGTATAATGTCATATTAGGTATTGATTTTATCCGTGAGAACGATGATGATGATAATTGTTGTTTTAAGGGGCCTAACATCTAGGTTATCGGCCCCTGATGGTTTGGGTGATAGTGAAGATGAAAATGAAAAGCGAACTTAAAACTAAAACTAACTACTAACCTACATACTAGAAGAAGAAATGTAAAAATAAAGGAGAATAAGGCAAATAAAAGGACAGAAGGAAAAGAAATGCCCTCAACCCTCGGAGAATGCGGATTGAGGGACTTGGAAGGAAGGAGAGCCATGAAAGGCATATAGGAAAGTGAAAGAGGAGAGGCTCCGCCCCAAAGGTAAGGGACAAAAGGGGAAAACGGACACAGCTCAGGAATCCCTCGGGGTCGCCAACTCCCGAACTCACCAGCCGTGAGCCCCTGAGGGTGTAGCATTATCGAGGGTGCACCAGAAGTGGTGGGGCTACATACACCCTGCCTCCTTAAGGGCCTAGAGCACAAGGCAGGAGGTAAAAGGAAGATAAAAAGAAGGCTGACCCCTCGCAGAAGGAGGGTATCAGAATAGATGAGACAAGGGCCAATTAAGGCGGGAAAGGAAGAGACTCCCTAGGCCTCGGATACCCTAATACCGTCGGGGTCAGAAGAGAACAAGAGTTGACCAAGTGAGGTCGACAGGAAAGAAGACAGAGAGGAGCCCGGCACAAGTAAGTGGAAGCAATGCCGGACTCAGCTGGGGCCCCGTGGTCGCCAACCAACGCCCACAAGATGTGAGCCCCTGGGGGTTATCCGTGAGAACAAGGTCATTATAGACCTAGCGCAAAACTGCATTAGAATCCAAAGAGAGGATGTGGATGAACAAATTATTAACCTACAGGAACAGGATGCGAAAATAGGAGAACAGTTATGGCATGTGGAAGAAGTAACGGAAGAAGGTTATAAGGACATAGAAAAGATATTTGAAGTCCTCAACATAGAACTCGAAGATGATTTGGAAACTGAGTTCGAGACCAACCTGTCAGGAAAAGTAGAGGAAGCTAAAGTTAACCTCGAAAATAAGGAACAGTTAAAGAAATTATTATTGAATTATAGGGACGTATTTGATTCCAAGCCAGGGAAGATTGAAAATTTTAAATATGCGTTCCAAGTCAATGATTGGGCACCGTTCAGACAAAAACCATACCCGGTTGCGGAAAAACATTACCCACAAACTAAGAAAACACTGCAGGAGATGATGAATGCAGGTGTTATAGAAAAGATGGCGACACCATATGTTAGTCCATTAGTGATTGTGAGTAAACCGGATGGCTCAGTAAGGGTGTGTCTAGATGCCAGAAATTTAAATGCAAAAATCATACCAGAAAATGATTCGGCACCACCCATAAAAGAAATACTGAGGAAGTTCAAAGGCAAGAAGATTTTCACAAATATTGACATGACTTCTTCGTATCATCATCTCGAACTGGAAGAGAAAACCAGTTTGTTGACTGGGTTTCAGTTCGACCAACAAACATTTTGTTTTAGAAGATGTCCGTTTGGATTGAAGACCGCAGGATCTGCCTTAATAAGAGCGCTTGATCGAAACCTGTCAGAGGAAGTGAAAGATTGCACTATCCGATATGTGGATGATATTTTGCTTACCTCGGAGAATATTGAGGAACATTTAGAAAAGTTGAAGAAATTATTGAGGAACATTTAGAAAAGTTGAAGAAATTATTGGAAGACTTAAGAAGGGCAAATTTTAAAATTAATTTAAAGAAGTCAAATTTTTGTCAAAGGCAAGTAACATTTTTATGGCATGTGATTGATAAGGATGGTGTTAAACCAAATCCATGCAAATTGGAATCGATAAGGGATTTTCCAAGGCCTTTGAAAGTAAAGAACGTTCGCCAGTTTTTGGGATTGATTGGATTCTTCTCAGGACATTGTCCATCATACACCAAAACTGTTGCACCACTACAGGACCTTCTGAAGAAGGGGGGCAAGTGGAAATGGACGGAGGAAACAGAAAAAGCATTCGTGGAGGCCAAGGAAATGCTCTTAAATTACGTGAAGCTAGGGTATCCTGATTTTAATCAGAGATTTATCATTCAAACAGACGCATCCCAGATTGGAATAGGGGCAATGCTATATCAGGAAAACCCGGAAAACCCTGATAAGAAAAATTATCTAGCTTTCACAATTCGGAGACTGAAACCACACGAGAAAAAATATACGATCAGCGAAATCGAGCTGTTAGCGATATTGCACGCGCTGCAATATTGGCGAAAGATCGTATATGGGTTTCAGGTCATTCTAAGAACGGATCATAAAGCCTTAACCTTTTTGATGAAGACTGACTTATCCAGTCAAAGGTTGATGCGTTGGGCTTTATACATTCAACAGTTTGATGTCAAGATAGAATACTGCCCAGGAAAAGAAAATATAGTTCCAGACTACTTAAGTAGACAGCCAGAGTCCATAGAAGAGGAAGTAATGGCTATAGATTTGGAAGACAGGGATCAGCGTACTCTAAATGAGTTAAGAAGCATTAGTCAAAGGCAACGGGAGGATCCATGGATGAACATGCTCATATCTTTCCTTGAGGGAAGTTTGATAAGGGGAACACCAGCGTACACGGAAGCTAATAAGATAGCTCAAGACTACACGTTTTATAATGGATTATTATATAAGTTTGTAGACTCTGACCATACAAAATTAAGGATTGTTGTACCTGCAATTTTGCAGAGGAAAATAGTATGGTTAGCCCATAGATCGTTCGGACATATGGGAGTCGACAAAACAGTCTCGATGCTGAAAGAAGCATTTGTATGGCCGAGACTGAGAGAAACTGTAAGGGACACGCTAAAGACATGTGATTTATGTCAAAGGATCAAACCTAATGCATTTCTGATGAGGCAAAAGCCTATACCATTGTTGCCCGAAAGGCCAGGTCAAATCATATCTATTGATAACTTCGGACCTTTGCCAAAGGCAAGAAGAGGAAATTGACACATAATGGTGGCTATGGATGTCTTCACTAAAATGGTTGTCCTTGCTCCCATACAGAAGACTAGTACCAAACAGGTGTTAAAACGACTCAAAGAAAAGGTGATACCGATTCTGGGAAAACCTGAGAATTTGTTGTCGGATCACGGCAGTTGTTTCACCAGTGTAGAGTTCAGACAAGAATTAGAAAGACTTGGAATACGTCAGATTTTGTCAAGTACTCGCCATCCTGAGGCAAATCCTGTAGAAAGAGTGATGAGGGAAACGGCCAAGTACTGTAGAATATACTGTGCCGAAGAAAATTGGAAGTTGATAGATATCTTGGATATTATCGAATTTTGTATAAACAACACAATCCATGAATCTACGGGAGAGATACCAATAACGTTACATCGGAATGAGCAACCAGAGAGACCTTGGAGTCTGGTAATTCCTAGGCCAGCAGACGCTCAGCCTGGAAGAGATGTACGTATTAGAAGAGCCTTTGAGCATCTAAAAGCTCAAGCCGACAGGAGGAAAAGAAGAAATAGGCATAAGAGGTATCATCGACCATTATTAGCAGGAGAAATGGTGTTAGTAAAAAGACCAGCCATTTCGGATCCAGGGAACCATGTGTACAAGAAGTTCCAGAAAATGTACCACGGACCGTATCAAATAATCAGAGATTTGAGGAATAACGCATATAGAATTCGGCACTGTGAAACGGATCACGAAGTGACCATGAATTCAGCAAATTTGAAATTATATTACCCTCCCGAAGATTTCGATGAAGCAAATGAACAAGCCCTGGTTATGGAAACAGTTAGAGATGAAAAATCCACTTTTGATTGGAACGAAAAGGAGATAGAAAAAGATAATAGAGCTCAAGCATTCGAGTGCGAATGCGAATTGGAAAAATTGTATTGGGAAATCAAAGAAATAATTGATGATGATGATGATAATTGTTGTTTTAAGGGGCCTAACATCTAGGTTATCGGCCCCTGATGGTTTGAGTGATCGTGAAGATGAAAATGAAAAGCGAACTTAAAACTAAAACAAACTAATAACCTACATACTAGAAAAAGAAATGGAAAACTAAAGGAGAATAAGGCAAATAAAGGACAGGAGGAAAAGAAATGCCCTCAACCCTCGAAGAATGCGGATTGAGGGACTTGGAAGGAAGGAGAGCCATGAAAGGCAGATAGGAAAGTGAAAGAGGAGAGGGTCCGCCCCGAAGGTAAGGGACAAAAGGGGAAAACGGACCCAGCTCAGGAATCCCTCGGGGTCGCCAACTCCCGAACTCACCAGCCGTGAGCCCCTGAGGGTGTAGCATTATCTAGGGTGCACCAGAAGTGGTGGGGCTACATACACCCTGCCTCCTTAAGGGCCTTGAACACAAGGCAGGAGGTAAAAGGAAAAGAACAAGAAGGCTGGCCCCTCGCAGAAGGAGGGAATCAGGAAAGATGAGACAAGGGCCAATTAAGGCGGGAAAGGAAGAAATAATTGAGTTTATTGAAGAAGAAAATTTCAATTTAAGAAAGGAGAATGATGAAATAAGGAAACGGGTAGGGATAGACCAAACCCGTAAGGAAGAATGAGGTTCTGGGGACTTAAAGCCCAGACGGATAAAGGAAAAAGAAAGAAAGGGTAGGGACAGAGCATACCCGACCTACACAATTACCGGATACGACTTTAAAGAAATAAAAAGAGACGGAAGGTACGGACAACGTTATGATGGCTTCGACGAATAAAGAAAGATAAGATTAATTGAAATAAATTTCCTCAAAATTTTTCGAAAATTTATTTACCTAAGGAGGGGAGAGATGAACCCATGTGCCATAGGGTCCAAGGAGGTCGAATCCATGTATTTGCGGAAGAAATGAAAGAAACGTACAGTTTCTAATGTAACATAGAGAAAGATCAAGCCAGGATTCTAGCCTAACATTGTGCAAGCAGCGCGAGCCAGGTGTTCGAGAGATGAGATCACGCCTCTTGACATTCAGAAGGAGCTGGTCATGAGTATTAATAACCGAGTGGAAAATTTCGGCTGTTAGACAAGGAAGCCTGACTCGGAAATCGAGCTGAGCTTGCTTGAAAACGACAACACCGCTTATGCGCCAGAGGAGGAATAATTAAATTTAACCCGTTTACGAGTATAAAAATAAGTAAACAATTACAGTACGGTGAATCATTTCGAATTAGAGATTTTTGTGTAAAGAAAAACCCTTTAATAATTGCACAGGAGAAAACTGCAAACGCAAGTAGACGTCATAGGGGATTTACCAAGGCCTGTGGAGAGGGGAGAATGCAAATGAACAGCAACACCCACACAGTTGAGGACGAGAAATTAATTAATATCTCCGAATTGCACGATCGATTCTTATGCGCAATGAGATTATTTAACATTGAGAAGACGAGCTTTTTGAAGGTATAATTTTTATAATGGTGCAACCATTATTTTAAAAGTTGGGCACGGAAAGGGCTAGAGTCTTATCTTTTTGTAGCGAAAGAGTATAAAGCTCCTGGCATCACCAAGCCAAACATGCAGTTTCAAACAGTCCAGGGGACGTGACGCTGGAGCATCAGTACAAGCAGTTCCAAACAGCCCGAGGGGGGCGTTGCTACGCATCAGTATTCAGACAGCCGTGTGGGGCGTTATTCTGCTTCACACCGAAGACAGTTTACCAGTACTCCTTGAGGGGAGAAACGCTGTATTACACCGCAGAATTAATATCCGATAGCCACGCGCGTCGCAGTATTAATAACTTGCATGCCTCCATAAGGAGGTGTAAAGAAGAAATATTTAAGTATCGCCGTGTTGAAAAATTAGGAAAATCCTAGTTACTGGATTTTAGGTCCGACAGTACACAAGTTTACAGTGAAAAGTTCGTAAGATATAGTCAGAGCAGGCTGCGAACGTTGGACTTAAGGCGATAGGTCTTTAAATAAACGACCGAAAATATCATAACGTACGGAAGTACCGTAATAGAAAGATAAACAGTTATCTAATTGAAAGAACCCAACTAGGGAAAAACAGAGTAAGGTTCGCAACGTATTTCAGAAAAGTAGGAGTGCGAGAACCGAATAAACAAAGAAGAACGGAGACTATAGACATTATCTCCAGAAAGCAGACGAACTATTCTAAAGCACTAGACTCGAGAAGTACTAGCTGCTATAAAATAAATCCATCGATCATCGATAGGTTATCGAGGGGACCTCGATCCGAACAGACTTTCACTAGGATCGATAAACTAGATCTAAAAAAAGAAGCCGTTCAAGCTAGAGAAATAGCCGGTCATCCAGAATAGGATTCGAAGAATTAGGATTCCAGGGAAAAGTAGATGATTCGAGACTTTCGTATTCTGCAGGATAGGAAGCCGACATTGAATAAATTTCACCCTTGGAAACGGGAGATTAAGAGGTCACGTGTGATAGGCTAGGAAAATACGGCCTAGTGATCAAAAGTTGTGAAGTGTAAATCTATCAAGATTGTGTGTTAAAATAATATTTTTTAGTGTTTATTGTGTGTTCTAAATGGATACACCAGTGTATTAAAAATGTTGTCAATGTTAAGTGTATTGAATATGTGTCAAGAAGTGTTTGTACATGAGATGAATTTCTACAATATGGAGTAAGTTAAAAAGTGGGCCAAAATGAAACACCGCACAAGGATAAAGGTCATGAAACGACCTTAAAAAAATGTGAGTAATGAATTTCATTATATTTTGGTGTCGGGAAATGATTGTGTACAAATCCACCGGAGTTTTTGAGTAAAAGGGATGTGTTTAAATAAATAAATATTGAATAAACAAAAACGCGGTCTGGACAATAATAGAAATTTGAGAAACTATAAATAATTATGTAAAAGAATAAATCTAGTAGAGGAAATATATGAATAAAATGTCAGTGTATTTGACGAATGTCATAAGAGCAAGCGAAATATTAATAATTATCATGAAAGATATTTAAATAAAAGTAAATTTGAGTTTTATGAAAGAAATAGCTTTGGAGCTTGTGTAAAGAATGAAGATATGAGATAATAATAATAATAACCAAGTAAGGAAATATTAAATAAAGATCAAATTAATTGATGTGAACATAAGAGCGTTAGAGCCTTAATAAAAAGTATAGACATGATGTTCAAATGCATGTTCTTAACAAGAGAGAAAGTTATTGTCAAAGGAAAAGAATAATATAAAAATTGAGATGTGTATCAATTGTTAATATGATATTATCAGTTCTTTGGATGACGCTAGGCTTAAAATAAAGTATAGCGCAAAAGAGCGCAATTAAAATAAAATGTCACGCTAGGAACGCGTAAAAGTTAATGTACTTGGTAAATTACTTATGAGAGGTAGTTGATTGTAATGAATTGAGAATTGGTGTAAGTCCTCTATTTGTGACGTAGTATCACGAGGCCATTGTGTATGTTGTATTGAAAGGGAGCAAATGTATGGTATTGAGCGTAGGTCTTATAAGCTATAGGCTGACCCTAAATCGCATTTTGTATAGTCCTCTATATGGGAATGGTTCCCGAGGCATGTGAAGAGATTCGAACTCAGAATCCTCTTATTGTGAAAGCCCCTTTATTATTCGTCGTAGAATGTGTATTACTCTTCCCCAATCAATGAGGACCTTTCATAATTAATAAATGCCAAGATTACGAATGTGGTTTATGAGCCCAATAATATTGTTGAATGTACACGAGTAGAATGTCAGGTCTCCCCAAAGAATTGAGAATGAACGAAAAGCTGTTTTGTAAAAGCATTAAAGAGAGCTCTAGCTTAGACTAGACGGGAGGGTTCCCGCATAGTCATAAATAACTCTCAAGTATCACGGTCAGACCCTCGGAGCAGGAGGGGTGTCTGAAGGCCGTCTTGTAAGGAGTAATGAATACACCAGGAGTGTTTAAAGTTGTTAACGACCCGGGCGTTGAACCGAGGTCCTTGTAGATTGATATTTCCGCTTGCCTGTTCAGATCGTAGTTTTTTTTTGTGATAATGGTCTTATAAGACATATGAGATAAATAACAATCCCTATTGTAATGTTGTATGGAAGTAGGATTCCATGAGTTAATTGAAGGCGACTAGGTTCCGGGAGTGACCATAGTTTTTTGACTGTGTCAAGTATCTTCATACTCTGGAGTACACAAGTAATTTCCTGATTACCTTGATGTATTTGTAAAACTAGAGAGAGATGATAAAAGCTGAAAACCTGTGAAATGCCCAAATATTGAGTTAGATAATTAACATGTAATTTTAAATGTAATTATACATTTTTTTTATGATTAAGAAAATATAAAAAGTAGTATTTGAGGTGTATAAAGAATGACACCCTTATTACAGAAAGCATTGAGCCAAAAGAGCTCGGAGTTATATGAAACTTACAGTTGATGCTTTATGGAAGTAAAAATAATTAGGAATTGTTGGTTTATATGGAAACCATATGTTTTAATACAATATTTGTTTTATTCTTATGTTATTCCTTGTTCATTTGGAACAAGTAGATGATTATTGGTTAGTAATTTAATTGTTAATTGTTTGTAGCGCCATAATTTTGATTAATTAAATGTGTTAAAATAGGAGTTGATTTTGTTGTTATTTTTGCAAGTGTATCCTCTAATTAATCCAAAATATGTGGGTCACAGAGTGGGTGAACTTACCGCTACCCCGAAAATCCCGAATTGAGCTACGCTGGTATACTGTGATCTGCATATTTCTTGCTAAAAGGGCACAGTATATGCACCGGGATATCAAAAGATTTGTTTTAGGTTGTCGTAGTTGCAACGTGAGCAAACCTGCTGTCAATAGTAGAGTGGGATTTCTGTCTTCAGAGCCCGTGTTGCGTCCTATGGAGAGGTTGTATATAGATTTCGTTGGGCCTTTTCCGAAATAGAGGTTAGGTAACCGTTTCGCGCTAGTCAGTGTCGATGGATTCTCGAGATTTTGCTGGATTTTTCCCACCAAGATGAGCAACACTGCTGCTGTCATTAAGTGTTTGAAGGTCATCTTTACCTCATTTGGTCCCTGTCAGTACCTCATTTCTTACAATGCCCGTACCTTTTCTTCTAATCAGTTCCGTAACTTCTGTTTCGAGTATTCAATTTCTCATGTTACAACTACTCCGTATTATCCTAACCCTAGTTTGGCCGAGAGGGTCAATAGGAATTTGAGAGCTGCGTTAATCGCTTATAATCGGGACAATCATGCTAAATGGGATTCCTCATTGCATTGGTTGGCCTATGCTTTCAATACTGCTGAGCACGAAAGTCATGGTAAACCCCCATTTTCTTTGATGCACGCGTTCGTGCCAAATTCTCCGTTGTCAAACCTGTGGTCTCTTAATGAACTCCTTCCCGATCAGCCTAGTCCTGAGCGAGTTCGTGAAATTTGGAAGGAAGCTCAGCGTGCTATCAAGATATCTCACGACAAGTTGGCCCAGAGGTACAATGAAGGTCGTGGTCAGAATAAATTTAAAGTTGACGATCTTGTGTATGTCAATTTTTTTTAAGGAAAACTCCTGGTCATCAAGTAAGTGGCAAGCTCATGCCAAAATTCCGTGGTCCGTATAGGATTTTATCCTTTCCTACCGATGTTACTGTCCTGTTGGAGGACAATGAAAGAAGGCGCATTTTTCGAACTCACTTGTCATACTGTAAACGCGCTGGTGAACGTGAGGCAGAGGAAGCCGAGGAAGCAGAGAACGCAGGATGCGAAGTGTAGTGTGAGTTGTAGAAATTTCCCTGTGCAGTGATTTGGTGACTGTGATCTCTCTTATTTCTGTGTTTGATACCGTTGTAGTGAACATCGATATGTTCTGAGTCGTGGTACTCTTGTTCTGGTGTGTGTGTGGATATCAGGGATTACTGCGTTTGCTCGCAGCCCTGGTGTCGGACCTTTCCTCGTTGAATTTTGTCTGTGCGCTGTGTATAGCGCAGAGTTGTCAAGGACTGTTGATTCATTCTTTGTGCGTGGTGCACATTGTGAAGTAGTGACTGTACCTGGTTACGTTGTTGAGGTGATGAAGGTTGCCCTGCATTTGCTCGCAGGCGCCTTGGTGTTGCAGGAGATGACCCGTTGGGTGGAATTGGTAAAATTTCTGTTTTTTGACTCACTGTTCCTGTCATTGTGTTGGTAAGTTGTGAAGGTGTTCGAGGAGTGTGTGTTCCTGGTTCTTCTCTGCGTTCCGTCTAGGTGTGTGTTCTGTTCTGAATTTCCTGTTCTAGAGGGCATTTGATGTGTAAGTGATGTAATATAAAAGGTAAATTGTAAATGTAAATGTTGGAAATTTGTTGACACCAGTTGTAATCTGTGTGGTGACAAGGTAACTGTTTCATGTTTCTCCCCTGTATTGTGAGAGCTGAGCCATTCCTGTGGTCGTGGGTTTCCCCTAGATTTCCTTCCGTGCGGCCCCATCTCAGCATTTTCTCACTAAAGTGAAAGATGTATAAAGATTTTCTATTTATTCAATATAGCATTGTATCATTAGGATTTTGGTTGGGTACCAGTTCTGGTAGTTGACTACTCCAGTGGAGTGGAGGTAATACAAGTTCAAGAGAACGCTGTCCAGTGTTTCTTTCCCATTTTAAATACTTAACATTAACGTTATTCTGCAAAACCTAAATTCTGCGTGTGCGTTGTGTGTGCATCGCCCCTACGAAAGTGAATGTGATCTCGTATCACTAAGGCAAGCGAATTGCCAAGTCCTTGCTCGCTCAGTGAAAAGTCCTAACATGTGCTACGGAAGTTGCTCAAGCTCTCGCCCTGGTCTCTTGTCAGACCAGCCGCATTCTTCGACCCTGCTGGTGAAGAAGCCAACCCGACCTTGTGTTGCGTCTCTGCGTGCTGTGTCTGCTCTTAACCTTGGCTGTTTCAGGGGTGGTCCAGTGTGAGGGTGGCACCCCTCACATCTGGAGACGGTGGTGGCCTGTGCCAAGGTCACTGTCATGACGTCATCCAACATCCGGTGGTGATCCTGATGCCTGCTGGTCGGTACGGATGGTGATCTTTTCCTTGATGTCGACCCTGGATGCTGAACGACTGGAGTGGTGATATGGTGATGCTGGAGTGGTGACATGGTGGTCATCTGGTATGGTGATATGGTGCTGTTGGCGTTCCGTCTTACCAACCCCTGGGGTCTTCACGACATCATTAGTTGGGCACTTCTACCTTCCTGCAGTTTCGACTTCCTGGTGCAGTCAGTGACGCATGAACAAACATTATTTTGCCTGCTGGCGAACCAAGCTATCCTCAAGACAACTTACAGGGGGGCCTTCTTCCTGTCGGCTCACCCCTACTGTTGGCTCTATGAGGGGGAGGCTGTGCCACCCTAAAGACTGGCACACGTTCCTGCCCCTGCCCACAGCTCCCCCGGCGGTCTTTTGATGATGATGATAATTGTTGTTTTAAGGGGCCTAACATCTAGGTTATCGGCCCCTGATGGTTTGGGTGATCGTGAAGATGAAAATGAAAAGCGAACTTAAAACTAACTACTAACCTACGGCGGTCTTTTCTACGAGACTTTGTGAACCTTTCCACGGCATATTTGAATGTCCCGCCGCTGACTCCAGTCCTCCCCTTTCCCGGCGAGTGAACTGTTCCGGCCCGACGAGTGAACTGTTCCGGCCAGGCGAGACTTAAGTCTTGGTGTCCTTCTCAGACGCTATTGGCCCGGCTGGTTCAAATGGGACCAATGGTGTGCTCCCACGTCAATGACTTGCATTTTGAATAAGCCTGACCCTGGCCTACCAACCGAAATGTCCTTCTGGTTAGGCCAGCGAGGTGCTATCTGCGACTGTGGGGACCTGCCAAGGATGGCAGCGTCCACTTCCTAATTTCTCCGCAAGGCGCGCGCGACACATCTTGTCGCCCGCCAGGCAGCGTGCTCTGAGAGTGAGTCTCTCCCCCACTAGCTTCTGAACCATGCAGCGTACAAGAGTGACTGCGCCCGAGCTCTTGGAGCCCGCCATTTCTAGGCCTCATTGCCTGTCTTCAGACTGAGGTAATGTCCTGCTCCGATTCTACATAAAGCAGTGTTTGTAATAATTTCTTTCATGTGACTAGGGAATTCTTAATAACCCTCATGGTGTCGTCATGAGAAAGCAACATTCTACGTATATTTCACATCAATCTCCGAACCATAACTTGAACTAACTAACGGTTATACTTCGTTCTTAACGTCTTTGTCTTATAGAAAGACCAATAACTATTGCTATGTAAATCAAGCTTCATTATGTTGCGTGTGAATGCCATTTAATTTTGTGATCTTTGAATTAAGTTGCTTGTAATGTATTTTGGAGGGTATTTTAGTGAGATTGTCTTGAATATGGTGTGTTGCTAACGGCTTGCCTCGTGGTGGGCAGTCGGGAGCAACACTAACTCGTGCTTTGGCAGCGGTCATGCGGGGTTGTGTTTAAATGAGCTTCGCTCTAAGGCATTGTTCGGCCTTTTGGTATTTTCTTTCCATTTCTAAGTTTTATGATTTTGAGTTCTTGTTTTTTTCTCCTTCAGAGTTCCTTGTGTTTTCGAACCTTCTCGAAGCCTCATGGCTTTAGTTCATG
This sequence comes from Meconema thalassinum, assembly GCA_946902985.2. Lineage (NCBI taxonomy): Eukaryota > Metazoa > Arthropoda > Insecta > Orthoptera > Tettigoniidae > Meconema > Meconema thalassinum. The sequence goes on from OX336392.1 coordinate 474,678,042, forward strand.
TTACGGTAGGGCAATTTTCTGCCATTTTTTTGTTTTCGTCTTTATCTCAGCCCATGGCGGGGCAACCTATATTCCATGTTGCCAAGGAATATATCTTCTGTGCTGATTTATTTTAAATGCTGGTCAAACATGACCGTTGGCATTTCTCCTCACCATGCGGGATACAGATAGAGTTAGGAGTGTTCTTTTACGATATGTTTTGTTTTCCACATTGTATTTCCATTTTTATATAATATATTATTTTTCTTTAGATGTTTAACCATGGACCTTTTCTTTAGTGTTGTGGCATGCCACCTATTAGCATCATCCAGACCCACGCCTTTGTAACATGAGGCCCAAATCCACACCTCGGGTATTCAACCCGCCTGGTTAGCCATTCTTGGGAATGGTTGCCAGAGTCGCGTGGTAGCGAGAGCGTGATCTGATTTCCGCATCTCCTGCGCGCGACAGTAAGTGAACATCCACGGAGGGGCCTTGCCAGGTACTCGGACGATACAGGAGACAGCTAATGAATGTTTAAATTATTATTGGTTTACCATTTTATTAATGAATTGTATTTTTATTTTGTTTGTTTTAGATAATCTGCATACCAGTTGCAGGAGACAAAAAACTCATTCCACTTGAACCTATAAAAAGATAAACGCAGGGCTCTTTTACTAAGCAAGGTGAGATTTTTTAAAATTATATATATATAATTCCTAAACACCATGTTAAACTTCTTATGGGGGACTTCAATGCTCAACTTGGTCGAGAAGCCAAGTATAGGAAAATCATTGGAAACTATCCTGCCCACAAAAGAACCAATCAAAATGGTGAGCGATTGGTCTCCATTGCGAAACATAGATTTACATTTGTGAAACAAACATGTTACAAAAGAGTTAATTGATGTGAAAAACATCATGATCCAGTAATCAATCAGGAATGTGTGCATTAAAGCATTCATTCATGACCAGTCATTATATTGTGAATTGAATGTTATTTGTGAAATAGAGCAACACTGTATGATGCTTTGTTCATTTCAAATGTTATTCCTTGCTATAATCACAGAGTGATTTCTGGTTATTTTTACATCGTGTGATGTGATATGTGTCACAGAACTGGTCACATAACGAGCACACGCAGAGTTCATTTGGGGCGTGGTAGGACATGTTTTTACATATTTTATGGTGGTACCCATGCACTGCTTACTTTATCACCACATGTCTTAGTTTCTGATTGGCGCTGGTCTAGTTCCGGTTGATCATGGCATCCGTGCTGTAAAATTCTAGTGGGATGTCTTCTCTCTTATCTCTGCTAGGTGCGCTTCAGCATTCTTTGTTGATGGAAGCTGTAATTTTGTTCTTATTTCTTCGACGAGGAAGGGTTCCCGTGCTAATTCATAAGTTAGGCGGGAGCGCGTGTATTTTGAGACCCTTATCCAGACTTTCCAAGGATTGCGAAGCCAAGCTCGGCGTGCGTGGATTCACCCTGCGCTAGGGCCCCAACAGGGGCCTTAGTAGTAGGAACACCCAGGGCACACACACAACCGCCAAGCTTGTAACCACAGTTGGGGACCAATAGGGACCCAGCTAGGTTTCTTGCTTCCGTCTTGATGATATCCTCGGTGCCTATACTAAGGCGTTCTCTAGTGGTTCGACCCAAGTCGTACACGGTAAGCAACATCCCGTGGCGGCGAGCTTCGTACCGGTATAGGTATAGCCTGGTTGGTCAACGCCAACTCGCCGAAGGATAACGTGTTTTAGGGATGTAAGTGATGTGCGCGCAGATGTGTTATTGAATAGCCCCCGGAGTAGCGAACCATTGGGGTCTAACACAAGGCTGCAGCCCCACAGTCCATGGGTAGGGCTGTGGGTTAGCCAGGTCGCCCACCCATCACCAGTCCCCTTCGACCGGAGAAAGGAACACGTTACAGGTGACTAAACAGCATGGACACACTGAACAGTCAAAATCTCCCCCCCCCCCCCCATTAGCTTTAGATACTGATCAATCAACTGATCACCTACCAGTCGCACAGCGACCGTAAAACAGCCTGGCACCCCGCCGGAGGAATCGACGAACCCTTTGCAGCCGGGGTGTGGAACCAGGAGCGAGACTGCTAGCTACAGGGCAGAGCACCCAGCTACCAGACTCCAACCCGGATACGACGATACAGGTGACAATCGTCCAAGCACCTCCACAGGAGGAGGTGCCATCGCCACCCCTCGATACAACACACGATCACAGACATCACGAACCCCTGACGAGATCAGGAGATGCAAATTCCAACGCTCCCTACGAGCCTATGCCAAAAGAGTGCTTGCAAAGGAGCGAACTGCCTGCACCCAGCCGCTACCCTCAGATAGCGACACCTCAGATACCAACAACGATCCCCCAGAGGATGCACCACAGCCACAGGGCGGAGACGCCTCCCCAGGTCCAGAACAACCAAGAGCCAGTGCCCCCCCCCCCCCCCAGCACCCGAACCTGTCACCTATGGTGGAGGACGACCTCGGTGCGAATGCTCTATGCAGTGCGCCCTCTGCAACTGGTATCGATAGTGGTGAAGCACGTACGTGGCCAACTAGACAGTATGTAAAAGTGGGTGACCGCTCTGTCTTAGCCACGAACGTCACTGACCACTAATTGAAGAACCGTCCCGAGCAGGCGGCTGGGGATAGCAATTTTCTTCATAAATAAGTCAATGTCCTACAAGACAATGACAATAGATTCACACATGAACAGTCCACCATATGTATATCTAGCGTGCTCTGCAAAGCCGCCCCTGGAGGAGGCTTCCGCCAAGGCCACACCATTCGTGAGCCTATATTCCGCTACAGTGTGGCGCGATGGCCAGCTGCTAAAGTCTCAGCCATGCAGATACAGTTTGGCCCCGCGCGAATATTGAGCACCCTGGAACGAGGCCTATGACGGTGCGTCGCCCAATGAACGTATGATTGGTACCGCCCTACAGTCAACGCTCGGCCTGAAGTGCACCAATTCCATTAAAGGGATACCTACCAGCTTCGAACAGGAGTGGGATTTCCATGATACTAGTGCGATGTATGCCAACCTCCTTTATTGGGCTATGGTTTTAGATCAATACACGTACGTAGGTGTGGCTCCCACGGCAGAGGCTTTTCCCGACGGAAATGATGATGATGATGATGATGATAATTGTTGTTTTAAGGGGCCTAACATCGAGGTTATCGGCCCCTAATGATCTGGGTGATAGCGAAAATGATAATGAAATGGAAACCAGAACAAAATTATCGAAGACTGAAAATTCGTACAAAAAGGAACTCACATGGAAACAACTCACAATATGGTCCTACAAAAGGGAATTTAGAACGAAAAGTTGCACAAAAAGAATAGATTGAAAAAGACCCTCAAAACGTAGGCTAGATTCAAAATACGTACAAAATGCAAAGTAGCGCCGAAATACTTACAAAATGCAACTGAAATTCAAAATACTTACAAAATGCAAATGAGATCGAAATTACGTACAAAATGCAATTGAAATTGAAAATACACAATGCAATTCAGATTGAAATATCCCAGTTCCAATCCAAATTATTCACAAAGTGCAATTGAAATTCAAAATACTTACAAAATGCAATTGAAATTGAAAATGCTTACAAAATGTACGGTAGATTCAAACGACTCATGTGGATTGACAATACTTACAAAAAGCAATTTAGATTGAAAATACTTGACAAATGTAATTTAGATTCAAAATACCCACAAAATGCAATTGAGAATCAAAATATGTGCAAAATGCCCACCAAACAAAATGCAATTTAGATTCAAAATTCGTGCGAAATGCGGTTTTGGTTGAAAATACTTACAAAATGCAATTGAAATTCAAAATACTCACTAAAATGCCCTGACGCCTGCATTGAAAGACTTACTAAAAAGCAATTTAGATTGTCAATCTTTACAAAATGCAATTGAGGTTGAAAACAATCGCGAAATGTAATTTAGATCGAAGAGACTTACAAAATGCAACATAGATCAAAAATGCCTTTAAAAAAATGGTAAAAGGGAATTTAGATACACGGTGATTCGAGTAACAAAAACAGTGCGGGAATCTTAAAGAGAAAAGGAAATAGAAGGAAAAGAGGAGAGGAGAGGGGAGAGAGGAGAAGGTCCGCCCCAAAGGGAAGGGACAAAAAGGGGAAAACGGACCCAGCTCAGGAATCCCACGGGGTCGCCAACGCCCGAACTCACCAGCCGTGAGCCCCTGAGGGTGTAGCATTATCGACGGTGCACCAGAAGTGGTGGGGCTACATACACCCTGCCTCCTTAAGGGCCTTGAGCACAAGGCAGGAGGTAAAAGGAAAATAAAAAGAAGGCTGACCCCTCGCAGAAGGAGGGAATCAGAAAAGATGAGACAAGGGCCAATGAAGGCGGGAAAGGAAGAGACTCCCTAGGCCTCGGATACCCTAATACCGTCGGGGTCGGAAGAGAACAAGAGTTGACCAAGGGAGGTCGACAGGAAAGAAGAAAGAGAGGAGCCGGCACAAGTAAGTGGAAGCAATGCCGGACTCAGCTGGGGCCCCGTGGTCGCCAACCCACAACCCACTAGATGTGAGCCCCTGGGGGGGACGGAAATGATCCCACGTGGATAGACACGTCTAGTGTGAACGATATAAGCGACACTATCAACGACGTGATCCTCAAGCAATACATCTGCCTGGTCGAGAGAACCGACTTTCATGAAAAGGACATGCTCCTGGTTTACTGGCTTAGCAAACCAGGCGTACGTATCAAGGGCCCATTTGGCCCTACAGGCCAGCATTTCCACTCCACGTACATCGCCTGGCCCTCCATTGAGGTGGCCATCTTAGCTCACAGAGCAGCTCCACCCGCAGCTCCGGCCGCGACAGTGCCCACAGCCGAATCTGTTATGGGTTTTGCTTTCAAGCTGGCATCGACTCGAGGTGAAGTGCAGCACTTCCTCCGTGGCGTCTATGTGGCCATGGACATACTAGGAACTCGCTTCACCACTTACGACGCGCACCACTACGGAATGCGCAGCGATCTGTCTATAACAGACTTCCAGTTGAACAACCCTCTGGATTACAATGTTTTGGCGCGCATATTGAAGGTCTTTCCACACGACCCTCTCAAAGACAGCCGCGATGCCAGAGCCTGGATGGGCGCACGCGCGAAGGCACGAGTCAGGGCAGCGTGCCTCTATACTGCAGCACTTTCCTATGCTGCCACCACCCTACTATACGACATACAGTTCTCCACAAGAGACGTTGTTGAATGGTGTAGCAACGGGGGGACAGACTCGCTTGTCAATATGATCTTGTACTCTGACTTCAACACCCCGAGCGCCCAGTACCCAGACGACGTGGTCATGGCCTATGGCAGGTACGCGCAATCTTCCCATTGTGCCTAGGATGATGATAATAATTGTTGTTTTAAGGGGCCTAACATCGAGGTTATCGGCCCCTAATGATCTGGGTGATAGCGAAAATGATAATGAAATGGAAACCAGAACAAAATTATCGAAGACGGAAAATACGTACAAAAAGGAACTCACATGGAAACAACTCACAATATGGTCTTACAAAAGGGAATTTAGAACGAAAAGTTGCACAAAAAGAATAGATTGAAAAAGACCCACAATACGTAGGCTAGATTCAAAATACGTACAAAATGCAAAGTAGCGCCGAAATACTTTCAAAATGCAACTAAAATTCAAAATACTTACAAAATGCTGATGAGATCGAAATTACGTACAAAATGCAATTGAGGTTCAAAATACTTACAAAATGCAATTGAAATTGAAAATACACAATGCAATTCAGATTGAAATATCCCAGTTCCAATCGAAATTATTCACAAAGTGCAATTGAAATTCAAAATCCTTACAAAATGCAATTGAAATTGAAAATGCTTACAAAATGTACGGTAGATTCAAACGACTCATGTGGATTGACAATACTTACAAAAAGCAATTTAGATTGAAAATACTTGACAAATGTAATTTAGATTCAAAATACCCACAAAATGCAATTGAGAATCAAAATACGTGCAAAATGCCCACCAAACAAAATGCAATTTAGATTCAAAATTCGTGCGAAATGCGGTTTTGGTTGAAAATACTTACAAAATGCAATTGAAATTCAAAATACTCACTAAAAGGCCCCGCAACCTGCATTGAAAGACTTACTAAAAAGCAATTTAGATTGTCAATCTTTACAAAATGCAATTGAGGTTGAAAGCAATCGCGAGATGTAATTTAGATCGAAAAAAACTTACAAAATGCAACATAGATCAAAAATGCCTGAAAAAATCGCTAAAAGGGAATTTAGATACACGGTGATTCGAGTAACAAAAACAGTGCGGGAATCTTAAAGAGAAAATGAAATAGAAGGAAAAGAGGAGAGGAGAGGGGAGAGAGGAGAAGGTCCGCCCCAAAGGGAAGGGACAAAAAGGGGAAAACGGACCCAGCTCAGGAATCCCTCGGGGTCGCCAACGCCCGAACTCACCAGCCGTGAGCCCCTGAGGGTGTAGCATTATCGACGGTGCACCAGAAGTGGTGGGGCTACATACACCCTGCCTCCTTAAGGGCCTTGAGCACAAGGCAGGAGGTAAAAGGAAAATAACAAGAAGGCTGATCCCTCACGGAAGGAGGGTATCAGGAAAGATGAGACAAGGGCCAATTAAGGCGGGAAAGTGAAAGACTCCCTAGGCCTCGGATAACCTAATACCATTTGGGTCGGAAGAGAACAAAAGTTGACCAAGGAAGGTCGACAGGAAAGAAGACGGAGAGGAGCCCGGCACAAGTAAGTGGAAGCAATGCCGGACTCAGCTGGGGTCCCGTGGTCGCCAACCCACGTCCCACTAGATGTGAGCCCCTGAGGGGCATTGTGCCTAGGGTCAACAGTGTCCGTAGACAACTACCACGGTGCCACCTGGCTCGGCCCCTCTGGGCAAGCTCCCCAAGCTGCCAACTACTACCAGCACATGCAAGCCACGCAACCCCCAAGGCAGCTCTCATTGCTATGCATTGATGAATGGATACTCGCACGCCCCCTAGAATGGGGCATCTCCGGTCCCTGCCCTGTCGTGTCCTTTGACGGAGAGGTCCAAACCAGGGGAGAGGGTGCAACAGTAGGGTGGTTTGCATACTATGGCACACATGATTATAATCATAGACTGGCTAGCACATGTCCCAATGATCTAGTCACTTACGGGCCAATTGCCCTAAACGTGATATTTGGAGCATTGGAGCCCCGTGCTAAGCCTATTATATCACGACAGGCTAGCCAATGGAGGCTCAACTGTCTAGCCCAATGGCAGGCCACTGAACCCATACCAGATGACTTGAGACAAGACCTCTACATTCTTGAGCCATGCACTCTAATGAGTTATGGTTTCCATGCTAATGCTATATGGGCGCCGCGGGAATGTTAACGCATTAGCCAACATACGCAATAAAGCCGTCGAGAACGCGGGGTTGGCACTGTCAAGTGAGAATTGTGTATTTACAAACACTAAAATTGATCAGTGTTATGTTACAACATTAATACGAAGTGTTTCTTTGAACATTAGTATTCATATTACAGAAGATCAAACAGAATAGCTGACATATCCACTTACACCTATTTTTCAAGAGTGTGTTAAATTATAAAAATAAGAACTTTTTTATATAGAAACAAAAATGGAAAATTAAAAAAATGACAAAAATTACTGCATATATTCATTTCTGATATAAGTAGAGAGATTTCAGGCCAATTTAGCTCAGTTATTCAATTATTATTTTAAAAAATGTTAATTATAGAAGGTGATGCAATAAATATTTCCACCACTGTATAAAAATAATGCCTACAGATCAGAGGCTTGCATCAGATGCACTGCTACAAAGGTGTACCAAAGGAAAGACTCAAAATCCAAATGAGAGCCTTCATAGTATTCTTTGGAATAATTGTCCAAAAGAAGGTTTTGTATGTAATAAGAAACTTGAGCTTAGTATTGTGAGTGCTGTAAGTGAATTCAACATGGGGTGTGTTAGAACACTTGAAGCCATAGAGTTCATCAGAGGGAAGCCAGCACCAACACCTGCAATGAAAATCAGTACCCAGCGTGACCAAAAGCGCATAAGACGAAGTGGGAAAAGGTGCTCAGGTGACAGCAAGGAGTTAAGCAAAAAGAACAAGGTGATGAAAATATCACTGGAGGAGAATATGATGATGATAATTGTTGTATTAAGGGGCCTAACATCGAGGTTATCGGCCCCTAATGATCTGGGTGAGAGCGAAAATGAAATGGAAACCAGAACGAAAATTATGTGAGACGGAAATTAGTACAAAAAAAGATGGAAACAACTAACAATATGGTCTTACAAAAGGGAATTTAGAACGAAAAGACGCACAAAAAGAATAGATTGAAAAAGACCCACAAAATGTAAGCTAGATTCAAAATACGTACAAAAAGCAATGTAGCGTCGAAATATTTACAAAAGGCAACTGCAATTGAAAATACTTACAAAATGCAAATGAGATCGTAAATACGGACAAAATGCAATTGAGATTCAAAATACTTACAAAATGCAATTGAAACTGAAAATACACAATGCAATTCAGATTGAAATATCCCAGTTCCAATCCAAATTATTCACAAAGTGCAATTGAATTTCAAAATACTTACAAAATGCAATTGAAATTGAAAATGCTTACAAAATGTACGGTAGATTCAAACGACTCATGTGGATTAACAATACTTACAAAATGCATTTAGATTGAAAATACTTGACAAAATGTAATTTAGATTCAAAATACCCACAAAATGCAGCTGATGATGACGATAATTGTTGTTTTAAAGGGCCAAACATCTAGGTTATTGGCCCCTGATGGTTTGGGTGATCGTGATGATGATAAAAATGCAAACTAGAACTAAAACTAACTACTAACTTACGAGAAGTAGAATCGGAAAACAAAAGGAGAATAAGGCAAATAAAGGACAGGAGGAAAAGAAATGCCCTCAACCCTCGAAGAATGCGGATTGAGGGACTTGGAAGGAAGGAGAGCCATGAAAGGCAGATAGGAAAATGAAAGAGGACAGTGTCCGCCCCAAAGGCAAGGGACAAAAGGGGAAGAACGGACCCAGCTCAGGAATCCCTCGGGGTCGCCAACTCCCGAACTCACCAGCCGTGAGCCCCTGAGGGTTTAGCATTATCTAGGGTGCACCAGAAGTGGTGGGGCTACATACACCCGGTCTTCTTGAGGGCTTTCAGCAGAAGATAACAAGAAAAGAAAAAGAAGGCTGAACCCCTCGCAGAAGGAGGGTATCAGAAAAGATGAGACAAGGGCCAATTAAGGCGGGAAAAGAAGAGACTCCCTAGGCCTCGGATAACCTAATAGCGTCGGGGTCGGAAGAGAACAAGAGTTGACCATGGGCGTTCGACAGGAAAGAAGACGGAGAGGAGCCCGGCACAAGTAAGAGGAAGCAATGCCGGACTAAGCTGGGGTCCCGTGGTCGCCAAATCACTTCCCACTAGATGTGAGCCCCTGGGGGGGGGGGGGGGCACAAAATGCAATTGAGAATCAAAATATGTGCAAAATGCCCACCAAACAAAATGCAATTTAGGTTCAAATTCGTGCGAAATGCGGTTTAGGTTGAAAATACGTACAAAATGCAATTAAAACTCAAAAAACTCACTAAAATGCCCTGACACCTGCATTGAAAGATTTACTAAAAAACAATATAGATTGTCAACCTTTACAAAATGCAATTGAGGTTGAAAACAATCGCGAGATGCAATTTAGATCGAAAAAAAACTTACAAAATGCAACGTAGATTAAAAATACCTTAAAAATCGCTAAAAGGGAATTTAGATACACGGTGAATCAAGTAACAAGAACAGTACGGGAATCTTAAAGAGAAAAGATAATAGAATGAAAAGAGGAGAGGAGAGGAGAGGGGAGGAGATGATGATGATAAGTGTTGTTTTAAGGGGCCTAACATCGAGGTTATCGGCCCCTGATGAAATGAAATGGCGTGAAATGTAAGGATGAAGATAAAAACAGCTCACTGCTATGGATGAAACGAAAATGGTTTATATAAAATAGACAGTGAGCCCCAACAATTATGCCTTATTTGAATAAAAAAGAATAAAAGGTGGATGGTAAAACACAATAAAACAAATAAGGCATGGTGAACATTAAAATAGATGAACACAATAAAAAACATAAAACTAACTTAACCTGAATTAAAAGTCTTAAATTAAATCCTAAAAAAGTAACCACTCTCCCTCATGAACCGGATGACGAGGTCAGCTGACGGCCCGTCATCACGGAGAATAAGGGAGAGGGTATTAGGCAGTTTAAGAGTCTTTCGCAGATCGGCCAGATCAACACACTCCTAGAGCATGTGTGCCACAGTTAGATAGGCACCGCAAGTACACACAGGAGGGTCTTCTCTCTTTAGCAAGTGGGAGTGCGTAGCAATCCCATGGCCGATCCGAGAGTCGACAGAGTACCACAGCTTCCTTCCGGAGAGATCGGAAGGAAGATTTCCACACCTTCGTTGTCTCCTTGATGCCTCTCAGTTTGTCGGGTGGAGGCGTGGCACGCCACGCTTCCTCCCAATGCGACAGGATCGAATGCCGCAACTGTGAGCGCACATCACTAGCAGGCACCTTATACGGTAGCGAGGGCAGTGCGACTGCCTCTCTCGCCGCCTGATCAGCAAGCACGTTTCCAGCAATACCCATGTGGCTAGGAAGCCACACAAAGGTCACCCCGGTTCCCGCGTTACACGCACTGACGAGCAAGTCGTGCACACGCTGGATCAACGGATGCTTCGGGAAACACACATCGATCGCTTGCAGCAGACTCAGAGATTCAGTACACACAAGAACGTGCTGGTGATCGTCCGATAACGTGTACCGCAGAGCCTCTAAGATGGCATAGAGCTCCGCTGTGTACACGCCACAGGCCTCGGGAAGTGAAAAGAGAAACCGACGATCTTCAACCACAAATGCACAGCCTACCCTCGAACCGTCCGTGAATAGAAGCCCTGATCCTGGATACCGGCTCACCACGGACTGGAACAGCCTCCGATGGACGGAGGAGTCAGTGTCCGACTTGGGGCCGGTGTGCAAATCCAGGATGATATCGGGGCGAGAGACCATCCACGGAGGGGCCTTGCTGGGTACTCGGACAATACAGGAGACAGCTAATGAATGTTTACATTATTATTGGTTTACCATTTTATTAATGAATTGTATTTTTATGATGATGATGATAATTGTTGTTTTAAGGGGCCTAACATCTAGGTTATCGGCCCCTGATGGTTTGGGTGATCGTGAAGATGAAAATGAAATGCGAACTTAAAACTAAAACTAACTACTAACCTATATACTAGAAGAAGAAATGGAAAACTAAAGGAGAATAAGGCAAATAAAGGACAGGAGGAAAAGAAATGCCCTCAACCCTCGAAGAAGGCGGATTGAGGGACTTGGAAGGAAGGAGAGCCATGAAAGGCAGATAGGAAAGTGAAAGAGGAGAGGGTCCACCCCAAAGGTAAGGGACAAAAAGGGAAAACGGACCCAGCTCAGGAATCCCTCGGGGTCGCCAACTCCCGAACTCACCAGCCGTGAGCCCCTGAGGGTGTAGCATTATCTAGGGTGCACCAAAAGTGGTGGGGCTACATACACCCTGCCTCCTTGAGGGCCTTAAGCAGAAGGCAGGAGATAACATGAAGAGAAAAAGAAGGCTGACGCCTCGCAGAAGGAGGGAATCAGAAAAGAAGAGACAAGGGCCAATTAAGGCGGGAAAGGAAGAGACTCCCTAGGCCTCGGATACCCTAATACCGTCGGGGTCAGAAGAGAACAAGAGTTGACCAAGGTAGGTCGACAGGAAAGAAGACAGAGAGGAGCCCGGCACAAGTAAGTGGAAGCAATGCCGGACTCAGCTGGGGCCCCGTGGTCGCCAACCCACGCCCACAAGATGTGAGCCCCTGGGGGAAATTGTATTTTTATTTTGTTTGTTTCAGATAATCTGCATACCTGTTGCAGGAGACAAAAAACCCATTCCACTTGAACCTATAAAAAGATAAACGCAGGGCTCTTTTACAAAGCAAGGTAAGATTTTTTAAAATTATATATATATAATTCCTAAACACCATGTTAAACTTCTTATGGGGGACTTCAATGCTCAACTTGGTCGAGAACACAAGTATAGGAAAATCATTGGAAACTATCCTGCCCACAAAAGAACCAATCAAAATGGTGAGAGATTGGTCTCCATTTGCGAATACCATATCTTGCAGATCATGTCGACACACTTTCGCCATCTTCCCAGAAAGCAGACAACATGGCGATCTCCTGTCGACGCCATCGGAGAGTTTCAAATAGATCACGTCGCAATCTCTAGGAAAAACAGCCCTGAGATTATGAATGTTAAGGTTAAAAAAGGCATAAACGTGGCTTCAGACCACTATATGTCCATAATTAAATTCAAACCGGTCCCTGCAAACACCAACAAGACGCCCAAACAAATTATTCGCTTCGACACTGATAAACTCAAACAGAATGTAACAGAGTTCCAGGAAAAGGCTCGACCAATCGACTGTGACTTTAACAACACAAAAAACCGCCTGATCGAGGCTGCCAAGGAAATTGCTGAAATTAAAAGAAGCAAGAAACATGCCTGGTGGAATGATACATGTGTTTCAGTTCTCAAGAAAAGGCTCGATGCATGGAAACAATATTACTCAACAAAATCGCTAACTGATTGGGAAACCTACAAAGCCCAACGAGCCCAGACAGCTAAAGTGATCCGAGCTGAGAAACGTAAATATGAAAAGTCACTTATTGAGAGGATCGACAAAGACTTTAAAAGAAACAACACTAGAGAGTACTACGGAACTTTCAAAAGGAAACTTACGGGTTGTAAACCTCCGTCGTTATGCTTTCAGCGAAAGGACGGTACACTGGCGACCTCAAATGAAGAAAATTGTACCATCCTAGCTGATTACTTTAAGAATTTACTAAATTGCGATCAACCCAAAAATCCCATCATGACCGAGGAACCCATTCGCAGATGCCCAGAATCAAGACCACCCAACAGACGAAATCAAGCGTCACATTGCTCGACTAAAAAACAACAAAGCGCCCCGGGGAAGACTCTGTAGTTGCAGAACTTTGGAAATATGCTCCCGAAGAAGCAGCTGAAATCTTGCAGAAGCAAATTGAACAAATTTGGAAAAATGAAATTCTACCAGAAGATTGGAAAACGGCCTTGATCCATCCGTTACACAAGAAAGGCAGCATGAAAAACGTCAACAACTACAGAGGAATATCCCTCCTACCGGTAACATACAAAATTCTCTCACTTGCTATCCTGGAGCGATTAGAAGCCGAAGTCGAGCATCAAATAGGAGAATACCAAAGGGGTTTCAGAAAGGGTCGTTCAACTGCCGAACAGATCCACAACCTCAAAACGATCATTAGATATTGTAATCTCAGGTCCAAATCGTACGTATCAGTCTTTGTGGACTTTAAGAAGGCTTACGATTCGATAGACCGCGAAGTTATGTTGAACACCCTCAACGAATTCGGGGTTGACCTGAAACTGCTGGCATTAATTAGAGCCACCCTAACTGAAACAAAATCCGAAGTAAAGTTCCTGGGGTCTCCAACGCCCGAACTCACCAGCCGTGAGCCCTTGAGGGTGTAGCACTATCAAGGGTGCACCAGAAGCGGTGGGGCTATATACACCCTGCCTCCTTAGGGGCCTTGACCAGGAGGCAGGAGACACCATGAAAAGAAAACCCAGGCTGACCCCTCCAAGAATTAGGGATCAGAAGAGATGAGACAAGGGCCAATTAAGGCGGGAAAGTGAAAGACTCCCTAGACCTTGGATACCCTAATACCGGCGGGGTAGGAAAAGATGATGATGATGATGATAATTGTTGTTTTAAGGGGCCTAACATCTAGGCTATCGGCCCCTGATGGTGTGGGTGATCGTGAAGATGAAAATGAAATGTAAACTTAAAACTAAAACTAACTAATAAGGAAAAGAGGAGAGGATTGGAGAGGAGAGGGGAGAGAGGAGAGGGTCCGCCCCAAAGGTAAGGGACAAAAGGGGAAAACGGACCCAGCTCAGGAATCCCTCGGGGTCGCCAACTCCCGAACTCACCAGCCGTGAGCCCCTGAGGGTGTAGCATTATCTAGGGTGCACCAGAAGTGGTGGGGCTACATACACCCTGCCTCCTTAAGGGCCTTGAGCACAAGGCAGGAGGTAAAAGGAAAATAAAAAGAAGGCTGACCCCTCACAGAAGGAGGGTGTCAGGAAAGATGAGACAAGGGCCAATGAAGGCGGGAAAGGAAGAGACTCCCTAGGCCTCGGATACCCTAATACCGTCGGGGTCGGAAGAGAACAAGAGTTGACCAAGTGAGGTCGACAGGAAAGAAGACGGAGAGGAGCCCGGCACAAGTAAGTGGAAGCAATGCCGGACTCAGCTGGGGCCCCGTGGTCGCCAACCCACGCCCACTAGAAGTGAGCCCCTGGGGGAGGTAGGAAAAGAACAAGAGTTGACCGAGTGAGGTAGAAAGGAAAGAAGACAGAGAGGAGGCCGGCACAAGTAAGTGGAAGCAATGCCGGACTCAGCTGCGGTCCCGTGGTCGACATCTATTGGACAGTATTGCATCTAATATGGAGTCTTTGCAAGACGACGAGTGAGTCAGGCACACATAAATGAAAATAAATATCTAGATTCGGAACAATCCATTGATATTTCTGTAACATGACGGTACGTGGCACAAACTAGGATTTACCCTAGTAACTATGGTGTTGACTGCATAATTGACATTATCACTTGCTTAGGCGGCAGCACGCCGGCCTCTCACCGCTGGGTCCGTGGTTCAAATCCCGGTCACTCCATGTGAGATCTGTGCTGGACAAAACGGAGACAGACAGGTTTTTCTCCGGGAACTCCGGTTTTCCCTGTCAAAATTAAATTCCAGCAACACTCTCCACTATCATTTCATTGGTCGTTCATTTAATCATTGCGTCAGAAGAGTGCGACAGGCTTCGGCAGCCGGCGCAGGTCATATCCTCGCCGCTAGATGGGTGCTTCATTCATTCCATTCCCTGACCCGGTCAGTCGACTGGAATCAGGCTGTGGATTTTCATTATCACTGGTTTAGTTATCGTTTATGAAGTCCTCTCGAAGTATTGCCACAAATATGTCCTGGCAAGAAAGGATTTATGACCTCAAGAGTTCCGGGTTCAAGTTTTGGTTTGAAGGCAACGCTCCCGAATGTGAGAAGAACTATGATGGGTCTTCCCCTGCAAGGGAGGTACAAGCTGCAGACAGACTCTGGAGGAGGTCTGAAGAAATTGGATGCTCTCAGACGGAGACTACAAAACATAAGTGCACCTTCAGAAGCTGAATGTTTATGGTGACAAGAGACCGATCCTCAAGGAAGAGTGCATCAATCATGTGGCTAAGAGACTGGGCACAGGTCTACGAAATGTGGTAAGACTGGAGAGCCAAGAATGTTACACTTGGTGGAAGGACAGTTCGCAGCCTGGAGGAGGACACAATTATTGTGAAACTGATACGGTACTACAGAGCAGCGATAAAGGACAATGCAACAGATTTAAACAAAATGAAATCTGCGATCTTTGCTACGTAATACCATTGAATCAGCACGGATCAAAACCCACAACACAGAAAGTGTCCAAGTGGTCTGTCATCATGGTGCTTTCATGACAGAGCAATTGCCACAGTAAAACTACCTGAAAAGCACAAGTCAGCAATGACTATGGATGTGTTGTTGAAAATTGTGCCTGTGTACAAGAGACTGGTAACAGAATCCATTTTATCAAGGTGCAGAGCTGCGAAGACACAAAATGATATGATGATGATAATTGTTGTTTTAATGGGCCCAACATCTAGGTTATCGGCCCCTAATGGGTTGGGTGATCGTGAAGATGATAATGAAATGTGAACTACAACAAAAACTAACTTATATCCTAGAAGAAATGGTTATAATAATGATGATGATAATTGTTGTTTTAAGGGGCCTATCATCTAGGTTATCGGCCCACGAAACGAGAATAAGGCAAATCAAGGACAAGAGGAAAAGAAATGCCCTCAACCCTCGAAGAATGCGGATTGAGGGACTTGGAAAGAAGGAGAGCCATAAAAGGCAGATAGTTAAGTGAAAGATGATGATAATTATTGTTTTAAGGGGCCTAACATCCAGGTTATCGGCCCCTAATGGTCTGTGTGATAGCAAAAATGTCAATGAAGTGGAAACCAGAACGAAAAGTAACTGAGCAGGAAAATACTTACTAAAAGGAACTCAGATTGAAACTTCTCACAAAATGGAGAGCGGTAATACGTACATAAGGGAATTAGGAACGAAAATACACACAAAAGGAATAGATCGAAAAATACGCACAAAATGTAGGTGAAGTTCAAAATACGTACAATATGCAACGTACAGTCGAAATACATGGGTTGGTTTTTTAGTTTTGGCACCAATGCTTCAGTGCCAAGTTGCAACAATGTTGGGCGCTGCCACTTTTACAGACAGTTGCTGCCCTACATCTCCTCCCTCACAGCACATGACCTCGCCCGTCCTCACCACCGCTTGTGCGCAGTCGCGTCTGTTAGATGAGTAGTGTGAGACCAGCGCTCGTGAAGGACAGTCGCAATGTTTTCCAAGCAGGAGCAGAGAACGTGGATAAAAATTCAGTGTGCTAGGATTATGATGATGATAATTGTTGTTTTAAGGGGCCTAACATCGAGGTTATCGGTCCCTAATGAAATGAAATGACGTGAAATGAAAGGATGTAGATAAAAACAACTCACTGCCATGGATGAAGCGAAAATGGTGTTTATAAAACAGACAGTGAACCCAAAAAATTATGCCTTATTTGAATAAAAAAAGAATAAAAGGCGGATGGTAAAAAAGGATAAAACAAATAAGGCATAGTGAACAATACAATACATAACACAATAAAAACACAAAACAGATTCAACCATAATTAAAAGTCGTAACTACACATTAAAACTTTAAAAAGTAACCACTCTCCCTCATGAACCGGATGACGAGGTCAGCAGACGGCCCGTCATCACGGAGAATAAGGGAGAGGGTATTAGGCAGTTTAAGAATCCTGCGCAGATCGGCCAGATCCACACACTCCAAGAGAAGGTGTGCCACGGTTAGGTGGGCGCCGCGAGTACACACAGGGGGATCTTCTCGCTTCAGCAAGTGGGAGTGCGTAGCAATCCCATGGCCGATCCGGAGTCGACAGAGTACCACAGCTTCCTTCCGGAGAGATCGGAAGGAAGATTTCCACACCTTCGTTGTCTCCTTGATGCCTCTCAGTTTGTTGGGTGGAGGCGTGGCACGCCATGCCTCCTCCCAATGCAACAGGATCGAATGCCGCAACTGAGAGCGCACATCACTAGCAGGCACCTTATGCGGTAGCGAGGGCAGTGCGACTGCCTCTCTCGCCGGCTGATCAGCAAGCTCGTTTCCCGCAATACCCATGTGGCTAGGAAGCCACACAAAGGTCACACCGTTTCCAGCGTTACGCGAACTGACGAGCTGGTCGTGCACACGCTGGACCAACGGGTGCTTCCGGAAACACACATCGATCGCCTGCAGCGCACTCAGAGAGTCAGTACACACAAGAAAGTGCTGGTGATCGTCTGAT
Source organism: Meconema thalassinum (assembly GCA_946902985.2). Classification (NCBI taxonomy): domain Eukaryota; kingdom Metazoa; phylum Arthropoda; class Insecta; order Orthoptera; family Tettigoniidae; genus Meconema; species Meconema thalassinum. Next base: position 474,695,717 of record OX336392.1, read on the forward strand.
AACGTGTACCGCATAGCCTCTACGATGGCGTAGAGCTCCGCAGTGTACACGCTACAGGCCTCGGGAAGTGAAAAGAGAAACCGACGATCCTCAACTACAAATGCACAGCCTACTTTCTCGTTTACCCTCGAACCGTCCGTGAATACAAGCCCTGATCCCGGATACCGTGTCACCACGGACCGGAACAGCCTCCGATGGCCGGAGGAGTCCGTGTCCGACTTGGGGCCGGTGTGCAGATCCAGGATGTTATCAGGGCGAGAGACCATCCACGGAGGGGCCTTGCTAGGTACTCGGACGATACAGGAGACAGAAGGAAATCGGAACTGACGGTATAAGTCATCCAAGCGAATCCCCGCCGGCCGAGTGGCTCGGGCGAGCACATCATACAGCCGGCGATTCGGATTGTAAAACAAACATGGATAGCTTGGATGAAGTGGCATCTGTCGAATAGTGGCAGCATAGGTCAGCAGTACTTGTTGGCGCCTCAGGTGTAAAGGAGGTACGCCAGCCTCGGCGAGCAAGCTGACGACTGGGCTTGTCCGAAAGGCACCCGTCGCCAGCCTCACACCGCCGTGGTGGACACTGTCCAGTTTAACAAGAACTGACTTACGGGCCGAACCATATGCTACACTGCCATAATCTAACCTAGATAAAATCAGTGACGTATAAAAACGCAGGAGCACCGCGCTGTCCGCACCCCATGATGTGCCGCTAAGAAACCGCAACATGTTGAGTTTCTTAGCGCAGGCAGTTTTCAAACACCGCACGTGTGGTTCCCACGTTAATTTCTGATCGAAAAGGAGCCCAAGGAACCGGTACGCAGCAACAACAGGCAAAGCTACATTGCCCAGATAAAGCTCTGGATCTGGATGGAGGGTGCGCTTTCGGCAGAAATGGACAACCGAGGACTTAGCGGTGGAGAATCGAAAGCCATGCTCCAGTGTCCAGCGTTCCACTCTCCGAATAGCTTGTTGTAGCTGTCGTTCAGCGACCGCCATATTTTGCGCACTATAATGTAGAGCGAAGTCGTCTACATATAGCGACGGTACCACTGCTGGACCAGCAGCAGCGACTATACCGTTTATGGCAATCGCAAATAATGTTACGCTAAGCACCGATCCCTGTGGGACTCCGTTTTCCTGTATATGATATTGCGAATATGTCCCCCCTATTCGGACACGGAACAGGCGAAGGGACAGAAAATTCGCAATAAAAACCGGCAAGTTACCTCGGAATTTCCATTGATGCAGGGTAGAGAGGATGCCGTAACGCCAAGTGGTGTCATAGGCCTTCTCGAGGTCAAAGAAAACAGCGACTAGGTGCTGTCTCCGGAGAAAAGCGTCCTGTATGGCAGTCTCCAGGCGTACCAGATGGTCGTTGGTACACCGAGACGCCCTGAAACCACACTGGTATTCAGACAGGAGTCCCCGTTTCTCCAGGACCCACACCAGGCGCCGATTGACCATCCTCTCAAAGAGCTTGCACAAACCGTTTGTGAGACAAATAGGTCTGTAACTCCCTGACAATTTGGGATCCTTATCGGGCTTCAGGATAGGTATAATGATACCTTCCTGCCATTGCGCTGGAAACACACCTTCCAACCAGATACGATTAAACACCCTGAGCAAATAGCGAATGCTCTCATCGTTAAGGTGTTTAAGCATCTGGTTGTGAATATTATCCGGGCCAGGAGACGTGTCCCTGCAGAGCGCCAGCGCTCCGCGGAGTTCCCACTCCGTAAAGGGCACGTTGTACTCCTCCGAAGCGCGGGAAGCAAAACTAAGATGGAAACGTTCCGCCTCGCGCTTCAGGGCCACGAAGGCAGGGTCATAGTTATCGGAACCGGATATATCCGCAAAATACGAGGCGAGATGGTTTGCAACGCGATAAGGATCTGTAACCAGTTCATTAGCAATGGAAATTCCCGGTACAGTAGAAGATGTCTGAATTCCCGAAATGCGTCGTAGTTTAGTCCACACTTGAGAGGAGGGGGTATGTGCCGTAATAGAAGACACATACCGTTCCCAGGATTGTTTCTTACTCTGGCGAATAAGGATCCGTGCCTTGGCACGAAATTTCTTAAACGCCACCAAATTGGCCATGGTTGGACGCCGACGGTAGTGCTTATGAGCTCGACGACGGTCTCTTATTGCCGCTGCAATATCCTCTGTCCACCAAGGGACGAGTTTGCGACGAGGAGTCCCAGAAAAGGATGGAATGGACTCTTCGGCGGCAGCAAGAAGCACATCAGAGATGTGCTGTACCTCGTCATCGACGCTCCGGCAACCAAGATCAACGAACACAGCTCGTTCTTGAAACGAGGGCCAATTTGCCCGCTTAAGAACCCAACGACTGGGGAACTCCACGGGCGTCTGGTTCAGAAGGGTAAGAACGATCGGGAAATGGTCACTGTCACAGAGGTCGTCGTGTACATACCAACCAAATAGGGGGACCAGCGCACGGCTACACACACTCAAGTCAATGTGTGAGTACGTGCCGTGCGCTAAGCTAAAATGTGTAGCTTCCCCTGTATTTAATAGACATAAATCCATCCCTTGAATTAAGCCCTCCACGTCCCTTCCTCTGGGGCAGGAAGATGGTGATCCCCAGTGGGGGTGATGAGAGTTGAAATCACCCACGAGTAGGAAAGGGACTGGAAGTTGATCAACAAGATCTAAGACGTCATTAATATCAAGGGGCTGGTTCGGTGGAAGGTACACGTTACAAACAGTTGTCATAGCAGGCAAGGACACGCGAACTGCAATAGCTTCCAGAGGAGTGATGATGATGATAATTGTTGTTTTAAGGGGCCTAACATCGAGGTTATCGGCCCTTAATGAAATGAAATGACGTGAAATGAAAGGATGTAGATAAAAACAACTCACTGCCATGGATGAAGCGAAAATGGTGTTTATAAAACAGACAGTGAGCCCAAAAAATGTATGCCTTATTTGAATAAAAAGAATAAAAGGCGGATGGTAAAAAAGGATAAAACAAATAAGGCATAGTGAACAATACAATACATAACACAATAAAAAACATAAAACAGATTTAACCAGAATTAAAAGTCGTAACTACACATTAAAACTTAAAAAAGTAACCACTCTCCCTCATGAACCGGATGACGAGGTCAGCTGACGGCCCGTCAACACGGAGAATAAGGGAGAGGGTATTAGGCAGTTTAAGAGTCCCTCGCAGATCGGCCAGATCCACACACTCCAAGAGAAGGTGTGACACGGTGAGATGGGCGCCGCAAGTACACACAGGAGGATCTTCTCTCTTTAGCAAGTGGGAGTGCGTAGCAATCCCATGGCCGATCCGGAGTCGACAGAGTACCACAGCTTCCTTCCGGAGAGATCGGAAGGAAGATTTCCACACCTTCGTTGTCTCCTTGATGCCTCTCAGTTTGTTGGGTGGAGGCGTGGCACGCCATGCCTCCTCCCAATGCGACAGGATCGAATGCCGCAACTGAGAGCGCACATCACTAGCAGGCACCTTATACGGTAGCGAGGGCAGTGCGACTGCCTCTCTCGCCGCCTGATCAGCAAGCTCGTTTCCCGCAATACCCATGTGGCTAGGAAGCCACACAAAGGTCACCCCGGTTCCAGCGTTACGCGAACTGACGAGCTGGTCGTGCACACGCTGGACCAACGGGTGCTTCGGGAAACACACATCGATCGCCTGCAGCGCACTCAGAGAGTCAGTACACACAAGAAAGTGCTGGTGATCGTCTGATAACGTGTACCGCAGAGCCTCTAAGATGGCATAGAGCTCCGCAGTGTACACGCTACAGGCCTCGGGAAGTGAAAAGAGAAACCGACGATCCTCAACCACAAATGCACAGCCTACTTTCTCGTTTACCCTCGAACCGTCCGTGAATACAAGCCCTGATCCCGAATACCGTGTCACCACGGACTGGAACAGCCTCCGATGGACGGAGGAGTCCGTGTCCGACTTGGGGCCGGTGTGCAGATCCAGGATGATATCAGGGCGAGAGACCATCCACGGAGGGGCCTTGCTAGGTACTCGGACGATACAGGAGACTGAAGGAAATCGGAACTGACGGTATAAGTCATCCAAGCGAATCCCCGCCGGCCGAGTGGCTCGGGCGAGCACATCGTACAGCCGGCGATTCGGATTGTAAAACAAACATGGATAGCTTGGATGAAGTGGCATCTGTCGAATAGTTGCAGCATAGGTCAGCAGTACTTGTTGGCGCGGCGCCTCAGGTGTAAAGGAGGTACGCCAGCCTCGGCGAGCAAGCTGACGACTGGGCTTGTCCGAAAGGCACCCGTCGCCAGCCTCACACCGCCGTGGTGGACACTGTCCAGTTTAACAAGAACTGACTTACGGGCCGAACCATATGCTACACTGCCATAATCTAACCTAGATAAAATCAGTGACGTATAAAAACGCAGGAGCACCGCGCTGTCCGCCCCCCATGATGTGCCGCTAAGAAACCGCAACATGTTGAGTTTCTTAGCGCAGGCAGTTTTCAAACACCGCACGTGTGGTTCCCACGTTAATTTCTGATCGAAAAGGAGCCCAAGGAACCGGTACGCAGCAACAACAGGCAAAGCTACATTGCCCAGATAAAGCTCTGGATCTGGATGGAGGGTGCGCTTTCGGCAGAAATGGACAACCGAGGACTTAGCGGTGGAGAATCGAAAGCCATGCTCCAGTGTCCAGCGTTCCACTCTCCGAATAGCTTGTTGTAGCTGTCGTTCAGCGACCGCCATATTTTGCGCACTATAATGTAGAGCGAAGTCGTCTACATATAGCGACGGTACCACTGCTGGACCAGCAGCAGCGACTATACCGTTTATGGCAATCGCAAATAATGTTACGCTAAGCACCGATCCCTGTGGGACTCCGTTTTCCTGTATATGATATTGCGAATATGTCCCCCCTATTCGGACACGGAACAGGCGAAGGGACAGAAAATTCGCAATAAAAACCGGCAAGTTACCTCGGAATTTCCATTGATGCAGGGTAGAGAGGATGCCGTAACGCCAAGTGGTGTCATAGGCCTTCTCGAGGTCAAAGAAAACAGCGACTAGGTGCTGTCTCCGGAGAAAAGCGTCCTGTATGGCAGTCTCCAGGCGTACCAGATGGTCGTTGGTACACCGAGACGCCCTGAAACCACACTGGTATTCAGACAGGAGTCCCCGTTCCTCCAGGACCCACACCAGGCGCCGATTGACCATCCTCTCAAAGAGCTTGCACAAACCGTTTGTGAGACAAATAGGTCTGTAACTCCCTGACAATTTGGGATCCTTATCGGGCTTCAGGATAGGTATAATGATACCTTCCTGCCATTGCGCTGGAAACACACCTTCCAACCAGATACGATTAAACACCCTGAGCAAATAGCGAATGCTCTCATCGTTAAGGTGTTTAAGCATCTGGTTGTGAATATTATCCGGGCCAGGAGACGTGTCCCTGCAGAGCGCCAGCGCTCCGCGGAGTTCCCACTCCGTAAAGGGCACGTTGTACTCCTCCGAAGCGCGGGAAGCAAAACTAAGATGGAAACGTTCCGCCTCGCGCTTCAGGGCCACGAAGGCAGGGTCATAGTTATCGGAACCGGATATATCCGCAAAATACGAGGCGAGATGGTTTGCAACGCGATAAGGATCTGTAACCAGTTCATTAGCAATGGAAATTCCCGGTACAGTAGAAGATGTCTGAATTCCCGAAATGCGTCGTAGTTTAGTCCACACTTGAGAGGAGGGGGTATGTGCCGTAATAGAAGACACATACCGTTCCCAGGATTGTTTCTTACTCTGGCGAATAAGGATCCGTGCCTTGGCACGAAATTTCTTAAACGCCACCAAATTGGCCATGGTTGGACGCCGACGGTAGTGCTTATGAGCTCGACGACGGTCTCTTATTGCCGCTGCAATATCCTCTGTCCACCAAGGGACGAGTTTGCGACGAGGAGTCCCAGAAAAGGATGGAATGGACTCTTCGGCGGCAGCAAGCGTGCTGTACCTCGTCATCGACGCTCCGGCAACCAAGATCAACGAACACAGCTCGTTCTTGAAACGAGGGCCAATTTGCCCGCTTAAGAACCCAACGACTGGGGAACTCCACGGGCGTCTGGTTCAGAAGGGTAAGAACGATCGGGAAATGGTCACTGTCACAGAGGTCGTCGTGTACATACCAACCAAATAGGGGGACCAGCGCACGGCTACACACACTCAAGTCAATGTGTGAGTACGTGCCGTGCGCTAAGCTAAAATGTGTAGCTTCCCCTGTATTTAATAGACATAAATCCATCCCTTGAATTAAGCCCTCCACGTCCCTTCCTCTGGGGCAGGAAGATGGTGATCCCCAGTGGGGGTGATGAGAGTTGAAATCACCCACGAGTAGGAAAGGGACTGGAAGTTGATCAACAAGATCTAAGACGTCATTAATATCAAGGGGCTGGTTCGGTGGAAGGTACACGTTACAAACAGTTGTCATAGCAGGCAAGGACACGCGAACTGCAATAGCTTCCAGAGGAGTGGCGAGTGGAAACTCCTCACTATAGCAGTCAGAGCGAACGAAGGTACAAACGCCCCCGGAAGCCCGGGCGGCGTCTTGTCGCTCTTTAGAGTATAGTCGGAAACCTCTCAGAACAGTCTCATGATCAGGTCTGAGGTTTGTTTCCTGTAGGCAGACTATACTCGCTGCGTATTGGGCAATAAGCTGACGGAGCTCTGTCAAATGCCTGTCATAACTGTTACAATTCCACTGTAACAGTGCCATTGTGTGAACTTAGGGAATAAGTTGGAGCAGCAAGCTACTCCAACTTTGACTCTGTAGGATCTACAGTCACTACGTCCACTATAATCTCCATGTCCTCAGGCGAGTTCATGGAGTGAATCGACTCGGTGGAAGATTTCCTGGACGCAGTTCGGCGGCGGGGGGATCTCCGTGGGGAGCGCGCAGATCTGGGGACCGAAACGTCCCCAGGCGCAGAAGCATCCGCAGGTGTTGGCGCGGATGGCTTCCCCTTTTTTGGAGAAAGGGAATGCGTAGTGCGGGGTCCCTTCTTACCCGCCCCCGGCTCTTTAAGGTATATAGACGGGTCAGGAGCCGAAGTCCTGACCCTGGTCGACGATGCCGCCTCCGCCGGCTTCGGCGCGGCTTTCGCCGACCGTTTGGGTGGGGAGGAAGACTTCGACTTCCTCCCGAGTGGGGAGTAAGTCTTCGACCTCCTCCCCGGCTGTGCGGGCGGAGCAGCCTTCGCTCGCACAGCCTTCGTGTTGGCCGAAGGTGGAGTTGAAGTCACCTTCGGGCTTTCCATTAGAATCATAGGTGCTGGCTTCGGAACACGTAACTCAGTTGCAGGTTTCACAGCTGGTACAAAAGATGAGGTCGCCGGGACCAAATTTGGTATTATGGCTCTATAATCGACCGTTGGAGGAGACGAAATCGTGGTATGGTACTTCTTGCGGGCCTCCTGGTAGGTGAGACCATCCAGGGTTTTGATCTCCTGGATTTTCTTCTCACTCAGGAAGACAGGGCAGTTCCTGTCCCGAGGAGAATGAAATCCAGGGCAATTAGTGCACTGATAAGGTGTTGTGCACTCTTCCGCTTCGTGTGGTACCTTACCGCATGTTCCGCAGACGTCAGGGCTCGAGCATCGGGATAACATGTGCCCGAACTTCTGGCACTTATAACACCTCATGGGTGGAGGGATATAAGGCCGGACGTCACAACGATAACTGGTAACCTTGACTTTCTCCGGGAGCACCGAAAGCTCAAAGGAAATAATGAAAGCACCAGTATCCACGATTTGACCGTTGACCTTGCGCGTAATGCGCCGGACATCAGTCACGTGACGGTGCTGCATATCCTCCTTGAGCTCCTCGTCAGTGTTCAGAATCAGGTCCCGGTGGAAAATAACTCCTCGGACCAGATTCAGGGATGTGTGCTTTTCCACTTTGACGGGAATGTCGCCAAAGTGGTCACATTGCAAAAGTCGATCAACTTGCTCACCAGTCCTAGTCTTGAGCAACAAGCTACCGTTCCTCATCTTTTGTACTTTCTCAAGCTCACCATAGACACCTTCTATGTGGCGAGAAAACAAAATACTCTTGACCAGCTTGAAATCACCCCCATCTGTTCTGGTAGCTACCAGAAACTTGGGGGTGTTAGTACCCAGATTTTCACGCACAGATTGTTCCCAGGGGGTTGATCCCCGTAGGGAATCAAATGTTAAAGACTTGGGTGAAGGACCACCCTGTTTGGGTGTACGTCCACCCTGGTTGGGGATTTTTCTTTTAGAACCCATGGCCAGATCATCCTCCCCGAATGCCACCGACATCCGATCACGGGCCGTCACAGTAGGCGCTACCCAGCCAGGGCAAGGCCCGCCTAGCTTGGAAGGCATTGCCCGGGGGTCCGATGTGTTACAATGCCGTATCGGCATGTACCCCTTGGCATATACTGGATTTTACAGCTCAGACATTCGGCTGTGCGGGGACCTGCGTTGTCAGGCGGATACTACTGAACGGGTACATGGCACACCCACCTGTCGGCGTGGCCAAGACCGGAACAGGCTTTCGAGCGTAGTCGCTAGCGTAAGTGGCCCATCCCCTAACAGCACGCACATATAGAAATTTTGGTTGCCAGACCCTGAAAGCAGTGACGGAAAGAAGTGCGATATAACCTAATGAGAGTTATACCGCATGGGTGTATGTCTTTTAGAGCTGACTGTCAAACCCTCGAAAGGGGACCGTTCCGAGAAGCCCTTTTAGTCGCCTTTTACGACTGGCAGGGAGTACCGTGGATGTATTCGCTTCCTCCCACCCACTGGGGGTCCAATTCACAAAACAACGCGGAGTCCTTAAAGTATAGCCAAGGTCGCCCCTTTTAGTCACCTCTTACGACAGGCAGGGGATACCGTGGGTGTATTCTAAACCCCCCACCCACAGGGGGGTCAGTGTGCTAAGGGTCGCAGTGCTAAACAGTGTCACCGAGGATTGCAGGAAGCGTGCGGTGCAGCTACGTTACCGTTCAGAACGGTAGCAAGATTGGTTGCAGCCTTTCGAGATGGGCGCGAACGTGTGGAGCACATGCTTCGATCTGGTCACCCACCAGTAAGTGATGACAATGTACAGATGGTGTCCGCATTAGTCGAGGTGGATCAGAACGTAACGATTCGTCAATTAGAGCAAGATACCGGACTGGCGAATTCAACTGTCCTCCACATCCTGAAGGACTTACTGAAAATGAGGAAGATTGCGTCCAAATGGGTTCCACATGACTTAACCGACATGCACAAATTGCTGCGATATGACGATTGTCGTATGCACTTGCAGCGTTATGAGCGCGAAGGAGAGGCCTTCTTACGGCGTATCATAACCATTGACGAGACGTGGGCCAGATCTTATGAGCCACAGTTAAAACGCCAATCGAACAAGTGGCGGCACCAAGGAAAAAAGTTCAACCAACCCCCACCAATGTGAAGGTAATGTTGATTCTTGCCTATGGTTGGGATGGTGTGATCATACACTATACTGTTCACCGAGGGCAAACCGTTAATGCGGCGTACTATTGTTCGTTTCTGCAAGACCATCTCCGAAGAGCTCTGTGAAGGAAACGACGCCACCACATGGTTACACCGCCCATCGTTCTGCATGACAATGCTAGGGCACACACAACAGGCGTTGAATCGCCATTGTTGGATCGCTGGGGCTGGGAGGTCCTTCATCATCACTCCCCCATATACTCCCGACATCAGTCCCTGCGACTATGATCTCATCCCGAAGATGAAGACGACAATGCGCGGGGAGCGCTTCCGTAACATTGAAGAGGTTAAGCAGGCTGCCGAGCGCTCTCTTCGTACCATCAATATATTGAGCAGTGCCAACGGGATCCAACGACTTCCGCATCGCTGGGAACACGTTGTACGCAACGGTGGGGACTACATCGAGGGCCTGTGAAACTTGGAACCGTCTAAGTGATTTATTAATCCAGATATAACTAAGGTGCCAAAACTAAAAAAAAAAACCCATGTACTTACAAAATGCAAGTGAAAACAAAATACTTACAAAATGCAAATGAGATTGAAAATACGCTCAAAATGTAATTTAGATTCAAAATACCCACAAACTGCAATTGAGAATTAACTACTTGAACAAAGCGGGGTAGGTTGAAAATACAAAATGCAATTGAAATTGCTTACAAAATGTATTGTAGATTCAAACTTCTCATTTCGATGGACAATACTTACAAAATGCAATTTAGATTCAAAATGCCCACAAATATGCAATTGAGACTTAACTACTTGCAAATAAGCGGTGTAGGTTGAAAATATAAAATGCAATTGAAATTCAAAATACTCACAAAAGGACCGCCCCGATATTGAAAGACTTACTAAAAAGCAATTTAGATTGTCAATCCTTACAAAATGCAATCGAGGTTGAAAAACACTCGCAAAATGCAACGTAGATCGAAAAGAGATGAAGATGATGATAATTGTTGTTTCAAGGGGCCTAACATCTAGGCTATCGGCCCCTGATGGTTTGGGTGATCGTGAAGATGCAAATGAAATGTAAACTTAAAACTAAAACTAACTACCAACCTACATACAAGAAGAAGAAATGGAAAACAAAAGGAGAATAAGGCAAATAAAGGACAGGAGGAAATGAAATGCCCTCAACCCTCGAAGAATGCGGATTGAGGGACTTGGAAGGAAGGAGAGCCATGAAAGGCAGATAGGAAAGTGAAAGAGGAGAGAGTCCGCCCCGAAGGTAAGGGACAAAAGGGGAAAACGTACCCAGCTCAGGAATCCCTCGGGGTCGCCAACTCCCGAACTCACCAGCCGTGAGCCCCTGAGGGTGTTGCATTATCTACGGTGCACCAGAAGTGGTGGGGCTACATACACCCGGCCTCCTTCAGGGCCTTAAGCAGAAGGCAGGAGATAACATGAAAAGAAAAAAAAAAGGCTGACCCCTCGCAGAAGGAGGGAATCAGAAAAGATGAGACAAGGGCCAAGTAAGGCGGGAAAGGAAGAGACTCCCTAGGCCTCGGATACCCTAATACCGTCGGGGTCGGAAGAGAACAAGAGTTGACCGAGTGAGGTCGACAGGAAAGAAGACAGAGAGGAGCCCGGCACAAGTAAGTGGAAGCAATGCCGGACTCAGCTGGGGCCCCGTGGTCGCCAACCCACAACTCACTAGATGTGAGCCCCTGGGAGTAGATCGAAAAGACTTAAAAAATGCAACGGAGATTGAAAACACCCACAAAAAGGAGTGGAGATACATAAATAACAGTGCGGGAAATTTATAGAGTGATGATGATGATAATTGTTGTTTTAAGGGGCCTAACATCTAGGTTATCGGCCCCTGATGGTTTGGGTGATCGGGAAGATGAAAATGAAAAGTGAACTTAAAACTAAAACTAACTTAAAACTAAAACTAACTACTAACCTACATACTAGAAGAAGAAATGGAAAACTAAAGGAGAATAAGGCAAATAAAAGGACAGAAGGAAAAAAAATGCCCTCAACCTTCGGAGAAGGCGGATTGAGGGACTTGGAAGGAAGGAGAGCCATGAAAGGCATATAGGAAAGTGAAAGAGGAGAGTGTCCGCCCCAAAGGTAAGGGACAAAAGGGGAAAACGGACCCAGCTCAGGAATCCCTCGGGGTCGCCAACTCCCGAACTCACCAGCCGTGAGCCCCTGAGGGTGTAGCATTATCTAGGGTGCACCAGAAGTGGTGGGGCTACATACACCCCGCCTCCTTAAGGGCCTAGAGCACAAGGCAGGACGTAAAAGGAAGAGAAAAAGAAGGCTGACCCCTCGCAAAAGGAGGGTATCAGAAAAGATGAGACTAGGGCCAATTAAGGCGGGAAAGGAAGAGACTCCCTAGGCCTCGGATACCCTAATACCGTCGGGGTCGGAAAAGATCAAGAGTTGACCAAGGAAGGTCGACAGGAGAGAAGACAGAGAGGAGCCCGGCACAAGTAAGTGGAAGCAATGCCGGACTCAGCTGGGGTCCCGTGGTCGCCAACCCACGTCCCACTAGATGCGAGTCCCTGGGGGATAAAGTGAAAGAGGAGAGGGTCTGATCATTTCCGTGATATTTTTAATGTATTGCTTTTGGCCCATTTTCCGGTCAATTTGTTCCTTTTATATTCCGAGAAAGAAGTGGAAGATGCAGTGAACAAGATGAAAGGAGGGAAGTCACCGGGTGTGGATGAGTTGAGTGTGGAGATGGTGAGAGCAGGATGAGAGGTGGGGACACAGTGGTTGTACCGAGTGATGAGGACAGCATGGAAGGTAAGGAAGACCCCAGAGGACTGGAAAAAAGGAATAATTGTCCCGATCTTCAAGAAAGGTAGTAGAACAGATTGCAGAAACTATCGGGGAATAACACTGATGAGTCATTGTGCAAAGATCTTCGAGAAAGTTTTGGAAAAGAGAATTAGGACAAGGATAGAAGAAGGGATGAGGGAAGAACAACATGGCTTCAGAGCAGGAAGGTCCACAGTGGATTTGATTTTTGCTGTAAGGCAGTTACAAGAACAGCACTATGAGTATGGAACAGATCTACTGATGGCCTTCCTGGACATTGAGAAAGCATATGGCAGTGTACGCAGAAACCAAGTATGGAAGTCCCTGGAGGATAGAGGAGTAGAGAGATGGACTATAAAAAGGATAAAGGAGATGTACAAGGGAAGCGTGAGCTGTGTGAAAGTGGGAGGAGAGAGATCAGACTGGTTGGAACAGAGAAACGGCCTGAAACAAGGAAGTGCATTGTCACCATCACTTTTCATTGTGGTGATGGATGACATGATGACCCGAGTGGCACAAGTAATTGGGGAAGGAAAGATGAAAGAAATGGTGTTTGCAGATGATTTGGGAAACAAGGAGGAGGAGGTACAGGAACAGTTGTACGTGTGGGAAGGAATAATACAAGGATATGGGATGAAATTTAGCATAAATAAGAGTGAGATGATCACAACAAGGAAGAAGGAAAGAACCACAACGGGAATAACAATTGGTGGGGAACAGCTGAAGAAAGTGGAGAGTTTCAAGTATCTGGAAAGCCTGATACAAGAGAATGGAAGAAACGATAGAGAAATAAATGAGCGGGGGAGGCTGGCAGAAGCATGTCATGGAGCAAGGATGTCCCTCAGAACAGCAAAAAGATCATATATCGGACGTACTATGTCCCTATCCTGACGTATGCCTCGAGACCTGGGTTATGAAAGGAAGGGAGAAGAGCAAAATACAGGCCAGTGAGATGAGGTTCTTGAGAAGCAGTATTGGAGCTACAAAGATGGACATAATAAGAAATGAGAGGACCAGAGAATTAATGAAGGAGGAACCATTACAGGATGGTATAGAGAAATCTAGACTTAGATGGTATGGACATGTAAAACGAATGGAGAAGAGGATACCCAGGTGAGTACACGAGACGAAGTGGGAAGGAAAGAGACCGAGAGACAGGTGGCTGAAGGGGGTGGAAGAAAGCGTGAGGAAGAGAGGAGAAGACTGGACAAGGGTGGAGGCTGAGAGATGGTGGAAGACAGAAGACGTTGGAAAGGCTTGTGTTCCAAACAGACCCGGTCAGTGGCTGGAAACTGTGCAAGATGATGATGGTATTCCGAGATCCTCGAATGATAATTCTTTTGCTATGGAAGTCTTGTCATTGTTAATTGGTATGCATCATTGTAATTTACCACCCTTTTATACAAGATATTAAAGTTACTCACCTCAGTGTTAAAGGTTACCGCGCCATTTCAGTGCATGAACAACACAGCTTCGTCTGCTACGTGCATCTTGCCACCTCCTTCTCGTGACGTCACTTTCTTTGGCCAGCCAATAACCGCTGTGCTTCACATCACCTGTCCTCACGGCGGGATTCTGCCCCTATCAAAGCTCTCTCTTCTCAAGGTTGCTCCGCTGTCTACTCTTCGGCCAAGATGCCTGGCCACTACTCTGCCGACCTTCGATTTTCTCAGCAAGTCTCCGCAAGAAACATCGTCTATGTCAATAAACCCAGCGGTGTAAGTTCACGACAAAAGCAATATCACCGTCTCAAGAGTGTTTAGTGGGTTGCCTTTTGAGGCTGCCCCTTGGAAACATACTACTGTGTTTTGGCTGCATTCCTTCTTATGATGATGATGATAATTGTTGTTTTAAGGGGCCTGATATCTAGGTTTGGGTGATCGTGAAGATGATGATGATAATTGTTGTTTTAAGGGGCCTGACATCCAGGTCATCGCCCCCTGATGGTTTGGGTGATCGTGAAGATGAAAATGAAAAGCGAACTTAAAACTAACTACTAACCTACATACTAGAAGAAGAAATGGAAAACTAAAGGAGAATAAGACAAATAAAGGACAGGAGGAAAAGAAATGCCATCAACCCTCGAAGGTGATGATGATGATGATAATTGTTGTTTTAAGGGGCCTAACATCTAGGTTATCGGCCCCTGATGGTTTGGGTGATCGTGAAGATGAAAATGAAAAGCGAACTTAAAACTAAAACTAACTAATAACCTACATACTAGAAGAAGAAATGGAAAACTAAATGAGAATAAGGCAAATAAAGGACAGGAGGAAAATAAATGCCCTCAACCCTCGGAGAAGGCGGATTGAGGGACTTGGAAGGAAGGAAAGCCATGAAAGGCATATAGGAAAGTGAAAGAGGAGAGGGTCCGCCCCGAAGGTAAGGGACAAAAGGGGAAAACGGACCCAGCTCAGGAATCCCTCGGGGTCGCCAACTCCCGAACTCACCAGCCGTGAGCCCCTGAGGGTGTAGCATTATCTAGGGTGCACCAAAAGTGGTAGGGCTACATACACCCAGCCTCCTTGAGGGCCTTAAGCAGGAGATAACATGAACAGAAAAGGAAGGCTGACCCCCCGCAGAAGGAGGGAATCAGAAAAGATGAGACAAGGGCCAATTAAGGCGGGAAAGGAAGATACTCCCTAGGCCTCGGATACCCTAATACCGTCGGGGTCGGAAGAGAACAAGAGTTGACCAAGTGAGGTCGACAGGAAAGAAGACAGAGAGGAGCCCGTCGCAAGTAAGTGGAAGCAATGCCGGACTCAGCTGGGGCCCCGTGGTCGCCAACCCACATCCCACTAGATGTGAGCCCCTGGGGGGTCCTTCTTATGAGAAAGGATTCCTGGCGGGCATACTCTCCGCATAATAGTGATACCAAAGATAAGTTAGTGTTTAATCATCCATTTAAGAAATTTTTATTACAACTTCATTTCTAAAGTGGATAAAGTTGAAATTTACAAAGAACTCTTTTGAACAAGAATTTAACGTAATTTATGGTGGTTATTTATGTAAATCATTTATTGTGGTTAATTTTCAGATTGTTTATTGGAATAAATTATATAGTGTTATCAAGAGCATGTTCAAGTGTGAAATCCTTCAGCCCAATATTAAGATATCCTTCAGTCTCAATGCTTCTCCATAAGGCTATTAAATCCAAGCTAAGGCTGTTCTCCCTCTATGAGTTGGAGTTTCTGGGGCAAACTCCACCAGGGTCCGCCTCACAGGTAATGGATAAACGGGTGGAAAACGGACCCAGCTCAGGAATCCCTCGGGGTCGCCAACTCCCGAACTCACCAGCCGTGAGCCCCTGAGGGTGTAGCATTATCTAGTGTGCACCAGAAGTGGTGGGGCTACATACACCCTGCCTCCTTGAGCAGAAGGCAGGAGATAACAGGAAAAGAAAAAAATCCTCTCTGCACGCCGGAAGGAGGAGGTAGATTTCACCAGGCAAAATATGCAGGTTTTCGTAGGTGGATCAGACCTCATTTATTGCGAGAAAGTATTTTACAATTGGAGGTTAATTCACTTTTTTTTTCGTCTTTCTATGCATATTTTTAACATTTTATTGTCTTATAGGAATGGTAACCTTCTTGTCATTTGGGGTTCATTTTTATACTTGTGATCACACAGTCCTTATGAAAGGTTTGGAACTGATGTGTAACTATCTAACAGTCTATTACTTCTTAACGCAAAATTTTATCTCCCGCAGAGATGTTGGTTGGTTCCTCAGTTTGGGGGCTGCGACAACGTGGTCATGTAACCTCATATACATTGGGTGTGTGTAGAATCTGTTTGATAAACGGTGTTAATTGTGATGACTGTATTAGTCTGCAATTCAGGTAAGGTCTGCAGAAGGTCAATTTTAAGTAGTAGTACCTAATTTTGTACCAAATACTACCGTCAACGACACCTAGCTGTGAACATGGCTGCTAGATGCCACCGCAACCAGCAACAAACGTTGGAACTTCCCCTCCGAAGGAAAGCATGCTGAGGGATATTTAGCGCTCTTAGAAAATCCGACGACTTTGGCCGGTTTTGAACCAGCGACCTTGGGCATAGAAGTTCAGCATGCTACCAGTTAGCCGCTTCCCACATAGTAAGATGGAACAAGAAGTTCCGTGACGAACTAAAGAGCCTACTTTTCTTAAAATTAAGATTCATGCCAATGATTAATCTACAGTATATGAACCTATCTACAATAATGACGAAATTAAGTTGGTAATATCGGAATGTCTTAATTAGTTTGAAATACCATATACTAGACATAATGTAGCCCAATAGAGCAATACAGTTGGCAGCCCTGGTGACTGAATATATTCTTCATTCCATCTCTTAAGGTACAGAATACAAAATGTGGTTGAAGTCCTAAGGACGTTACATGGAGTTAGACAATGGATCTATCAGCACACGTAAAAGCATGTTGGCAACAATGTCATGTGTGTGCTGGTCAGAAATAATCGGAAATATTATATCTTTTTTGTGCCAATTTTGGATGAAATCCATTTGTTAGTATAGAAGTTACATGTATTTTAAAATTGGAGCTATCATCAGGCATAGAATCATGTTGGCATCACTGACATTAATTACTCCAAATTAATCTAGAATGTCAGGTGCTATACGTATCCAACGTATAGACCTGTTGGCATGCATACTTTCTGATATATTGATATTAGGGTAAAAAATATAGACAGCATTTATTAACAGTTGGCAGCCCTAATTGCTCTTAAGAATACTTGTAGTCATATCTGTTATGTTACACATAGCACATACGAAATTTGGTTGAAATCCAACTGACAGTATAGAAGTTACATATATTTAAAAATTGGTCCTATCAGCAGGCTTAAAATCATGTTGGTAGAACTGAAGTATATAAGATACTCCAAATTAATGTAAAATGTCAGGTACTATACGTGGGCATAGTTTAAAGCTGTCGGCTTGCATACTTTCTGATATATTGGTATTTGGATAAAATAAATAGAGAGAGCAATTATTAACAGTTGGCAGCCCTGGTGGCCCTTAAGAATACACTCAGTCATAACTGCTTATGTGCACATATTACATACAAAATTTGGTTGAAATCCAATTGATAGTGTAGAAGTTATATGCATTTAAAAATCTGACCTATCAGAAGGCTTAAAATTATTTTAGCAACACTGTCATGTATGGCCTCCTGAAAATTATCTACTTGTGTGTGTATTTTGGAATAGATCCCATGTATACCTTCCATGATATCTAACATGGAACTCAAATTTCTAGTGCATTTTATTAGCACTGACATCTTTTTCAAATATGGGCTTGAGATATTCCGGTATACATCTTTACTCATACTAAATTTGGTTTTGATTGCTGCAGCCGTTTAGGAGTTGATAGGGGAGGAACACACACACAGCCAGCCAGAAAGACATTTTCCCGGATAGATCTCATAAGTCTACGTTTTCCTCATTTTTCTAAAGTGTGAAAAGGAGGCTAAAAATTAATGTGATCTCGTCAATGGCGTTGTCTTGGCAACCTCTGATAGCTCATCCCTCATCAATTTAGAAGCGTTGTCATGGTAACCTCTGATGGCACTTGGCATTTTCTTTAATTCCGAAATCATTTTTCTCATCCCTTGGCGTAATGGTGGGTCATATCAAAAATTATTTCAGACAAAAGTTTTAGGTAATTATTAGGGGAATATTTTCCATTTCGTAAGGTTTTGATATTGTGCCTATTAAGAGACATATGTATGATTAATGTTTCCCGAAAAACCCACGTTTTTCCACCCCTTTGGTCAATGGTAGGTGCTATCAAAAAACTTATTTAACATACATTTTTGGCACTTATCCGACACATATTATGAACTTTGAATGGATTCGATATTACACGTATTAAGAGAGTTATAGCGGAATTTCACTTTTTCGAAAAAAGCCCCCAATTTTCACCACCCTTCGACCGATTTTGCCCATTAACGAACTCGTCCGAGATTTTAATGGGATGTAAAAAATTCAAAGTGATTGGGGTAAAATTACGGCAGTTATCGTGTCCACAAGAAACTGATATATACATATATATATATGAGTCGCCTAGATGCAAAAGTGTCCATGTCCATAACTGGTTTTGAGAAAAAGTGGAAAATGTGTTTTTACTGGGTGGATTGGTATAAGCCTACACTGTATGTCATATAAATAAGTAGGAATTGGTACAAATCTGCTTGAGCTATTGACAAAAAAACAGGAACGCAATGCTTGCAAGATGTAAGTAAAATAAAAATGGACATGGACACTTTTGCATCTCATATTGCCGATGGCCACTTTTGCATGCAACTGCAATGGACATGGACAGTTTTGAAACAGACTAGGGACTATGTGAAGAAAAGACATGTGATGATCATAAATCTAAATTTTTTTATTCAATTTTTATTTCTGAAGGTACATGTGAGGAGAGAATATGGAATGAACATAAATCTAAATTTGTGCATTTTTTAAAAAGGAACATGGTGTAATATCTGACAATCTGCCACGCATATAGTACATCATACCTGGAACAATGTCTTGGTCCTCTCCTGCTAGCCTAATGTGTTCATGTACTATAACAGAGACTTAATCTCCCTCCAGGACTAACCATAGTGTTTCTCTAGGACATTTGAAATATCTTCCAGTCTTTTTTCATTGATGGTCACAGGAGAGATTGTTATGCAGCCCGGGTTAACCTGTTTATAGTGTATTCCCCATTTGCATACACCTATTGGTTCATTGATGTCAGACCTATAATTAGGCTCCCCTTGGACGTGAATAACATTCTGTGAATTACGGATGATGATGACTCTTTTTACTTTTGTTATCTGGAAGGGGAATGATGCTGCCGATTTGATGACGTTTTGAATGCCTCCTTTCCAGTCAGCTATCTCCCAGTCTCTCCCTAGTTTGTGGAGGGTCCCATACTCTTCCAAGATGCTATGGTTGAAGCTATCGTTTCTCGTTTCCGCAGTTGCCGTTTGAGGAGTCCAATCATTCTATCGGAAGACATGAATGAATATCCAGTAATGGGATAATTCACTTCTATTTTGGTGACGCTTGTTGCGTGTTTGTACTTCCAGTGACACAGCATCTAGACAACTATTGTGTTTTTATTTTGCCCAGGGCACCCATCGGCAATTAAGCCCAAAGTTTGTATGTTGCTCATGTCTGTATGGCATAAACTGTGGTAGAGAGCTGAGCATATTTCATTTGACCCTTTCTTAACTTCTTTCTCAAGCCATGTGTACATGGAACATACTACAATGGCAAGATTGTATAGGTATAATTGCCTACTGTAATAGACACTCTGATCAGATATTTTAATTCCTTTGGCAGTCGAAAGACATGGGCAGAAAATTGTCTCGCATTTCCTTCAGCGATGAATAGAAACAACTTGCTTCACTGATCTTCACGGCGTACTCGCTTCCTAGAACTGTCAGGTGTTGTTTCCGCAATGCCTTGATCAACATTACTGACATGTTCCATATTTACTGTGACAAAAACAGCGCGTATAACTTTCAGCATAAACGTTAAAACACACACAAGGGCTCAATGTTTACATACATAAGACGGCCATCTTGTATTAGTCATCTGACTTCAATCTTCATTGCGATTGGTGGAAAGGGACAAGGCAAGTTTTGAGCCTCACTTACGTATGGACATGGCCAGTTTTGAATCCAACCACACTTTCCGAGAGCTGGTTTTCATAGGACATGGACAGTTTTGAGCATAAATAGCATTACAGGCATGTGTAATAAGTCTAGCTCTACAATCCAGTGTTGCCAACTCTTTTTTTTTTTTGAAAAGTGGACATGGACAGTTTTGCATCTAGGCAACTCATATATACATAAATTATATATAAACTTTTGAACTGACGGTGGTTTTGGGGTCTGGGGGATGTGAAACGCGAAGATATGTCGAATTTTTCCGGAAGTCGAAACATGGTACCCATTGCAATAGTTAGCTTTCTAATGAAATCTACCTAAAAACGCTGACCCCTCGCAGAAGGAGGGTATCAGAAAAGATGAGGCAAGGGCCAATTAAGGCGGGAAAGGAAGACACCCTAGGCCACGGATACCCTAATACCGTGGGGGCTTCTCTAGAAGTGAAAGAATCTTATTTCCTTGTTGTATTCAACAAGATAATTTAGGATTTGGTTCCTCAAGGGCTGATGAGTGATCACAGTGTCTCCAATCAATGAGAAAATTAAACATCAAAAAGACCCAAAGAAGAAAATGATGTTCATGACAAAACAAAGATGATAATTGTCCTTGAAAGAGGCCTAACATCCAGGTTATTGGCCACTAATCGTTTGGGTGATAATGAAAATGAAAGCTGATCAAATAAAACTCACAACTAGAACTGATAATTGTTGTTTTAAGGGGCCTAACATCAAGGTTATCGGCCCCTAATGGTTTGTAATAATAATGTTATTGGTTTTACGTCCCTTTTTACTCTGGCTTTTAGAGACGCCGGGGTGCCAGAATTTTGCCCCAAAGAGGATCTTTATCGTGCCAGTAAACTTACTGGCACGGCTCCTTCGCATTTGCACACCTTCAAATGCCAGCTGACTGCGCCAGGATACGAACCCACAACCTTCGGCCCAGCAAGCGAAAACGTTACCGTTGAGCCACGCAGCCAGCCCCCTAATGCTTTGCGTGATCGTGAAGATGATAATGAAATGTAAACTATAACTAACACAAACTACTAACTTATATACTAGAAGAAGAAATGGAGAACAAAAGGAGTATAAGGCAAATGAAGGACAGGAAGAAAAGAAATGCCCTCAACCCTCGAAGAATGAGGATTGAGGGACTTAGCTGGAAGAGCAATGAAAGGCAGATAGGAAAGTGAAAGAGGAGAGGGCCCGCACCAAAGTCAGTGGAAAAAGGAAAAGAAACGGACCCAGCTCAGGAATCCCTCAGGATCGCCAACTCCCAAACTCACCAGCCGTGAGCCCCTGCGGGTGTAGCAATATTCAGGGTGCACCAGAAGTGGTGGGGCTACATACACACTGCCTCCTTGAAGGCCTTGTGCAAAACACCGGAGATAACATGAAAAGAAAAAGAAGGTTGATGATGATGATAATTGTTGTTTTAAAGAGCCAAACATCTAGGTTATCGGCCCGTAATGGTTTGGGTGATCGTGAAGATGAAAATGAAATGTAAACTATAACTAACTACTAACTTATATACTAGACGAAGAAATGGAAAACAAAAGGAGAATATGCCAAATAAACGACTGGAGGAAAAGAAATGCCCTCAACCCTCGAAGTATGCGGATTGAGGGACTTGGAAGGAAGGAGAGCCATGAAAGGCAGATAGGAAAGTGAAAGAGGTGAGGTCTGCCCCACAGGTAATGGACAAAAGGGGAAAACGGGACCCAGCTCCGCAATCCCTCGGAGTTGCCAACTCCCGAACTCACCAGCCGTGAGCCCCTGAGGGTGTAGCAATATCCAGGGTGCACCACAAGTGGTGGGGCTACATACACCCTGCCTCCTTGAGGGCCTTGAGCAGAAGGCAGGAGAGAACATGAAAAGAAATAGAAGGCTGATCCCTCGCAGGAGGGTATCAGAAAAGATGAGACAAGGGCCAATTAAGGCGGGAAAGGAAGAGACTCCCTAGGCCTCGGATACCCTAATACCGTCGGGGTCGGAAGAGAACAAGAGTTGACCAAGTGAGGTCGACAGGAAAGAAGACGGAAAGAAGCCCGGCACAAGTAAGTGGAAGCAATGCCGGACTCAGCTGGGGCCCTATGGTCGCCAACCCACGTCCCACTAGATGTGAGCCCCTGGGGGGAAGCAATGTATAACAAACAGAAAAACAATACTGTACAAAAAACACGGACAATCTGATGTGTTCAAATTTTTCAAAATATTTGCAATAACATACTGTAGTAGAGAAACTTGTATAAACACTGGACTAAACAAACTAGAATCAATAAAACCAAAGTAATCACTTTCCAAAAAAATCTGATCTTAAGACTGTTTTATTGTTCACTCCCATAACACGAACTAAACCTTCAAGACGTGATAACACTTCTACCATTTAATCCGACACATTGTGACATCTTACAAAATTCTTCACTGTTTCTAAGGCAATAATGGCCTCATTGAACGACACAGGAGAGTTCAAAGGCTCATCTTAGTTGTCTTCTTCCAACTGTTGTTTAATACCTTCACCAATTTCAGAGATTGTCATGTCTTCCGAGGTGACCACACTTTCATCGATATACAGTATTCTTGAAATGAACCCCCATCCTTTAGTCTGTCCCAATCCTCTGCACCAACAGGACCACCATCACTCTCACCATGATCTTCATTGACAGAGCCTTCAGTGAATCCTGCTTTATGGAAGCAGTTGCGGACTGTGACACACTCTGCCATGACGATGAGATGTATTGCATTGCCTGTAACAACAGAGTCAGGTGTTAACATTCTTTTGTGTATATTATTTTAGAATTACATGAACTTAATACAGAATTAGAATTATATGATCTACACAAATTTCTTTCATTCCATTTATGCTGAAATCTCGACCTATCATTCTTCAGATTCAGGCATGTACAGTAATCAGTTAAATGCGGACTTCAATTGAATCGGTCGGTGGAGAATTTTGTCGTTTTTTAACTTTTTCACGTATATGTATCATGGTGGGCAAGACACACCCTACTGTGTCAACCTGCTCCTTATGGGCTAAACTGGAGAGCTTGTTTCTTTAAGAGCCCATTGTATAAACATCGCTTGACTGGGGATCAAAGTAACTGGAGTTCAAAATGTGAACCAAGTTCAGTCGTCGCCCATGTTGTATAAAACTATTTGCGGGTTCCGAGATCCCAGTTCAACTTGATCTCAAGTTCAAGGATTTCAATATGGCAACAACGCAAAATAGTAAGAATATTCACGTATAGAGTGCACTGAACTCATTTCGCCGAGTGATCTTCAGCTTTTTGTTTGTTTAGTTTTGTATATGTTAACCTCAAAAGAAAGTGTTTGACATGTATTGGGGAAAACTTATGTAGAACATAAGCCAAGTGCACACAGGTTTGTCTGAGCGGGAATGTTAAGACAAAAAAATGTAACATAAAAGACCATTTCAGTACCGGTAACCGGAAAAAGAAATGTTCCATGGACTTCAAATTTGCGGCCGAAATTTTGCGAAGGACTTGCAACCGAATCCATAAAGGTAGGTGAAGTCAATTGATATAATTATTTACAGCTTTTAAATGTAGATGCGATTACATTGCTAAAAGATATATAACACGGTTTTAAACCATTTTTTAAATTTCTTTCAGGTTCACATTTGATTAGGCTATAGCTAGCTGATCCAACCTGGTCCTGCCTGTGCTGAAAGTGGGTTCACATGTGATGATGATGATTGTTGTTTTAAGGGGCCTAACATCTAGGCTATCGGCCCCTGATGGTTTGGGTGATCGTGAAGATGAAAATGATATGCAAACTTAAAACTAAAATTAACTACCAACCTACATACTAGAAGAAGAAATGGAAAACTAAAGGAGAATAAGGCAAATAAAGGACAGGAGGAAAAGAAATGCCCTCAACCCTCGAAGAATGCGGATTGAGGGACTTGGAAGGAAGGAGAGCCATGATAGGCAGATAGGAAAGTGAAAGAGGAGAGGGTCCGCCCCGAAGGTAAGGGACAAAAGGGGAAAACGGACCCAGCTCAGGAATCCCTCAGGGTCGCCAACTCCCGAACTCACCAGCCGTGAGCCCCTGAGGGTGTAGCATTATCTAGGGTGCACCAAAAGTGGTGGGGCTACACACACGCGGCCTCCTTGAGGGCCTTGAGCAGAAGGCAGGAGATAACAGGAAAAGGAAAAGAAGGCTGACCCCTCGCAGAAGGAGGGAATCAGAAAAGATGAGACAAGGGCCGATTAAGGCGGGAAAGGAAGATACTCCCTAGGCCTCGGATACCCTAATACCGTCGGGGTCAGAAGAGAACAAGAGTTTACCAAGTGAGGTCGACAGGAAAGAAGACAGAGAGGAGCCCGGCACAAGTAAGTGGAAGCAATGCCGGACTCAGCTGGGGCCCCATGGTCGCCAACCCACTTCCCACTAGATGTGAGCCCCTGGGGGATTCACATGTGAATTGTGGTCTCATACAACTTGTGATTTTCATACAAATCACTGTGCTTTCTCCTGTATGAAATCCATGAAGGTAAGTTCCTTGCACATCATTTACTTACCGGTATGTTGTATAGTAGGGCATTTCTCTGCCCCACCTATCTACCTAACCTGAAAATAATCTACAATAGCTGAATTTGGTCCATGTACCATAGTTTTAGGCATTAATGATGTGAGTTTCAAAATGTAGAGAGGGAAAGAGCATTTGATACCTGATATTAGGACCCAAAGTCTCCATTAAGTATAATTTTACATCAATTACACTGTTAGGCCTATATAATACATGCTAACACAAGTAGGCTAGCTCATTCCTCAAGGTAAGTAGGCTACTGGTAGTGATGATGATGATGATAATTGTTGTTTTAAGGGGCCTAACATCGAGGTTATCGGCCCCTGATGAAATGAAATGGCGTGAAATGAAAGGATGAAGATAAAAAACAGCTCACTGCTATGGATGAAACGAAAATGGTTTAGATAAAATAGGCAGTGAGCCCCAACAACTATACCTTATGTAGCAGGGAAAATACTTACAAACAGGAACTCAGATTGAAACTGCTCACCAAATGGAGAGCGGTAATATGTACATAAGGGAATTTCGAACGAAAATACTCACAAAAGGAATAGATTGAAAAATACGCATAAAATGTAGGTTAAGTCCAAAATACGTACAGTCGAAATACCTACAAAATGCAAGTGAAATCAAAATACTTACAAAATGCAAATGAGATTGAAAATACGCACAAAATGTAATGGAGATTCAAAATACCCACAAAATTGCAATTGAGACTTAACTACTTGAACAAAGCGGGATAGGTTGAAAATACAAAATGCAATTGAAATTGCTTACAAAATGTATGGTAGATTCAAACTTCTCATTAGGATGGACAATACTTACAAAATGCAATTTAGATTGAAAATCATTACAAAATGTAATTTAGATTCAAAATACCCACAAAATTGCAATTGAGACTTAACTACTTGAACAAAGCGGGGTAGGTTGAAAATACAAAATGCAATTGAAATTCAAAAAACTCACAAAAGCCCCGGCCCGGATATTGAAAGACTTACTAAAAAGCAATTTAGATTGTCAATCCTTACAAAATGCAATTGAGATTGAAAAACACTCACAAAATGCAATCTAGATCAAAAAGACTTACAAAATGCAACGTAGATTAAAAATAACTACAAAAAAATCGCTAAAAGGGAATTTAGATACACGGGGAACCAAGTAACAAAAACAGTGCGGGAATCTGAAAGAGAAAAGGAAATATAAGGAAAACAGGAGAGTATTGGAGAGGAGAGGGGAGGGGAGAGAGGAGAGGGTCTGCCCCAAAGGGAAGGGACAAAAGGGGAAAACGGACCCAGCTCAGGAATCCCTCTGGGTCGCCAACTCCCGAACTCACCAGCCGTGAGCCCCGAGGATGTAGCATTATCTAGGGTGCACCAGAAGTGGTGGGGCTACATACACCCTGCCTCCTTAAGGGTCTTGAGCACAAGGCAGAAGGTAAAAGGAAAAGAAAAAGAAGGCTGACCCCTCACAGAAGGAGGGTGTCGGGAAAGATGAGACAAGGGCCAATTAAGGCGGGAAAGGAAGAGACTCCTTAGGCCTCGGATACCCTAATACCATTGGGGCCGGAAGAGAACAAGAGTTGACCAAGTGAGGTCGACAGGAAAGAAGACGGAGAGGAGCCTGGCACAAGTAAGTGGAAGCAATGCCGGACTCAGCTGGGGCCCCGTGGTCGCCAACCCACGCCCACTAGAAGTGAGCCCCTGGGGGATACTGGTAGTGAACACTGAATCAGTAGCCTAGATATTGTAAACTATTGATTGCTTAGTTTATTTGCATAGCATTGCTTGAAACTCTTGTCATTGTATCACAATGGACAACAGGCTATCCTTTTTATTGGCAACCAAGGGCCCTAAATCTTAAAATAATCCATCAAAAAATAACATACTAGCATGCATTGCTAGGTAATGGTATAGGTTTGGAACAGTATGGTATCCAAAGGTTTATTTAAATCAAAACTTTAAATTAATTTTGCAAATTAATGCCATATTAGTATTTATTAGGCCTACTCCAATGGCAACATCATACCATACATCATGTTTGGAAACTCATTGCTTTTCTTTCTCGTAAGCTGCAATTGATTACTATAATGTTTGCAACATCGTTGTTATGGAAAATCTTAAAAATAAGAGGGTAGAAAAACATGCAGTAGCCTATATTACCTAGATAAAACAAGTACTGGTACGGTATGTAAATAAATATACTGTATCATACTCCAGGAGGCTTCCAGTTATTAGGTCATGGTATAGTGCAGGTAATTAAAGGGGAAGGTCTTACACTCCAACTATTTTTACAAAACATGACCCAACAGCTGAAAGCCTCCTTGGTCATATATGCAGCCATGACAATCCAATTCCTGGAATGTACTGTAGCCTACCTCTTCTTCCTCTGGTCGCACTCCATTCATAGGGGGCAGTAAATTACAGTGAATTCTTTATCATGTATGCCAGGGCTGAACTCGTGCTCACAATTCAGTGTGACCAGGCATTTCTGTTCAGTTACACTGTAGCCACAGCCCAGCTCTCCACTTCAGTGTTGTGGAGCCAGCTCATGAGTATCCAAGAGCCTGAACATTTTTGCAGCCTTCGCTGGCAAAGGCTACAATAGCTTACTGATGAACAGGTCATGTTAAAGCAACTTGATACCAATCTCTGATAGGGTTTAAGCAGTCTTTTTTTGTTTCTGCTTTATTTTGGGGATTAGTACATGGTCATCAGCTCCTTGCACTGGAGTGTTTGTGGAAGTTTTGACTTTATTTGAGATACAAACTATTTGGTCATACAAACTGAAAAGTTTCAATAATTTAAATCTCTATAATGTATATAGTGTATTGTATTGATTAGATAGGTCATGTTACCATATTCTAAATTTAAGAAAACCTTGACACAGTACTGCCCAACATTAGGTCTCCTTAGCATGCTGCAGTTGAGAGGCAAACTTATCTGTTTACAGGAACTATGCTGTGATTGCTATTTATGGACAACATAAGCACAATGGTTCAGTAGCATGGTTTACAACAGTCTCAAATTAAATTATGGCAACATTTTGATATAAAGATAAATAAGCCTCTGTGAAATTTGTTACACCGGACTACATTTAATTGAAAGGGGGAGGAATGAAATCTTCTGATGCTATCTGTTTTAGTACGTCAGCATCAAACATAGCAAGAAGGTACTAATTCCCAAGCAATAGGCAAATAAACTTAAAACGTGCACTACCGTATTAAATAAAACAAATTATTTAGCATGACTTTTTCCTAGACTTTTACTTATTATTTATTTATACTGTAAATTAGTGCACTTTATGCCCTAAGGCTAAATGAATGCTTAACCATGGTGAGAATTCAGTTGCTAAGTACACTCCACACATCACTTGTTATTTTCTAACATGTTGCAGGTAGCTTTGGAGGAGCCTTTAACAACTCAGAGCAAGCAGAAGCCACTGTGTGGAGAGGACAATGGGCAAAATGAAAGAATAATTAGAATATGAAATATTGAGCAGGCAGAACCTGAAGGAAATGAAATGTACTAATGCATTATTTAATAAAAATAAAATAAAAGGTTGTAATGTTATTCTGAACTGGTTGTTAATTCTTCAGGCCCCGTTAGTTCCTGAAATTGTTGCCACAATATTGTCCTCCATTGACTTAACAAGATTACACAGTGATTGGAGTACCAAGTCCTTAACACTCATTTATGCTCTCTCTACAACTGAGCATAAAATCTTATGTGCATATAAAAAAATGTCTGTGTTAAATGTGCAACATGAGACTGGTGAAGACTGCAGATATGCTACAAAATTGGTCGAGGGGCATTCAGCGTTATTGATCAAAGTTAATGTCCTGTACAACAGTTATCATTTGTAATGCACTAACAACTTTAATCAGAAATCTGCTGTTTGCCATTTAATTACAGTTGTCATGTATGGGACAGTCGAAGCCAAGCTGTTAATTGCTTGCTTATTGAATTTCTTGATATTTGGTTAACATAATAACATTCGAATTGGGTAGGTTTTGGAGAACTTACTATGAAGCAGACCACTGTTTTATTGGAGGTTTCAGGTTCACTTCTCTTTCAAAAAGTAGTTTTTGAATATGGGTTTTTATCACTTTAAAAAATTTTTATGTTAGAATATGTTATCAAATGGTTGTTGGAACATCTTGGTCAACAGCCCTGTGTACTTGGGTGTGTGTTGATTTTGTCTGATAACTTGAGGTGGCTGTAGTAGTGTACCAGTATGTAACTGTGGATTTAGTAAGTTTTCTATGGATGATATTTTAAGGAAAACCTGGAACAAGTTTGGGGTAGGTGACCCAGGACTTACAGGTACCCATAAGTAGCATTCTAGCATTTGCCTTGGTATAGTGTGGGTACCCCTGCAGAGCCACACTCAGGATGATCAATGTCATCACTGGGATTAAATTCTTTGGACTTGTTGCATTTCCACATTAGTCTTGGACCATGGCCCGATATAGGCCTACTCAGCTAAGCTGCTTGGTTGACATATGATTACACGCAGATAGTTTGGGTGGGTGGATAAATGAAATGTTGAGTAGGTAGAAACTGAAGAAAATGAAATGTGCTAAAGCAATTTTAGGCCCTGAGAGTTCCTGAAATTGCTGCCACAATATTGTCCTGCATTGACTCATGTAAGGTGCGAGTTATTGAACGGGGTATTCCTTCTTTGGGGGATTTGTACTCTCTCCACCCCTTAAAACATTACACCTCAATCAAACACATTTTATATCCCTGCCTGAGATAACATCTATCCCCAATCAAAGAAAAAGGCTTTCCACAAAGATAAGAAAGGAAATTTTGAATATACACCCTATATGCTACAGCTGGTGATCTATTCCAGTATTGTTTTAGCATTTTCTTGTGAATGTGATGCAGTTGTACAACATGGGACTCTCCTCAAGTGCTCGGAGGCACAGTCCAGGGGATGGTTGGATGACCTGGGCCCGTTGACACTACTGGTATTTGGAAATAAAACACATGAACACAGTAAAAGGTGGGGAGTGGAGAAGTATGGAAGCAAAATAGGATAGATGGAAATGTTAAAAATCATTTTCTCAGTACAAATAAATTCATATACCTAGCAAAGATTTCTTGATCAAACATTTTGCATAAATGTAAGCCACTGAAATGTACATGTATCTAAATTTACACGAGGGACTATTTAGAACTACCATAGCTATAGCTTACGGCACCCAGCTATGGGCTTACAATTGTGGTGCATGTTTACTGCCATATGGGCTAAATAATGTGAAGTGTGTGTCACATGAATACTAGGCCTATGATACTGTAGTTCTTCTACAGGATATCTAATAGGCTACCCTATTAGCAAAGGTAAGATTAAGTACCAGTGACCTACTACTTTCAAAAACAAAAGGCACCGTGGATAAAATAGTCATTTAATACTACTATTACCGTATCGTATGTGTGTGTGGTACCGGTATTAATATATTCACTGGTGGCATGAAGCACCTCTCGGAATGCTTTTAACCTCAAAATTGTGCATCGCATTCATAGGCTTAATTACGGTATTGGTGCATATGTTAACGATACAAAGACAAGTTACAACACCATTGATTAAAAACACACAGTTTGGAGTGAAAACATAAATTGTTATCAAATGTGAACAAGTATTACGTCCGTATAGCCTTTAGGCCTAATATAACCCTCGACTTGGAGGCACAGAACAACATGGTTTATAGATGACCTAATACAATAAAATGTAAAAAAAAAAAAACGGTCGTGTTTTGATATTTATTCAAAACTGAAGAAATATATCGTTCAAGTGTCTCAATAAGACACAATTTTTAGGAGAATGGCATTTTCCTCCTCAAAATCTAAAATCAGACTGAATTGCATCATCGAGCACGCGCAATTTAAGCCTAGTCCAGAAAGAAATAGTACCGTACCGTCGTATAACCTAGGTGCGTTAGCGGAGTGGGGATAGTGGCGTTAGGTCAGGGAAACTATGCCATTTCAGTAGTCGCCATGCAGTGGTCTGGTGAGCATAGAGGCTTTATCGTTGAAACGTTCTTTAAAAACAATGATAGTGTGGTGGCGACACAGAGGGCTTTTCATAGGCGGTTTGGTTTGGCTCGTCATGATAAGGTTCCTGATGCTAAAACCATTAGGAAATGGATTAATAGTGTACGGGCCACCTAAAAGTGTGAGGACAGCTGAAAACATCGTGGCAGTGAGAGCGTCCATTGAACAGTCTCCATCGCGCTCTGCGCGGAAACATGCTGCTGCACTTGGAATATCGTCCAGAACAGTAAGGCGAATTTTACACACTGACCTTAATTTACACCCCTACAAGATGATGGTCGTTCAAGAATTGAGTCCACAAGACTGGGTGAAACGTACAGATGCTTGTAATGCAATTTTAACCTCTGTGCAACCTGAAGCTATTCTGTGGTCCAGCGATGAAGCGCATTTTCACCTCTCCGGCGATTTTTTTCTTTGGGGTTATCTCAAAGCTGAGGTTTACAAAGTTCGACCAAGGACGTTGGAAGCCCTTAACGAGGCAATTACAGATGTCGTCGCTGGAATATCAGAAGATATGCTGAGAAGAGTTTTCGGAAACTTTTTTGAACGACTCAACATGTGCGTCGCTCGCCAAGGTCGTCACCTGGATGAACTAATTTTCACAACCAAACGAGAATAAAATGGCATTGAATGTAGTTTTGGGAAATAAAAACGTTTTGAGATTATCTTTATTTGTTCTTTCACAATTCATCCTTCAAATCAGGGAGTCCATTCTGCCCCACCCTGTATAAGAAACCCTTCAAAAGTTATTAAATAAAAACTGAAAAAAACTGTCCCTATTCACCCCATTTTACAGTACTGAAATGATAAAGGCTGATGGACCTGTTGGTATGCAATGGTTGTATAGACTGCAAGTGTGTGTGGGAACAAACGTTTACCAGAAGACTGGGAGAAAGGGTTAATAATACCAGTGTTTAAGAAAGGGAACAAGAAAGTTTGTGATAACTATAGAGAGATCGCACTCATATCACAGGTAGTAAAAATACTGGAAAGGATATTATTAAGAAGAATGAGAAGAAAGGTGGAAGAAGAGTTGAAAGAGGAACAGTATGGCTTTAGGAGTGGAAGATCCACAGTGGACCCAATCTTTAGCTTGAGGCAGGTGATGGAAAAGAACTGGGAATATGGAAAGGATTTGGTCATGACTTTCATAGATCCAGAAAAGGCATATGATAGTGTCCCCAGAGAGAAGGTATGGGAAACCATTGTTAAGAAGAGACTGGGAAGAGAAATGTTGGAAATGGTGCAAGCAATGTACAACTGTGTTAGCAGGGTACTGACCCCAGTTGGAAAGACACAATGGTTTAGGAATAAGACTGGACTAAGATAAGGGAGTGTGCTGTCACCTCTTTTGTTCATAATGGTAATGGATGAAATTGTTAAGGAAACAAAGGAAGCCTATGGAAATAAAGAAATGGAGTTACTGTTATTTGCAGATGATACTGTGGTCTGGGGAAGGAACACCGAAGAAGTGCAAGAACAACTTGATGCACTGAACGAAAATATTCAGTTGTACCGCATGAAAATCAGTATAGAGAAAAGCAAGACCATGGTGATGACAAGAGCGGAAAGAGAAAGAAAGGGCACTGTGAAAATTGGAAGTCAAAGTTTGGAAATTGTGGACATGTTCAAATACCTAGGAAGTGAATTAATGCAAACTGGTAGGTTGGACACGGAGATTAGCAGGAGGGTACAGCAGAGCAATGCATTCTATCCAAGTGTAAGAAAACTTGTTTGGGATAAGGAAGTACCAAGGAAAAGCAAAGAGAATGTATAAAGTGTATTATGTAGCCATATTGTCTTATGCAGCTGAGACTTGGACCCTGACAAGCAGGCAAGAGTAGAATTCAAGCCAGTGAAATGAAATTCCTAAGTATGATAGGAAAGAGTGAGAAACGAAGATGTTAGGAAGGATGTTGGGATGGGAAAGCTAAAGGAGAGAATTGAGAAGAATAAACTAAGGTGGTTTGGACATGTAAAGAGGATGGAGGAAAATAGAATACCAAGACAGATGCCGGAGACAAAGTGCAAGGGTATGAGAGCAAGGGGAAGACCTAGAACAAGGTGGATTGATTCAGTGAAGAACAGCTAAGAGAAAGAAATATGGACTGGGACAGGAAGAGGAATGGTGGAAAGAGAAAGGTGGAGAAGTACCATAAATACCCCAATCCGGCAGGAGCTGGATAAGGGGAAATGATAATTCATTGTTATTCTAGATCGAGTAATGAACTTTTATTTATATTTTAGGAAGTCAAGAACCACCACAATCCAGACCAACAGTGTGATTGTGAACTGTGCAACATGCATTGTGATCGTTACCACATCAAGGTGTGCGGGAAAAGACAAGTATCTCTAACAGAGTTCTGTACCGGAAAGTAATTTACTTACTTGAGCAAAGAAATCTGAAACCTACGTACATTATACGAACTTCTATTAAACTGGTACATATATTTCAGTACGGTAAGTTAAATAATCAAGCAACAAACATTTTTTTCATATTTTAATACAAGTTTTTGGGAGCGATGAAACAAGTACAAACTAGGGTGACTGTGCCTATGGTTGAACGGTTACCAGTGGATGAACAGTATCAATTTAGGTAAAGTAGAAAAGGACTGGGGGATTTTTTTTTCTCCACAAAGGATACTCATAGTTCAAAGGTTGGTTAACCTGTTGCACTGCTTACAGTTTCTTTCTGTAATGTGGTTGTTATTTGAAAGAGCACATGCAACATTCATTCTTCTGAACAAGGGAAAAGATTAAGAAATGGTGACTTACTTTTAGTAAATATTTATGTGTATTAATTAGTATTTCTGTGATTCTTAAGATTTACTTGGATACTACAGACTTAGAATAGCTTCTCTGCACTCATGCTTGTAGAAAATTCTTGCATAATATTCTTTAAAAGAGCATGTTCAATTACTGAACACTAAGTAGTAGAAATCCAGTAATTGAACTGTTGTTCATCTATTGGTGCTTCTGAATAGATGCTCTTATATAAGCAAATTATAGATATATTTTAGGAACAATTGTATAGAATCTTAATTTGAGGTTAGGGTAAGTGTATGTTGCTTAGGTCCAGTAGTTGAACATTTGTTAAGGTGTTCAACCATTGGTGTGTTCAGCAAGTATTGGAACCCCTCAAAACCAGCATCTAGGTCATTTCTAGTTTCTTCTCCCCCACAGGCAGATGAAATCGATGGATTGAATGTAGCCGCAGATCATGCTCCTGATACAGGACAAGGGGTAGAGCACAAGAAAAACAGTTCTTCCGGTATTCTGAAGATACTCGGCTGGCAGCAGTACAAGCCGTTAATGAAGGTTTAAGTCTTCGGAAAGCATCTCGAAACTTTAATGTTCCTCTTAGCACACTCTCCAATAAAGTAAGTGGTAAGGTTCCTATGACATGGAAAATGGGGGCCTCAAACTATTATTTCCAAGGAGGAAGAATGTTTATTAGCGAGTTGGATTCATGCCTTCGCCAAGAAAGGTTTTCCTGTGAAACGACAAACATTAATTGAGACTGTTGCTGACATAGTGAAGGAAGATGGTAGGGAAACGCCCTTCACTGATGGTACCCCAGGAAGAAAGTGGTTCTCAGCATTCATGAAAAGGCATCAATCAGGATCAGAACGTTATGCTGAAAGTGTAAATGCTGCTCGTGCTAGGGTTAATGTAGAAAACATCAGGGAATGGTTCAAAAACTGCACAGTTATCTTCAAAGTGAAAATGCTCTCGAACCCAGTCGGATTTTCAATGCAGATGAAAGCGGATTCCAGACATGTCCAAAGACAGGAAGAGTTCTCGGACCCATATCGTTTGATAATTTGTATGAAGTAAAGACTGGTAATGAGAAAGAAGCAATTACCGTTATGGCAAATTTTAATGCTGCTGGAGAAACTGCCCCAGCAATGGTTGTTTTTCCTTTACAAAGAATACCCAGGGATGTTTCCGAAAATATGGATCCTAACTGGGATATTGCCAGGTCCAAAAATGGTTGGATGACAGGGGCTATACACTTTGAATATATCGCCAATATCTTCTATCCTTGGCTAAGGCTGGAAACATACAATTTCCAATACTACTTCTCGTTGATGGCCACAAATCACATACCACTAATAATGTGGCAAAATTCTGCTCAGAACATCAGATTTTACATTTTGCACTGTTGCCCAATGCTACCCACATCCTCCAGCCTGCAGATGTTACCATATTCCAGCCCCTTAAATGTGGATGGAAAAGCGTTGTGTATGAATGGAAGAAAAAGAACAATAAGGTAGTGAACAAAGCTATATTTGGAAAACTGTTATACGGAACAAGTTAGACCTGACCCTTCCAATGCGCATGTGCGTCCAGGTGCATTATGTGATCCCCCACCAGGATTCTTTGTCAACTAGTGAGCACATACTTCGTCACGTGCTAGTTAGATGTTGCCAAGTAGTCATTATTCCCAGAACCTTGGAAGGGTACATATGCTGTCGAGGCATGCGATGCAACGCGGAGCGGCTCTGTTCTTTGACAAGCACGGCAACAAGCTTGCTGTCAGGAGTGTGTGAAGTGGGCGCGCTCTCAGTTCATTACCATGTGCTTCCTTCTTTGAGTTGTGTTGTTTTAATAACATTCCAAGTTAACCAATAATCGATTGCTTCGTTGTTGAACATAATGCATTATATCCTGGTGGAGCTACAGTAATTATTGGTGTGAGTTAGATTTATTGTGGGTAACCTGTTGAAAATGTGCTTTTTGGAAACTCTTTTAGTCTTTGAAATTATGCAATCCACTTCGAAAGGAGTACCTGGGAGACCTCTTAAGAGCCAGGCTAAAGAAATAATAAACAATGTTGCTCTGTTCCTAAGGGAAAATAGAGAGAATGATGATGATAATTGTTGTTTTAAGGGGCCTAACATCTAGGTTATCGGCCCCTGATGGTTTGGGTGATCGTGAAGATGATGATGATGATGATAATTTTTGTTTTAAGGGGCCTAACATCTAGGTTATCGGCCCCTGATGGTTTGGATGATCGTGAAAAGGCGGATTGAGGGACTTGGAAGGAAGGAGAGCCATGAAAGGCATATAGGAAAGTGAAAGAGGAGAGGGTCCGCCCCAAAGGTAAGGGACAAAAGGGGAAAACGGACCCAGCTCAGGAATCCCTCGGGGTCGCCAACTCCCGAACTCACCAGCCGTGAGCCCCTGAGGGTGTAGCATTATCTAGGGTGCACCAGAAGTGGTGGGGCTACATACACCCTGCCTCCTTAAGGGCCTAGAGCACAAGGCAGGAGGTAAAAGGAAGAGAAAAAGAAGGCTGACCCCTCGCAGAAGGAAGGTATCAGAAAAGATGAGACAAGGGCCAATTAAGGCGGGAAAGGAAGAGACTCCCTAGGCCTCGGATACCCTAATACCGTCGGGGCCAGAAGAGAACAAGAGTTGACCAAGTGAGGTCGACAGGAAAGAAGACAGAGAGGAGCCCGGCACAAGTAAGTGGAAGCAATGCCGGACTCAGCTGGGGCCCCGTGGTCGCCAGCCCACGCCCACAAGATGTGAGCCCCTGGGGGTGGAAAATAGAGAGAAATACAATTTAGATTATAATATTGTTGCTGCAACTAATGAGGCTACCAGTAAATCAGAGTCCACTGTGAAGAGAATATTAAAGGAAAGCAAATCAGGTTCTGCAAAGTATGCGTCACCGAAGAAAAGAAGGAACCCTCGGAAGAAACGTGTCGAGTTCGATAAATTTACGGCAGCTGTAATACGCAGAAAAATACAAGAATTGTGTACCGTAAAAAGCAGTGTCCGTTTGTCAGAAAATTAATGATTATCTTGAGAAATGATGGGGCACTGGAGTGTAGCAGTGAATATCTTCGGATGAAGATTCGGGAAATAGGCTTCTGATGGAGGAAATGCCAAAGCAATAGGAGAATTTTTATATAAAACCCCGAGATCACAGCATGGAGAGCAAAGTATCTTAGAACTCGCAGGCAGTTTCGGAATGAAGGCAGGACAATAATCTATCTTGATGAAACTTACCTTCATTAACTCACACAACTACATATTGTTGGCAGACTGGAGAGACTAGTCAAAGGGTCCTCTGTTAATAATTGTTCACGCAGGAAGTGAATCTGGTTTTGTTCCCGGTGTTCTGTTAGTGTTATTCCATTATTTTCGC
Source organism: Meconema thalassinum (assembly GCA_946902985.2). Classification (NCBI taxonomy): domain Eukaryota; kingdom Metazoa; phylum Arthropoda; class Insecta; order Orthoptera; family Tettigoniidae; genus Meconema; species Meconema thalassinum. The sequence continues at coordinate 474,732,430 of OX336392.1, forward strand.
CATGTAATTTCCACTTTATACTAGTTTGCACAGCATGTATTGGATAGCATGAGAGCATTTCATTTGAGATATCAATGTTATGTCACTAGTTAGTTAGTTATTGTTTTAAGGGGCGGAACTATGAGGTCATCTGCGCCTCTTAACACAGATTAAAGAATACAAATTTTGATTTGAATTTAAAATTTTGAAGTGGACATCTAAATTTAAAAAGACCAAAAATTAATAAAACAAAAACAAAAAATTAAATAAAAAATATAAAACGGAAGAACAAGTCGTTGACTCAATATTTACTGGAAAATTTAGATTGCTGGCCCTAACCCACTCTCACTTATAAAGCGGATAACGTGATCAGCAGCCACCGCGTCATCGGCAAATATAAGTTCGAGTGTCGTCTGCAAACCAAGGTTTCGTAAGTCAGCAAGATCCACACACTCGGTGAAAATGTGGGCCACGGTGAAAACGGCTCCACAGGTACAAAGTGAGGGGTCTTCCCTCCTCATTAGGTACGAGTGGGTGGATCTTGTATGACCTATCCTTAGCCTACACAAAATGACGGACTCTCTCCGGGCCCGGAAGGAGCTCCGCCACACGCGAGTAGTTCCCTTGATCGCTCTCAGTATACTGGGCAGTGGGTCAGCTAGCCACTGACTCTCTCAAAAAGCCAGAACTTGTAGGCGTAACTTAGAGCGAATATCTCTAGCGGGTACCTCCATTGGTCGAGGTGATAGTGATACCGCCTCTTTTGCAGCTTGATCCGCTAACTCATTTCCCGCAATTCCCATGTGGCTTGGAAGCCACAGAAAGGTGATTCGAGTGTCAGCGTGGCACAGCCCGGCTAGTAGGTCGTGGATTCACTGCACTAGGGGGTGTTGCGGGAAACATGTAGCAATTGACTGCAATGAACTCAAAGAGTCGGTTCACACGATAAAGTGGATTCGTGCAACCTGTAGTGCAAACTGCAGAGCTTCATAGATGGCAACGAACTCTGCAGTAAACACACTACAGGCCTCAGGCAAAGAGATCTTGGTATTTGCACCATCAATAACATAAGCACAACCCACCTTCTCGTCCACCTTCAAACCATCCGTGTAGAGAATGCCAGCGTCCGGATATTGGTGAACTATGCTGTGGAACTGCCTCCGGTAAACGGAGGCATCCGTGTTCACCTTAGGACTTCAGTGCAGATCTAACCGAATTTCCGGACGCGGGACTTGCCACGGAGGCACCTCGCTAGGTGTCCGGATCATACAGGGACCTACAGCCACTCCTAATTCAGTACACGAGCTATCAAGTCTAATACCAACTGGCCGAGTGGCACGAGGCCGGTCGGCGTACCCCTGGTGGTTTTGGGTACCGGAGAGCTTGATAGGTCGGGTGTTGCGGCATTTGACGCACATTGGCAGCATATGTTAAAAGCATATGTTGGCGTCTATAATTTAAAGGTGGAACACCCGATTCGGCGAGTAGGCTGGGTATCGGGCTGGTCCGGAAGGCACCGGTAGCCAGCCCAACGCCACTATGGTGGATACTGTCCAGCATTTTCAAGGTTGCAGGCCTTGCTGAACCGTATGCCGCAGAACCATAGTCTAGCCGGGACAGGACGAGGGCTTGGTAGAACCGTAGCAGCACCGCACGGTCAGCCCCCCACGTAGTGCCACTAAGAAACTTGAGCATGTTCAGTTTCCTGAGACACGTCATTTTTAATAGCCGTATATGGGGCTGCCACGTTAATTTGCTATCAAAATGGATCCCCAGGAAGTGATAAGTGTCAACCAACGGCAACGCAGCATCCCTGAGATGTAGTTCAGAGTGTAAATGTAGCCTTCGGAGTCGACAAAAATGGACGGAGGTTTTCGCTGCTGAAAACCGAAAACCCCGGTCGTGAGCCCACCTGTCGACCCGGTTGATAGCTATCTGCAATTGCCGTTCCACGACTGCCATATTTCCAGAGCTGTAATGCAGAACTAAATCGTCTACATACAGCGATGGAACTACCGCGGACCCAGCGGCGGAAACAATGCCATTTATGGCAATCGCGAACAGGTGACACTCAGCACAGAACCCTGAGGAACTCCATTTTCTTGGGTATAGTATTGCGAAAATGTCCTACCGACCCTTACTCGGAAGAGTCGGACGGACATGAAATTCGCAATGAAAGTCGGTAGATTACCACGGAGTCCCCACTTGTGAAGGGTGGAAAGGATCCCGTAGCGCCATGTGGTGTCTTAGGCGTTCTCGAGGTCAAAGAAAGAAACCCGTGACTAGGTGCTGCTTTCGGAAAAAAGCCTCCTGTATGGCGCTCTCAAGTCGCACCAGATGGTCAGCGGTGGACCTATGAGAACGAAATCCACACTGGTACTCAGACAGGAGACCTTTCTCCTCCAAGAACCACACCAGTCGACTGTTCACCATCTTTTCGAGCAGCTTACATAGGCCATTTGTCCAACAAATGGGCCTATAGCTGCTTACAAACTTGGGATCCTTTCCAGCCTTAGGAATCGGTATCACGATCCCCTCTCACCATTGAGATGGAAACTCCCCTTCAATCCATATACGATTGAAGAGGATCAACAGTTTTTTAATACTGGATTCGCACAGATGTTTTAACATTTGATTATGTATGTTAGTTATGTCACTGAGGATGCTTCTATTTGATACTTTACACTTGCATACTATACCATAACCACGACGAGCAGCGAGCAGCTCCAAACAGCTGTTGCAGCAGAGAGGAAATCGCGCGCACGCCTAGTGATCCCACCACTTCCCCTCCTTGACGAAACTCCGCCATGATAGGCCAGATCTAACTTGCCATGCTATAGAGCTTACACTTTCTTTCGTTCTTTCACTTGCCATAGGACGCGCCACCGGCGTATGGTTAAGTATTACCAGCTTCCGGTTTAGTAGTCAGGTAATGGAAGCAATGGGAAGTGTGTACTACAATTTTCCATGCATGTAACTAAGCACATTATTGTCGTTAGGAGAAATAAAAGTTGTAAAATGCACCAAGAGCGAAATGATCTTCCGCTGTGAACAATGAGAAAGCTCTGCATGTGTTTATTTTTTATGTATTAATGATGCGAAATGTCGGCTACCCTTGTGCCGCTTACAACACTCGCAGTCTCTAAATGTTCCAAATTTCCCCGTCAATTTACAACAGATTATGTTTGAAATTTTTTAAAAGATCGTGACGAAGAAAGTGTTTCTCCAATTGAATGATTGTATTTAACTGTATGCACGATGTATACTCTTGGCAAGGTTGTTTTTCTCACAGAGCAACTTTACACCGTAGTAGGCACGCAGCTCTTTGTATTTAGTTTTCAGGCAACTTATTTTAAATTATTGACTAAAATATTTGTAAAGACAGACAATCCATGCCTCCATTCGAAGGTTTCGGGTTCAATAATCCATGCAAAATGAAGTTCGTTCGTTTTTGAAATTTACCTTTTCAATGATTACCGTATGGTAGCGTACCGTACTTAACGTAGACATTTCTTTAAAAAGTTTGTCGCTTGTTGTTTGGCCTATTAACTTACGGTAATATTTTCCATACTGAAAACTAGGCACGGTTGGATTTTAATATGAAACTGAATGTGCTATCAAATATCGCTTTCTTGCAATAGGCCTAAGTAACCTTCTGTAGAATATGTACCGGTATGTAATTATAAAATGATTATTGGTTAAATACGTGTTAATCGATACCTAGGCTATTATAATTATAATGATTAATTAAATGTTAAAGAAGAAACAACGAGTTGTTAGTAAATATTAGGCCTACCAGTATGGCGAATAGCCTATAACTCGTTTCGTCACGTTTTAACATTTAAACGGGTCAAGTTAACGCATAATATACCAATATAACAACCGGTTAGCAAATGGTTATAATATTCTTCCATATAACATATTTAATTGGCACCAATTTAATACAATTGTAGACTAAGGTATGATACACCACTGCCGTTTGATATGTGCAGATCGCACACTTGGTAACCAAGCTGTTTGTTATGGTCGTTTGTGTTGCGAATTTTTACTAATTACTCTTTTAGGAGACACTTGTCTTTGGAATATTCAAGAAAGGCCAACCCTCTAGTGTTTATTTCATAAGTTGAACGCCTAAAACAAAACCGCAATTCGAAATAATAATGAAAATAATCACGGACAATTCATTGGCAATGAAAATCAAATGGAGATTCTCGGACCGGAAGTTTGCTATGCCTAAGCTCCGGTGCCATTTTAACTCGTGGAAGCTCTATAGCAATAGTCTTTCGTGACAAGGCGACTCCAGATATCATAAAAAATGGATTTAGAAAATGTGGTCTTGATCCATTTGACCCAAATGCAGTTGACTATAATAGGTGTACGGTATGTCAAGCGAAGTTAGGAACTGCCCACCAGCTGTGATGACAGATGAATCTGTGAAACCAGCAGAGTTCAAGATTGAACACCTACTTCTGTTTGAATCATTGATGAAGTCTGGTAGAGCTAAACAGTTCAGAGAAGCTGAAAAAATTGGCTGGGAAGGACCATTAGAAACCAAAGAATTGTTCAACGTTTGGAAAGAAAATTAGAAACAAATGCATAGTCACCAAAGATAGTAACAAAATTGTTACAAATGAAGTATTTTCCAATGCAGCAGTAAATACACATTCCACTGACTTTAAAACAAACCTAGCGAATATTGAAGAATTGCTAAATGTTAATTTGGAGCAACCATTATGCTCAATTACGGCATTATCCCCAACAAAAAGTAGGCCTAGTTCAACTGAAGTCGATAATGATCCTCAGGTCGTCATTGTTAAGTCTAAGATTAGTCCTTCGTTTGGCAATCATGTCACTTGGCCAACCACCTGCTAAAAGTGGAAGAAAAAGAGAACGGTTGTCGCATGCAACATCAAGAAAGTGGTATGACTGGGTCCAGGAAAAGGAGCAAGTTTAAGCAGCTAAAGAAAATGTCAAGAAAAGAAAACTGCAGGCTAAAGAATCGTTGAAGAAAAATCCTACAAAAAAATCGCTGACAATTACGGAGAAAATTGAATGGAAAACAAGGAAACAGAAAAGACGCATAGAGGAAACAGATTCTGAAACCAGTGACGAATGGGTTGACAATGGTGACAGCCTAGATGATGTGAATCTGCAGCCATCATCTGAAAATGACAATGAAGAAGACATTCATGTGTAGGTGTCAGGAAAGAAGGAGACTTGGTTCTGGTCAAATTTTCCGAAAAGAAAAAAGTGTCTTATAATTATGCATGCATCATACAAAGGGTTTTAGGTAAAGAAATACAAGTCATGGCATTAAAAAACTGTCATGAAAGTTGTATGTTTAGAACAGATTATGATAGTGTTATAGTCAGACCTCAGATCTTAAAGAAACTACATGAACCTAACATAACAGGGACAGAGGGAAGGATTAGGTACCAGTTTCTTGACAGCATTTCAGTAGGAAGGCTAACCTGAACACGAAACGAGCCTTGTGCCAAGATGCCGTAAGACTTTACCGTTCATTCTCAGGAACAGGCTGTTCGTCTTCTGGTGAAATGTGAACCTTGTTTCTTTTTATGGTACATGCATAAATGTATTTTTGTAAACTAAAGATTCATACAATGCATTTTGTAGGGCAAAACTTGCTCTTTCAGATACATTTTTCAAATATTGCCTGAAACTAACCATTAAAAAATTTATTTACATGTAAGTGTGAAAAATTTCTTAAGTGTTCAAACACTGGTACAGTCACCATATTTAAATTTGCCGAAATATATTGTGTAATGAATAATAATGATGTCGTAATAGATGTTCTTTCCTCCGATGTCAATAACCCACTATCCCCTTTTATAACACGACTTAGGGGAAAGTTGCCAATATCGTACCACCACTCGCCTAGTAGAGCGCTCTGATAGCATGTGAACCCCCGGCCCTTTGAGAAAAGAAGACTGCAGAATCAGCATGACTGTGTCAAGGCGTTATCGAGTTTCAAAAGATTCAGTGCTTATTCTCGTTATATTTTGACTCGACGGCTAAGGATATACTAAAGGAAGGAAGTTTGTAGTTTAACGTGACCGTTGAGATCATGAGCCACGGGACCTCCTTTTTACGTGGAATCCGAACCACAGGACATGGCATTTTTATTCGAAAATCTCACATGCATTGACCAGTACCAGTACACGTTAAACATCCTTCAGTATGCCTTCCTTCGGGGGGAAGTAAAGCCAGCAGTGCCATGTCATAGATTTATGGCATGTAAAAGACCCTTCCACAGACTAAACTTGTGTGAAGCTAAATTGTTAGGTTAGAGTTTGTCGGAACGCTCTATCAAAGTTCCAACGTTCACCACTGGGTATCATTGATATCTGGTGGCGAAAGTTGGAACGACTTGAAATTGAACGGAACTTGTAGCCCACCCTGAGGGTGTCCGCTGGAATCAGCTACAGACTCAGGCGAGCCAAACATTTCCTCGGATTCTCCCAGCACTAAAAGCCATACGGTAAATAAATCAATAAAATAAAAATAACTCGAGCTCTATATCGAATAATTTGAGTTAAATAGGCTAACAAGTGGCTGAATTTGGTGATGGTTGTTGCTGTAGTTATTTGCGTTGAATTTAAACCGAGATAAGCTCAAACGAAACAGAAATATTATGTATTTAATTATCATTTTACAGAATGGCAAAAAGAAAATATAGGTCTTGGGAGGGAATCAGACATGGAAAAGGCCCTGGCAGTGTACAGGAATGGAGACATGGGGTTTAACGAGTGCTGCCGTCAATACAGCATTCCAAAACCAACACTCAAGCGACACTTGGATTGTAAAAACTAATTGCTAACAAAAGTAGAGAGATGCTTGGACGTATATTTTCTAATTAGAAGAGCTGCTTTTCAGAATCACTATTAACCCTTTCATGCCTGATGTTAACCCCAGTTTACATGTCATTAATGATACGTATTCAAAGCATTATCAGCCTGCAAACGGAACTGACAGTTGGAAATTGTAGTTTACACTTTCTAGTTGACGAATATGCCGCTAGATGCCAGCTCCAATCAAGCATGGCCAGCCACCAGCCACGTTCGTGAAGTGCTCTTTATTTGTCTGCCACATGACAAATCAGTCCTTGTTACGGAAGTTATAGTCCCTTTATCTCTGCAGGATTGTTGTTTTTTGCTTGAAGGTAGTGTGTAATAATGATAATTGAATTATTATAGCATATTTGTAAGAACTATTGCTGCTAATACAAGTTTGTAGACGTTGTGCAACATGAGTGTATACTGAGGTTTACATTGGGTAGTTACATGCGTACGATGTTGAGCAACTCTTCTATCTCACATGTATCAGCAAATGCGCTGTACAGTTTTTGTGGTTAGTTATTAGTTATTGTTGTTTTAAAGGGCGGAACTACGAGGTCATGTGGATGATTAATGTTATAATTTCTTTAAATTATACTCTGAGGTTGTATTTATATCGGCTATGGATAGAACTACAATTTTACTTGAAATTTTCAGCCATGGATGAAAGTGATATAGAGCATCTTTTAGGGATTGACTGGAATGTGTCAGACCTAGAAGAAGAGGATGATGACCTGGAGAGTGTAGTGGATAATATTTTAGAAGGTCGCCTTACATATAACGAGTTTGAAGAAGCCAATAGGGAAGATGCATCAACCATTGTTTGTCCTATTTCCGAGGTATGTATGAAAAGTTTTACATAGGCTATATGAGAAGAACTCTCCGAAAAATGTACAAGATGAAATGAATGAATGCCTAGTTAAATGTAAATGTGTACTAGTTTCCTATTGACCTGTTTTGATTTTTATTTACATTATTTTTTATTTCTCTTATTTTTAAAATTTTAGCGATTACTGCCTAATAACAGTGAGAATCTGGTCGGCTGAGGGAATCGTAAGACAGCTGATTCAGAGGGTAGCTCTGACAATGTGCCCGTAAGTGAGGGGCCAGTAATTAGTAGACCATCATCAGCAATACGTGATACTCCTGAACCAGTCGTCACTCCACAGGTAAAGTGAGAGCACATTATCACATATTTAGACATTTTATGAGCATATTTCAAGGTAGTTTTTGTTCGTAATATCCATAATCTTCTTTTTCAGGGAAATTCAAGTGGACTGAGGAATAGTGCCAAGCAGACAAGGAAGGCGAAATTTACCTGGAGGAAAGTTGATTTCAAAAATCCATCTGTCGAGTGGAAAGGTTCTTTGCCCCCTCCGCCTGATGAGGAGTCTAGTCCACTTCAGTACTTCAAAATGTTCATTGACGATGACATTATTGAACATATCTGCATGGAAACAAACAAGCATACTCATCAGAAAGATGGCATTGTCCTTCATGTGACGCGAGATGAAATAGAAAAGTACTGGGGAATATTGTTACATATCGTCACCTTTCTTTAGAAACCACGTAAGTCCTAAAACCAAAAATGTTCAGGTGAGACAAAACTTAATGTAACTTGACATACTAATTATTTCTATATTTAACGCATCAAATCATGATCGGATCACATAATACCTTAAAATGTATATGGACATAAGTCACATTATGGAGGATCTTCCAGAATATTTGTTATTATTGAGACATGCGAGGTTACTTACTTTCATTTTTATCCCGAATCTCAGACATACAAGTATTTTAATTGGTATACGAATGCAGAAAAATAACTTGAATTGAAAAAGGATAGTAATTTTACATTGGAAGCTTGGCTGGAAAGGAGTAGGCCTAGATAATGATTCGAACGGAATATTAAATTTGATTACATAATTTGTTTATTAAGAACTAAAACAAAATTCTACTTTTAGACTAATTAGCCCCACTGTAGTCTGTTTTTCTGACGAATGGAAAAATGGTATTTTAACACAACACACAATTAGCCTACTTGTTTTGTCATGTGGCAAAGTATCGTAGAAGTGCAGGAACTGTATTATTGATTCGCAGTCCATTTTTGGCGGTACCGCGGGCTACATAAAGACCGCGTAGCTTTAGACTTAGGAGATTTTTAACACTAACAAGGGGAGGATACGATGCATGGGTCACCGATTCGAACCATCTTTAGTACACGTGTAGGGCATGACTTGGCGTATACCAGGTGCAAGTAAGATGCGCTTCTCAGCCGATTCAGAGAAATTAATTATTCGTAATTGCTGTAGGCAACTTTCCCCTACATTGTGAAATTTCAGTTGTCGGCATTGAAGACTTGATTAATGAGACAAATAAATTATTGCCAACCCCATGCATAGGCTTACGGTAGCATGTAGTGTTAGTTTTACGCTGTGCTCGATTTGTTCGCTTTGTTGTGTTCCAGAAGTTTAAGTGATGCATAGATGTTCAATTCTGCATTAATAAGGCTTTACATACAAAAACAAACCTAACTTGGGGCTAACATCCCAAACCCCCTCGCTTGTAATACAGGCAGTAATTTTCGGCCAGACAGAAGCCAATCGACATTTCCTATGCAGTAGTGATAATGGACAGTACGGTATTTTCAATTGAATTTCAGTACTTTAGAAAATTAGCCAGATGATATACACCCCTGGACTTTTGTCACACACCAATAATCTTTAATTAGTGTGGTGTATTTTGTATCCCACATGGTGAACGAGATTGAAGCCTGTAAGCCTACATGATAAACTAGACACCAGCTACGAAAGCCTAAAATCTAAAAAAAGGTATGTAAAAGCCCCGTTGCGGTTTTATTCAGAATTAATGTAATTGCAATTGGTAATGACTCTCGGAATATCAGATGAAAAATCCACAGCCTGCTTCCAGTCTCCGACCGGGTCAGGAATGGTGGCTTAGGCGGCAGCACGCCGGCCTCTCACCGCTGGGTCCGTGGTTCAAATCCCGGTCACTCCATGTGAGATCTGTGCTGGACAAAATGGAGGCAGACAGGTTTTTCTCCGGGTACTCCGGTTTTCCCTGTCAAAATTTCATTCCAGCAACACTCTCCACTACCATTTCATTTCATCTGTCATTCATTTAATCATTGCCCCAGAGGAGTGCGTCAGGCCTCGGCAGCCGGCACAGTTCATATCCTCGCCGCTAGATGGGGGAATATCAGATAAGGTATGAAAATGATAAAAATGGCATCCTGGTACTCCACTCTCGAAAAATGACCGTATTTCCTAGGGAAAGTTCAGGCTCCCGTATATCATTGATTTGAATAAATATATTACCACAAATGCACAATTCTCCTTTATTTACCATTCCTTCCATAGCATGTCAAGCACGTTTCTTAATCATTAAATAGGATTTTATTAACATGCAAACTAAACATAAAAACATAAGAATGATTCAATTAAAAAATACCAGATGAAAAGTATCAAAGAAACTAGGCCCGTAAGTAATAGAGAAAGAGCCAATCTTACATAATGTATCTGAAAATCGTGAATTAATACGGTAGTTAACAAATCAATTACAATAAAATACCACGTGGGGTCGAAAACACCCCAACGCGTGTGCCTGAGGGTTAATAGCACGCCGAGCTAAAGAGTACTTCAAAAAATGTTAGATCTTCCAGTAATACCACCGGTATCCTCAACTCGATTTGTAGTAAACAACAAAATGTGTTACAAAAAGCCTTTCATCTTACTGACTAAACCTAATATCGTTTGCAGGTAGGCTATATCACGCAAGAAGTATAAATGTAAACTCTTACCATATTATATGAACATTACTGTGGAAGACGATGTATAGACGTCCATATTATTAGAATCAACAACTCTTTATCACAAAGAATATGGGTAAGAACGGTTACTCCAGCTTTGAATTCAATTCCGATCACGCCCACCGCCCACACGTCGTTGCGCACGCATGCACTGTAGCACCTCCTGAGGACGCTAATGGAACTAAATTTATCGCGCGGGAAATTTGAACCGCAATCTTCGGCTAGCCCCCCCCCTTCCTTCCGCCCCTCCCCCCCCCCCCTCCCTTTGTTTATTTCTTTCTGTGTACAAAACAAAAGTTAGGTGCTTTCCAGTCAGTCAACACGAATGTACCCAAAAAGAGCTGGATTATGCCCTAATCCTGAAATAAATTACATGAGATTAATTATTTTTATTTATTTATTTATTAATCTCATGTAATTTATTTCAGGATTAGGGCATAACCCAGCTCTATTTGGGTACATTCCTGTTGACCGACTGAAAAGCACCAAACTTTTGTTTACTTAGGCAACACTGGAAAATGGCTTCAAACCTCACAATGTTCTTTCTGTGTGCCAAAAATATTATGGGTTTTCTACAATTGAATTGCCATTCTCCCTTTCAATGTAGGCTACTTTGTACATAATACTGGTGCAATTCATGTACAGTAGTAGTGTCAAACCAATAACTACAGTTCAGTTTGGTACCTCAGTATGTAATTAAGCACCTTATTAAAATATTCTTCAATAATAGCTGAAGAGTAGGCTACACTGAGTTTAACCAGATCACAACACAAATAAATAAAATGACATTGGAACAGAACACCAAGGCTAGCACACATTGAAATATTAATCCCACATTCAATGAAGTACATAATATGGTAAAGGAACTGAGGTCATTAGGCTGTGTGTAGGATTGATATTATAACATTAAAATGAAAACAAAGTTATATTATTATTATTAATCTTGATTGGTCACATTGGACCACTTGAGTCGTTCCACAATCACTTCTTCTTTGAAGGTAGTACTGCTTGGTTCTTGCGCTCTTTCCAGTACTTTTTCATTCTTTCAGATCGGGATTTTCTCAACTCATCTGAAATCTCCATAGGCTTTCTGTGTGTCATTTCTGCAGAAAATTTGTGAGTTTTAAGTATGGTGTTAATTTTATTTTTCTCCTCGGCATCTGTTATCTTGAGTCCAACTGCTTTGAGATCTTGTTGGATTTCTTGGATCCATTTACCTCCAGTTTTCTTTCCTAGATTTCTCATCACCAGTTGGCGTACAATTCTGTTTTCTGGAAGCCGTAAGATGTGAAAAAAATATGAAATTCTTTTCTTCTTCATTGTGCTGGTGATTGGATCAATCTCACGATAGACAGTTTCATTTGGGAGAATCCTCCAGACTCCCTCAACCTGATACTTTTTATTTATGCACGTTCTAATGATTCTTCTTTCCGTTTTGAGGAGCTGATCAGTTCTTTGTTCATTTTTAATTTGGAACAGTGTTTCACAAGCATAAGTGGCTTCAGGGAGAGTTACAGTTTTATAATGTTGGATCTTAGTAGCTATTGATAGGCATTTTTTATTATATGTTGACCAGGTTAGAGATTGTGCCTTTTTCATTTTATTTGTTCTATTTATCCAAGTTACTTTTTCGTTTAAGTTATGTGTTATAATTTCTCCAAGATACTTAAATTGAGGAACTAGGTTAATTTTATGATCATTTATATAGACTTCATTTATATCTAAGGGTTTCATAGGCATGATCTCAGTTTTTTCAAAGGATATCTGTAATCCTATCCCTTGAGCAATTTCTTGGAGACTAGTGATCTGAGTACAAACCTCTTCCTTGTCTAGTGCTAAAAGAGCCAAGTCATCTGCAAATCCTAAGCAGTTTATTTTTATTGATGGTTTTGTTCCAATTTTGATCTTAGGAGGGTTTTCCTTTTGCCAAACCTTCATGATATAATCAAGAGCCACATTGAAAAGCAGAGGGGATAATCCATCACCTTGTCTGAGACCAGTTTTTACTGTGAAAGCTGTTGATATTTCTCCCCTAAATTTAACTTTCGAATTTGTGTTTGATAATGTTAATTGAATGATTTTTATCAATTTAGGATGGAGACCGTATGATCTGAGGATTTTTAGCAGTGTCAGTCTATGAATACTATCATAGGCTTTCTTGAAATCTATAAAAGTGATAAAGAGTTGCTTATTTCTGTTTTTGTAATATTCCATTATTAATTTCAGGCTAAGGATTTGGTCTGGACAACTTCTGTAAGGGCGAAATCCTCCTTGATATTCTCCAAGTTGTGGTTCCAGAATGTTTTTGATCCTGTTGTAAATTATACGAGAGAAAATTTTATATGTGCAGTCCAGAAGGGTAATTCCTCTGTAGTTATCTGGGTTTGTTTTGTCTCCTTTCTTAAATAATGGATGGATTATTCCTGTGGTCCAGTGTGCAGGAATTTCTTCAGTAATCCACATTTTAACTAGATGTTGATGAAGATTTATAATCGCAGGTTTACCAGCATTTTTCCAGATTTCAGCAAAGACTAAGTCTTCGCCACAAGTTTTGTAATTTTTTTGTTCTTTAATTGCGAGTTCTACTTCATTAATGTTTGGAGGATTTATTAAATCAGGTGAAGTTAAAATAGGTGTATCAGTGTTTACTTGCAGGGTTTCCAGTGGATCATCACAATTTAACAGTTTCTCGAATGCTTCTGCAAGGATCTCTGTATTTTCTTGGTTAGAATGTGCTAACTTTCCTGTTTGATTTTTCAACATTAATGTTGGAGCTTCAAATTTTTTTAGATATTTACCAAATGTTTTGTAATAATCTCGAGATTGCTTTTTCTTGAAATCGTCTTCTATCTTTTCCAGTGTATTTTTAAGATGATTACGTTTCGTTTGTCTGATGATTTTATGGGTTAATTTTCTTTGTATAGTTAGTTCTAAATTTGATTCTTCTGACTTTAGAGCTTGATGTTTTATCCATGCTTGGTGTCTTTTCTCTATTGCTTGATCACAATCTACATTCCACCATTCATGTTTTTTCCTTGGATTTATTGGTGCTAACTCCTCTGCTATTGATTTTAATTTAGTGATTAATTCGTCCAATGTTTTAGTGTTGAGAGACTCTTCTCCTGTTCTTTCACAGTACTCTATATTTTTTATTAAGGTAGATGGATCAAATTTCCTCCTATTGTTATTATTAGTTTTTTTCTTGGCCATTGGAGTTAATTTTATTTTTATCTTTACCACATAGTGGTCTGATCCTGAGTCAACTCCCCTTAGAACCTTGACATTGTGAATTTCGCGATGGTGAAATTTATCCATGCAGACATGATCCAACTGCCATTCACCCCTTCTGAAGTCAGGATGTTTCCAAGTTTTCAATTTATGGGGCTGTCTTTTAAAACATGTTGATTTAGAGATTAATTTGTGGTTTCTACAAATTTCGACTAATCTTTGACCATTTTTATTGGTTCGTTTATGTGCTGTCCATTTTCCAATTATATCTCTATATCTTCTTTCTTGTCCAAGTTGCGCATTGAAATCACCAAGGAGAATTTTGATGTTTGATGAAGGGATGTTTATTAAAGTTTGATCCAAAAGATCCCAGAATTTTTGTACTTCTTCTCTGTCCTTAATGGTGTTGTTTTTTTGATTAGTAGGAGCATGTGCATTAATAATTGTATATGTTTTATTTGCCGATTTCAAAGTTAGGGTCGTAAGTCTGGAGGATTGAGATTTAAATTCTGTTATCGAGTCAATGATTCTGAGATCTATTAAGAATCCGTTACCAAATTGTGGACAATTTTTCATAACTCGTTTTCCTGGAATTCCTTTATATAGTCTATATCCTTGTGATTCCAGATGGCCTTGATCACTATTTCTAATTTCCTGAAGGGCCATAATTAGAATTTTATGACTTCTCATGATATCCGTGATGATCTTCAATTTTCCAGTTTGAACCAGAGAGTTAACATTATGTGTAGAAAAGAATGAGACTTGTTTAGGTTTGATTTTCCGTAGTATTTGTTTGTTTGCTTTTTGATGAGTTTTCAGACGCTCCGATTCGTCATTATCTTCCGCATGACAGCCCACCGTATCCGAATGCTGTCTTTTCTGTAATCTATCATTACAGACGGCGGAATTATTCTTCAAATGACTTTTCATGTTCGACTATCTAAGGTTTCACCTTGAGGGGAGGATAAATCCTCGAATTACAATCCTGAATGTTATTCAGAAAGGTGAAAGAACTGAGAAAATAATTCTCAGTCCCCCCCAACACTAGTCTGTTCACTGACCCAGTTTCCCGCTGGGATTGATTACCCAACCTTCCACTGGGTTGCTCAGCTTAGCAGGGGACACCACGTGCAGGTCAGTGTTGGGAGTTGGAGTGGAGAGGTTATGAGGATTCTCTTCTGCTGAATCCTTGTATTACTGATTTTGTTGGTTAGTATCATCACATCACACTCCCTTTGTCCAGGTCTACATATTTATAGACCTCCCCAGGTTGATTCCTAGGGCCCACTGTATATATATACTGTACACAAATATATTATATTCTATTTTACATACAGATATAAATAAATAAAATTATACAGTATTTGTTATGTCAACACTTGGGCAGGCAAAGTATAACTCTTATGGTTTCTTACCAAATAAAGAAATGATACATAACCATACACATTATCGTACATTGTTTGAAAACATATAAAATAAATAAAATTAGTTGATGCTGAAACATATTATACCTAAGGAGTCCGCTACAGAAATGTATTTATAATGAAATAAAAAGTGAAAGTTTCTCCACTACACAGGGAAGCATCGAATGATTAATACATTTTTCACAGCAAACATATTGTTCTTATTCCATGTTTTCAGTCACTTCAAATTGCAGATTATGAGATTTACATGCTTTATGCCTCAATTTATTTCCTTCCGTAGCACTAAAAGTTTGAAGAAAACTATATTGACCTCTGTATGTTCCGTTAGATTAGTCGTAAGGCCTATCTGCTATCCAGTACCACTCCAGGCTTTTGCAGCCCCACTTTGGGAATGGACTGTAAAAAAGGAAATTGGACTTCCATAATTTAAAATTCTAGAGTGATGTAATTCTCATTAGGAGATTTTTGGAGTTATGTCCATATACAGAGAGAAAAAAGTTCATCATGAACCAAGAGTGATTTGACAAGGAAATTAGAATAAATACATGGAACAATGCACTTATCCTCTGGAATTACTGTTCATTAAATAGAATAAGCATACCGTACCGGTACATAAATAGATACAGATAGGAAAAAATAAATATACAAGGAATTCACAACTCACATAATTCTGTACATAAGGACACAGGAATGGAATTGCAGAATAAAACAGGACTATCAATTTATAAATTTCAGTCAGGCATCCCGCTAGTTTATACAGGCAATAGTGAAAAATGACTTCAAAACCACACACAGATTAATATGAGGTAGTGGCTCATTCAATGAAATTCACCACATATTACTCAGGTAACATGTTTCAGGACATTCCTCACTCTCATTCATCGAGGCACAAGGGTGCTTATGTGCCTTCTCCAATTTTATAATAATTTGTGAGGATGACTTGGTTTCTCAAAATTATCATAACCTTACTCTGCAATTGAAAACCTCAGTACAGATGACAAGGACATGCCAGTAAAGAAATAATACCGAAACTTAACTGAATAAGGAGATACTATTACAATGCACCCTTTGCTGTCACATTTAGGGGCCCTCCCTACCACATAGGCCTTACAGTTACAGCTCGATGACCTAAGAGATTGTATTATCTGGTAAGCAATGCATAATGGATCCTTTTTGCCGGCCCATAAACACATTGATCTTATTCTATGTTTTCACTCGCTTCTATTGCAGATTATGAGCTTTACTTGGAAGAATAGGCATACATCTCAGTTTATTTACTTCTGTAGCACTAATTTTCATCAAATATGTTTGAAGGAAACTGGAATGACCTCTGTGTGTGCCATTAGGTTAGCTGTAAGGCCTATCTGCTAGACAGTACCACTCCAAGCGACTACTTGTTAAATCCAGCGAGTAGGAAGGTGAAAGGTATTGAGGAGTTTGATAAGGGTTCGACGAGAAGGCATATGGATCATCTTCTGTAGAAGTCGATAGCAACTAGGGCTACGTTTGAACAACCCCAGAGCAATTGCCTTCGCTGTAGGACTCCAGCGCCTACCTTTCCCCAACTTGGACACAATCTTAATCAGATCCCCAAGTAATGCTGCAAATGTAGGGTTTCGGGAGAATACATCATTAAGGGTAGTAATCAAATTATCAGCAGCAATATCGGTATCCTCCTTCTTACCTTGCCTTACTCTCCTACACTTCTTGCGAAGCTGTTGCAGCATTCTTTTCTGAATAAGAATTCTCTTGCACAGTTTACGCTTCCGAGGGGTAATCTCTTTATAGGTGCGAGCTTCTATTAAAGAGAGCCCCCCTCTTCTCTTAGGTGGCGTGTGCTGTGCAAGTTGAGTCCTAGCAATGATAGGTACTGAAGGCCCAGGCAAGGCTTCTGCTTCCAAGAATTGTTCTGGTAATTGAGAGAATTCTACTGTGTGTGGCATAGCATTATCCTTGTCAATTATGTGAGAATGTGAAGAAATAGGAGATATAGCAGTAGAGGTACTAGTAGAAGGAATCTGAGAAGTAACAGTAGTAGTAGAGTAAGTAGAAGTAGTAATAGTAGTAGTAGTAGTAGAAGCAGTAGTAGAGGTAAGCATACTGCTGATACTGATAACAACCGCAGGAGTAGCAGTGGCTGTGCTCTGAATTACTGCAGCAGGTTGCAGTAATCTGGCGGGGCAAGGTCCTGAGGCATGTGCTGGTACACCTGAAAGGAAAGTTGTCATTCTTAAACCTGTAGGCATTAGCATACCTAAACAATGTTGAATGACACAGTCATTCATAAGATGGGGCTTGGTGTAGAGGCCAAATTCAACAAGGACAGTAAATTCTCTTATGACAAAAAGTGGGAAAGAAATCCCTAAGCAAAAATAAATTTCAGGCATTTGGTGAACCGCATAACCTATGGCGATACTTTTCTGAGGATCCAACCGGCCTCCCAACTCAATAGACTTAGCCACATTATAAGTCCCCTCAGAGAACATGATAACGTGGGTTTTACATCCCTTTTAAATATTGTGGATTTAGAGACTCTGGAGTGCTAATGACCACTGCCAGGGATCTATAAAAGAATTGCTCTTCGATTAGTCAATACACTAATCTGATTGGACCCACCCCTCAATGTATAGGTCAACTGAAAAGCACATTAATTGTGGAGATTAACAGAACCGGATGCAAATTAGAATGTAGTACATTTAAAAAATCACCTGGCACTACAGCACGTGAAGGGCCTAGGCCTACCAAGAGACCGCTGCCCAGCCAGTTGGCCTGCAGATATTGGGGCGACGCGTGATCAGCGCACCGGGCCCCCTCAGCCATTAATCTTGGTTTTCGTGATCAAGGTGCTGCCTCACTGTCAGACTGCTACTCAATTGTCCTCACGAGGCTGAGTGCACCCCATTCCATGGGGCCGGCTAGAATGTGGTATATAATTGTACACAGTGCTTGATTTGTAAAATAAGAAGTTCCGGTACTGTGGGCTACCGGGTGGTGGTGGTGCTTTATGGAATATTGAAATATAGAATTCTAAAAACGATATTTTCACGCTTTTCTGAACACCTTTAAAAATTAATCAGTGGACAAAATAGCCATCTAATTTTTATTACAATTTTAAATAAAATTGAGACTGCTGTAGCAACATTTTTCTTACCATAGCCGTTGGCCTATATTAAATTTTAATGTAGGCCAACTAGGCTACCATTCAAACATTGTACATGATTTCTTTTCTTTTTACGTAATTTAAAAAATTAAATACATTCGGTTTGAAAACACACACAACTAACTAACGTTCCACAGTTCTTAACATTATGTTATATAAGTTATTCGACTTTTCCCCCGATCAGTGGTTTCGGTACGGCGTACAGGTGCTTACCGTCACAAATCTAGCCCTGATTGTACATATATCATTCACATACCTTTCTGGGAGTCATTAGGAATTGAAAATACAGTCAAATATCACTAATATTGCTTAAAAGAAGGTTTTCATTTGTAACTTCCTCAATGACGGGAGAACGACGGCAGATGTTTGTTGCCTAGATATTGAAGTCATATCGTGTTGCTAACATATCTGATACAAAATACACTACACGACACATGTAACTTTTTAATTATGTGAAAAAAGAAATAATTGGCAAAACCATTGGCCTGGATAAAGATTATTGATGCGTGACTACCCCCACTGAGCGTGACGAAAACCAGGGGTGTTTATATTAGTTAACATGGCCCATTGGGCAACTCTACCTAACAATTATTGGTCGAAGCGAAGATCATTGGTCTGGCAACTCGCACAACCCATGTTGAAATTGAAACTTGGCGCACTTTCGCATTAACTTGCCAGCGCTCTTTTGTTTTACGATACCGGATGTGATATAGTACCGAATGAGTTAAGTTGGCAGTACTGTACATGTTGCTAAAAATGGCGGAGTGAGCTGCAATTTAATCTATATAAGTTGTGATTCTATTTGGGATGGCTGGGTGGGTTACAGACAGCAGAGGAGTTAACATCTATTACTATATCATCTCCACGTTTTTTCCCTGCCATTACTACAGGTCATCATCATCATCTTCTACAGTTTCCAGCCCCTGGCTGGATCTGCTTGGAACATAAGCCTCTCCAAGGATTTTGGCTAATTTCAGTACTTTAGGATTTTTTTACTTTGGTTCAGGTAAACTCTACTCTTACTAAAAGCACTTACTAGATTATTAAGACAATACTGAATATACTTTTCTACAGTCTACACTTCAAGGATTCAAACCACAAACCCCAATGTGTAGGTATGCCTATCCAAGCTTCAGTGTGCAGTTAGACTTAGTGCACTTGGTTAGAAAGGTGCATAAGGAAGACACTACATGTTAGAGCTGGGCTTCATGTTTACCTTCAAGACAGGGTATCACATATTAATTATTGAATTCAAATAATAAAACATTACTCACTTCTATCTGGGACGGCATGTGAATACAAAATCTTTGACAAGGGTCCCGGATAACTGGGGGGCCAGAAGTGCCTCGAACAAACATAACGACCTCTCAGTTGTTTGGCCGTCAGCTTCTTTAGGCTTTCCCTGCCTACAACCTCCAGCCACTGCCTACATCTGTCTGCTTCCAAGGGAAAGCGGTGAAAAAATATTTTTTCTATTTTCACCACCTCATCTCCTTGGTGAACTTCACAAATGTTACACTTGTGGCCTGGAATGTTCATATTCTGTAAAATGAAAACAAATATTAAAATGAGTATTTTTTTTAAACACCACACAATCCGGGATACCGTACCCACTGTTACTGCTAAACTATGATTATACTACCATGGAGCATGATGAAAGAAATGGAATACCAGTACTAATATAGGCCTATTCCTTGAATAGAGGTACCTCTATCTACAACTTAGCAGGGCTTATTGGTCAAAAAAGAACACTAAACATTAGGCTAAAGTTGCATTTTAAACCTGACAGTGCCTTTTTATTAGCAGCAATTTCAGACAAATTCAGAGATTTCATTTTTGATTTATTTATTTCAGAAAATAAATGAAGTATTAGAGAAAGTAACACTCACTAATACGGACATAAAGTTATTACATTGCTGTAATTGTTATTACCGTATTTAAAATCAAGTGTAGTTTTCTAAAGTACGGCAATTAATATATTTGACCCCATAAAGGGCCATTATTGATAATACTGTGTATAACGTGAGGGTTCCTTACCATAGGTATGTATGAGTCGCGCTTCTCAGGATGAATCTTCAGTTGTGTCTGCCAGTTAAGTCAAGACCACGCCAGAACTAACCACTTGAAATAAACCACTTGACATTCCATAATTCCAACCAAAACAGAGAACAAAGATGTACTTTAAATCACTTCAAATACCTGTCAAATTTTTAAGATCAGCCGGGCTGCTTCTCGCACAGTTACATTTAGGTTTCCACCAATAGCAAAGCATATGGGTACTAGCCAATAGGAAGCCTGGCTTGCTTACACATCGGTGAACAGCGCCTCTTGAGGACGCTAATGGAACTCGTCATTAAAATTGCGGATGTGGGAAGCGACGGATCCATACAAGTTACACCCCCCTGCTTTATCAATACAATACGTTTAGCTTTTTTAAATCGAGGCGACGCTAGGCCACGCCGGGCCGAGGCTTATAAACTACTGTAGCAAGGTAAGTAGACTACTGTAGTTTACTACACAGAACGATATAGGTTTACTAGCCTTGACGCCGGGCCACGCCAAGGCAAAGAATATGCGCCAAGGTTCATGTACTGAAACCAAAGAATATCTCCAAAGGAGATAGGTAAGTGCCCAAGGGGCCCAAGCCAAGGCAAACTCAAACTAATACTTGGGGCGCTGCGGTCGGTCTGGATAAGTAGGGTAAAATTACTCCATAACATGCGTTTGATATGGAACACTTTTTATTTTTCGGTTATAATCAGCAAATGTTGTCCCTAAAATAAAGATAGTGTTATTTTCAATTGTATATATGTATAAATGTGCGATACACGTGATCTAATTTGTGTGTTCCACTGGATTTTATGTGTCAATTGCATATTACCAAGTATCGGTTGTCTGCTGGTATTTGTTTTTGTGCAGTTTGGGTCATGGCGCTGTTACGTTTAAAAGCTATATTTGAGTTTGCTCACTGTACCATAGACTCTAGAAATTATTTGTTGCTTGGTAGGGCGAAGGGATGAGTTTAACTTGTATTAAAATTCGGGGTAGACAGGAATTGCTTGATTTGGATGGTAGGTATTAACCCTGCGAAGTCAAAATTAGGCCTATATGACTCGTAGTGGAATGGCTCGGATATCGCAGAGCGAGGTGATGGCGGTTGGTAGGGTTATTGGAAATGAACTAGGGAGGGGAGGATACCTCACTGATGAAGCTTGGCTGTCTTCCCTCGGCTGGTGTAGGCTTGGCTGTCTTGGTACGGCTTGGCTCGGCGAGACTGTGCTTGGCTGTCTAGGTGCGGCTTGGCTAGGCGTAAGTGAACAACCCGTCCTGTCGTCAGTGAGTGTAGTGGTGAGTGGTCCAACCCGCTCTTGTTGCCCGTATTTATTTGGTATAGTCACCTTTCGGCTATTGCTATTTCCATCTTTTGGAATGAGATGAAAACGTATATCCGCAGCCCACTTATACATCGACTTACAGCTGTAAACTGAGCAATATACTTTCCTTTTACTCATTTTACACTCTTATCAACGAGTAAAACTTATAACTTATGTATAAACACGAAGAATTTACCACGATCTGCTCACCAATACAAGAAACCGTATACAAACAGTCACCACGTGACAAATGTACCCTACTTGGTAAGTTTATCATTTTTACCGCTAGACGTCATATCAGATAGCTGGAGTTGCCAATACGTTAATAAAGAATTATTGCAGCCAAGTGGTCATACATTATTTTTAATACATTTGAATGTTTGAGATGCATCTGTGTCTTTACTCTTCAGAACTAAGTTCCATTAGTGATTTGTATTGTTCTTGCATAAGAGGATGTGGTATTTGTCGCACTTTTCGTTGCACTGTATGCTCACGCATTTGGTGTGCGACCTAGCGGTAAAAATAAGAATCTTACCAAGTAGGATAAATTTAAGGTAACACGGCCGTGCGGGTAGCCTACCCCACCCCTTCTCCTCGTTTCGCTAAATATTCTCGTCCTAAATGCTCTGCCCACTTCAATGTTCCGAAAATCACAATCTTCCCAATACTTATAGCACGTTCTTAGGTGTGGAGATAATAATATGATCTACAAGAATTCAAAATACCAATAACAGAAAAATTAATAAAAATTAAACCAGAGTAGGAAATAATTGTGAATTATGAATCCCAGAACTTTCAAATGAACAATCACAGTATTTAGGACATAACCTCATCAATAATATACATGTCTAAATTTATTTCAGTTGCAATTGGAGCATATTGCATTGGTGACAAGAATTAGGCTACTAAAGGCCTGCAGCATAATTATTACTCAGCTTTAAAAAATTGTAATTTCCAATAAACCACAGTAGGCCCAATTAGGCCTATAACCTATTTGTTATTAGTTATTAGTAGGGCTCGGATCGATATGTTCGAAAAAAATCTCCAGATATGCTCGAAAACCATGTGTTTTATGCTCGATAGATATGCTCGAAAAAAACATTATATGCTCGACATATATGCTCGAAAAAACATTATATGCGGTTAAATATGCAGAATATGCTCAAAAACACCATTAAAAATTATAGAAAGGAAAGTGAAACGAAAAAACCAATAACATATCATTATATACGGGCTTTATTTTCTAATTGTATGTACGAAGGTGGATCAAAAGGTTAGTTGCACTATCGCGCTGCAGCAGCAAACGTGAGCACAGCGGAGAAAGGGACAGACACTGCCCAAACATCTGTTAGGTAGGTCGCTGTGGTGTCTCGTCTTGTATAGTGTGAATAGCGGCCAAATGCAATGGCACGTCGACTGGACGTTCACTCCAAATATGAGGTGCGTGCGACAATCCGATTCCTATGGGCCAAAAGGAAGAATTGCACGGACATTCATCGTGAAATTAGTGCTGTGTATGGGGAGCGGGCCATTTCTCGCAAGGGATCGTTTGCTGCACGTGGAATTCCTGCCAAAAGGAACGACGATTAACGCGGCGTCGTATTGCCAAACGTTGCACCGGTTGCGTAAAGCGATTCAAGAGAAGCGCTGGGGGAAATTGAGCGCCGGTGTGATTTTGTTGCACGATAACGCAACACCTCACAAGGCCCGCCAAACGAGCGAACTGCTCCAGCCTTTCAAGAGGGAGGTCTGGCAACATCCACCCTAAAGTCCCGACTTTCATCTGTTCGGTAAGCTCAAAACGGAGCTCGGTGGACGACGTTTCCAGACCGATGAAGAGGTGAAGGCCGCTGTCTCCGTGTGGTTTCAGAACGCTGGAGGAACTTTCCATGCATCCGGCATCGTTAAGTTGGTTGTGCGTTCGCAGAAATGTTTGGAGTCTCTTGGAAACTATGTGGAAAGGTGACGTTAGGTTGTATGTCGTTATAGGCGTGTTGCTGTTGTATAGGTGGTGTAATAAATGGCCATAACTGGGAAGTGCAACTTATTTTTTGATCTGCCCTCGTATGATACTCGCATTCAAGTTTCAAGTATATATAAGAGAAGTTTTCTTATAATAGTTACAGTGTAAAAGTTCATTTACAAAATGTTCAAAATTAGGCGAGTCAATGAAGTAGATCTGCATTGCAACAAGAATTTTTTCTATGTTTTCAGTTTTTAATGATTTTCTTAAATCGGTCAATAAAAGTTTCAAAGACGAGAACGACCTCACTAAAGGTTAAAAACCTGCGGTTTTATTATTCGCACCAGATAGGCTTTTCAATAATTATTTCTTTTTTCGAACCTTAAGGATGGTCAGGGCCCGAATTCGGGGAAGGGGGGGGGGGGTGGAGGAATTCGAAAGAAAATAAACTATTTAGACGAAAACCACAATAATATGCATTTATATGCTTCTATTCTGAAAACCGTGGTTTTATGCATTTATATGCTGGATAAATTTCGATTCTGTTGGTCCCAGAGAGGTGAAAATACCACCGAAAGGCTTCTTTCAATGTGTACTATTCAGAAAAGAAAAAAAATGCAAATATGCTCGAATCCGAGCCCTAGTTATTAGAATAAACTGCAAAGGGAAAGTACTGTGAAGGGAGAATATTCATATCTTAAAATGCTTGATGCTGTTAGGAATAACAGTAAAATGTTAGTGTAATTAGTGCTAAATTCATTAGGAGACTGAAATTTCAGAAAAATAATTGAATATTGCAAAATGTCTATACAGTAGTTAATTTCATATTCCATTTAAAATATATCCAGTTCATCAATTTTGCAGGGTGAAATACATGAAGTACATCAAAAAATCATCGCACACTAATACAGTAAATTATATGACTTGCTGTGAAGGGGAAAGGAGAAATAGGACTTTCAATGAAAAACAAGAAAAACACTCAATACTGCTAGAAATCGTCCTGTTTTGTTTAAAAGTTGTCAACGAAGAAAAAATAACAGCGAGAGCCAAGATCACACTTAGCAACAAGTAGTTCCGTAAAGAACTATACAGCCTATTTTCATATATCCTGCTCATGTTAATTTCTTCTAACAACATACAAAATTTCAGTTTAATTGCTGTAACAGATTCGTAGATATTGAGAACCGTCTAAATATTTCAGATTGTCGCCAGGTTGGATTTTTATTTTTGTACTATTACATTAAGATTATTGTGTACGTGTGGTATTCAAACTTCAATCGCATGATTATAACACAAGAAGTAAAAACGAGATTTTAAAATTACGCACAGCAGCCATCTTGTGATTATGCAAACAATTGAAATAAATTAGATGCCAGTGGATCAACATTTGTATAAGCATTTAACGTGCAACGTTTCACAGCACTCGGATAGTTAATTCGCGAGAATCGTCCATTTAAATATTTATACTTCGCGTCGCCGCCATGTTGGATTTGTGCTCACCAGGTTAATGAAAGTCCTATAGGTGAACATATGTTCATAGTCTCTATGAACATAAAAAAAATTCAGTTTGGTTGCTGTAAAAGATTCATAGATATTGAGAACCGTCTAAATATTTCGGAAGCTCGCCATTTAGGATTGTTATATGTATAGGCCATAGAATTATGTACCATTCAAGTACAATTATTGCCTAGGTTCATTATTCAAACTTTCACTTCGATCGCATGATTACGACACAAGAAATAAAAAACTTAATTTAAAAATTTCGCACAGCCGCCATATTGAGGTTATGTAAACAATTGATTTAAATTAGATGGCAGTGCATTACAATCTGCAAAATCATTTACTGTACCACATTTCACTGCGATCAGAGAGTTAAATCACGAGAAAAGTCTATTAAAATATTTCAAATTCGCTTGGTCGCCATGTTCTTTTTTTACTTTACAAGTTTATGAAGTATACATAGATAAACTTGCACCAGTACCCTTTATCACCGTACAAAATTGCAGGGTAATATCTGTAATAGTTTCGGAGATATAGAATGTCAGTGAAATATTTCGCACAGCCGCCATTTTGAGGTTATGTAAACAATTGAACTAAATTAGACTTCAGTGCATTACTATGTGTATAAGCACTTGCTGTACCTAGTTTCATTACGTTTGGATGGTTAAATCGTGAGAAAAGTCTATTTAAAAGTCTCAACTTCGCTTGGTCGCCATGTTCGTTTTCTACTTTACAAGTTTATGAAATATACATAGGTAAACTTGTATCAGTACCCTTTATCACCGTACTAAATTGCAGGGTGATATCTGTAATAGTTTCGGGGATATAGAATGTCAGTGAAATATTTCACACAGCCGCCATTTTGAAGTTATGTAAACAATTGAACTAAATTAGACTCCAGTGCATTACAATGTGTATAAACATTTGCTGTACCAAGTTTCATTACGTGTGGATAGTTAAATCGCGAGAAAAGTCTATTTAAAAGTCTCAACTTCGCTTGACCGCCATGTTGGTTTTGTAGTCACCAGGTTTTTGAAAGTCTCATAGGTGAACTTCTAGTAGTACCCTTTATCACCGTACACAATTTCAGGGCGATATCGGTAATAGTTTCGGAGATATTGAATGCTAGTGAAATATTTCGCACAGCCGCCATTTTGCATTGGTGAGACGTAACAAAATTTGAAGGATACGGTCGAGGTCGCCGGGAATAGTGCTATGAACATACCGAGTTTCATTGAAATCGCTCCAGCCGTTTAGATTTTATTAGGGGGGGACACACACACGAATCACACACACACACACGCACACACACACGGACAAAAGGTGATCTCATAAGCCTATTTTTTCAAAATTGAAAATAGGCTAAAAAAATACAGTAATAAAATCTGGTCCTCCTAAAAGTACGTGTTTAGGCATGTTCCTTTCTTCTTTCTTGCCAAGGCATAACAGTAGGCTATATCACAGGATAATGAACCTCTTCCCTCCTTGATGACATGGCTAACACTGATGACGGCAAATTCCTACAACACATGCAAGTTGTATGTTGAAACAGTAAACTTAATATGTAAAGCGACTGAAATACGGAGAAACGATCAGCGTGGAAATAGGAAGAGGAGTCAGACAAGGATGTTGTCTATCGCCAAGTCTCTTCAACCTGTATGGTGAATGGCTGGTGAAAGAAGCTTTGAAAGGATGCGGAAATTTCAGGATAGGAGGACGCCTCATAAACACCATCAAGTATGCAGATGACCTAGTAGTGCTCGCCAAAAATCAAAGACAACTGCAGCACATGATGAACCGGTTGGTGGAAACTGGAAGGATATATGGCATGGAAATCAACATCGAGAAATCAAAAGTGATGCGGATTTCAAAACGGGAGAAACCTTTGAGGGTAATTATCGACAATCAAGAATTGGAGAATGTGAAGCAGTTCAAGTACTTGGGAAGCTTGCTGACAAAAGATGCTCAATGCACAAATGAAATTCGCGCCAGAATTGCCATTGCCAAAGCCGCATTCAACAAGAAGAGGACTCTGCTCACCGGAAAGTTGAGTTTAGAACTAAGGAAGAAATTGGTGAAGTGTTATATCTGGAGCATTGCACTGTACGGGGCAGAGACGTGGACAATGAGGAAAAGGGAAAGAAAATACTTAGAAAGTTTTGAAATGTGGTGCTGGAGGAGAATAGAGAAGATCAAGTGGACAGATCGGGTGACAAACGATGCAGTACTGAGAAGAGTAGGTGAGAATAAAACTTTTCTGAATACAATTCTTCAGAGGAAGGCCAACTGGATCGGGCACATACTTAGACATGAGGGGCTCATACACGACGTCATTGAAGGTAAGATCAAGGGAACGACAGGACGGGGAAGAAGAAGAATCCAACATTTGGATGATATGAAAGATAGAAAGAGTTACAGCAGACTGAAGAAAGAAGCTGAAGACCGGGAACGTTGGCATCAGAAATTCTCTGTACGAAGACATGGACCTGCCACTAGGCAGAATACTGTATAATAATAATAATAATAATAAAGCTTCAAATGGAGAACTTGAATTTGCTGATATAACTATATAACTACAATTTAAAAGAATCTCTTATTGTATAATCATTGTGTTGTTGATATTAATTCATTTAGCCCCGTGTATTTGGAAGTGTATCAGATTTGTATGATAATCTGTGTTATTGTAGTATCTGTAGTAGTGTGTACTGCTTGGGTCTATGCTGCGTGAACCTGAGAGGAATGTGCATCGCAGACTAGGAGAAGTGGTGTTGACGAGTGATGAGGTTCCTCGGTCCGTGCATAGTACAGAACCAAATACATTGGTCGGTGACTCACTCACTCATTCGTAATACCACAGTGGTTTGAGCAACGACCCTATGTTAGCATTATTGTAATAGAAAGGAATACCAGATAATAATAATAATAATAATAATAATAATAATAATAATAATAATATCGTATTGCCTCGGGTGCCTGGTGCAAGCTTTGTTAATTGACACCCAGAGGGTAGCTTGCATGTCGAATTTCGTCGTTCCTTTGAACGCTATGAAAGTCAAGGAGGTTAGATATCTAAACTCCTTGACACTACAGCGCTTTCAAGTAGAGAATGGAGGAACTTTGTGTTGGCGGAAAATCCCGAGATTAATTTTGCCATTGAATACGGCCTACTGAATTCAAATGGGTTCTTTAACATGCCAACAACGTATGACATGAGTGTCGCGATTTTTGTCGCCTTTCAAAAATCACTTACCATGGCCAGGGACGAACCTGCAATCTTGGGGTTGGTAGTCCGACACTATAACCACTCACCCACCGTGGCAAGCCAGATATCACGGCGGGCAGTTGACAGACCCTTCTCTTCTCGCCTGACCCCTTCCCTGCTCTTTCCCCTCACCCCGCAAGTTCACAGAACTTGGAAAGTGGACCCGAGCAGTATAGCCTACTTTTTGTAATTCAGGTGACGACTGGAAAGGAGGTAGCCATAGCCTTAATTAGGATCAATCCCAGCATTAGTCTGGAGTGGACGTGGGGAAACCACAGAAAACCACTTCTTGGATGGCCGAGGTGAGAATCGAACCTACCTCTTTTCAGTTCTGGCTCACGAAACTGATTGTGAGTCGTTCAAACACTCAGACCAGAATTAAATTACTTGGAAACTAGCCCAGGACCTCAGGAGTGGCGGCCACACCACAAGGTGGTATTATGATAGCACTGAATGAAAGTAGAACAAGTGATAACATTCTCTCTAAGGGGCAGATGACCTCATAGTTCTGCCCCTTGAAACAACAATAACTCACTACCTATAGGTGTATTTTCCAGAGTTGGAATCTGACAGTTCAGCGCCACTGGGCAAAAACAATTGACGACTAGATTGCACGCATCGCTTGTTGCCATGGAAACTATACAGCGCTGCCAATTTGAATGATGCTATTTGACCACGTGCTTGTCGACGATCAGTCGCTTGTTTGGTTGCCTCCAGTGCACACTCACCTTGCTGCGTTTCATTATCTGTTGTTTTTATGAGTTATAATTGTTTGATTTAATTCATTAAGTACCTTTTCGTGTAGGATTTATACTTATGTATACTTTATACTTATATTTATACTTATAATTCATTAGAGACCGTTACTTATGTATGTAGCAGTGTTAGTGTCAGTTTAAGCTTAGGTTCGTGTTCATAGGCTAGATTGAATTAGCTTAAGGTTAGCTTTCTTTTTGCTTGCGAATGGTGACGTTTTTAAGGATGATTTCTCGTAGAGGTAGGCTGAGGATACATCCAGTTCGGGAATCGTCAAGACCTGGTCGAGGTGTACCTATTCGAAGCCATTGATGGAAAATGATTATCGCCGCACGGGATTTTTTGAAAGGGAGGTTGAAAATATCTGAGCATCAGGCGAACCATTAATTCCATTCAGTCGCGCGCAGGAGAGTAGGCTACCGCCTCTGCTCTTGTAATTAGTAAGACTACTGTGATTAGCTTCTGTCTTCTAAAGGGTGAGTTAATAGTCTAAACAATGAGCCTATATTTTGTAATACATTTGTGTGTTTCTTGTGACTTGAAACGTATTCTACAGGAAATATAAATAACTAAATATCACGGAAACAATCACGTGTTGTCGTTTCGCTTTGAGCATTTTTGCTTTATGATAGTATTCGTAATATTGTTATTGCTATTCATTACAATAATTTAGGCTTCTCCTCAATTTGAGGGGCTAATATTTTATTTTACAGTGTGCACCGAACAGATTTAAGCATTGGTTAGTTTAAGATTTTTGAAAACCATCTGAGCAAATATGTAATAAATGTTATAACGGTGCTAATGATATTATGAGCATGAGGAAAAGAGCGGGAGGGTGGAAGTACACACGTGCTGGCCAGCAGCATTCGTGGCAACGCTGCCAACAGTTCAACAGTTCTCCGCCGAACTGTCAGATCCCAACTCTGGATAATACACCACATTCTCTATAGTGCATGAATTAGCCAAAATACCTTATGAAACGACGAGAAATAAATCAGGGAATGAAGTTTAAATAGATGTTTCCTCCTCCGCTCTCTGTGACCCACACAGCCATCCCAAATAGGGACGACTTATATAGGCAAAATTACAGCTGCGGCCGCCATTGTTCACATCAAAACAGTACTACCAACCTCGCTAACACCTGCCCATTCTAACCTTCGTTTCGTCCAATCCAATGGTTTTTGACAATGGTTACAGCCAAACGCGTCCAGATCAATGGTTTTGTGTCAACCGTGCCCTGCTAGCTACTGTCGGGGAAATAAGTATAGATACTCGAGTTTAGAGGTCAATAAAACCTTTACCCTTAGTCTTACACAAGAATAACATACACCAAAATTGTCCTTGTTTTATTTGTCGTTTAACGATATAGAGTAAATATTTGCATTGTATCTCGTTAAAATTTTATAGCAGATTGAACAAAAAAAGTACCGGTTTTTCTTACCAAGTTTACGGAGCGCTCACATAGAAAGATCATTACGTTAACAGTATTGATCTGATCGTAACGAAACTTTAATACGTCTTAAAGGAACTTATTGTTAACGCGTATATGAAGTTTTAATCTGATCTAACGTTTCTTAAAATAGTTGTTGTGAATTTTGTAAAACAACTTTTTCTCGGGCCTGGGTGGTCGTAGCAGTATGAAATATGGCTTGTTATGAGGCTCATAGCAATGCAAGGCTTATCGTAAAACTACATTTTATCTACTTTTGATTATCAATTTTATATGGATTGATATTTAATCGGACCACTGTGGGCGGCGATAGTACCGTAGCAGCCTGGCAATGTTGCCAGTTGACTACCGTATTTCGAACTCGCTGCGCGCTCGTTCATACGTACGCCAAACTCGGACCTTTGTTCTTCGTTGAGTCATTAGCAACAAGCAGCAACTATCACTCTCTGTATTACCTACATCGATCAAGATGCCAGCTAAACCGCAGTTAAAAACGGAGGGAGAATTTGCCATGATTTTAAGTGCGATATGTTTTTTTTTAGAAGCGAGAGAGGAAGTAATAATGATAAGAGGGTTTAGCAAAAAGTATCCAAGTGTATTGGAAGGTCGATAGCCACGGCGAAGAGATGTGCCGCTGCAATGAAAGATATTCCTCTTCCTCCCAGAATCCAAAAGTATGAAAGTATGATGAAAGCAGAGCTAATTGTTCACGCCAAACCTCACTTCAGGGCACCTAAAAAGAAGCTGGAACAGATAATCAAGAATGTTCGTCCTGACGTCGAACTCGTCTGGCTGCTAGTTGCTCATTGTGAGCTCAACCCCATAGACCTGGTTTGATCCTACGTGAAAAATAAAATAGCTAAAGTGAATATGAGTAACCAGACGGAGAGAAGAAGGTCAATGGAGGTGATGCGAGATCTCTGTAAAGAAGCCTTGAGGTCCGTAACATCGGAGCTATGGAAAAAATGCATCGAACACACCAAAAAAATACAGAAACATTACTGGGAAAAGGATGGGCTAACAGAAGACGTCCCCGTTGTTGAGCCACTTGTTATAAACTTAAATGACAGTTCATCTTATTCATCGGGCAGTGTTTTTTCAGACGGTTAATAAGGGAGCAGTTTTATAATCTTATAATCTCAAAGTGTAAAATACTTCAAACAATTAGTCTTATAATAATAGCTTTTCAGCTGACTCACCATTTTTAAACCTGCCAATGGAGGTCCAAAGCCCTCATTAAAAAAGGTGTTGGGAAATGTTTCACTTCTTGCGGAAATGAAATAAGACACGTTTCTCTAACTTGTAGGTAAAATTAGCAGAGGATATTAGCGCTGTACATAAGGGACGCATATTTCAGGATATAAAGAAGAATTAAATTGTTAAGTTAAATAGACGTGAATGATAGTGTATTTTTTTTTTCTTAGTCATATTACCCTTCAGGATTGGCTAACCTCGGACTCAGCGATGGATCCCTCATTTACCGCCTCCATTTTGAAACTTCGGGATCGGGGATACAACTGGGGTTGTGACCAGCACCTCGCCCAGGCGGCCTCACCTGCAAAGCGAACAGGGACCTTATGAGGGATGGGAAGATTGGGAGGGATAGGCAAGGAAGAGGGAATGAGGCGGCCTTACGTTAGGTATCATCCCGGCATTTGCCTGGAGACGAAGTGGGAAACCACGAAAACCACTTCGAGGATGGCTGAGGTGGGAATCGAACCCCCCTCTACTCATTTGGACCACCCGAGGCTGAGTTGACCCCGTTCCAATCCTCATACCACTTTTCAAATTTTGTGGCAGATCGGGGAATCGAACCACGGACCTTCGGGGTGGCAGTTAAGCACGCTGACCACTACACCACGGAGGCGAATATATATTATAATATTTGTATTATAATTCGTCAATTTCATTGTGGTGTTTGAAGCCATATTTTCAGTGTTGCCTTAGTAAACAAGAGTTTAGTGCTTTTCAGTCGGTCAACACGAATGTGTTGACATTCGTGTTGACCGACTGAAAAGAACTAAACTCTTGTCGTCAATTTCACTTAGGGTTTTTAATTTATTTTAATTATTGTTAATTTTCAAGTCCTCGTACTGCAGCTCCTTCGCCAAGATTTTACTCGTATAAAATAATATCTTCCTTGTCACGTGAGCGACCCATGGTTTAACCCATAGACATTCACTTTATCTTTCCGTTTCTTTTAAATACCGGTATTGCCACCTCAGAATTTCAACTACCATAATATAGTTAAGTGAACAAGGAACTGTCCTTCATCCATTTTGCTGAACTATCATAAAATATTTGATGTAGTGTAATGGTGTGATGATTGCTTTGTATAACTTTGATAAAAGTTCAGTTTTATAAAATATTTGATAAAATTTATTTGACAAATTTCTTTGGTAGTGTAATACCGGCATAACACTAATTACGGCTTGGAACGCGCGCGTATTATGTTTCACAGGGCAACGTCGCACAAGTTTCCTCGACCGAGCGCATTGTTCCCGTCGCTTGCTACGATACATTCTTCTCACATAACCACCTGATTAAATATCAATCGATATAAAAGCAATTATCAAAAGTAGATAAAATGTAGTTTTTCGTTTAGGCTTGCATTGCTATGAGCCTCATAGCAAGCCATATTTCATACTGCTATGACCACCCAGGCCCAAGAAAAAGTTGTTTTACAAAATTCACAACAACTATTTAAAGAAACGTCAGATCAGATTAAAACTTCATATACGCGTTAACAATAAGTTCCTTTAAGACGTATTAGAGTTTCGTTACGATCCGATCAATACTTTTAACGTAGTGATCCTTCTAAGTGAGCGCTCAGTGAACTTGGTAAGAAAAACCGGTACTTTTTTTTGTTCAATCTGCTATAAAATTTTAACGAGATACAATGCAAATATTTACTCTATATCGTTAAACGACAAATAAAACAAGGAAAATTTTGGTGTAGGTTGTTCTTATGTAAGACTAAGGGTAAAGGTTTCATTGACCTCTAAACTCGAATATCTATACTTATTTCCCCTACAGTACACGATGCCATGGCCGCACCTACACCTGACCATTATAACCTTCGCCTTGTCCAATCCAATGGTATTTGACAATGGTTACCGCCTAACGCGTGCCGATTAATGATTATTTTATGAACAGTGATTTTGTATGCCACTTTTTTTTTTTTGTCAACAGTGATTTTGTATCCCACATGTTGGCAACAATTTGTGCGCCTCAGTGTGTGCCGATCATGGAGGAAAGAATAAGAGGAGATGCCCTGAGCTCGTTTGAGTGAAGCCAACCGCTGCTACCAAAGTGGGCGTAACCTTAACTCGTATTCGGTGTTCTGTGACTTGCATGAGGCATTGTGCATGGCTAAACCTTATTTTGGCCCTGGTTTTTATCGCGCTCCGGTTATGCAACTTTGGAAACGTAATAACAGTAGTGATAAGTTATTTAAAAAAGAATTCTTCAATTCTAATCTCAGCATGTGTAGGCCTACCCTATATACCAAAAAAATAAAGATCATTCCTCTGCAAATCCCAAATTATCAAACGGCTGTCGGTCAATAATTACGTTAGGCCTACGTAATTAATCAATTCGAGGCTAATAATCG
Source organism: Meconema thalassinum (assembly GCA_946902985.2). Classification (NCBI taxonomy): domain Eukaryota; kingdom Metazoa; phylum Arthropoda; class Insecta; order Orthoptera; family Tettigoniidae; genus Meconema; species Meconema thalassinum. The sequence goes on from OX336392.1 coordinate 474,766,822, forward strand.
TCAAGTTTCTACCCCCCACAAAGAAAATACCGTACGGTACCGAAACGTATAGGCTATACCGTATTTTTGTGCAAATATACGTCCTTTTTTAATTGTTCTGTTTATTAATTTTGAGGTTCGTATTCTTGAATATCAAAATGTGTAGGGGAGGGTGGTCAACAATGAGACAAAAAATACATTTCAGTTTCTAAAAATTACATATTGAGAATAAAATATGGTTTTACACTAGGAAAATATAAGCCCATGTTTATTCTAGATGATACACCCTTGGAAATACATTCTTCTTTTTTCATATGAGAACAACCTCCTTTTTCCTAAACCATGACATTTGTCTCATTGTACCCCACGTATGGTACACGATGAGACACCTGCATGTACACAAAGAGACAAATATATAAACATCATTCACACGTACTTGGTGTTCATGTATTTTCCTCATTACATTACATACCGAAGAGAGTGATATATTTACAATATCTTATGTTGTAGGATAAGGAAAATAAGCATGAAATAAGTTGTGGAAAAAATAGATGTTTCCTTGTTTATTCTTTAACAAATAGGCTACAACTGTGAAATATTATAAAAATAGCATAATTTAGTGGTAACGAACCACACTATATTTTTACAGTTATACAAAAAAGGAAAAGAGTATGGTCCTAATCACTGAATATTCAAGAGTCTCAAATCAATTTCAAATGAAATAAAAGCTTGCTGCCTCTTTGTAGTACCAGAAACGAAGGGCTTGGGAAATATCATCTTGATGTCATTTGACGAAACAGATGCCACATCAGGGTTATGAGGATGCACAAATTTTGTCCCTACACTCTTTTGACATTTCCTCAAGAAGCTCACCTCATAATCACCATCATCATCCTTTGGTGCAGTCACCTCTCCAATGTAAAATACAGTCTTCTTACTAGGAAACTCGACGAGAACATAATCACAAGAAGCTGGTTCTCGGTCAAGTTCCTCAAATGCTGTAGGATCTAATGAAAGAAGATCGCCAACATCAAGATCATCATCTGTGTCATCTAAAAGAAGAGTTGTATCAACCTCTGTCTCATCTTCATCACTTGTGGAGTCAAAATCAATTTTTCTCTTAGTTTTATGTTTTTTCTCTTTTAACACCTCTCTTGTTTTCTTTGTTTTCTGTGACCTCTCAGCTAGAGCAAGTTTCTGCGGTGTATCCGTCGCAATAATGCTTTTGCATTTTCTGTGTCCCTTCCGTTGATTTGTTCTTGCTTTGGCCTTTGGATAACCTAAGGCATTGCTAGGACTCAGTAGAAATCCATTTCCCTTCTTCTCAGAAGCTGGTGATTCATTAAAAGACTCGTCTGCTCTCACAGCACTAGTTTCAGGAGTTGAAGATGCAGCTGTCTCTTGAGAAGGACTTTCAGGGTTAGCGTCGGGTCGATCCATAGCCGAATTCATTAGAAAATCTTGTTCTGTGAAAACGAGTCTATTCAGTGGGAATATGCCTGTCTTTCGAAAACCAGACAGGATGTTAGCAGGTGTCATGGCATTTTCGTGAGCGAATTTGACAAATGAGGCTATTTCATAGATGGTGACAGGACATCCTGGATGGTGAAGCATCCACGAACCCATCGCTGAGTTAATTTGTGCTTTGAAAGGATAATACACAGACACATCTAACGGCTGCATACGGTGGCTGCAATGAGGTGGGAGTGTAACTATGGTAACACCGTTATCTTTTGCAATATCAAGGGCTCGGAGAGAAAGGTGGCTTTCATGATTGTCCATGATGAGAATGGTTGGATCATCCTTGCTAGAACGGGAATGCTGTACAAAATGCATCATTACACTTGCGAAGAGTTCTGCTGTCATCCAACCTGATGGGGTGGCAAGACCTAAGGTGCCTGGCACTCCACCATTAACCATATGTTGCTTGAAGTTCTTCCTGGGAAACACCATAACAGGAGGAATAGAATTTCCTGCTGCGTTCACCGTACAGCATACAGTGACAAGTGTTCCACGTTCCCCACTGACAATTTTCCCTACTTGCTTAGATCTCCTTTCTGCAATGACTTTCTTCGGCTGATGGACAGTTGTAACGGCCGTTTCATCCAAATTGTAGATCCTGCTTCCATCAGCAACATTTGGAGAACGCCTGAGGGCCTCCTCATAATTGTCATAAAATATGTTGACGTTGTGCGGATTGAATGCAGTGGCTCTGGATATACTGCAGCTCTCGGGCTGTCTGATGCTGACATTCGGATTTCTTTTTAGGAACCCACGTAACCAATCCACTCCAGCACTCTGTCTTTCAGTCCAAGTTGTAGGAACGGTAATTGAGTTTGTAGTTGCCATTTCATATGCTATCTTGCATAAATCTCTAGTGGATTTTCCGTAACACATCCTTGAACAGGTAATGATGTAATCAGCTAATTCTTTTTCCTGCTCTGTTGTGAAGATTTTCCTTACGTCATACCTTGGTGTCATGGATCTGTGAGCAAATGAACCTGCAATATTTTTTTCTGCAGCCACATATCGATATAATGTTTGGAAACTAATTTTGTGAAGTCTGCCAGCTTCACGCAAGGATAGTTTATCTATTAATACTGCATTTACTGCGGCTCGCATGTCTTCGTCTTTAAATAGTCCCCTGTCTGTCTTTCTGGTCGATTTCCTTGGCATGATGAATCTAAAATTTTAAAACAAAAGCGTGTAAGGAGGGTATGTGTGCACCAACTACAACAGCACAAGTCCTATCCAAAACAACTACAAAGAAAATTCGCAGAGAAGTGTTCCATTCTGTAACATTTCATAAAATATTCGGGGTGTATTTAAAAAAACTGTACGCACACTACTCAAACAAATCTTATACTCATTACTCTTCAAGAATCAATGGAGTTTAATTACTTGTATATGAAGCACAGCGTAAAATGCATGACCAAATATTATAGTGTGTTTATGGTACACAATGAGACACCTCCCATGTGGTTAATGGAGCTGTGTCTCATTGTGTACCAGCAGACATCTCTACAATATTTCTCTTACAGAACAACTATTTTGACAATAACTAATAATCTAAATATACTCACAGTATGATAGAAGCATACAGTTTCAGACACAACAGCAACAAAACAAGAATTTCATGAAGTTACTGTACACGAAGACCTCAACTGCATAACAAAATCACAGCTTTTGCGCCATAAAAACACACATGCAAGGAATACTCTATAACCAGGGGAGCCAACCTTATAATTTATGCAGTACAGGATTATAGTTGTTTGTACATCTTCCACAAGAAAGCAGCACCCGCTAACTCAAATATGGCACTGGCCAGAGGCCTTGTCTCATTGTGTACACTGTCTCATTGTTGACCACCCTCCCCTACGACCAATGAGTGAAAGTGGCTGTGCTCGAAATTAGGCCTATAAACTGATGAATGCCTCAACACCAATAAGAACATAAAACTCAATTTGGTGTAAATACCGTAATTAGTTCGGCATCATTAATTCCCAAGAAGTTCCTTCTTTGGTATAACTCGCATCTTCAGACACCTGTATTCAATGTAATCATTGTTTCAGCGTATTATTACGTTTTGCCGCGTCTTTCTCACAAAACTAGCTTCGAAAAGGTGCTCTAATATTTATATTTAAATTGGCTTTTAAAACGATAACGCAGCTTATTTGTGCCGAGTACCGTGAAGTACAGAGTGTATTCTGCCTATCCAAGAAAAAATCCTGACTTGTCATTGCAGTTTTATGTCACAAAAATCCGTTACTAGTTGGAGTGGTTTACGGCTTTAAGCATAGGGACAGCCATTTTCTTGCAACCAAAGTGGGCGAGCCGTTTGGCTTCAATAGCTTGCGCTAGGCAGCGCAGCGAAGGTATCTCCTTCTTTTCTTTCCTCCATGGTGCCGATAGAGTGCACCTTGTTGACAGTTGAATGAGATGCAAGCGCTGTCGGAACATGGCAGCCGTTTTTAAAAGAGCAAAATATGGAAACACATATTTGCATACTGGGCGCCAGGGAATGTTGTCCGCAGTGCCTACAAGCTGCTGCGAGAGATTACGTCACCAGTTACATTGGCAGCACGGCTGTCGCTTGTATCATAACAAACAAACAGTAAACTTTATACTCACCCAGCCATTCATAACATACTGTTGCACTCTTCCAATAATCTAACTATACGCACTGACGATTTCGACAGCCCACAGCCCACACATGTGGCCTTCATCCTATCAGGGACACTGTGCTGTCAACTAAACTGATGACGCAACCACTCGCATCTGCACGTAGCCACTGCGGAGAACATTTCCTGGTGCCCTGTACTTTAGCACATACCGTATATGATGTGCAGTAGTGACCAGGGTTCCTAATTTCAATAGGCCTACGTAATATCTCCCAGAAGATGAAACAAGGAGACAAGGAATGTAAAAGTCACATTCATGTCTGATGCAAGTGTATAAACCGCGTTCTACTTTCATTCAGAATTAATACCTAGGTAAAGTAACATGTGGGAATAAATAAACTAGCTATATCAACCATTACATTGGCATACAATAAATCAATTATTTGTGTCTTGTATCTATCTCGCTGTTACAGAAAATCATCGACACTTATTACCAAGATATAATCGGCCCCTTATACAGAATGTTATCGCTCGTTTTACTTTCATTCAGTGCTACCTTCATTCTGAATGTAAGTGGAACCCGTCTTATACACTTGCAGCAGACATGAATGTAACTTTTACATACCTTGTGTCCTTGTTTCATCTTCTGGGTGATATTACGTATTGAAATCAGGAACCCTGGTCAATACTGCACCTTAATTACGTGCTAAAGTACGTAAATATGTTTCTATTTATTGTTATTTTAAAAACGGCTGCCATGTTTCGACAGCGCTTACATCTCGTTCAACTGTCATCAAGGCTCACTCTAGTGGCACGCACTGAGGCGCACACATTGTTGCCAACATGTGAGACACAAAATCACTATTGATAAAAAGAACTGGGATACAAAATCACTGTTGATCCAAAAAAAGAAATTCATTGGGATGCGTTAGGCTGTAACCATTGCCAAAACTCATAGATCTGGGCGCGTTAGGCTGTGAGCAATGTCAAAAACCATTCGAATGGACAAAACGAAGGTTAGAATGGTTGGGTGTAGGTGCGGCCCTGGCCGCGCAGTTAGCAGGGCACGGTTGACACAGTGAATCAGGCCTCCTCTGATTGGGTCTCATAAGCATAATAGGACCATTTTACTTGTTGTTTGAGTCTTCAGTCTTTTGACTGGTTTGATGCAGCTCTCCATGCCTCTCTGTCCTGAGCTAATCGTTTCATCTCTACATAGCTACCACACCCTACATCCGAGGCAATCTGTTTAACATATTCTAACCTTGGTCTACCCCTACAGTTCTTGTCCTCGACCCTTCCTTCCATAACTAAGCTTGCTATTCCTGGGTGTCTTAGTATGTGTCCTACCAACCTATCTCTTCTCTTCATTAGCAGTCGCCAGAAACATCTCTCCTTTGCCACTCGCCTTATTACCTCTTCGTTAGTAACCCTATCTACCCATCTGATCTTCATCATTCTCCTGTAACACCACATTTCAAATGCCTCAATTCTCCTCTTTTCTGCTGCACCAATAGTCCAAGTTTCACTTCCATAGAGTGCCACGCTCCAGACAAAGGCTTTCAAAAATGACTTCCTAATACCTAAATCTATATTCGATGTCAACAGATTCCTTTTTTGTAGAAAGGCTTCCCTTGCCTGAGCCAACCTACTTTTTATATCCTCTTTGCTTCGTCCATCACTGGTTATTCTGCTTCCTAAGTAACAGAAGTCTCCTACTTCCTTCAGCTTTTCACCTGCCAATTTGATCTCCATAGAGGTTTCTGATTTATTTCGGCTGCATTCCAGTATTTTTGTTTTACATTTATTAATTTTCATCATGAAGTCCTTCCGTAAGACGGAATCCATACCATTCAAAAACTCAAATCCTCAGGCTTGTCGGCCAAGATGACGATGTCATCAGCACATCTCAGAGTTGAAATTATTTCTCCTTGAATCTTCACTCCCATTTTAAATTTTTCTACAATTTCCTTCATTGCTTGTTCAATGTAAAGATTGAAAAGTATGGGTGATAAGTTGCAGCCTTGCCTTACACCTTTCATAATACCAGCTTCTCTCTCATATCCTTCAGCTCGAATGACTGCTGTCTGGTTTCTGTATGGATTGCATATCACCCTCCTATCCCTGTACTTTATTCCAATAGATTTCAAAATGTCAAACAATTTAGTCCAATCAACGTTATCAAAAGCCTTTTCTAAGTCTACAAATGCCATGAACGTTCTCTAATCTTTCCTTATTCTACCTTCCAAAATCAGCCTAAGACTTAGTACAGCTTCCCTTGTTCCTACATTTCTCCTGAAACCAAACTGGTCTTCACCCAACTCCGTTTCTATCTGGCTTTCAATCCTCTTGTAAATTATTCTAGACAGGATCTTTGAAGCATGAGTAATCAAGCTGATTGTACGGTAATCTTCACATCTGTCAGCTCCCACTTTCTTTGGTATAGGGATGATAACATTCTTCTTGAAATCAGGGGGTACCTCACCTGTCTCATAAATCCTACACACCAAGTGAAATAACCTGATCAGACCTTCATCTCCTATGCAGCGTAGCAACTCAATCGGTATATCATCTATGCCTGGTGCTTTGTTCCTGCCTAAGTCCTCTAATGCTCTGTCAATTCTGATCTCAATATTAAATCTCCTTTTGAATCCTCATCAATTTCCTCCTCCTTTTCCATTACATGATTCTCAATCTCCTTTCCCTTATGCAAGCACTCTATGTAAGCTTTCCATCTCTCAGCCTTTTCTTCCCTATCTGTTAGAGGCTTTCCATTTGTGTCCCTAATATTACAGCACTTAGTCTTCTTTTCCCCAAAAGTATTCTTAATCCTTCGATAAGCTGTGTCTACTTTTCCTAATTTCAGACACTTTTCTATAACTGCACAATTCTCTTTCAACCATTCTTCTTTCGCTTCCTTGCACTTCTTGTTAACCTCATTTCTCAGACGTCTGTATTCTGCTTTCCCCTCTTCATCTCTTAGATTCTTGTGTCTTCGCCTTTCATCCATCAATTCTAGTATATCCTGAGTGATCCACAGTTTTCTACCTATTCTTTCTTTCCTACCAATGTTTTCTTCTGCGGATTTTGTTATTTTATTCTTCAAAAGTGCCCATTCGTCTGCAATTGAAGTTTGTTTAGGGGTTTTGATTAGTCCTTCCTTTATACTCTTCTTGAATCTTTCGTTTACATCCTTTACTTTCAGTCTGTCTATTGCCCACCTTTTTGGCTTTTGACTTTTCTTCAGTTTCTTCAACTTTAATCTGCATTTCATTACAACCAGATTGTGGTCAGAGTTTATGTCAGCACCAGGATATGTTTTACAATCCAAAATCTGGTTTCGAAACCTCTGCTTGACCATAATGAAGTCGATTTGGTAACGCCCTGTATCTCATGGTCTCATCCATGTGTATATTCTTCTATTGTGGTTATTGAATAAGGTGTTAGCTATGACCAACTCATGTTCGGTGCAGAATTCCATCAGCCTGCTTCCTCGATCAATCCTTTCACCTAATCCGAAATCTCCTACTATCTTCCCTTCTCTCCCTTTTCCTACCACAGCATTCAAATCTCCCATTACTATGACATTTTCATCACCTTTGATATACCTCAGAATGTCATCTATTTCTTCGTATACCTTTTCAACATCCTCATCAGCTTGACTGGTAGGCATATAGACTTGTACCAGTGTGGTGCACGTAGGTTTAGTATTGATTTTTGCTACAATAATCCGTTCACTGTATTGCTCATAATATTCCACCCGCTGTCCAAGTTTCCTACTCAATATGAGACCAACTCCTGCTTGGCCATTGTTTGATTTAGTGCTAATGACCCTATAGTCTCCTGACCAAAAGTCCTGTTCTTCCTGCCAGCGCATTTCACTAATCCCAACCAAATCCAACCTCAACCTATCCATTTCCCTTTCTAAGTTTTCTAACTTTCCACTTCCTAGCAGACTTCTAACATTCCACGCTCCGATCCGTAGAATGTCAGATTTCCTCTTTGTCACTTCTGTGATGTTAACCCCCTCTCGAGTAGTCCCCACCCGGAGATCCGAACGGGGGACTAGTTTAGCTCCGGATTGAAATTTTACAAGGGAGGAGGCCATCATCACATGTAATTATGCATAGAGAGGTGCATATCCTCGGGAATAGCATTACGGCTGTAGTTTTCCGTTGCTTTCAGCCGTGCAGCAGAACGCAGTGTAGCCATTAGTTGGCTTATATTATCAATATCGTAACCGTCTATTAGACTAGTAAAGAATTGATTTATTCTGAAAGGCTGCTACTCCCTTTCAGAATAAGTAAAGAGCAATTCTACTACAAAATACTAACCTCCTACTAACAATTAAATACCAAATTTCTACTAACGAAAAAAATACTTAAGTTTCACCAACAACAAATACTACCACTAAAACAGTCTGTCACCAGGCCCACTCACATGCACCCTCACCAGACACACTCACACACCACAGTCTAATAGAACAATACCATATATCTAATAAACAAATTAACTTCATACTTACAACTAAAACTAACTACATACTTACTGTACTGTAATTTGAATTTACAATATTTACGAAATTTAAAATGATAATCTGGTAGCAAAAGTATCTACCCCGTCCCAGATTCGGGAAGGCCATCAGTCGATCTATCCCATATTCATAATGCTAGTCCTGTAACCATCTTACAGCAAAAAATAGATCTACTGTGGACCTTCTCACTCTAACTTATGCTAAATTTTATCCCATATCCATGTACTATTTCTTCCCATACATCCAACTGCTCCTGTATTTCCTCCTCCTTGCTTCCCCAAATCATCAAATAGTCTGCAAACACCATTACTTTAATCTTTCCTTCACCAATTACTTGCACCACCCTGGTCATTATGTCATCCATCACTACTCTGAGGAGTAACTGTGTAAGTGCACTTCCTTGACTCAAACTATTCTTCTGTTTCCAGCCAATCTGATCTTTCTCCTCCCACTTTCACACAGCTCATATTTTCATGGTGCATTTCCCTTATCCTCCTTATAGTCTGCTTCACTTCTCCTCTGTTCTCCAAGGCCTTTCATACCTTATTTCTACATACACTTTTCCATTTTACTTATCAACAAAAAATATATTCCGGACTCGCGCCCATCACCCTGAAATATGGTCCCCTTAATATCCTGCCAACGCATAGACCTATGAGTGTCAGATAAGAAATACATTCAACCAACATTTGCCACTACGCGTTGGGCTAAGCTGGTCAGTTATTACCGAGCTACAAAATATTCCACCACCACGAAGCTCGAAACTACCTACAGGTTTTAACTAATTCGCAGCCGTCCGCAACTCCAACAGCACGAGCTGTGACTGGCGTAGACATTGGCATCCTACGTGTTGAAAAATATTGTAAGTAACGTCTGTGAATAAAATACTAGCCTACCTATAGGTAGGATACAGTATATCAACCATTAACTAACATTGGCATACAATAAATCAATTATATTTGTCTTGTATCTATCTCGCTGTTACAGAAATTCATCGACAGAACCTAACACTTATTACCAAGAGTATAAAATAAAAATTGGCAGATAAGGGTGGGGTTCTCGGGCTTTTGGTACCATGGTTTTACAGGTAGACTACATCAAGAGTACTTTAAAACAAATTGTTTACTGTGATACTGGAAAAAACAATACAACACTGTGTGGAAATAGTTCTAGCCTGCATTTATTTGTTAATAAAAAATAATTTGATTTCACTCGGATCTCTGTTGTAGTGGCTTATTATATGTGGACCTGGTAACTTTAACATATTAACCTATCTTCTTTACACTGTTTTAAGACTTAACACCCCTTCAAAACTGATGAGTATTTATTTTAGTAAAACACAGAAGCTTATTTATTAATCTATGATTGATGCAACCCAAACATAGACTTCTTACCTGGTCATTTCTCAGGAGAGTAATTGCCACATTCCTCTGCTATTTCGAGAACAGCAATTTAGGATTTGTTCACAGAATTGGTAGGCCTACATATGGAATAAATAATAGTGAAAGTTAATTGATATGTCAAGTAGAATGTCACCTGTACACTGCTTCTAATATCAATTCAAAACTATATTTTTCACACGCAATACAGAAACACGTTTTAACTTAAATTCTTAAAATAAGCGTACTTACTTGTCGTAGCAGAAGATGAACTGTTCACTTCTCATTACCACGAAGAAGATTTGATGTAAGAAAGATGAGAAAGAACACAACATTAGCTTATTTATATACGGCCAATATTATTACATGCAACTCATAAACAGAGTGGCCATGGCATGGTCAGTGCAGCCAACCCAGTAGAAATAATGTTTATTTAATGATAAGTGCCGTAATTATCGTCTGTAAGCAAGATAATTGCAAGGAAATGTCAATTAGGAATTATGTGTATATATTGACTAAATATAGGGATATGTTTGCAATTTAAATACAACGTGTATCATGCATATGTTGGCAAGACGATATACAGGGCTGGCCCGCTACTTCACCGATGGTGCCAAATAATCCCTATCTGGTTGACACCCCCAAGGTAATCTGTGACGTGGTGGCAGTTTGTATTGGCAACTCAAACTTACCACTTGGGACGCTGCGGTCAGTCCAACATGGCCGGGATACGTAGGATAAAACACTCAATAACACAGGGTTGCTATGGAACACTTCCGAATTATCCTGTCATAATCAGTATCAGTTTCTTAAACGTTAATGAAATGCAGATTGAAGTTGAAGAAAATCAAGAAAAGTCAAAAGACAAAAAGTTGGGCAATAAACAAACTGAAAGAGAAGGATGTAAACGAAAGATTCAAGAAGAGTATAAAGGAAGGACTAATGAATGAATAGGTATTGCAGCAAATAGCCATAAAATTAATTACGTTAGTACAAAATCCTAAGTCATTCAGTACACAGTTTAGTGAGTGATATTTGTCTAACCCTGCATTCACTTGCATGATATCGACTACATTGATCATTGCAGAATTGAGAGACACAGTCCTGGCTTGGATGATGAAATCTCTTGGTGGTACACATCTTATGATGAAAGCCGTGTACTGCAAAGCGGGAGATGGTGTGTCGTAGTTGATAGTTGGCTTCTTTCCATTCCTCTTTCATCATCGCATGCGTAATGAAAAAGTCATCCCAAATGTCATTTCTTTTGTTTTGTAATATTTGGAGAGTTATATCATATGCTCTTGTATTTGGAAGAGACATTTGCAGTCGAATATCCTCTATAAAGTAGATTTATTTCATCAGAATGTATGTTAACATTGATGGTGCTGTTATTATACCATATCAAATCATTTTAATATACAGTAATCAATATTTTATTAACACAACTCAACATCGCATCCAAAGACATTCCCAAGACACTACACTCAAAGATAACAAAACCGAAACTATGTAAATCAAAACACTGTCTATTTTCTAAATCAAAACACTGTCTATTTTCTACAGGAAGCCGAAAGCTCGAACGAGCTTTAGTTCACTTTCTCCACATTCTCCCACCTTGCATAAGGTAGTTTTGCAACATACACTCATAAACTGAAGTAAACATTCCAAAATTATAGTTGAACATTGAGCTCAGGAATGTGAACCATTATAAGTCTAGTTTCTTGAGTTGCCTAACAGTTCTCCCACAACGAGTCTTGAATTCACTCTCCTTTTCAGTTCCAGAGTTACTGCAGGGTATGTCTTCATTAAGGACTGGCTCACTTAGTCGGTGTTGTGAAGTGTTGATAGAATCACCTTTGTTAAGACAGTTTATCTCTAACGAACAAAGTCGCTGTACTGGACGAAGTAGAATGCCAGTTGCTGTCTTAATTTTAACCAGACGAGTCACATTGTATCTTCCAGGTAACCGCTCCACCACTCTTCCTAAGGGTCAGTTGATCCGTTTCTTGTTGTCTCCACCAGTACTATGTCTCCTACTTGTATGGATCCCTGTTGCTTTCTGCTCCGTGATCTGAGAAATCCCAGGTATTCTTTTTGAAGCGATTTCTCAGGCTCTCCCGAACAGCTTGTAGATAACGCCATCTGTCGTTTAAACTGCTGGTTTGAATTTGGTCTAAGTCGGTTACATCATTACCCTCTAGGCTCTGTAGGAACATGGAGGGTCTGAGTGGCTTGAGTTCATCTTCTTCAGAAAGATAAGTCAAAGGTCGGTTGTTCATCAGGTTCTCACAATCGCACAGAAGAGTACACATTTCCTCATAATTTAGGCAAGCTTTACCCAAATTACGGCGAAGCAAATCCTTTAGAATCTTAATCAAAATTTCCCAGAATCCTCCCCACCAGGCTGCAGTGGGAGGGTTCAGTTTCCATTTAATCTTCAGAAGGCTGCACGTCCTCTCTATTTCAGTCCAATCCAATTGCTCCATGGTTTTGCGAAGTCCGGTGAAATTCGTCCCATTGTCCGAATACATGGTATTCACTCTTCCTCTTCTTGCTACAAATCGGCGTCGTGCTTTGATATATGCTACCGTACTAAGTGAAGTGATCAATTCCAGATGTACAGCCCGATAAACTGCACAAGTGAATATCACAATCCATCCCTTTTCTCCTCCTCGTAGAAACACAGGGCCGGCCAAGTCAGTGCCCGTGATCTGGAAAACACTCGTTGCCTTGATTCGATCCTGTGGCAACGGAGGAAAAGGTACCTCAAAACCCTTAGCAGAGTTACGACGACAGATCACGCATTTCCGAACAACTGCTGCCACAGTCCTTCTTCCTCTAACTATCCAAACCCTTTGGCGCAACAAAACAAGCAGTGTGTGCGTCCCAGCATGGTCATGGAATCGATGAAATTGTTCAATCATTCTTTCAACCATCACATGTTTGATGGAAGAACAACTGGATAAATATACTCAGGAGTGTCGTCAGAATCAATGACTCTTGACTTCATGCGTAGAATTCTTTCATCGTCTGTGAACACCTCCAGATTCTTCAATTGTTCTTTTCTCTCTTCTTCATAAAGCGTTTCATTCTGGATAAGGAAGTACAGTTTCTTCTCAGCATTGAGAAACTCTTCGCTATCAATTTTCGTAGATACGTGGTCTCTACGATTCCTTTGTTTCAATCTCAAAATCCAAGCAATGGTCCTACCGATTTTGATGTATCCAGAGAATCGTGAACTTAATTGCAGTAAAATCGTTTCCACAACAGTGTTCTTAGCAGCTACAACTGGTTTCCTCCTTTCCCTGTTGACTTCTTCCAACAATGGTTCTACTTCTTTACATTTAAGCCAAGACGGACCCTCCCACCATCTGGATCTCCAAAGTTGTGATGATGAACACCCTCTAGACAGGAGATCTGCTGGATTGAGGCTGCCCGGTATGTGTCTCCATGAACTAGCCTTACTGTACTCATGAATTTCCTTTACCCGATTCTCTACGAACACCGACCAAAGCCCTTTATTAGCAATCCAAGCCAAGACTACTGTTGAATCGGACCGAAACACTGTGTGTATGTCATTCCGGTGTAGGCATCGAAGGCTCAACCGAGACATTCTAACTCCAAGGAGCGCTCCCATCAGTTCAAGGCGGGGTAGTGTCAGTTCATTGAGAGGCGCCACTCTAGATTTAGCCATCAGAAGACTCAGTTTGATCTTACCTTCTTCTTCCGTTCTCAGAAATATGCAACAACCAAACACTCTTTTGCTAGCGTCGACAAATACATGCAAAGTGCTGTTGTCGTTCAGGAAAATCCTTCTAGGTATCCGACAGTCATGTAGGTATTGCAACTGCAGGGTCCATCAACAGAATTCCTCACAAATGTCTCCTGGTAATACCTCATCCCATCCTATACTTTTCTGCCATGTCTTCTGTAGAATAAGCTTGGGAATCAGAGTTACTGGGGCCGAAAATCCAATCGGATCAAATATTTTCTGCACGCTGGATAGTACCACTCTTCGGGTTACTAAACCTGTAGTCGGGCTGAAGTTACATCCAAGTTCATCTACGTCGCAATACCAACGAAGTCCTAAGATATTCTCAGTTTTACCAACACCACAATCAAAGGAATTCACCCATCCCCTCAAATTGAAACCTGCGGATAACATCAATGCTTGTGCCTGTAAAATAAAAGGTCCAATTTCTTCCTTTGGAGCGACTCCAGTAAGACAGTTGTCCGCATAAAATGCAGGTTTAATTTTTGTAGCTACTTCCATCAAATGAGTTGGGGGGGGGGGGTCATCCAGAAGGTTGTTTAGTACGGTAACCAATAGGAAGGGACTGGAACAAACACCAAAAACCACCCTGCAATGTCGAAAAGTGGTGATCTTATCATTATCCCACCGGAGAAAACGAAGCATATCCCTGTCTTCAGGATCAATTATAATCTGCAGGAATGCCTTCTCTATATCAGCTATTAGACCTATAGGATAGGTTCGAAAATTGGTCAACACTGATGAAACAAGGTCGATGAGGTTGGGTCCGGGCTCGAGGCAATCATTCAAGGAATGATCATTTCTGTCTTTGTTGGAAGCATCGAACACTGGCCTTATCTTTGTGGTGCCACCATCTTTCAGCACAGCTCTATGAGGCAAATAATGTGTAGGTCCATCCAAAACCTCGTTTTCAACAACTTCGATAATCCCCTTTTTTTACCCATTCCTGTATAACACTTCATCATAATCCTGAAATTTCTGCATACCTCGTAACTTTCTTGAAGTGTTCAATAATCGTTTCGGAGAAATTTCACGATTCGTTTCCAGAGAAGTACAACCATCAATCCAGGGTAGTTTGACAATGTAGCGCCAAGATTCCTCTTCTCTCTTCACAGTCCTATCGAAGAACATCTGAACTTGTTGTTCCCTTTCTTCCTCTTTTATCTGTTCACCAGGATCTTTTATACCCAAAGTCTCAATTTCCCACAAATCCGCCACTCTTGTTGATTCAGTTAAAGTAAGTAGAGTGTAAGACGAGGCAGTAGTTGAGGTGATCTCGGAAGAGCCCATAAGTGTCCACCCTAAACAAATTCTCACAGCTACTAGACTCTTGTTTACATGTACAAAGTCTGGCGTGATTATCTGAGCCCACACGTCAGCTCCTAACAATACCTGTATGTCAGTACTGTTGACACCATTATCTTGGCCAACATCACTAAGTTCTACTCTCTTGTCCCTCAGTAAATTAAACAAGTCAGCATCAACTAGGGGAGTACCTCCATAGATACTATCAGAGCCTAACACTGCAACCTCACATCTGTTTTCCTCGTTCATACCCAGCAAAGTTATTTGATAGGACTCGAAACAAACAGGTGCTGTTTCCTACCTCCAAATAATTCTTGACTTAGTGTTACTTTTCCAGTTTGTTCCAACTCTAATTTCTTAGCACAATACTTCTTTATGTAGCTTCTCTGCGATCCACTATCACACAGTACTCTTACTCGGTGCGTGGATCCACCAACAACTATTCTAGCAACTAAAGTCTGCAGATAGGTCACATGTCCTTTATTACTACCTGCCATCATGCTAACTGTTTCTGGAACCGAATCACCTTTTGGTTCATCTGAGGCTGTCTTCGCACACATCAAAGCGTAATGTTTCCCCTTGCAAAATGGGCACTTCACAAATATCTTACACTTAACACTGACATGTCCCGGTCGTAGACACCTAAAACAAGCTCCCTTTTTCTTTAACGTTCCTTGGCGTTTTTCTAGGGAATAATCAATAGCCACAGCACAGTCTTGAGAAAGGTGTGAGGTTCTACCACAGAATATACAAGCCGTATCTTTGTTATTTCTGTTTCCCTTACTAACTGAAACATCCTCTATTGAAATTAAGGAAGCCGCTGAAGGTACGTCCCTATTCTTAGTCTTGGTCCTATCATCTTGCTTAACTCGATCCGTCCTCTCGTTAACTTCAAAAGAACTATGTCTTAGCTTAAGCCGTTCTTCACCTTCTACCTCAGTCTTTAAGAAGGCTAACAATTCACTCAAGCAACAGTCAGGTTCCTTGGTAGACGTTTCTATTGATACACGATACCTGTCCCAAGTTCTAAATATAACCTCTGGTAAGGCACTCTCTACTAGTGGAAATAACATTGCAGCATATTTCTCCTTTGTTACTCCCAAGGAATCAAGTGCTCTCAACTGTCCCTCCAGACTGGCATACAGTTGGGCTATGGATCTTAAATTATCCTTCTTTAACACCAAATATAAAAATCCCTAACATAGTATTCAATGAGTAACTCATCCTTCCCATACCTAGACTTCAACAACTCTATAGCCTTTTTGTAGTTTTCCTTTGAAGGAGGAAAGTTTTCTACCAACTTCTGAGCACACGAACCAGGTTCCATACACTGAATCAAATAAACAAATTTGTCTTCATCCTTAAGGTTGCTATCTTCATGTATTTTAGTAAATTGCGCCCAAAACCCAATCCAGCACTTCACATTTCCATCAATTTTTTTTCAGTTCTAGTTTTGGTAGTTTTAGTAGTCTCTGATCAGAAGTGTGTGAACAGTTGCTCGTATTAACTTCAGAAACGGCTTGATCTCCGACTTGTAAGGCCTGCACTTTTTCCCTAACCTTAAAATATTTCAAGTCGTACTCACTGCAATTGTTGATCTCTGTTTCAAGCACGATGTCTTCAAGGTCTTTCTTTTGCAGCAGCTCGTTGTATACTTCATCATCCAGACGATTTAACTTCTCGTAGCGTTCCACAAGTGAAGCATATCTGCTACGAATCTCCACGTGGTCACAATCAGCAAGCGCCAACAGTTCTTCAAGTTTATTCACTTCACGTGTAAATACGCCGCGTAATACTCGACGTTCGGTCGTCGTTGTTCTGATTAATTATTTTATGTTGAAATTGCCAGTAGTCCTGTCACGGTCGCCAGTTATATACCATACCTAATCATTTTAATATACAGTAATCAATATTTTATTAACACAACTCAACATCGCATCCAAAGACATTCCAAAGACACTACACTCAAAGATAACAAAACCAAAACTATGTAAATCAAAACACTGTCTATTTTCTAAATCAAAACACTGTCTATTTTCTACAGGAAGTCGATAGCTCGAACGAGCTTTAGTTCACTTTCTCCACAGTTATGCTTATACTTTGTACCGTACCCTCTTCATGTAACGGGCCTTGACCTTTTCTAAAATTGATAAATCTTCAACTTGAAGAGTATCCCAAATCACAGTAGTACCATGGGTTGCTATGGGCATTATTACAGTTCGAAAGAGTGTCATTGCAGTGTTTATTGAGAGTAGTGGAAGATATTTTATGTTATATATTGATCTTATTGCAGGGGCTGATTTTTCTTGCACGTGGATTCTGAATGTGGTTAAGCTTGTTTGAAGTGTTACTCCGAGGTATTTGAATTTTGGGACGATTTTTATTGGTTTATCTTGTAGAGTCAAATTGTCTTTTGTTTTTATCCTCCCGCCTTTCCTAAAGGACATCTGTTTCGTTTTCATAAGATTTATTTGTAATTCATTTACTTTTGCCCATACTTCTAGACTCTGTAGTACGTATTGTAACTCTTTTATATCTGTTGACCCTATTGCCATATCATATGCATTACATAAGCAGAGTAGCACTAGTGTTTTCGGTGATTTTTGTAATATCAGCTGTCATGACGTAGGAAAGTGTTGGGCTCATTGGCTCTCCTTGGAGAACTCCATTGGTTTGAGTCAGTTTTTTAGATAATAATAAAATATTTATTGCAGCTAATAGCCAAAGGAATGATACAGACAAAATTAAACATACATAGGAATAAACTATTCATTACAACAGAAGGACGTCAGAGATTCAAGTCTATATGTACAGTACATCGCATGATATCTTTCGCAACATTTGCCGCAACGTTCACATACACAGTCTGCGTCTGGCTGGTGAAACTTCTTTAACTTGCACAGCTTATGGTGAAAGCCATGTATGGCAAAGCGTGTAACAGTATGTCTTAGTTCGTAGCCTCCCCGTTTCCAATCATTGCAGGTCATTGCGTCAGTGATGTAGAAATCCCACCATATGTGTCTCTTCTTCGATTTCAGGTTCTCCACGAGTTGCACGTATGCTGGTGTAGACGGTAGCGACAGTTGGAGGCGGAGCTCTTCCACATAATATAATTCACGTGTTAATTCATAGACTAGTCTTGAAGGCGTGTATTTTGAAACACACAGAACCTTCTTTAAGAAAGTCGCTTTTAGTTTTTCTAACTTTTCCAGGTGTTTCAATTTGAGATGTGTCCAGATATTCTCTAATCCATATGTTACAACGGGTGTAACCTTGAGCTGGAAGAGTTTCAAGGCTGTTTTGACGGAGAGTTTTCTCAACTGTCTGATATCATTTATGGCCCTCGTAGCCGCACAGATCCTATCGTTAACGTGAAGCGTAAAGACGTTGCCCGTTGTCTGAAGTGTCACGCCTAGATATTTAAAGTTAGAAACGCTCTCCAGGGGTTTTCTATGTGTGTCAAAAACTGCTGGTTTTCCCCCTTTGCGGAAAGTCATTGATACAGTCTTGTTTTCGTTTAGGCTGAGTTCATTCTCTTCCGCCCATTCCAACAGCAGATCAAATGCAGATTGTAGATCCTCTTGCGATCTCGAGGCCAGCACAATATCGTCAGCTTACATATAGAGAATTACTTTCTCCGAGACTACCTGTGCGATATCCGCCGTCGCGATGATGAACAGTAATGGGCTTAGAGGGTCCCCTTGCAATACACCGGTTGTTTGATCTATTGGGTTTGATGTTGTGATTCCGTCGCTTATCTCTATGTAATTTGAGGACAGGATGCTTGTGATAAGCCGTTTTGTATAGCTGTTACTTCTCATTTGATTGCCTAGCTTCTCTATGATGATCTTCCTATTGACCATGTCGAAAGCTTTGGAGAAGTCTATAAATATGGCATATAGCTTTCCTTTTGGGACTGTCAGAGCTGTCTCAATATCATTTAGAAGGCATTGGATAGCCTGTGTTGTAGATCTTCCTTTTCTGAAACCAAATTGCTCCTCCGGGAGCTTAGGATCGATTTCTCTAATAAGGCGTTGGCATAAAAGTTTTGTTAGAATTTTGAATAACGCACATTCCAGTGCAATACCTCGGTAGGAGTTTGGGTCCTCGGTGCATCCCTTTCCTTTATACAGCAGTTTTACTGTGGACCTTCTCCAGCTATGGGGGATATTTCCTTGCCTGAGGCATTCATTCAGGAGAGATGTTATTGCTTCTTTTAGCACTGGGAGAGCAATTTTAAGGTGCTCGTTACATATATTGTCTGGTCCACAAGCTTTATTATTCTTCGAGCTGATAATAGCAGCCTCTACTTCCTCAGTTGTAAATATCTCTGTATCAATGTCCTCCTCAATCTCGGGGGTATCAGTTGGACGAGTGTCCTTATATTGCAGTACATTGCTAAGGTGAGTCACCCATGTCTCCATAGGGATGCTTCTGCAGTATCTCGGTTGCCTTGGACTCAATGCTTTGTAGGGGCACTGATCAGCTTCCGCTATCAGACTTTGTTCCTCTTGCTCTTGATACCGTTCCTTTGTTTCTTTTATGAGGGTCTTGTACGTCTTCCTATGATTGGAATATTCCCTTAGATGATCGTCGGTTGGATCTTCGAGAGCTGTGTGTAGGGCATCCAATGTGGTCCTACGGACTCTGTAGCAGGTTTCGTCAAACCATGATTTTGATTTTCTCGTCATGACTGCCTCCGGTATGACTTCACCCTGTAAAAGGTGTTCGAGCATATTTGCTGCTTCGTCGAGATCTCCTTTCAGGGCCTTCTCCACGATTGCCTGGTTGTCGGCCTCATATATGAACTGGTGTAGAGTCTTCCTTGAAATTTTCAATGTTTTGGGCTTCACCTGTCCGCTATCATGACCGAGTTGGAATGTTGTTTCTACTAGCTGGTGTTTCCTGTAGGGAATCGGAATTATATCTTGCT
The DNA here is from genome assembly GCA_946902985.2 of Meconema thalassinum. NCBI lineage: Eukaryota > Metazoa > Arthropoda > Insecta > Orthoptera > Tettigoniidae > Meconema > Meconema thalassinum. The sequence goes on from OX336392.1 coordinate 474,786,845, forward strand.
TTATTGGCTTTATGTTACCTTGATTCGAGAAGACGAGATCTATCGTGCTGGTGCCGTTGTAACAAACATACGTCTTCCGTTCTTTGTTGTTTACAAGTGATATCCCTTCCTCCTCTAAATAGTCTAGGACTTCTCTTGTCTTCTGTGATGGAACATCATTTCGACAATTTAGGTCTCCTGCTATAATGATGCTATCCTCCCGTTCCGTTATATTCAGAGCGGTGCCTATTTCATCTATAATCTGGTAAGATGTGAATCCTGGCTGAAAATACACACATATTAACACACACAATTTAGTCTTCACTACTAGAACATTGTTGCTTTTATGCATGACCTGGAATGGTGTGAACTGAACCTTTAAAAGGCAGGTGATTCCTCCTTTCGGTCTTCCCACCAGGCCTTGCTCTGCCAAATTGTTCACTGTATAGTGATTTCTCGCATTCCAATCTGATGTTAAGAATGTTTCAACCAGTATTACGACGTCATAGGGGTCAAATAAATTTTCTGGCGTTGAGTTCGTAGCGTTTAACAGGCCTTCAATATTCCATAAAAGTAACTTCACTTCCTGGTTGTTTGCACCTCGCGAGAGTTCCTGATCAAAAACGAAAACGAAAAGGTCGGAAAATCACATCAGCTGGCCAGAAGTTTGGGTCATAAGCATCATCCTTTCTCTCGAAGGGGATCCCGACTTTAAAAGCTTTATTTTCACCTCTGGTGGTGAGTTCCTCGCATTTTATGCCGTCTTTGATTCCCTTGTCTTTTAAGTGGTCCATGACATCGCTTGAGGTTACATCCGGATTCACGCGTCCTATGTATAACCATGTAGTCTTGTTTGCAGCACGTAGTTTTCCGGTGAACGCCGTTGATGTACCCTTCTGTATTATTTTTTGTGCGCGGGGTCTGAGATGATCTCGGTCTTGATCTCCCGGCCCTCCGTCTACTGGCCGTGTTATGGCAGAGGGGCGCTCGCTATGGCGTAGTGGTTGTTGCCGTGAACTAGGACCTCCTAAATCTACTACGGTTGCATAGCGTACTGGGATTTCTGTCTCGGTATCGATGCTGTTCCCGCTACCGCCTGTACGATTATTACCTCTTTCTTCCTTGTGGTCCGGTTCTTTCCGGTCTTCTCTTTCTCCATCTTTATGCATTATTCTTTTAATCTGGGAGTCTATTAATCCCTCTAAGGTGCAGGATAAGAAATCCATGATGTTATCAACTTTCTTTGAAAGTACTGCAACTTCAGAAAGGTTCTGTTTCTGTTCGTTAGGCACCGCCATTTGATCGACACATTTGTTTGGTGTATTGGCCTCTGTTTCCTGAGTGCGAATTATAGAGAGCGTAACATGGCCCTCCATATCTACATCCTGTGCTGACCGTCTGTCTGCCAACTGAGTCATAATTGAACCGATAGATGACTCTGTTTGTTCTTCATAGTGACTGTCCCCGTCTTCATTCGCTACATCGTCCTGTGATCTGCCAAGAGATAGCTCCACTTGTCGTTTAGGGCACATGTCTATTCCCTCCATGCTAATATTCTTTCCCATAACCTCACTACGCAAATTATTGCATTCCTTACACTTGGTTATGACACGATTTTTCATCATTGTAGAGTAGTCTCTAACAACACTTACCGTTTTAAAAATGTCCTCCTTAATATCTTTCTTAAGATAGCCACCTACTTCTGCAATATTTACAAGACTTTGTAGAGCACATTCAAGCCGTTGTTCAATATCGTCCGCCATGATGGAGTGATCTATTACGTATGCAACCTCCTGTTGCCTGTGAATGACTACTTGCACTTTGGTCACGTATTTTTACCTTATGATGTATGGTATGTATCCGTGAATGTTTGCTTGTATTTATAACAGGAACGTGTTACCAGTCCGTAATGAGTTACTGTCTATGTTTGCCTGCATTAATTGCGGGAAGGTGTTTGCAGTCCGTTATGAGTTGATGTCGTACGCGACACACTTGGTATACATGTATCGTTTGTGATAAAACATTTAGCAAGGGATTGTTCTTCAAATATGCGGTTTGTAAATTGTAGTTGTTTGACCCACCTAACCTCACTAATACATTCAGTATATTTTCTGCTGGATTACTTCCTAATTACCTTTAATACTGTTGTTCCCTTGTTGTTCTCAGCAGAAGTAACCTCTCTTAGCTACGTAGCTTCCTTTTGAATTGTATAAAACTCCGGTTTACCCTTTCAAACGTTCGAAAATCTTGGAGCCGTAGGTCGGCACGTCTTAACTTTGGCTTACACCTTATATGTTTTTTAGATAATGTTACTCCATCATCTATTTGTATATAGTTGTGGCTCAATATATCCATAATGCCTCTTGTAACGGGGTCTGTTTCTACAGTCATCTGAGGAAGCTTATGGAGGAGCTTATCTCGATCTACGAATTCAAAAGCTTTCTTATAGTCGATAAAAATCACATGTTTTTTTTCAGGATATCTTGCGCCTGTTCCATCAGAAAGGAATTGGCGTGGATGGTGCTTCTCCCCTTTCTAAACCCAAACTGGTTTTCTGGAATGTGTTCATCTATTCTATCTACGAGTCATTTAGTTAAGATACTTGAAAACATTTTGAGGCTTATATTTTCTAGAGCAATGTCTCGGTAGGAGTCAGGGCTATGCATTTCACCTTTACCTTTAAAGAGAACTTTTAAAGTTGAGGTTCTCCATGCCTCAGGAAATTTCCCAGTTGTCAATCATGTATTGAACACCTTTGACCATTAGTCCTCTGATAGAGAGAAGGATTCTTTGATATGTTCAGCATAAATGCCGTCTGGTCCTGGGGCCTTTCCATTTTTAGCTGATGTTATATATAACCTGTTCTATTTCTTCTCTAGTTATACGATTTAGAAGTTCCACGATTTCTGTTAAGGGAAGGTCGTAAGCAAAGTCCTCATGTTGTAAATTAAGTATGTCTTCGAAGTGGTTTTCCCATGTATCCATTTGAATTTCTCTTGTGAATGACGGATTTTTATTTCTAAGAACTGTGAAGGGGTTTTCTTTTGCAATTTCTACTTGTCGCATTCCATCTTCTTCTATGTATTTTGTTTTCTTCTTTTTTAATAATTGTTTATACGATATCCTCTGTTTTGCATATTGTGAACGGTTCGATTTTTGCATTGAGGCTCTTGCGCAGTTTAGTGCATCGAGTGTCTCTTTCCGTTTGATGTAGCATTCCTTATCGAACCAAAGCTGTCCTTGCCTGCTTCCGATGGGTATTCTACAACTTTGGAGAGTGTTTGTGAAAAGGTATATCGATTGATTTAATTGATTCTGTTCAATTAGTGATATAGCTTTCGTTATTTTGTATTTGTTTTTAGCTAGTTCAACCTGATTTAGTTTCCTGGATGCTGAGAACGGCAATGAGGTATTTTTAGGCTGCAGGTTCTCAATTTCGATTTTTGTCATTACTGGAATGTGTTTCCTGATAGGAACCATGTCTGATGACCATAGGCCTTCTTGACTTATTATGTTTATACCCTTACCTCATACGAAGACAGTATAAATCACGTCTACTAATCGCGCCTGCTTATCACGCCTAGTATAAATCGCGGCTACTAATCGCACCCAATATAAATCACGCCTAATAATCGCGCCTGCCTGCTGATCGCGCCTATTAATCTCGCCCAGTGTAAATCACGACTACTAATCACGGCTCCTATCAATTACACCTAGTGAAATCGCACCCACTTAAAATCGCACTCACTTTAAATCGCACCCACTATAATCGCTCCCACTATAATCGTGCCCACATCAAAGCCCACTATAATCACACCCACTGTAATCGCGCCCTGTAAAAATCGCGCCCAGTATAAATAATGCTCAGTATAAAACGCACCCAGTATCAAACGCACCTACTAATCGTGGCCCTTATCAATCACTGTCAATAAAAATCATAATCAGTATAAATTGTATTCGGTATAAATCTTGACATTGAGGAATGTGTGTGTAAATCGCCTATGGTTTAAAAATTGTTCATGTAATTATTATTCTTGACAGAACTTTATAAATTCCACCTTTAAAAAAATTCAACCCACTTCAATGTTTTTCTGTTATTATTACTCAGGTGACTTTACTAAAATTTAATTCATGAGTATTAGTTGATATGGAAATCTCAACAACCAGCCATGGTAAGCCATGTGCCTACTATAAAGGATATACATATATTGTAAAAACAACCAATAAAGATGGAACTGTTATTTGGCGATGTTCAACACAACAGTCCAAAAAGTGTCGAGGAATGATGAAAACAAAAGACTCCAACGTTCGTATTTTAAACGAGCATCATTGTGAATCTCAAATTAATACACATTTAGATGCTTAAAATACTCTAACCAAGGTAGAAAGGCGTGTTCAAGAAAACAATATTGCTGCTAAAGATAGTGCATTGTTTGTTGAAAAGCATTTATCATCTCCTCAAAAAGTCATGTGATGACAGTTGTCAACGATCAAAAAGCACTTAACTCTATCAAAAGCAACACAGACTCTGCAAAAAGTGGTATTGCAAAAGTATCAAAAAGGATCAGATAGTAATAGTGATAATGATAATGATGATGATGATGATGATGATGATGACAATTACTATAATGATTATGATAATAATAATCATCATAATGATAATGATAATGATGAAAAAAGAGGATGAGGTCATTACGCCTATAAGACCATTGCAGCTTCCCCAGTTTTTAAGAACAACAGTGAATGGACAAAGTTATTATAGGATCTACAACAAGCGATGTGTTTAAGAAACTATATCAAGCAATGGTAAAGAGATAGAGAGTTGTAGCAGTGTGTATTTATTATAAAAATTAAATCAATAAAATATTTTTTGGGTATTGTCTGTTTTTCTTAATTATTATCTTACCTTCCACTCCTAATACATTCGCTAACTATGGTCAGTCTCCGGCTATGTCCTGAAAGAGAGTGGCCTTAAATAATACACATTATCTGCGGTTTGTATATTGAGTATCATAATAATACAGTGCTGATAACCCATGTTGAGGTAATAGTTATGTTGGGTAAGTGGTTCGAACTCTTGCTTCATTAAACAGGAAATTTGAACTAATGCCAAACGCCTTAACCACTCGGCCAACCTAACAGTTACTCATTTAATTAGTCCTGGCGACTTGAGTGTTTACAAAACTTTGCAACATTGCCGTTATCAGTTTCGTGGACTGTGTGTTTAAGAGAGGGTTAAAGGCATCTTAAAAGAATTTTAGAATACCTCTCAGGTATCGTGTCATGGGTTTTAGTAATGAGTCACGGTCCGTTGACTTGCATTTACCATCACACAACGGCGATTTTTGGTTAGCTCGACATGGCTATCCTAATCAACTCTAGTCTAATATCTGTTTTTGTGTGTAAAAAAAACAAGATCACTCAGTTTCTATATAGGCCCAAGTATCTGTTGTATATAAACCAAAATGGCGGGCTGCTCTCTAGAATCCTATCCACTGGTCAAAACAAGCATAGTCGCCAAAGTGTTTCCCTGGTAGATAACGCGTGTCAGCTCATAAAATTTTTATTGTAAGGTCGGTCAAAGCCAAAAAAATAGTCTTAACGTATATTGTAATCATCTTTCAACCTACATAGCCGTGTGTAATAAATATAAAGTAATTAATTAAACAAATATAATTTAAAATCCATTAATATTCATCTTAAAATCTCTTGCTCATGCTATCATGTTGCGGTCAGTCAGGTATAATGTTACATAACTTTGTGTAAACCCATTCTTGCTCTTAAAAATGTATCACATTTAAAAACATATTAATAAAACTTGAATTTCTAGTTACGTCGTCAAGCCCAAAGTAAGGAAAAATAACTTGCCTTAGCAATAAAAGGGTTTGCGCTTTTTAAATCAAGCTAATGTATAACATTATCAAATTATTGGTTTCGAAAATCTCAAGTCAATAAGGTATAGTTATGTTCAAACAAAATGTATTTGTTTAAATTCTTACAGCACGGTTTGCAATGTAAAGATATGGGCTAGCTTGTGGTACTCTAACTGCTGGTCCGATGTTTGTAATAAATAAAATGTAAGTATTTGTTCACAAAATCTCTAGTCAATCATCTAATATTAATTAGTTTCCAAAAATATCAAGTCAGTAACCTTAAATTTGGCCCTTTTTCTAAATGTAAAATCTAAAAATTTACAGTAGAGAAAACGTAATTCCATGTAATACAAATCCTTATATGTCTTTCTTTAAAAATTAGTTATCAAAAATTTCAAGTCATAACATTATGGTTTGGTCTTTTTGCAAAATGTAAAATCTAAAATCTACAAATAAAAAAACAAAAAAAATCTTACATGCTTTAATTTAAATCCTAAATCAGGTTTTTTACAATTATAAATCCAACAAATCTTGGGTTCACAAAGCCATACAACACTTTATGTGTCCAAATCCAATCATTGGTTTATAGAATCTCTGGCCGTTTTGGGTCTTTTTGGTAAATTCATTAGTCATGAAAAAGGGTTGGTCATCCTAAGTCTTATGACACCTCCCATCTCCATATCCAATTATTAGTTCATAAAATCTCAGGTCAATTACCTTGCTGCTTTGGTTTATTTGAATAAATTCATGTGTCATACAAAAGGGGGCTTCATCTCGAGTAATTTGAGACCTCTCACGTTCAAATCTGATCATGGGTTCAGGAAATATCAACAAAAAGTTAAAAATAATAAAATAAATGGTATATAAAAATATATAAATAATACATTAAAATATTAAATAAGATTAAGAAAGTCAATAAATAAACATTTTCAAAATCTGTAGTTAGGCCTTTGCCAAAATTTGGAAAATAAAAAATAAATTCAAAAAGGGGGCGTCACACAAAGTCCTACAACACATCACACACCTAAATCCTATCATGGGTTCAGGAAATATTAACAAAAGTGTAGTTAGGCCCTTTTAACAAAAATTAAATATAAAAATAAATGGCAAATAAAAATATATAAATAATACATTAAATATTAAATAAAATTAAAAAGTCAATAAATCAAAATTTTCAACAAGGGGAATTAGGCCCTTTGTCAAAATTTGGAAAAAATAAATAATACATTCACAAAGGGGTTGTCACCCCGAGTCCTACAACACATCTAAATCTGGCCATGGGTTCAGGAAATATTAAGAAAAGTGTAGTTAGGCCCTTTTGACTAAAATTAAAAATAAAATAAATGGTAAATAAAAAATATATAATACATTAAATATTAAATACAATTTAAAAAGTCAATAAATCAAAATTTTCAAAAATGTGTAGTTAGGCCCTTTGTCAACATTTGAAAAAATAAATAATAAATTCAAAAGGGGGCGTCTCCCCGAGTCCTTCAACACATCACACATCTAAATCCGACCATAGGTTCAGGAAATATTAACAAAACTGTAGTTAAGCCCTTTTGCGAAAATTAAAAATAAAAATAAATGGTATATAAAAAATTATATAAATAATACATTAAATCGTATATATACAAGTGAAAGTCTGTATGTATGTGGGTATGTATGTGGGTATGTGGATTTGTTCCGTATACAAATCTACACCGTACCACCAATCTCAACCAAATTTTGCATACACATAGTTTAGGACCCAGAAGGAACGGCTGGCTACATGAATTTTCGATAGTCTTTTTCATTCTTCTGATTTCGGCCTTTTTGCACTCGAGCAAAGGCTAATAAAGTCAGAAAATATACTGATAAAATAATGGCAAGGCCGGCCATCTCCATGGCAACACTAGCTCAAGACGGTGCCACCAAGTTTCTATCTATCTCGGTATGAGGCCATGCTACACCCACTGCCAGCTAGATCACATACCTCCAAGCTGCTTTAAACTGCCTGTCCATGTAGCACAAGATAGTTTGCAGCACCAAACCACTGTGATCGCCGCGGCATTTTCACTGCCAGCTCGACCGCATCCCTCCTGGCTGCTTTAAACTGCCTGCCCATTCAACACTCAGACGCGTACTGGATATACTGTATTACAACCGTGTATCTACAGAGTTCCCTATACTTGTGGCAAGGCTTATATCGGGCAGAGTTCGAGAACGATATGCACTCGCATTAAGGAACATAATAGATGTACTGTATCAGGCGCATTCAACCTGATAAATCAGCTGTTGCTGATCATGCTTTAACACCTGGCCATGATGTAATGTTCCAAGGAGTGGATGTTCTTGCCCGTATAAAGCAATATCGTCCTGGAATCATCAGGGAGGCGGTTGAAATACGTAAACACCCAGATAATTTCAACCGCGACACCAGCTAAAATCTCAGTGAGTCCTGGCTACCTATTATCAGAACCCTCAGAAAGTAATACACTGCTGCTTTTCGTTGTCCCTAACATGGGGCTAAAATGGCGTCCATCTTAGGGCATCTTTTTTAGTTTCTTTGTTGCTTTCTCTTAGCAACAATTTAGTCGTATTTCCGTTTATTCCTGATGAAGAAAGACATGGTTTCTTTCTAAACGCGTCGAGTTTGATTAAATAAAACACGGCATAAGCTCAAAATTCTACATTATGGACAATATGATATTTATTTATTATTTATCGTATGGCTAGCAACTAGATGAATTACAATATAATAAATGTATATATAAATAAGTAAATCATATGTACAATATATAAATCACAAGAACATAGGTTGCTTTCGTATTCACAACGAGATGTCCAGTTGTTGAAGCCAGTCCAGAAAGGGAGATGCAGCAGAAATAACATCTTGTGGTGATCCAGCATACTTCCTCAGTGGACATTCTTGAATAATATGCTCTACGGTTTGAAGAGGAGCTCCGCAGTCACAGGCAGGAGAATCACGAAGTCTCCATTTATGTAGCATGGCGTTACATCTGGCGTGACATGTTCTTAGGTGATTTAACTTTACCCACTGGTTTCTCTTCAGGTTAAATCCCGGAAGTCTTATAGTAGGACCTAGAATACCTTGATGTTTCACAGGAGGAGACTTCCAGTTTTGGCGCCATTGTTCCGTGCAATTAATGTCAGGTATGTTATGCCATATTGGGTTCCTTGATCTAAGACGAGTGGAGGGAAGTTCATTAAGAACTTCATGAATTGGGAGATCCTGTAGGTGATTTTGTTGATGAAACTTTCTCCACCTACATACTATTGCTTCCTGTCGTCTTAGTTCTGGAGGTGATATGTTACTGATAGTGTATAACCAGGGAGTTGGGAGTGGATCTCAGTGTAATTGTTATGACCCTCATACTTTCATTCAGATGAACATCGATCTTTTTAGTATGAGAACTGCGGTGCCACTCTGGGGCACAATACTCTGCTACAGGATAAACCATGGAGAGGGCAGTCGTACGTAGTGAAGTTGCATCAGCACCCCATGATGTGCCAGCCAAATTCTTCATGATATTGTTCCGTGATTTGAGTTTTTGGCCTGTGTATTCCAAGTGTTTCTTGAAGGTTAAGGAACGGTCCAGGGTGATGCCAAGATACTTAGGGCTGAAATTGTGCTTAACTCTTTGCTGGCAGAAGTTCACTTTCAGCTGTTGGTGGGCAATGCGGTTGCAAACATGATATTAATTTAGACACATACTTACGGGCAAATTTTCAATTTAAAGGAAAGCGAAACATACATGGTGGTGGAGGTGATTGTTTTCATGGGGCGAAATGTCTAGCTCATTTTCCCGTAATTTACGGTACGGATGATGATAAAAATACAACTACTTCCACCTAATTTAAATCAAACTTACATACTAGACGAGATGAAAAGAAAAGAAAAGAAATAAGGGCGATAAAAGACACGGAAAGGAAATGCCTCCGGCTGCCGAGTGTTGATTAATGTAGGGGCTTCGGAACATCGTGCTCATGTAGCCCCGTGTACTTGGAGGTGTGTTGAATTTGTCTGATAACCCGTCTTATTGTGATGGCTGTATTAGTGTGTGTATTTATAAGTCAAGTGAATTGTCCGATGGTAACTCATGAAATGAGATTCCTCGGCATTCAAACTTGACCTGTTCTGATTTACAAAAGCACACCCATCAATACGCCATCATAAAATGCAAAACACAACTTCACCATTAACATCAATACAAAACAAATGTCTGTAACAGTGACTTGAAAAAGCGGCGAACACAGTGGGTTGGTGCTGCTCTTAGCCAGGAAGGATGCGATCCAGCAGGCAGTGGCCACACCATTTATTATCTAAAGTACGATAAAAACAGTAGAAATAGTAGAAATCTGAACGCAATAAAAATCTGAAACCGTATCTGTTTTATTAACAGGGGTCGTGGAAATGAAATTAAAAAAGGAATACATTAGCAAACCCTGCATTCGACATACTATTGCAGATTGTTCTTAAAGTAGCATTATTTTCTTTGCGATTAGATTTTGGATGATAAGGACCAAACAGTAGCTACGGCGGTAGTAACACAATTTTCCACCAGGACCGATGTGACGGTGGTAACACAGAATGACACCAGGTACCGCAATGGACAGAGATAATCCAAAGATATTAGTGTTGACCAAAGAGGATATAAATCAAGTGTTGACTAAGGCTAGCAGTAGCCAGGACTACATTTGGGTTATTGACAAACGAGTGCTAATCTTTGTACATATAATTATCTGATCTTTTATTTCTTCAAATAAAAAGGGTGTTCATCCCACATTTTGCTGATTTCCTATGTATTAGCCATTTTAGTACCGACAGCAGTGGCTACGCTGGCTAAAGCGCAGCATTAGGTCATGGGGCCAAGCTCTCTGCTGACTCGGTAGATGCTTGGGTTCGAACCCCACCGTCGGCCGTCCTTGAAATGGTTTTCCATGGTTTCCCATTTTCAACACCAGGCAAATGCTGGGACGGTACCTTCTGATAGGCCACGGCCGCTTCCTTCCACATCCTTGCCCAGTTTCATTCACCTTCATCTCCATCTCTCATCCCGACGCGCAGGTCGCCCACGGGCGTCGAATAGAACGACCTGCACTCGGCCTCTGAGGAGGCCACACGACCAAAAAAAAAGTCATTTTAGTGCTTACTGACGAATGGTATTGTGTAATTTAATTTAGCAATTTATTTATTTATTTATTTATTTATTTGCGCACAACAGATTTTCATCCCAATTACAGTGGCATAAAGATTACACAGTATGTTATCTTAAAACTTATACTAACTTAAACTAAACAGTAATAATAATTTAAAAAACGAATTAAAATTATACAGTATGTTATCTTGCAACTTATACTAACTTAAACTAAACAGTAACTAAATAAAACTAATTAAAATAACTAGGTGTACAATTAAAACAGTATGGTACAAATAATACACGTGTAATACAAGGTTGGCTAGGTAGAATGACACAGTGGTACGAATTCATGATTTACAATTTGCAAGGTTTGAGTCATTATTTCTGGAGAGTGGTTAGGAATTCCATCAAAAATACTGTCAAGGAAGTACTAAAATCTATGGCATTATTTCTTTGAGCAACAGTGTTGAAAATATAACATAGCCTGTTCAGCGGTGAATTTTTGTGGCCAGATGTCCTGGTTCTTTCATTTTCAAATGTGATATTGTTCCCTGAATTGATGCGTGGAACATGGAAATTTAAGAGAGAGAGAGGAATTCGGAATCATCAATTGAATTGTTTATAATTTTGAAAAGGAATTTCATAGCATCTATTTTTCTTCGTATTTCTAAACTGTCCACATCAAAATTTATTAGCAGTTCCTGGTATGGTATCAAGTGAGGATAGTTGGCTGTTCTTTTAAAATGTAGATATTTTAGGAATTTCTTTTGTGTGTTTTCAATCATTGAGGTATATGTCTTGCATCTAGGACTCCATATAATGCTAGCATATTCTAGTTTCGGTCTGACTTGTGTGTTGTACAGGTGGATACACGTACTTATGTTTTTGAATGGTTTTGTATTCCTGATAACAAATCCAAGTGTCTTGTTTGAGTCAGCTATCATTTTCCGTATGGTAAACGTTAGTTCTCTACCTAGCAACATACCGAGATCTTTGTATTCATGAACTGATATCAGGACACTGCAACCTAACTTGTAATTAAAAACGATAGGGTTTATATTCCGGGTGAACGACATTGAGATACATTTTTCTACGTTTAATCCTAATAAATTTTCTGTAGTCCATTCCATAATATTGCTCAGGTCATTTTGAAGCAAGTCGCAGTCGGTAGATAGATATTTTTCTATATACCTTGAAGTCATCAGCATACAATAGACAATTAGAATGCTTTATTCTTTGAGGTAGATCGTTTATGAAGATTAGAAAAACTAGAGGTCCAAGGTTCGATCCCTGAACTATTCCCGAATTAGCTTCAAATTCTTGAGAATTCTTTCTATGAAATGATACATATTGCTTCCTGTCATTAAGGTAAGAGCTGAAGAGGCATATAAGTAAGTCAGAAAATCCTACGATTTTGAGTTTTTTCAGGAGAACATCGTGGTTAATTTTGTCGAATGCCTTCTGAAAGTCTGTGAATACAACATCCATTTGTCCTCCTGCGTCTAATGTTCTGGACACTGATTCAGTAAAGTTGACCATATTTGTGATAGTCGAACGTGGGGCGAAGAAACCATGCTGCTTTTCTGATATTAATGGTCTGACAAAAATAGAAATTCTTTGGTACAAAATAAATTCAAAAATCTTTGCTACCGCTGAAAATATACATATCGGACGATAGTTACTAATTAGCATTGGATTTCCAGATTTTAAGATTGGACATACTCGGCTTTTTTCAATTAGATGGAAATGTGGCGGTTTTAATAATTAAGTTATATATGACAAGGAGAGGGTGCTTAAGAACATCTGCACAGCCCTTAATTACATATGGCGGGATATGATCTGGTCCAGCTGAGGATTTAGGCTTCAGTTTTCTTATAGCTACTTCCACCTCACGTAAGGTGACTTTGTCAATGTGCAGAGTGTCGGTAGTGATAGATGTATCGCTAGGCATGCAGTATTGGGCTTTATTAGGTGAGTAAACCGATTTGAAATACGACGCAAAAACTTCAGCTATCTCTTGATCATTATCGTATATTTTACTGTCGTGGCAAAATGTATCACAACTATTATTATTCTTCCTTTTATTTTTGACATACGCCCAGAAGGATTTTGTATTTTCAGTGATATTCTGTTCAATAGATTCAATGTGCCTTTGATATGCTGATTTAATTGCTGTTTCTATTTCGGATCGTATTGTTTTAAACTGACTGTTGAAGTAGTCCGACAATCTTCTTCGTTTCGTATAAAATTCCTTCTCATGTAATTTCTTAATTATGGCATCTGTAAACCATATAGGATATTTTCTTTTGTTCTGAAATTTTATTTGAGGGACCGATTCGTTAATTACCCCGTATGGGTTCGAGTAAAAGCAGTCTAATGCAATATCGACATTAGTGCATTTGTATAAACCGTCCCAATTCGAGTCCCTTAGACCCGTGAATAGATTTTCAAAGTTTGCGTTTTTAAAACTGTATGATGTTTGATAATCACTTTTGCATTTTTTATGTGTAGAAGTGGCCTGCATTTCTATATTCAGCGCGGGGTGGTGGGCATCCTCAGGCAGTAGGGGTTCAGTGTTTCGTGTACATTTTACATTAGTTATATTCTGACTGGCTAAAACTAAGTCTAACGTTTAACCGTGGCTGTTTTGGACTGAATTATATGAGATCATATTACATAGATTTATAAAAATGTTTAATTCTCGACTTTGCTGAGTTGTGTTTAAATCATTATTGTTATCGTTTATTGTTGGTATATTGAAATCCCCAACAATTAGTACATGATTGTCATGAGCCTCGTAGTGTGATTCTAGCCATTGGAATACTTCTGAATACACTTCCAGCTTTGAGGTCGGAGGTATATACAAGTTAACAATAAACCATGTCTTTCCTTGAAAGTTTAATTTTAGAAGTAAGCCTTCGTAAGTGCTTGAAACCGGCTCTACCTGCAGTACAGATATTCCTTCCCTGACAGCTATTAGCACACCCCCTCCCCTCCCGGTGTTACCGCGACCACGATCCGCACGGTATACTCTGTACTTCTCATTACAGACCTCGGCACCATAAACACTCGAATCTAGCCATGTTTCACTAAGAGCTATAACTAGGAAGTCATTGACTAAAATGTTTGTATTCAGTTTGTCCAATTTGGTGTTCAGACCACGCACATTCTGATAGTAAATAGGAAATATAGAAGTAGACAACATATTTACAGTTTAGCTAAGTCTTCTACACTATTAATAATTATTGCATCAGAACCTTGATTATTACGCATTTTAATAATGCCATTTCTTACCCAAATGAATGCGTAGCCTTTTTCATTGCGTGTGTTTCGTGCCTGGGCCAGGAGCTTTTTCTCTGTGGGGACAAGCTCTCGTTTATGTACACTGTGTTGTCACCAGGAAGATTTGCTTGTCTAGTAGAGAGGTTCCTCTTGATTCTCCGTCGCTCCATGAAGTGTTCCTTGTCGGTTCTCCTCACGAATTTCACTATGATTCCCCTGTGCGTTCGGTTAAGTGATTTTGGAAGGTGGTGACAGGCTTCTATCATTTCTGGACTTACTTGTAAATCCAGAGCCTGTCCGATTTTCTTCACAGTGTCCTGGACGGATTCATTTGGTATATCTGGAACTCCATGTATTTCGGTAGTGTTCCTTCGTGAATATTGCTCCACGTCTCCAACACGGTTTTCTAACACCTTGACTTTTTCCTTTAGACTGCAATTTTCTTGTGTTAGTTTGTCAATCTGATTGGTACATTTAATTAAGTCTTTCTGCTGGTTTGCAATTAATAGTGCTGTGTCGTCCAATTTTTTGTGGCAGAGTTCCAGAGAATTCCCTAAATCAGTTTCTCGCACTTTCTGTTCTTCCTTCATTTTTTGTTCTTCCTCTGTCAGTTTTTGTAGTAGGGAGAATATGTTGTCCAGTGATGGGGTGGTTTTATTAATAGGGCCTGATTTCCGTAAACTTTTGTTATTCACACAGTTCACGCAGTTCCACTCTGTAAACCTATTAAAATTGGTAACACATTTCTTGTGGTACCATTTTTCACAAGTTATACACTGTACCTTGATAGCCTTCCCTAGCGCTTCCCTGCATTCTTCACAAGCGCTCATAGTAAAGCTTGGTGACGCACTCCTTCGTTTTCAATAAACACGGGATGACTCGCTAAGGAAGTAGTTGTCAGTAGATTCACTAGTATCAGTTACTAAAGAGTTTTACACTTGCCAATCTCACACTAGATACACATGGATATCCCACTAGAAACACTCGTAATTACACAAATTGATGGAGCTGGTCACGTCTGCACTATTCACTCAGTCGCCATCTTGGATTGTGTGTAGTGTAGTTATCACGAATTCCCTGAACTCCGCTATAGCGTTTTAGAGATCATTACGGTGTGGGTTTAGAGAATATATTTCTTATCTTACGAAATACTTTAGGGGCTAAAGAAGCCCAATGTGTTCTCAATCAATGCATCTTATTTAACATTATACTGGGATAATAAGTTGCTGCATTTACTATAACTAGGTGAGATAGGTTGGATGGTTCCTCCATTTGTTTAGGGACCGCGACAATGCGGTCATGCAGCCCCGTGAACTTTGGATGTGTGTAAAATCTGCCTGAAAACCGGTGTTAATTGTGATGGCTGTATTACTGTGTTATATTGTAATTCAGGTAAGGACTACAGATAGTCAGTTTTAAGTAGTTCCTACTTTTGCTACCAAATGCTACCGTCAACGACACATAGCTGCAAACTTGGCTAATAGATACCACCGCAACCACAACCTGACAGTGAACGTTGGAACTAATAGCGTTAATCATATTTAACCTACAAATTTTACCTTCACACGAGTATAGTTAATGGAAGGATCGTTTACACCACATAAATCTATGACATGGGCCCACCGGCTTTACTTCCCCTCCGAAGGAAGGCATACTGAGGTTTTTAACGCTCTTCAAAAATCAGATGACTTCGGCCGGGTTTTAACCCGCGACCTTAGGCATAGAAGCTCAGCTTGCAACCAAATACGCCACCAAAGTCGCCCAATATGAGATAATAGGCATGGAAATACAGCAATACTATTCCCTAATATGAAGCTAGAGTAGCCTACACACTAACTTATGTACATGCAGAAGCCATTTCTCATTAATCACACCATTTGTGTGGGGTTAAAAATCGTAAGTATATTTGACTCCAGAATGGTGACTTTATATTCCAAACAATGAATAATTTAAATATTGTTTCCTTTCAAAAAGATAGATGCAACAATTTAAAAATTAAAGAGCACTGTGTGAACAAAACGTCTAAATTACACCCATTACAACAAAAATAAAGACTATCAGGAAAGTACCGGTACTGTAATTGTGAGACTAGGTCCTTGAGAAATGTGCATATACAGCCCTTTTTTTGTTGATGCATTCTCTACTGCGTTATTGTAATCCACAGTACCTTTCGCCTAGATTTACAGTGAGTTAATATTGCACTTGATTAACTTCAGAGCCCAGGAGAACTATGTTTTAAACTCACTTAGGGGCAAAGTGAATATACTTTGCGAAATATATTGGCATGTATCTTTCCATAACAAGTAAATACACCTTCCGGGCAACGCCGGGTAAAATAGCTAGTATTAAATAAAATTAAAAAGTCAATAAATCAAAATTGTCAAAATGTGAAGTTGGCCCTTTGGCAAAATGTTGAAAAAATAAATGGTTGACTGGAAAGGGACCATCACCCTGAGAAATTTCTCACCTGACACGACTTACTCCAATAATTCGCTCGTAAGATATCGCCATTTTAGAATATTAAAGGGGGAGCGTCGGGAGGGGGCATTAGAACCGATCAAAAACCACCACTGTCTTAAGGACTGATATTGCGTTGTTATAAGAACAGCAACGACTTACTTGTTCATAAACGACAGGGGAAATATAGTTGATTAGGAGCCGTAACTTTTGGTCTTTTGTACCTTCGGGAAATTCACTCACTAAGTTTTCGAATATTCGAAACCAGTGATTCCAGTGAGTCGTGTCCGTCGCAGAATCCGGATCCAAGTCGAGTACGGTTGTCTTCAGATGACGATTCATGAGAATTGTTTTAATAAATTGTTATATTTTAAAATAAAATATTGATAGACCCTTTTAGTAGGTTTTATTAAAACATTTCTCAACATGAGTTTGGAAACAAAATGACAATGAGTAATGACAAGGATGGGGGTAACCAAACTTACCTTAAAAGAGTTGACAAACCTAGATAAAGAACGAGGGGAAAATACTCTTGGTGAGGGATGCGTGCTGGACACAGCTACCTTCCATAACCCAGATGAAATGAGAGACTAAAGTACCACTAGCATCTACTGTGAAGAAAGAACACTGATTAGACATTTTACAACTTTTTAACCGTTATCACAGAAAAGGGCGTCTGGATCGGTTTTTAAACCAAATTACATAACACTTGGGGGACGAAAATGATTACTTTCGTGAACTATAGCCTATGTATCATAAAGGTCACACACAATCACACCAACATAAACACGAGAAATATCCATCGAATATGCAAGGCCAAAGTCATTAGTAGGAATACTACAAACTAAGTCAGGTTAAAATGCGAGGCAAACTATCTATCATCCATACTAACCTCATTCCTTTCCATCACAAAATACACACAACAAAACCAATAATATATGCAAAGTTCAAAGTCATTAGTAGGAATACTACAAACCAAAGGAGGTTAAAATACGAGGCCGACTACATTCCGGTATCTTACTTTCAGCAATACATGCTCAAACACATCATCATCATTACAAGAACACAAACACAACACACTTTCAAACATCATCACAAGATCGACAACAAATACATTTCCCGTCATAACCATATTTTATCTACCCATTACAAAACAAGAAACGTACCTTATCTGTGGCCAAAATGATTTTTTTTTTCATTTTCGTAATCTATGAAATCTTCTATTTAAAATTATGTATAATTTATATAGTTTACTTACACCTAAATATGTTTAATACATTTTTAAAGTACACCCTGCACGCACATATCTTGGCTTAGAGCTGTGAATCTGATGTTGAATATCCAGCGTTTCAAGCTAACCGCTCATTAGGCATTATTATTGTGATATTAGGGAAATTAAGTGTTGTGGCCAACCTGTACGTATGTAGTTCTCTTATAACGCTATAGAGTTCTCTTCTGTTCCCTCATTTTGCAGCTCTTTAGTTGCATTTGTAGAGAAATGTGTGGAAATTATTTGTTCTGTTTATAGTGGGTTTGTGTTACGTTTTTGCCATGGGTAAGAATACCAGAAATCCTCTGAATGTTTTCAAGAAGAAGAGAAATGTTGGAAAACAGAAACTACTAATCAAAAATAATAATGCTGACAATAATAGTGAAAATATCTGTGCGTCTGCCACTAACCTAACAACTCCTCCAACCCAAAATAATGCATGTAGTTCAGATCGGAAACTAGGTGCGAACAGTGACAAATATAATAATTTTAACAATGAATCAGATGTTAGTGAAATATTTGAAATGGAGATTCTGAAATATATATTTACGAAATGTGTAAAATGCATTGAGCGTAAGCCTAATGAAATTGGTTTGGAACTGAATATAAACAAGTAGTTCCATGAAGAACTATACAGCCTATTTTCATATATCCTACTCATGGGAATTGCCTCTATCAACATACACAATTTCAGTTTGAGTGTTGTGATAGATTCGTAGATATTGGGAACCGTCTAAATATTTCAGATGGTCGCCAGGTTGGATTATTATTTATATACTATTACATGAAGATTATTGTGTACATGTGGTATTCAGAATTCAATCGCATGATTAGGACCCCAGAAGTAAAAGCGAGATTTTAAAATTTCGCACAGCTGCCATCTTGTGGTTATGAAAACAAATGAAATAAATTATATGTCAGTGGATTAAAATTTGTATAAGCATTTAACGTGCAAAGTTTCACGGCACTCCGATGGTTAAATCGCGAGAAACGACCATTTAAATATTTATAATTCGCGTCTCCGCCATGTTGGATTTGTGCTTACCAGATTACTGAAAGTCATATAGGTGAAGTTATGTTCTCAGCCTCTATGAACATTAAAATATTCAGTTTGATTGCTGTAAAAGATTCGTAGATATTGAGAACCGTCAAAATATTTCGGATGCTCGCAATTTTGGATTGTTATATGTATAGCCCATAGAGTTATGTACCATTAAAAGAAAATTATTGCGTAGCATCATTATTCAAACTTTCACTTCGTTCGAATGATTACGACACAAGAAATAAAAACTTCATTTTAAAATTTCGCACAGCCGCCAGCTTGAGGTTATGTAAACAATTGAACTAAATTAGATGCCAGTGCATTACAATATGTATAATCATTTACTGTTCTACATTTCACTGTGCTCAGATGGTTAAATCACGAGAAAAGTCGGTTACAATGTTTCAACTTCGCCTGGCCGCCATATTCGTTTTGTACTTTACAGGTTTTTGAAACAAGAGTTTAGTGCTTTTCAGTCGGTCAACACGAATGTACCCAAAAGAGATGGGTTATGCCCTAATCCTGAAATAAATTACATGAGATTAATAAATACACTAGGATGACCAGTTTCGATCGTCAAGCGATCATCATCAGATCCATTACACTTAGGCTATAAAATCTATGTTTGTAATACAGGTGAAAATATTTACAATATGTACAATTATTTAGTTGCAGTATTGGTACTGCAACTGTCGGTGTATGCTAAATGCAGTATATATGATGTTAGGTGAAATGCTAAATGGTGATAGATATCCGGAGTTTGTAATTTGGAGTGATTATATGGTTGTAAAAATCAACTATGTTTAAAATATAATATTATAGGCTAACTACTTATCTGATTGTCTTCCTTACTAGAGCAACGCGCAGTTTTCGTGATCACTGTAACTCACGGTGCGGTCGACTGCGGTAGGTTGTTATCTCAACGACTGGTTTTTCCCTGCATTCTCCCCCCCTGTGCTGTGCTGTGCGGAGTCATTGCGATGTGTTTATGTGAGGTGTTGCCAACCTAGATAAGATGTATGTTATTGAATGAGGTGGGTCTACAACTATTAAAGACCGTGGATTAGCCCTCGCCACGCGTGGACCATAAGCCATTCAACTAAGCGCTGCCCGGTCTTATGAGGACGTCCCGGCACTTTTAATACTGCCGCGAATATGGTTTATTTGCAGAAGAAAAGTACATCGTACACCTGATCCAAATAACATTTACCTATTTAAAAAAACTAATTTCCTCCCTTTTTTACCTAGCTTGGCTGTGTCGCTAAATTGTGTCTTGTTTCCGACAGGGTGTGTTTTTAGTAGCATGAAGAGGGGTGAGCTCTCCATGAACGTGTGATCATTTAGATTGTTGGGATTGTTTCGTTTGGCTAGGTGTATCTCGATTGCTTCCTTTATGTCAAGGGCTCTGCCTTTCGATTCGTGATGGATTATTTTAAGGTCCGACTCTATGTTGGTAAAGCTGTGCCTCGCGTCACACATATGTTCGCATACGGCCGAATGTGTTCCGTATCTTATCACATTCCTATGTTCATTATAACGTGTGTCTACTCGTCTTCCACTCTGACCGATGTAATTAGCTTGACAACCAGTGTCTTGGCACGTTATAGAATATACCCCTGATCTTCAAAACGGGTCATGTTTATTTAGATTACTATTTAGGAGGTGCCTACCAGTTGTGTTTTTCGTTGTGAAAGCTATCTTTATGCCTTGCTTTTTAATAGGTTAGAGATTCTATATGTATTCGCATTCACATAGTTGAAACGCGCAAATTTTTTCTCATTACTGTCCGGTTTGGGAATCGTTTTATCTCTATTTCTATGTTTGGCTATAATTTGGTTTATTTTGCTTGGCGGGAAATTGTTTTCCTTTGCTATTTGCTTAATGGTTCTTATTTCCTTATTATAGTTATCTTTTGACATGGGTATGTTTAAAGCCCTGTGCACCATTGAATTGAAACCCGCTAGTTTGTGCGTACTGGGGTGATAAGACTGATTGTCGATTGCATGCGAGGTTTGTGTTGCTTTCCGGAATATGGAATATGAAAGCTCGTTGTCTTTACGTTCAATAGTTATATCGAGATAATTAATTTTTCGGTCTATTTCGGATTCCTTAGTGAATTTGATTGAGTGGTGTAGGCTATTAATGGATTGGAGAATTGTTTCTTCGCTTGTTAGTTCAGTATCGCAGATGCAAATTACATCATCTACGTATCTTTTCCATATTACTGTTCCCTTTGTTGAAGTCTTTTCTAAGAACGCATTTTCTAGTGCATTGATGAAGATGTCAGCGATTAACCCGCTTAGTGGCGATCCCATCGCTAGACCTTCTCTCTGTGTGTACATTTTATTGTCGAATTGAAACACGTTTTGGCTGAGAACGACCCTCAGTAATCTCACAATCTCTTCAGTTTCTTTTACCGAATTGTTGGATTTTAAGTTGTTTTCGATAGTGTTGATTGCTTCAATAATCGGAATATTGGTGTACATGTTAGTTACATCGAAGGATACTATCCTGAAACTAGGTTTCATTTGTAGGGTGTTCAATGCTGTTACTAGTTCTGTTGTGGTCCTTACAGAGTTGTTTATGTCGTTGGAAAGACGGCATTTTAAGACTTTTAGTATCTCTTTGCTGATTTTGTAATTAGGGGCATTCCTTACATTGACTATTGGTCTCCCCCCAGGGGCTCACATCTTGTGGGCGTGGGTTGGCGACCACGGGGCCCCAGCTGAGTCCGGCATTGCTTCCACTTACTTGTGCCGGGCTCCTCTCTGTCTTCTTTCCTGTCGACCTCACTTGGTCAACTCTTGTTCTCTTCCGACCCCGACGGTATTAGGGTATCCGAGGCCTAGGGAGTCTCTTCCTTTCCCGCCTTAATTGGCCCTTGTCTCATCTTTTCTGATACCCTCCTTCTGTGAGGGGTCAGCCTTCTTTTTCTCTTCCTTTTACCTCCTGCCTTGTGCTCTAGGCCCTTAAGGAGGCAGGGTGTATGTAGCCCCACCACTTCTGGTGCACCCTAGATAATGCTACACCCTCAGGGGCTCACGGCTGGTGAGTTCGGGAGTTGGCGACCCCGAGGGATTCCTGAGCTGGGTCCGTTTTCCCCTTTTGTCCCTTACCTTTGGGGCGAACCCTCTCCTCTTTTACTTTCCTATATGCCTTTCATGGCTCTCCTTCCTTCCAAGTCCCTCAATCCGCCTTCTCCGAGGGTCGAGGGCATTTCTTTTCCTTCTGTCCTTTTATTTGCCTTATTCTCCTTTAGTTTTCCATTTCTTCTTCTAGTATGTAGGTTATTAGTTAGTTTTAAGTTCGCTTTTCATTTTCATCTTCACGATCACCCAAACCATCAGGGGCCGATAACCTAGATGTTAGGCCCCTTAAAACAACAATTATCATCATCATCATCATGACTATTGGTCTCATTGGGCACTCCTTTTTGTGTATTTTTGGTTGTCCCCTCAATAACGGTATTTTCGGGTTCATGATTATTAGTTTTGATTTTTCGGCACTTTTTATCCAAAGCGCTTCGGATAAAAAACGAATTAAGCTTTGCATACACAAGAAAGCAAAAAATTAACCAACAATTATACGACATTCAATTGCAACTAAGTAACTTCTGGCACGCAGCCCAATGGGACAGCTTCACCGAGCACCTACATGACACCATCAAAATCAGAGCAACGAGGAAGCATGAAACGCTAGAAAATAAATTAAGAAAACTTGGAGGAACACACATCAATCAATCTAATGATCAACACACAAATACAATGAATTCAATTTCCACAGCAGAGTAAACAACAGAACGAACGTAACCTTTTCTCAAGGTGAAATGAATATGTTAGACAAAGGTTTGAAATACAACTGCACAGACGCACACACGAACCACAATATAAAACAGTTAATCACAGATATTGAGATAGCCAGTCACAAGCTCCCAGCAGAAGACAGGGAATTAACCAAAAATCTTGCCACCAACGAAGCCAAAATAATCCTCAAACGAGAGGGCGAAAGCAATAACATTCAAAACAACAAACGACTCAAAGGTATACAGTCATTGAAACAAAAAATAAAAGAACATGACTTAATCATCACAAAAGCATATAAGGGAAACACTACAGTAATTTTGAACAAAACAGAATACATTGAAAAAACAGTCGAATTCCTAAACAACAACGAAATCAAGGAATTAACAAAAGACCCCACCAACAAATTCCAAAAACAAATAAAAAGTGCGCTGAAAGAAACAGAATACATACTGACCAAAGCCGAAAAATCAAAACTAATAAACATGAACCCGAAAATACCGTTATTGAGGGGACAACCAAAAATACACAAAAAGGAGTGCCCAATGAGACCAATAGTCAATTGTAGGAATGCCCCTAATTTCAAAATCAGCAAAGAGTTACTAAAAAACTTAAAATGCCGTCTTTCCAACGACAAAAACAACTCTGTAAGGAACACAACAGAACTAGTTACAGCATTGAACACCCTACAAATGAAACCTAGTTTCAGGCTAGTATCCTTCGATGTAACTAACATGTACACCAATATTCCGATTATTGAAGCAATCAACACTATCGAAAACAACTTAAAATCCAACAATTCGGTAAAAGAAACTGAAGAGATTGTGAGATTACTGAGGGTCGCTCTCAGCCAAAACGTGTTTCAATTCGACAATAAAATGTACACACAGAGAGAAGGCCTAGCGATGGGATTGCCACTAAGCGTGTTAATCGCTGACATCTTCATCAATGCACTAGAAAATGCGTTCTTAGAAAAGACTTCAACAAAGGGAATAGTAAAATGGAAAAGATACGTAGATGATGTAATTTGCATCTACGATACTTAACTAACAAGCGAAGAAACAATCCTCCAATCCATTAATAGCCTACACCACTCAATCAAATTCACTAAGGAATCCGAAATAGACCGAAAAATTAATTATCTCGATATAACTATTGAACGTAAGGACAACGAGCTTTCATATTCCATATTCCGGAAACCAACATAAACCTCGCATGCAATCGACAATCAGTCTAATCACCCCAGTACGCACAAACTAGCGGGTTTCAATTCAATGGTGCTCAGGGCTTTAAACATACCCATGTCAAAAGACAACAATAATAAGGAAATAAGAACCATTAAGCAAATAGCAAAGGAAAACAATTTCCCGCCAAGCAAAATAAACCAAATTATAGCCAAACATAAAAATAAAGATAAAACGATTCCCAAACCGGACAGTAATGAGAAAAAATTTGCGCGTTTCAACTATGTGGATGCGAATACATATAGAATCTCTAACCTATTAAAAAAGCAAGGCATAAAGATAGCTTTCACAACGAAAAACACAACTGGTAGGCACCTCCTAAATAGTAATCTAAATAAACATGACCCGTATTGAAGGTCAGGGGTATATTCTATAACGTGCCAAGACACCGGTTGTCAAGCTAATTACATCGGTCAGAGTGGAAGACGAGTAGACACACGTTATAATGAACATAGGAACGTGATAAGATACGGAACACATTCGGCCGTATGCGAACATATGTGTGACGCGAGGCACAGCTTTACCAACATAGAGTCGGACCTTAAAATAATCCATCACGAATCGAAAGGCAGAGCTCTTGACATAAAGGAAGCAATCGAGATACACCTAGCCAAACGAAACAATCCCAACAATCTAAATGAACACACGTTCATGGAGAGCTCACCCCTCTTCACGCTACTAAAAAACACACCCTGTCGGAAACAAGACACAATTTAGCGACACAGCCAAGCTAGATAAAAAAGGGAGGAAATTAGGTTTTTTTTAAAATAGGTAAATGTTATCTGGATCAGGTGTACGATGTACTTTTCTTCTGCAATAAACCATATTGGCGGCAGTATTAAAGGTGCCGGGACGTCCTCATAAGACCGGGCAGCGCTTAGTTGAATGGCTTATGGTCCACGCGTGGCGAGGGCTAATCCATGGTCTTTAATAGTTGTAGACCCACCTCATTCAATAACATACATCTTATCTAGGTTGGCAACACCTCACATAAACACATCGCAATGACTCCGCACAGCACAGCACAGGGGGGAGAATGCAGGAAAAAACCAGTCGTTAAGATAACAACCTACCGCAGTCGACCGCACCGTGAGTTACAGTGATCACGAAAACTGCGCGTTGCTCTAGTAAGGAAGACAATCAGATAAGTAGTTAGCCTATAATATTATAATTTAACCATAGTTGATTTTTACAACCTTATAATCACTCCAAATTACAAACTCCGGATATCTATCACCATTTAGCATTTCACCTAACATCATGTATACTGCATTTGGCATACACCGACAGTTGAAGGAAGCAAGGAAGCTTGTAGTTTAACGTGACCGTTAATCTTGAGATCATGAGCCACGGGACCTCCTTTTTACGTGGAATCCGAACCACAGGACATGGCATTTCACTTCGAAAATCTCACATGCATTGACCGGGAATCGAACCCGGACCGCCTTGGTGAGAGGCATGCAGCTAGACCGCTGAGCCCCCACGCCCCCACCGACAGTTGCAGTACCAATACTGCAACTAAATAATTGTACATATTGTAATTTTCACCTGTATTTCAAACATAGATTTTATAGCCTAAGTGTAATGGATCTGATGATGATCGCTTGACGATCGAAACTGGTCATCCTAGTGTATTTATTAATATCATGTAATTTATTTCAGGATTAGGGCATAACCCATCTCTTTTGGGTACATTCGTGTTGACCGACTGAAAAGCACTAAACTCTTGTTTACTAAGGCAACACGGAAAATATGGCTTCAAACACCTCAAGGTTTTTGAAGGTAACATAGATAAACTTGTAGCAGTGCCCTTTATCACCGTACAAAATTTCAGGATGATATCATAAATTGTTTCGGAGATATTGAATGCCAGTGAAATATTTCGCACAGCTGCCATTTTGAGGCTATGTAAACAATTGAACTAAATTAGACGCCGGTGCATTACAATGTGTATAGACATTTTTGCTATACCATGTTTTATTACGTTCGGATGGTTAATTCGCGAGAAAAGTCTATTTAAAAGTCTCAAATTCGCATGGCCGCCATGTTGGTTTTGTAGTAACCAGGTTTTTGAAAGTCTCACAGGTGATCTTTTAGTTGTTCCCTTTATCACCGTACACAATTTCAGGGTGATATCGGTAATAGTTTCGGATATACTGAATGCTGGTGAAATATTTCGCCCAGCCGCCATGTTGGATTGGTGAGACACAATAAAATTTGAAGGGCACGGTCGGGGTCGACCAGAATGGTGCTATGATCTTACCGAGTTTCTTTGAAATCGCTCCAGCCGTTTGAATTTATTAGGGGACACACACACACACACACCATCATACAAACACATAGACACACGGACAAAAGGTGATCTCATAAGCCTATTTTTTCATAAAATGAAAATGGACTAAAAATAATATTGGGATTGCTACTGAAATGGAACTGAAGTGAACTAAGTGCCAATTCGAAACTTTATTTTGGAACAGTTCAACTATAAATAATGATGAAATCGGTTATACGAAGGTGGATTAAAAAGTTAGTTGCACTAACGCACTGTTGCAGCGCGCTGTGTGTCGCAAAATTGGGCACAGTGGAGAAAGGGACAGACACTGCCCACACATCTGTTAGGGAGGTCGCTGTGGTGTCTCGTCTGGTATGGTGTGAATAGCGACCAAAAGCAATGCCGCGTCGACTGGACGTTCACTCCAAATATGAGGTGCGTGCGACAATCCTATTCCTATGGGCCAAAAGGAAGAATTGCACGGGTATTCATCGTGAAATTAGTGCTGTGTATGGGGAGCGGGCCATTTCCCGGCAAGGGATCGTAAAGTGGTGTCAGCAATTCGAAGGCGGACGCATGGATATTACGGACGAATATCGCGAGAGGAGGCCCGCAACGTCTAGGACCCATGCAAATGTCAACAGTGTGAATGCGATCATTAGACAGAACGGTGGTCGACATACCCAAACCGATGAGAAGGTGAAGGCCGCTGTCTCCGTGTGGTTGCAGAACGCTGGAGGAACTTTCTATGCATCCGGTATCGACAAGTAGGTTGTGCGTTCGCAGAAATGTTTGGAGTCTCTTGGAAACTATGTGGGAAAGTGACGTTACATTATATGTCGTTATAGGCGTGTTGCTGTTGTATAGGAGGTGTAATAAATGGCCATAACTGGGAAGTGCAACTTATTTTTTGATCTGCCCTCGTAATATGTATGCACACAATGTTAGGTTAGTATATGGTTTGCGTGCAATCGGAAGAGGAGAAACTGCTGGCAGGGTTTTCTGTGGGATCATGCATCTACCAAATCCACCTTCCAAGTTTGGTAATTATAACCGGTACCTGGGCTCCAAGGTAGAAGATGTGGCAATATCATCTTTGAAAGGAGCAGTAGAAGAGGCTGTGAATGAAAATGATGGCAATAGAGACCTGGCCGCAGCGTTTGATGGCACTTGGCAGAAACAGGGCCTCACATCTCTTCATGGTGTAGTTACCGCAACTAGTGTATTCGTGGGTAAGGTCTTAGATGCAGCAGTCATATCAAAACATTGTAGGTGTCCACAAAACCTGAAAGGAAAGCATGAAGACAACTGTTAAGCAAACTATAGTGGAAGTAGTGGCGGTATGGAGGTGTTTGGTGTTACTAAAATATTTCAACGGTCAATGGCAACTGATAAAGTGAGATATGTGAATTATCTTGGGGATTGTGACTCAAAAAGTTTCAAAGTAATTCAAGAAATGAAACCGTAGGGGGAAAATGTAGAGATCCAGAAACTTGAACGCGTTGGTCACGTTCAGAAAAGAACGGGGACAAGACTTCGGCGACTAAAAGCAAGCTATAAAAAACAGAAACTTAGTGATGGTAAGGGTTTGGACGGAAGAGGAAGATTAACTGATGATGTGATAGACAGAATTCAAAACTATTACGGCATGGCTATCAGACAAAACACCGGTAATATGAGTGATATGAAGAAGGCAGTGCGGGCTCTTTTCTTTCATGTCTCTTCTACAGATGAAAATCCCTGACATATGCTCTGCCCAAAAGTAACGGAAAGTTGGTGTAAATATAACAGAGGGCTGGTAACAGGGGAGACATACACCAACCACCATAGTCTCCCTTTACCATTTTATGGAGCTCATAAAACCTACTTTCAGTGACTTAGCAGCCCCGGAATTATTGAAAAAGAGTTTGCATGGACGAATCCTAAACCCCAAAGAACGTGTAAATGCAGTTGTATGGGCCCGAATTCCAAAGACAGTGTTTGTAGGACTAGAAACCCTTCACATTGGTGTTTATGATGCCATTACCACTTTCAACGATGGTATCATTGCAAGATGTGAAGTGTTGAACGGTATGGGCATCAAAGTTGGCATCAACATGATGCAGTCAATGATGGCGTTAGACAAACAACGTCTTCGAGCTGCTGATAAGGCAGTACGAAACCTAGAAAAGCAGGCCAGACAACATAGAAGGAAAGTGAAAAGAAAACTGGATGATGAATTTTCAGAAAATAAAGATAACCCATCCTATGCAGCAGGAATATTCTAGAAAGGCAAGCAAAACTTTAATGCTGATTTCCCAAGAATCAATTTTTCTCTTATACAATACATGTTTTCTCAGGATCTACTCCATATATCTGCTTCAAACTTTGAGGATATAATATATGGACTATTGTGCTTACTTTAACACACGCTTTTCTTTAGAACATTGTTAGTGTAGAATTTACATCTAATTTTTTAAATAAAAATGTAGCAAATATTTATAGCATACGATAAAAAAAAATCATAACTAAACCGAGAATCAATAAACTAAAAAATCCCCGTGTTAAAGTATGACCACAACACTCATAAGCATGCTGTAAAAATTTCAGCCTAGCATTCCAAATAGATCCTGAGCAAACATGCACTTTATAAGTAGTATTTTAACATTGGCAAGATAGGGCTCCCGGACTCCCATTATATTAAAATATGTCAATCCCGTGAAGATCCTTTCTTCATATGCGACGGGTGTTAGTTGGATGCGAAACAGTTCATAACGTAGCCTGTTTAGGCTAGCCTAACCTTGATAAACTCTTCCCAAATCCTAATCCATCTTGTCCCTTCGAAGTTCTACGTCTTAATAATGACCCTCAAAAAAGACTCGAGATTCGTAATTATGCGTTACCAATAATAGATACATCTCAGCAGGGGCGTATATACAATTTTATTTCGGGGGGGGGGGGGGGGGAGGGCTGACTATGCTGGAAAATTGTGAGTATTCTCAGGGGATTGTCACTGCAAAATACCCAGAAATATCAACCAATATCTTAGAACAAGTAAATTTGTGTAATTATTTTAGATAAGATTCAAAGTCTATATAGCCTACAATTATTATACTACTGGCAATACAAAAAAGGTTGTAAAATACAACACAAAACACCAATAAAACTTAGTGAAAGAAATTCTAAATATATGTCAACTTACTAAGCAGAAAGGTAAACAGGGTTGCTCAGACTAGAATTAAAATTTCTTGGCAGAGCCGGGAATCGAATTCGGACCTCCGGAGCGGCAGCCAAAAATGCTAGCCACTACACCACGAGTTAGTATAATTTCAATATTGTTTATAACTTACCCAATAAGTTAAGATTAGGGTACAACCAAATTTACAATTATTATATGCTCTTACCAAAGCAACACTTTCTTAATTTTCATTGGCCTAGTGTATTCTTTGGAATACACGGTAAGACAGAGTAAGCTTTTGCTTCTCTTTGCTTTAATTCATCCCTTCCTTTTTCGCAAAACACCAACAGTGATCTCCTGATTTCTCTTTGTTGGTATATGTTTCTTACACTACCTGTAAGTCTGTTCTAGATATATATCTTCCATGACCCACCTAGCGTCATCTAGCAGCGAATCTCTGAAGTTCCCCAATTTTTCCCTGCACAAGAGGACTTCCTTACCAATCTAGCCACCAGATCTCGTCGCTATTGCCAGCTATGATCTCCGTGATCAAGAGAACTTCGTCTACTTTTTCACCCACCAGGCTGCGCTAGTGACGCCTGCTATCAACTCTTTTAAGACAATTTCATCAAGAGAAATTATTATTTCAAAGTTGGCTATTCTTATATGTATTCCTTTTGTCTCCTAGCCCCACCTTTTACCCTTCCCTGGTCTCTCCGCGCTCCGTTGAGCTGGCCTCACTTGTGCGTCTGAAGTCAAACCAGTCAGTTGGAGCTTAACTAAAGCTCGCCTCCTCTACTCTAGAGGCAAACTTTTAAATTCGACGCCATGTTCGAGTTTTAGAATCAACCGTCAACAGCAACATCGCCTTCTCCTTGAATCAAAGATAAGTACCGACTTCATGTTTTAACCACATTCTCATCGCTTTTAAAAGGCTCAATGCTTTTATTTGGATTTTATGGACAGTGAAAATTGCTATATGTGATAAAATAACTGCTTTCTAGAGATCTTCTTGATCAAACTCGAACTATCAAGTCTAACTTTCAAAATAAAAGATTTTCTGAGATGCTATCTCACATCGAGGGATATTTCTAAAATACCCACTGTCTATATAATCTAGTTTTCCGCCGAGGGATTCTCTACCCAATTTAAACAACTCATCATTGCTCTGGAACCTTCCAGAACCTTCACTCTATCTACCAGTTATACTGTCATGTATTTTCCACTTGATATGGGAATACTTTCTTCGCTGAGAAACTTATGTGGGATAAACTTCTAATCCACATAAACTGTCTTCCTACGTGGGAAATTTTCTGCCGTATTTAACTGCCGCCCACAGAAACTACAACTCATAATTCTCTCAAGCCAAAACTCAACTTTTACATATCTGCAATAACTTTTCTTTCTATAAACATTTTGTGCTACTACAGTGAACTTTTCAACTATATCAACAGACTATAGTGATAACAGTGCCTGATCAACTTTTCATCCGCGTCGCGCTCGTTCGAGTACAATAAATACGGCCATGAACACTCTTCCACAATCCCATTTGATCTTTCCCAAACCCTTTACTAACAAACTAAAATAATACAATTGTTACATTAGGTCTTTTTTCAATGAGGTATCACTCTCAATAAGTGCCCTCCCTTACTTGCTCCACGTATAACGAATTGAAAATCCACAGCCTGCTTCCAGTCTCCGACCGGGTCAGGAATGGAATGAATGAAGCCCCCATCTAGCGGCGAGGATATGAACTGTGCCGCCTGCCGAGGCC
Organism: Meconema thalassinum; assembly: GCA_946902985.2. Classification (NCBI taxonomy): domain Eukaryota; kingdom Metazoa; phylum Arthropoda; class Insecta; order Orthoptera; family Tettigoniidae; genus Meconema; species Meconema thalassinum. The sequence goes on from OX336392.1 coordinate 474,818,139, forward strand.
TGACGCACTCCTCTGGGGCAATGATTAAATGAATGACATATGAAATGAAATGATAGTGGAGAGTGTTGCTGGAATGAAATGTTGACAGGGAAAGCCGGAGTACCCGGAGAAAAACCTGTCTGCCTCCGTTTTGTACAGCACAGATCTCACATGGAGTGACCGGGATTTGAACCACGGACCCAGCGGTGAGAGGCTGGCGTGCTGCCGCCTAAGCCACGGAAGCTCTGTATAACGAATTAACGTCTGTAAAACTTCGTGTCTAGTACACGCCTTAAAGTATATTGTTTCTCCCTTCTAATGAGGGAATCTAATTCTTTCTACCCAAAAGTGAGTTATCTCTAGGTTTCACGAAAGGGAAATTTGCCCCATTTTTCTCGAGATCCCTACTTAAACATAGGAGTTCTAGAAACTTCCTTTCAATTTTTCTCTTCATGTTTCACAATAAGTGACCTGGCCTATTTGTATAATCGCCAAAAGTAGTTCTGTATTAATACAAGAAGTTATAGAAACTTCTATTTCATTTCTTCCTGTTTTTTCTTGTTGTTACTTTCGAAGTTGTTATTTGTTCATATTTCTAAGATATCTATCTAGAAATCCTTAAAGTACACATCTTGTACTTGATTGATTGTTTAACCTTAATTACTTTAATTATCTTAAATTTTTCTATTTATCAATCTTAGCAATATTTCAAAATCTTACGAAGATTTTAAAGCATAGAAAAGGTTTAAAACCAAAAGAATTGCCAATTGCCTGGTGCAAGCTTTGAATGATTTAGGAGATCTGCGACCCCAATTGTTTACAAAATAAAAATTATATATTTGTTACATAAACTACTTCTTTTTACATTGTTAAATAAATTAAGATTTGTTCTTTTGATTTATCATTTCTCAAAAATAACGGTTAGGCAAAATCCTGTCTTCCCTGACTCTTTCAAGGTTTATGCCCTCTTTAATAAAAATAAATCCTTTGATAAGTTTTGCACTACTTGTTGCAATTGAGCAAGAACTCTTAGTTATTAACTTATTAAAGTCTCTCTTAGCTTTGATAGCTAATTCTAACTGGCCAGTAAGGCAAGCATAGCTCGCTACGCCAGCTTCCTGCTTGTTGAGATTCTCTCTACAACTTATGGTTGGTTTTTCGAAATTTAAGTGCTTCTCATTGTCTAAACTTTTAATCGGCGCCTTGCTGGGTAAAAGCTTAGTCATTCCTCAATGCAACTATTGGTGCTCTTACCAAAATTATTCCCAAGGGTATCATTGCTTTATCCCTGTCCTTCTTGGAAGCATTCGGTCGCTCTTTAGAAATTTTACAATTTCAAGAACTAAAATATCATGGCTGATTCAAATTATTTGTATTCTTCAAAATACTTGTTTAGAAACAAACTCCTTTGAACAGATACACAATAAATCTGTTACTCTTTGTCTTGCCAGATCACCACCCTTCCCCATAGTAGGTATATTTATGCTTGAGAGGGAATACGCTATAGCAACTTTCTTGCGAATAGCCCAAGTTCCGGCTGCGTTTCCTGTTAGCTTCGCCCAGGTCCCTACCCACTTGAGGTATCGGAAAGCGGATTTGCAGTGGCAGCTGCCTTTGAGTATACTTAAAGTTAAACTTATAACTTCTGTTGGACTCTCGTCCTATTTCTCCATCCTTTTTCTCCAGTCAGAAACCCACTTCTTTTTCTTCATCATCTTCCCTTGGGGGTTAGGTTATTCCCAAGCTAATAATCTACCCAAAATTTGGTGCCGAAACCCGGGAGAGTCCATTTATGACATTTTACTTATCAGGCTTTATTTGTCAAGGGTCATTTGACAATATTTTGCAAATCATTAATATCTTCTTTGAATTTTTCAGCTATTGCTTCACCGTGAAAAGTCTGTGAAGGAGAAGGAGGCCGCTCCAGTCTCCTTTGGTGTGTCCTTTTCTTTCAACTTATTTGCTGCTGCCAGTCTGACAGCATTGCCAAGGTTCCACAGTCGCGTAAGTTATACTTGAATTTACCTATTTCGTCACGGCTCCTCCAGATAAAGATAAGGATGGCAAGGATGAAAAACTTACTTCCAAACGAGCTTCTTATAAAGGGCAACTTATCCGATTCCGAAAATACATCAAGGAATTAGACCCCTCAGAAGCGCAATTAGATTTGTTAAAACATCGTGTAAAGGACTATGAACGTTCTTATGAAAACTATTGTACTATCCAAACCGAAATCGAAACCTGCATGCTCAATCAAACTGATGATCGAGTAGAGGTAGAAAATCAATATTATGACGGTATAGCTTCCGCCTTTAAAATAATTCGCCAACTTGAGGAAGAGCAGAAAAGGGATGGTTCTGTTCTTGGTTCCCTTCACGAACAACAAACCTCTTCTCGTGAGGGCACTCACAAGCCCAAACCAATTCCACCTAAGATTAATTTACCCCACTTCTCAGGAGGAGAATCTACTTGGGATTCTTTCTGCGAACTATTTTGTTCTCTAGTTCATGAAAATGAAGATATTCAAATCATTTACAAGTTTCATTATTTGCGATCTATTCTACAAGGTCAAGCCTTGCAGTTAGTTGAAGCACTCCCGTTAAGTGCTGAAAACTACCCTATTGCCTTTAACTTGTTGAAGGAAAGATACGGTAATCTACGGCTACGTATTCAACGCCACATGAAAGCTTTGTTCAATTTGCCTGCGTCACAGCACAATGACGTCACTAGTCTGCGTACCCTCATCGATACAACACAACTTCACGTTAAAGCTCTATCCCAATTAGACCAACCCTCTGATCACTGGGACACTTTCCTAATACATTTAGTGGTTTCTAAAGTCGATGTTGCTACCCTCAAAGCTTGGGAAATGGAACTTTCCAAAGACGATAATTACTCGTATGAGCATTTAGTCACTTTCATAAATGCTAGATGCCAACTCTTAACTGCTTTAGCTAATCAAAGTGAACCCTCTTCTCCTAGCTCTACACTTGAATTACGGTCTCTTAAATCTAAAACCGAACACGTAGCGCCTAGTTCCCAAAAACCTGGGTCCAGTTCGTCTAAACTAAAGTCAAACGCCACTGGTTAGCCAACTAGGTCCAGTGAACGCCGTCTTGCCAGTTCTCTCGCTTTAAACACTCAGAGCGAACCCCGTAAAAGTTTAAATGAACCATTAAAGTGCATACTTTGCAAAGATTTCCACGCTTTATATCTATGTAAATCTTTCTAAGAACTGTCAGTCGATGACAGGAGAATATTAGTTTCCAAGAATAAACATTGCTTTAACTGCCTATCACCTAAGCATTCTGCTTCTAATTGTAAGTCTTCAAGATTTTGTTACTTTTGTGAAAAACCGCACCAGACTTTACTGCATCGTCATGATCAAGCAAGGTCATCAACCGCATCTACTTCTCAGAAAAGTGATAATACCAGCAATCCTGGTGCGTCCTCTTACATTCAAAACGCTAAGTCTTTGCGTAGTGCTCAAGTATTGTTATCCACTGTTCAAGTCGAAGTCCAAGACAAATTCGGCAACTGGGTCAGTGCTCGTGGTCTTCTTGATTCAGCGGCAACTCATGATTTTGTGTCTAATTCTTTGATTAGAAAATTAGGCCTACCTGTAAACCCCACTTCTATCAATGTATCAGGCATTAACAGCTCAAAATCGCAAGCTGTACAGTTTTCAAAGCTAACTCTAAGAGACACTTGTCACATAAATAATTTTCTGAAACTTAATTGCCTCATCCTCAACAGTATCGGAGAGGACACTCCAAGTCACTCTGTCGATATTTCAGGTTTAAACATTCCCTCGCATTTAAGGTTAGCCGATCCTCTGTTCAATGTACAAAACCCCATTGACATGCTCTTTAGTGCCAATGTTTTCTGGAATTACCTTCGTAAACAGGTTCGCAAGTTATCCTCAAACGTGGTTGCTAGAGACACTAATTTTGGATGGATCGTCACCGGTCAACTTCCTCATTATTCTCCCCAACCCGCATCGCAATGTTATTTCGCTAATACTGACTTGGAACAGTTCTGGAGGCTTGAAGGCGTTGATTACCCTAACGTGACCTCTTCAGAAAACGAATTCTGTGAGCAACTTTTTCTGAACACCACCACTCGTTCTCCTGATGGCCGGTTCATTGTTCAGATGCCAAGATTACATAATCACCCTAAACTTATTAATTCTCAACCCAAAGCTCGAAAAGCTCTCTTTGCTATCGAGAGCAAATTCAAGAAAGAACCTCTCGTTAAACAGCAGTATACTGATTTCATGGATGAGTATGAAAGCTTAGATCATATGGAAGTCGTCAGCAAATCTGATGACGAATTACACCCCCCAATTGAAACGGTTTTCTTAAATCATCATCCCGTGTGGAAAAACCCTCTTGTAAAGGATAAAATCCGAGTCGTTTTCAATGGTTCATGACCTGACGTTAATGGCAACAGTCTTAACGATACTCTTTACTCTGGTCCCGCTATTCAGTCAGATTTATCTGCTATTCTCTTAAACTTTCGATTATTTCCCACAGCTGTTATAGCGGACATCAAACAGATGTACCGTCAAGTTTTAATTCAGCCCGAACAATAAGATCTCCAAAGAATCTTGTGGCGCGACGAAATCAGCAAGCCCATTAAGGTATTTCACTTAAAGACGGTTACTTATGGCTTAAAACCTTCCGCTTTCCTTGCTATCCGATCCCTACATTTGTTAGCCTCTCAAGATGGTCATTTATTTGATTCTAAAGCTTCCGAAGCACTAACTACATCATTCTATGTTGACGATTACTTGCAGTCCTTCCCCACTTTGGAGGAAGCCTCTTTCGTGTCACTAGAACTTCAGGCATTGCTAAAGAATGGAGGATTCCCACTTCATAAGTGGAATTCCAACTCCCATGAGTTTCTCACCCAGTTTCCTATTGAAGATGTAGACCCCTCCTCCGTCGAAATTTGTGGAAATTCCGAATCCATAAAAACTCTTGGAGTTCATTGGTGCACTAGCACTGACACTCTCATCTATAAAGTTTCGCTTGCTGAAGAGCTCCCTAACACAAAAAGGCAAATTCTCTCTGAAATCGAAAATTTTTGTGATCCGCTTCAATTTCTTGCTCCGGTTATTGTTATAGCCAAACTTTTCATGCAAGAGCTATGGTCTCTCAAATGTGAATGGGACGAAACTGTTTCCCTTTCTTTTCATAACAGATGGCTCTCTTTTTGCAGCAATTTGCTTGATCTTTCCCTTATTGAAATTCCTAGGAATTTAATTAACGCTCATCCTAATACATCTTTTTTCCTTCATGTGTTTGCAGACAGTTCCGAAAAAGCTTACGGCTGCTGTGCATATTTGGTTTATCGCGGTTCGTTAAATGAATCTTCAGTTTCCAACCTTGTTTGTGCCAAATCGAAGGTGGCTCCTCTTAAAACTATCACTTTGCCTAGGCTTGAATTGTGTGCTGCCCTCATGGCCGCTGAACTTGTTAAGAAATTACGGGAAGTCTTAAAAGTCGAATTTTCGCAAATCTATCTCTGGAGCGATTCCATGATTACCCTTTCTTGGATTGCTAAAAACCCCGCTCATTGGCAAACTTTTGTTGCAAACAGGGTTTCCAAAATTCAAACTCTTTCATCGGGATGTCAATGGAGGCATGTGCCCAGCGCTGACAACCCCGCCGACATCATTTCTCGTGGATGTTTACCCTCTCAATTGGCAACTTCTCAGTTGTACTGACATGGGCCCTCGTGGTTAATCGAAGACTTTTCTTGTTGGCCTTCTAAACCTCCAGCTACAAACTCCAACTTGCCTGACGCTAAAGTATCTAAATCTACTGCTCCGTGTCTTGTTTCCAACGTTTCTCATCCCTTGTTGTCCCGCTATTCTCCCTTTCTCAAATTAATTCGAATTTTCTCAGATGGAAATATCTTGTGGTTGACCAACCTCTTCTCCCCAAACCACACCTTACCAATTATGAATTGTATCTCCCTACCATTAAGGTTTTGCAACTTACACAGCAAGAAGCCTTTTCTTCTGAATTGCCTTTGCTTTCTGCTAAAAAGGATCTCCCGAAATCTAGTCGTCTTCGTGCCTTAGCCCCGTTCCTTGATGACAATAGGTTACTCAGGGTAGGTGGTAGGCTCTCGCAATCTTTGCTTTCTGAGGACAAAAAGCATCCTGTTATTTTGCCTTCTAAACATCACATAACTTCTTTAATTATACGTAACTTTCATTATCGTAATCTGCATGTTGGTACACGCACACTGCTTTGCCTCTTAAGGGAAAAGTACTGGATTATAAATGGAATTCATGAAGTTTCCTCTGTAATTCACAAATGCATTCCTTGCTTCAAAGCTAAACCTAAAGTTAATACACAATTAATGAGCGATCTGCCCTCTTTTCGCTCTTCTCCTATACGTCCATTTGCTCTAACTGGTGTGGACTATATGGGTCCGTTCCAATATCAACGCAATTCCCCTGAAGCTAAACGCAAATTGTTTGGTAAGCTCTATGTTTCTCTCTTTGTTTGCATGGTTACTGGCGCGATCCATTTGGAAATAGCAACGAATGCCTCTACTTCTTACTTTTTATCAGCTGTCTCTCGCTTCTCTGCTAGGCGTGGTGATCCTTCGGGGATGTTCTCTGATAACGCTTCCACTTTTCAAGGCGCAGCTTCCTTGTGGAAGAAAGCTCTCACTTCTTCTCCTGCCATGGAACAGATTTCTAATTTTTCCTACTCAATGGGTTTCAAATGGCGTTTTATACCTCCCTACGCCCCTCATCACGGTGGTAGGTGGGAATCCTGCGTAAAGCTCACTAAACGTCACTTAAGAAAGGTTTTAGGTAATCGCATTCTGACTTATGAAAAATTTAATTCGCTGTCTGTTCTGATTAAAGGTGTTGTCAATTCTCGCCCTTTATCTCCGCTTTCCAATGACCCTGATGACCTGCTTCCACTCACACCTGGTCACATCCTTATAGGCACTTCTCTTTCTGCCCCTCCTCCCCTTCCCAACTCTTACAGAGATTCTAATTTACCTATTGCTTGGCGTAAACTTGAAGCCCTCCGTAATTCTTTCTGGAAGAGGTGGAATTTGGAATACTTAACTTCCTTGCAACGGAGACAGAAGTGGTTTCTTTCCAATCCCGACATTAAAGTGGGGGACTTGGTCCTGGTTTTGGATGCTTCTCCTCCCTTGGTCTGGATTTTTGGTAGAGTGACCGAGTGTTATCCTGGAAGGGATGGGAGAGTTAGGGTGATCAAGATCTTGACCACTAATGGGTATATTATAAGACCACTTTCGTTAATTGCTCCTTTACCTTTAAGCTTTTAATTTCATGTCTTTGTTCTCTGTTGGTGTTTTTCCCCTCCCAGCTTGGTGTATTCTTTGGAATACACGGTAAGGCAGAGTAAGCTTTTGCTTCTCTTTGCTTTATTTCATCCCTTCCTTTTTTCGCAAACACCAACAGTGATCTCCTGATTTCTCTTTGTTGTTATATGTTTCCTACACTACCTGTAAGTCTGTTCTAGATATATATCTTCCATGACCCACCTAGCGTCATCTAGCAGCGAATCTCTGAAGTTCCTCAATTTTTCCCTGCACAAGAGGACTTCCTTACCAATCTAGCCACCAGATCTCGTCGCTATCGACAGCTATCATCTCCGTGATCAAGAGAACTTCGTCTACTTTTTCACCCACCAGGCTGCGCTAGTGACGCCTGCTATCAACTCTTTTAAGACCATTTCATCAAGAGAAATTATTATTTCGAAGTTGGCTATTCTTATATGTATTCCTTTTGTCTCCTACCCCCACCTTTTACCCTTCCCTGGTCCCTCCGCACTCCGTTGAGCTGGCCTCACTTGTGCGTCTGAAGTCAAACCAGTCAGTTGGAGCTTAACTAAAGCTCGCCTCCTCTACTCTAGAGGCAAACTTTTAAATTCGACGCCATGTTCGAGTTTTAGAATCAACCGTCAACAGCAACATCGCCTTCTCCATGAAGCAAAGATAAGTACCGACTTCAGGTTTTAACCACATTCTCATCGCTTTTAAAAGGCTCAATGCTTTTATTTGGATTTTATAGACAGTGAAAATTGCTATATGTGATAAAAATAACTGCTTTCTAGAAATCTTCTTGATCAAACTCGAACTATCAAGTCTAACTTTCAAAATGAAAGATTTTCTGAGATGCTATCTCACATCGAGGGATATTTCTGAAATACCCATTGTCTATATAATCTAGTTTTCCGCCGAGGGATTCTCTACCCAATTTAAACAACTCATCATTGCTCTGGAACCTTCCAGAACCTACTCTCTATCTACCAGTTATACTGCCATGTATTTTCCACTTGATATGGGAATACTTTCTTCGCTGAGAAACTTATGTGGGATAAACTTCTAATCCACATAAACTGTCTTCCTACGTGGGAAATTTTCTGCCGTATTTAACTGCCGCCCACAGAAACTACAACTCATAATTCTCTCAAGCCAAAACTCAACTTTTACATAACTGCAATAACTTTTCTTCCTATAAACTTTTTGTGCTACTACAGTGAACTTTTCAACTATATCAACAGACTATAGTGATAACAGTGCCTGTTCAACTTTTCATCCGCGTCGCGCTCGTCCGAGTACAATAAATACGGCCATGAACACTCTTCCACAATCCCATTTGATCTTTCCCAAACCCTTTACTAACAAACCAAAATAATAAAATTGTTACATTAGGTCTTTTTTCAATGAGGTGTCACTTTCAATAAGTGCCCTCCCTTACTTGCTCAACGTATAACGAATTAATGTCTGTAAAACTTCGTGTCTAGTACACGCCTTAAAGTATATTGTTTCTCCCTTCTAATGAGGGAATTCAATTCTTTCTACTCAAAAGGGAGTTATCTCTAGGTTTCACGAAAGGGAAATTTGCCCCATTTTTCTCGTGATCCCTACTTAAACATAGGAGTTCTAGAAACTTCCTTTCATTTTTCTCTTCAGGTTTCACAATAAGTGACCTGCCCTATTTGTATAATCACCAAAAGTAGTTCTGTATTAATACAAGAAGTTATAGAATCTTCTATTTCATTTCTTCCTGTTTTTTCTTGTTGTTACTTTCGAAGTTGTTATTTGTTCATATTTCTAAGATATCTATCTAGAAATCCTTAAAGTACACATCTTGTACTTGATTGATTGTTTAACCTTAATTACTTTAATTATCTTAAATTTTTCTATTTATCAATCTTAGCAATATTTAACAAGAAGTTCCGTGACGAACTAAAGAGCCTACTTTTCATGCCAATGATTATTCAACAGTATATGAACCTATCTAGAAAAATGGACGAAATTAAGTTGGTAATATCGAAATGTCTAATTAGTTCGAAATATACCTGGTATAATGTAGCCTAATAGAGCATTACCGTTGGCAGCCCTGGTGACTGAATATAGCCTATTCTTGGTTCCAAATTTAAGGTACAGAATAAAAAAATTGGTTGAAGTACAATGGACGTTATATGCAATTAGACTTTGGATCTATCAGCACGCGTAAAAGCATTTTTGCAACATTGACATGCGTGTGCTGGTCACAAATAGTCTAATCTGAAATATTATGATATCTTATAGTGCCAATTTTGGACGAAATCCATTTGTTAATATAGAAGTTACATGTATTTTAAAATTGGACCTATCAGCAGGCCTAGAATCATGTTGGCAGCACAGACTTATATTTATTATTCCAAATTAATCTAGAATAGCAGGTGCTATACGTGTGCAAAGTATAGGGCTCTTGGCTTGCATACTTCCTGATATATTGATATTAGGTTAAAAAAATAGTATATTTATTAACAGTTGGCAGCCCTGATTGCTCTTAAGAATATTTATAGTCATATCTGTTATGTTACACATAGCACATACGAAATTTGGTTGAAATCCTACTGATAGTATAGAAGTTACATGCATTTAAAAATTAGCCCTATCAGAAGGCTTAGAATCATGTTGGTAGAACTGAAGTATATAAGTTGCTCCAAAATTAATCTAAAATGTCAGGTACTATACGTGTGCATAGTTTAAAGCTGTCGGCTTGTATACTTTCTGATATATTGGTATTTGGATAAAATAATAAAGAGAGCAATTAATAACAGTTGGCAGCCCTGGTGGTTCTTAACAATACGCTCAGTCATATGTGTTTATATACAGCTATTACATGCAAAATTTGGTTGAAATCCAATTGATAGTGTAGAAGTTATAGGCATTTAAAATTGGACCTATCAGAAGGCTTAAAATTATTTTGGCAACACTGTCATGTATGGCCTCCTGGAAATTAAACTGAAATAGTGTTATCTACATGTTAGCCAATTTTGGAATAGCTCCCATGCATACCTACCATGATATCCAACATGGAGCTCAAATTTCTAGTGCGTTTTTTCAGCAGTTGGTAACACTGACATTATTTTCCAATATGGACGTGAAATATTCCCGTATACATCTTTACGCATACTAAATTTGGTTTCGATTTCTGCAGCCGTATAGGAGTTGATAGGGGGGGGGGGGGAAGACACACACACAGCCAGACAGACAGAAGGACGGACAGACAGAAGGACAGATCTCATAAGTCTACTTTTTCCTCATTTTTGCAAAATGTGAAAAGTAGGCTAAAAATCTTACGAAGATTTTAAAGCATATAAAAGGTTTAAAACCAAAAGAATTGTCAATTGCCTGGTGCAAGCTTTAAATGATTTAGGAGATCTGCGACCCCAATTGTTTACAAAATCAAAATTATACATTTGTTACATAAACTACTTCTTTTTACATTGTTAAATAAATTAAGATTTGTTCTTTTGATTTATCATTTCTCAAAAATAACGGTTAGGCAAAATCCTGTCTTTCCTGACTCTTCCAAGGTTTATGCCCTCTTTAATAAAAATAAATCCATTGATATAGGTTTGCACTACTTGTTGCAATTGAGCAAGAACTCTTAGTTATTAACTTATTAAAGTCTCTCTTAGCTTTGATAGCTAATTCTAACTGGCCAGTAAGGCAAGCATAGCTCGCTACGCCAGCTTCCTGCTTGTTGAGATTCTCTCTACAACTTATGGTTGGCTTTTCAAAATTTAAGTGCTTCTCATTGTCTAAACTTTTAGTCGGTGCCTTGCTGGGTAAAAGCTTAGTCATTCCTCAATGCAACTATTGGTGCTCTTACCAAAATTATTCCCAAGGGTATCATTGCTTTATCCCTATCCTTCTTGGAAGCATTCGGTCGCTCTTTAGAAATTTTACAATTTCAAGAACTAAAATATCACGGCTGATTCAAATTATTTGTATTCTTCAAAATACTTGTTTAGAAACAAACTCCTTTGAACAGATACACAATAAATCTGTTACTCTTTGGCTTGCCAGACCACCACCCTTCCCCATAGTGGGTATATTTATGCTTGAGAGAGAATACGCTATAGCAACTTTCTTGCGAATAGCCCAAGTTCCAGCTGCGTTTCCTGTTAGCTTCGCCCAGGTCCCTACCCACTTGAGGTATCGGAAAGCGGATTTGCAGTGGCAGCTGCCATTGAGTATACTTAAAGTTAAAATTATAACTTCTGTTGGACTCTCATCCTATTTATCCATCCTTTTTCTCCAGTCCGAAACCCATTTCTTTTTCTTCATTATCTTCCCTTGGGGGTTAGGTTATTCCCAAGCTAATAATCTACCCAGCCCCCTCAGCAACCCCCTTATATATGCCCCTGCACCTCAAACATAATATTTCCAGGATCATGCGATCAATATGAGAATATCGTCGTCCATATATATACCGCACGATCCATCTAGCGGTCCCTTTAGGTATTTACGTAGTGTCAGTTCCTAGCTACCTACTAGGAACTAAAGATGACACGAGCATAGGGGGTAGTGCCGATTCTACTTCACTATAGAACCCGCGTCACTCCACTACTAAGCCTCAGTCATGTAATATTTGCGATAGATCTCGAACCCATGGTCCGATTTTGACAAATGAGGTGTCATTGGACTCAGAGTGACGTCCCCTTTGCTATGGACCTCTCGTTATATTTTTTAAAAATTTTGAAAATTTTTGTTTTCGAAAGTAGGCGATAAGTTTTTAAACTAATTATGGTAGAACGTTGTGCCATGGTCCATATAGGTAAGAAACGGGGCACGCTACGCTTTCATCTACCTAGTTTCAACTACTTTTCAAGTTCACTCTCCCGAACATTGCCGGAGACTGCCGAAGGTTAACCCTTAGATTACGAGTGTGAGGCGTGTAACAAGAAACACAAGGGATACCCATGCAATAGTTTTATTAATTAAATATATCTACAATTTTTACATATAATACAATCTTTCCTTTATTTTAGTTTTAATAACTTTCATTTTCATTTTTCTACATTTTAACTTAAATATTTGTTTAAATCTCTTAGGTCCCTTTTGTATACATTAGTTTAAAACGAACAGGGCAGCCCAAATTCTTGATTTGTCATGCATATTTACACACAGAACACAACTCTTTCCTGATTTTGCTAGGTGTAGTTTCAATAGCGTCTAGCTTAATTTTAATCCGATAATTTAAATCTATATCTGAATCTTCCAGTTCCTATTCCAGCCACTAATTAGATATAAACAAAGAGTCAATATTCCCCATTTCCAACACATATCTAACTTTATGTCTATATACTATTGGTTTTATTCCCTTTATAATTAGTTCTGTTCCTTTTTCCAGACTTTCTAACCGGGAGCACTTTCGGATTTTTATTTGACATTTGATTTCCTGCATAGTAATGTTATTAAGCAGATCGACGTCTCCTTGGGTATAAGTTGTCGACTCTACTGTATAGTCTGTTTGGATGCTTGTCAAAAACTTTAAATTCTCGATTTTAGCGAACGAATGACCATTAAATGTAGTCATTCCATTGGTGTTGAATTCCGCAAACGGTTTTTTAGTTTCCAGATGCACAATGTCCAATCCACCACATGGAGTTACAATAAATCCATCCTTTTTAAGCAAGTCTAAATTACCATGACTCTTAAAAACATAGATTTTAAATATCATCTTAAGTAGCACACATGTTTACATTTTTCACTTTCTACAAGCACTCCAACGCGTGGATAAGTTTCTTTGTAATTAACAGTAAATGCTGCGAGTTTGTATTTCCCGTTCACATCTAGATTTTGCCAGGGACTTTGTTTAAAAAAAACTGTAAACCTAGAAAAATTTGGAAATATAAAAATGGGCTATATTTTCAAATTTTGGAAATATAACCCATTTTCAAAATTTTATTTTTGTTGTCCTAGAGACCTGAGACTTGGTTTACAGGTAGAGGGGGTAAAGGCCTTTTGATTTACGTCAGACAAACGTTTTTGTTAAATTCCTAATTTTGGAAATATAGTCCATTTAAAAAATATTTTTGTTGTCCTATAGACCTGAGACTTGGTTTACTGTTAGAGGGGGTAAAGACCATTGATTTATGCCAAACAAACTTTTTATAGCATTCATAATTTTGGAAATATAACCATTTTGTGAATATTTTTTTGAAGTGGGATAGAGATATGTGTTGGAGTTAGCATATGACTTTTTAGGATTTTTAATTTTAAACATGTAGCCTACTTTCCCAATACTTTTTGGAAAATTTGATGAATACACTATTTTTTGACTAGGCATGGGATAGAGGTAAGTGTAAGATTTGAGAGTCATTGATAAACCTTAGAGTACTTTGCATTTTTAGAAGTTTAGTGTGTTGTTGTTGTTGCTTACAAACATGGTGGTAAGCATTATGCTGTCATAAAAAGGGCTCACATACTTTCCAAGACCAAATAAGCCTACAAGTAAGAGCAAATACGAGAGAGCTAATACAAAAGACAACTTATGGGGCCAATACAAAAAGCCAACATAAAAAGCCAACAAAAGCCATCAAAAAGCCAACAAAAGCCAACAAAAAGCCAACATAAAAACCAATACACAAGCTGATTGTAAAATGTTAAACACATGCATAGTATTACATTTTAGGTAAAGCAACATTCCCATACAATTACGTCATTTAACTTTTTGTTACGTTATGCGACAATTTAAATCTTGTTAGAGTTCCAATCGATGTTAACCTTCGGCAGTCTCCGGCAATGTTCGTGAGATTGTGTATTTATGTGTGTACTGCTTTGTGCCGACAAGCGTTGTAGGTTACGTCATAATCTAAAAATAGAATTGAGTATTGGTATATATAAGAGACGCTACAAATGCATTCGATCAGTGCTTTGTGGTAGCTGAAAGTGTGAAGATGTCTCTCTCGAAAGTGTTTAGTGTCCCCCAACTTATGGGGAACAGAATAAAGCCTTCCAACGAGCGGTTTGGGTTGTGGTTGTTGTTGGAAAACTACACAGTGATAAAAAATGTTAATCTACTTACACCGATTATGGAGCCGTTTTGTGATAACATTATGGTGGTTAGGATATGTGACCAAGTGGACTGCCAAGAACAATTGGAAAATAGTAAGTCTGTGCTGCTATAGAAAGAGGTGTGTGGTGCTTTCAACCTCTATTTACATGGTAAATTCTCCAAGTTTATTTCTGCCAAATATGGTGTTAAGGCAAATCTACCATTTCCTCTACTAAACAACGAGTGTGCAATGGCACGGGGAATGAGGGCACAACTTGGGGAGAAAGGAATGGTTAACATTATGGAAAAGTATAAAAATCCTGTAGCTATACCATACAAAGTGGAGTTAGCTTATGTTTAATTAGATGTTCTGTTAGCCGAACTTCCAGAGATATTGCAACAGCTTCGTGCTGAGGAGTTTTATCTTATGGATTTGGACATAACACAAGATTTGGCTGGTGTTTTTAACAAGGCGGAAATGTGTGATTATCTAACATCGAATCACAACTTTTGTGTGCAAGGAGAGTATCGAGAAAAGTGTAATGTGATTGTGAACAATGATAAAACGGTTAGTATAGACTGTTTTACATGGATGAACTCTAATTCTAGAATAAAGATATATAACAAATTTATATGTCAAATTATAAGTTCTGGTGTAAACAAAGTCATTGGAAACCATATTATAGACTTTATCCGATGTCCAGACACCCGTCTAAGGGAAACGTTTACGTCTTCCTTAGCTAAAGAACATGGTATTACAAGACTAGAGGCAACAATTTACAACTACAAAATGGAAGGTTTATTTGACCCACTCGAAGATTGTGTTAGTGTATTAGAAGCCAACAAACATTACTTAAAAAAGCGCCCCTGTACTCGGTGCCAATTGCATCCATGTGGACCAAACTATCGGATAACCTACAGAATAGTTTCTGTGTGATGTTTAACGAAGTTTTGCAATTTGTCTATTGGGGTAATAAAAATACTCTGAAATTGACTGGTGTGCAAATCGAACTAGGAGATGGACAAGATCGGGAAAAGATGATAAACTATGCTCTCTCTGCCTATAGTTTTAATTACTTACCCGTAAACTTTGTAGAAATTGTTAATGATGATTCTGGAAACAACAATGTTCGTATTACACAGAATTGCTACATTAAAGCTGGGGAAACATTCTTTTCTCAATCCAGGTCATTGTTCTACACAATTCCCGCAAACATAAACATTAGCGAATTAGGATTGACTCCTACAAATAATATTCTTCCCCAGGTGTTGAGAAGAAGAACCAATAAAACTAACAGACTTAAACCATACCCTCTTAAGGAAATTACCCCACTGAGAACAGTTAATGTACTATGTGTAAGGAAACGAAAATTGGAGTTGGAGGAAATTGAGATTAAAAAAAGGAAAGTGTAGTATGTTGCAGAGACTACTGCCCTAAAGAAAGAGTACGAAGCAGTGTTGCAGAAAGAACAGGCGATTGTGGATGCAAGAAACAGGTTTACAGTTTACTTTAAACAAAGTCCCTGGCAAAATCTAGATGTAAATGGGAAATACAAACTCTCAGCATTTACTGTTAATTACAAAGGAACTTATCCACGCGTTGGAGTGCTTGTAGAAAGTGAAAAATGTAAACATGTGTGCTACTTAAGAGGATATTTAAAATCTATGTTTTTAAAGAGTCATGGTAATTTAGACTTGCTTAAAAAGGATGGATTTATTGTAACTCCATGTGGTGGACTGGACATTGTGCATCTGGAAACTGAAAAACCGTTTGCGGAATTCAACACCAATGGAATGACTACATTTAATGGTCATTCGTTCGCTAAAATCGAGAATTTAAAGTTTTTGACAAGCATCCAAACAGACTATACAGTAGAGTCGACAACTTATACCCAAGGAGACGTCGATCTGCTTAATAACATTACTATGCAGGAAATCAAATGTCAAATAAAAATCCGAAAGTGCTCCCGGTTAGAAAGTCTGGAAAAAGGAACAGAACTAATTATAAAGGGAATAAAACCAATAGTATATAGACATAAAGTTAGATATGTGTTGGAAATGGGGAATATTGACTCTTTGTTTATATCTAATTAGTGGCGGGAAAAGGAACTGGAAGATTCAGATATAGATTTAAATTATCGGATTAAAATTAAGCTAGACGCTATTGAAACTACACCTAGCAAAATCAGGAAAGAGTTGTGTTCTGTGTGTAAATATGCATGACAAATCAAGAATTTGGGCTGCCCTGTTCGTTTTAAACTAATACATACAAAAGTGACCTAAGAGATTTAAGCAAATATTTAAGTTAAAATGTAGAAAAATGAAAATGAATGTTATTAAAACTAAAATAAAGAAAAGAGTGTATTATATGTAAAAATTGTAGATATATTTAATTAATAAAACTATTGCATGGGTATCGCTTGTGTTTCTTGTTACCCGCCTCACACTCGTAATCTAATGGTTAACCTTCGGCAGTCTCCAGCAATGTACGGGAGAGTGACCTTGAAAAGTAGTTGAAACTAGGTAGATGAAAGCGTAGCGTGCCCCGTTTCTTACCAATATGAACAAAATTAAAAATCTAGATTTACCTGTAAATGACGCCAATGAGATTTCTACAAGTGAGGTGTAAACATCTACAGAACGTGATACCATGGAGAAAGGCAATGCTACGGACAAAGCCATTGGCAAGTTCTTTGTATGCAAAAAGAAACTAGACAGTTTTACCAAAGAGGGATTATTGGCACTCCCCAAGTCGTCCATTTATTATGTGGCTGCCAACGCGGTGAAGGAAATCTGGCAACATGTACCAAAATCATGGACTCAACCCTGTACGGATTACGATCACCATAAGCAAGTGAACAAGGCAAAAATACCCTCAATGCGACAGTGCGCGGCTTGTCAGCTAGGGAAACTGGTTCACGGTCATAAAA
This sequence comes from Meconema thalassinum, assembly GCA_946902985.2. Lineage (NCBI taxonomy): Eukaryota > Metazoa > Arthropoda > Insecta > Orthoptera > Tettigoniidae > Meconema > Meconema thalassinum. The sequence goes on from OX336392.1 coordinate 474,835,398, forward strand.
GTCCGTGTAAAGACTTTGTTGAATCATTCCACGGGTGTCATGGCGAGAAAAAGCAACAACAACAACAAACACAAACATCGTCCACAGAGGAGGAGGAAGACCAAACCTTTTCACCATCCATGGAAAAAGATATGCCAGACCTGTACTGGCAGTGGCGTCATTGACAAAGTGATTCAATACTTACCTTTCGAAATCCATCTCCCAGGGTATCGTTTTTGTGGCCCTGGAATTGTCTCGAAAAACGGTTGCAGCGTGGTGATGTACCCATAAATCTTTTGGATCAAGCATGCAAGGAACTTGATCTTTCCTATCGCCATAGTCATTCTGGTTTAAGACATGTGGCACATAAATTGTTACTGAAAAAAGGCTAAACAACGTTTCACATCCTGTGATGCCTCAGTGGGAGAGAGGATGGCAGCCCTGATTGTGATGAGTGCTATGAAAGGAATGTTGATGATGCATGGACATAAATATTGAGGAATTGAGAATTGAGGAATTAGGATGTGTTTGAATTCTATTTTCATTTGTCAAACCCTATGGTTATGAAATAAAAACAAAAGGTTTACCAGAGCACTATTTTTATCATAATGTTGATGGGCTGATTTTTCATTTTCGCATTTCACACATGACCAATTCACACATTGCCATTTGCCATTTTCAATTTACAGTATTTTAAAAATGTCTGTTTCAAGTTTTGCGTTTTTTGATGATATGGATTTTCCATTTTTTTATTACACTTTTTTTTAAATGTCCGTTTGAAGTTTTTGAATTTTTATATTTCACACATGGTCATTTCCAGTATATTAAAATGACAGTTTTACGTTTTTGAATTTTGGTGATATCGAAACGTGGATTTTCCATTTTGCTGTTTTCACATTTATTTTTTCCATTTGGAGTATGTCGAAAGTTGAGATTTGTCAATGATGTTGATGAAAGTGCTTGACCATGATAATGCTGCAGTGTGTTTATGGGATTGTGGAAACGTGAAGGTCTACGACTACTGCAGGTAAGACTGTTTTTACAAAAATAATGTATATTGACCACTACATTTCAAAGAAAAAACAAAACTATTGACAAAACAAAATGACTATATAAGTGAAAATTTCCTCTCACCACCTGCCCTTCCTCACCGTGTTTGCTCTGGTCATCCTTACACACCAGCTTTCTCTCTACTCATACATTCACACCTGTGTTTGGGATCAAACACAACCACTTTATTTATCCCCAAAATCACATTTTTTGACATGCACACTTATCCCAAAAGAACTTTTCATTTTAAATTTAACATTTAACCATTACAAAAAATATAATTAAATTTACTAAAAATACTATTATTCATTAAATATTTAAACACAAAAAATAACACTTTTGTACAGCTTCAAAAAATTAAACTATTTAGCAATGAAAAATTTTTAAAAAACAAGGTTGCATAGAACTTTTTAAAGAGTAAAAGGTCCAAATGGGTTGCCACTATTTACACATAAAAATACTATTTACAAAATCTACTATTTACAATGACAAAAAACAATATTTAAAAAATACTAAATCTACGAGTTACAAAAAGCCATGCCCCTAAACAAAGAAACTGAAAAATCACACCTGCTCCTCCTTGCGATCATAACCCCAGGGCAGGCTGGTCAGCAGGTCATCAGCCCACACACGTTTGTTATCCATGGAGGCGATGGTGCGTTTTTTCTGTTCCACAAGATACAAATAATGGTTACTGGATTGTATCCTGCACTGTGTATGGGACATAGCTTTGCCAGTGCGTAAAACCGCCAGGTAATCGCCTATACGTAGCCTTCTTACCACTGCCCTACCTACACCTTTTGCTCTTTTGGCTTCCTTACAGTCTATTGTGCGATAAACATACATTTTCGAGACCAAACCTACGAATTCCATCATGACAGAATCACCGCATTCATCTTTTAAAACACCCATTTCCTTCTTATTTTTATGGGCAGCTGAAACACGTTGTCAGCGCTATAGGAAGAGGTGTCAAACCAGTTACTATGCTGCCTCATGACGTCATAGGGGATGCAGTGGTGAATGTGGTAAATGAATGAGTCCGTATCCATATACAAAAGAGAGATGTCCTCAAAATGGCGATTGGCAAACTCATAGTGGAATCGATACATGACCGATTTAGAAAAGTCTAAAATGACTTGGCCGAAGTAATTGGGCTAATCCATGGTCACGCTGGTGTTACCAAATTCAATGGTGGCCAAATCCTCATCGATAATGTTGATTGATTTAAAATTTTGCTAGGCAATGTACCGCCGGGCACCCCACCGCCCGTCCCAGACATTCACCAATTTAATGTCACGGTATTTGCTGACATTTTCCATGGACTTGCCACAGATGCAGTTGTTCATTTATTTAAAAATAATAATTTCAAACTGCTGTGTTGCCATTTGTCGGTGCTCTGTGTTGAGTCGCACGTATGGCTGGAGCCATGGTTTTTGGGCAAAAGAAATACCCCTATGGATTTTCTTCAACACCAAGCCTTGGGCTAGGCATTGCACCATCATTTGAATATGCAGCACATACCGATGATTTTTGTTGTAAAGTGTGCCCATGAGTTTTTGAATTTTCACTTTACTGTCAGGGGGGACCATTTTCTCTAGGCAAAATGGGAAATCGGCATGTTCATCATACAAGGCTGAGGGATATTCAATATCCACTTCTAAGACATATCCACGGACTGTTTCTTGACTAGCCATGTTCACATCAAATTCTGACACTTGTTTCTCTGTCAGCCAAGCAAACTCCCCTTAGGGCAAAGGCTGACACATGGCGTAGCCATACAAATTATGCACTTCATAGTGCATTAAGTTCGATTCTGGTTTATTTGGTGAATAATCAGGCATGTATATATTGTTCGCTTCGGCATGGCGTTGGTTAAGCGACACAAAGCCACCGCGAATGCCCTTTTCAAAGAATAGAACCATGTCTACGTCAGTGAGTAAATCCAATTCCACTTGAGTGTATTTCAAAGCGGCATCAAACGAGAGCCCAGGACTCGTATAATAGTGAGCCGGGTCAAGACCGTAAATGTGTTGACACAACTCACGGAATTTTTGAAACACATCGGTGAGCAGGAATACATCCAGTTTTAGGTAATGCATAGCATATTCACCTAGCGTTTTAATGCCAAACACTCCCCAAACTTGACATGCATGTACATAGTCTTCATCGGAAACGGTACTGCGTGTTAGTTTCGAGTAAAATTTCTCTTGTGGTGGGAGTTTTTTTGCTTTAACACCTCCCAGTTGTTGCTCCTCATCCGAGCCATTCACAAGACTGTCTAACGAGGATGCCATAAATTTAAAGGAATCCAAAAATCGAATGCTAAAGTCGCCCAACCTCCATATCAGGGCTGTAACACGCTCATGGTTTTGGGGAATAATGGTAAACGAGCCCTTGTTGACATGACCCAATTCACGAATCAAAAACTGAATGTCATAATACGCCAGATTGTGGAAAAAGATACTGATGAAACGAGGAGCTGGAAAGTTCAAATTGCATTTACTATGCGCATCTCCACGAAACTCTCCCGTAAATTGCGAGTGGTCTCTGACTTTTTCCTCTCCACCTAAAATAGGCTTTTCGCAAATATGGCATGTCGTGGCATGCTCATACTGCTGCTGCTGTTCTGGAGATAGGCTCATGGGTGGTCCAGTAATTCCTGTACATCATGAGCCAACTTTACAAGTTCATCCAAAAAACATCTGGAACAATCTGGCCCCTCACGGTATTTGTAAACGGATTGTGTGGAGTCATAGGCACACAACACATTAAATCCTATGGCAAAGGGTTCAGGTTTTTGAATGGGTGTGGTTGAGCTGACGGTGGAATGTGGTTCACATCCCGCCATGGGTGTGGTGAGTGCTTCGAAATCTGCATATACCATAGGGACCAGTGTCACGCTTATGAATGTTCTTAAACTTTAACACAGCCTTGTCCCCTTGTGGCAATATCAATCTCACCGCTCCCTGAGAAACGCAATCTACCCTATGACGTTCCAAAAGCGTAGGGTTTCCAAAATATTGCAAGCGACTGTCACAAATATGCTTTTCATTAGGTTGTTTGGGCATTTGCCTGCTTACCAATCTACTTATGCTTTTAATTAGGCAATAGTGATTCACCTCTCCCACAGATAAAAATAAAAGATGAATGTGGTGTCGTTTTGGTTATTTTGTGGCATAAAGAGGACCCACAACTTCATTACCATCAAGGCCATACACCATGAACGAAAAGTCATGGTTGTCTTTTTCAAATCTATGGATCTCGGTCAAGTCCATCGGGAACGACACACGAGTTAAATTTAAAGTTTGTTTTAATTCAGAAAACTTGGCCTTGTACATTCCCGGTCTGTGACAGGCGCGTAATGCTGGTTGCAAATAGGCGGCCACAGCCCACAAAAAGCAATCGCTGTCACGGTTCTCAATGTTCACCACAGCCTTTTTCGAAGCTATTGCTGGTGGTGTTTTAATAAAGCTAAACCCAGCATTCAATGGGTTGAAATGACAAATATTGATTTGTAGGTAACGGATTTTGTCTAACGCTAAACCACTGGGTCCTTGTTGCAGTTTATCAAATTTTGATAGCAAGGCATTCGCCACATGGCTTTGATGCCACTCGTTCAGATTATCGGCTATCAAATGCTCTCGCATTTTACTGCCAATGTAAAATGTTTTTTATGCTCACCGTCCTTGTTTTTATATATGAAATCGCACACGAGTTGTGTATTGACCTTTAAAGCTGTATTCAACCTTTGCGCTGTACAAATTTGTTCTTTAAAAATTTCGAAACAAGATTCCACAAAGTCTTTTGGGATTAATCTCCCCCTAACATTCACTACGCGGCCAGAGCAGACACGTTTCATAAAACAAGACTCAACGGGCTCCCAAGTTAAGCTATCGGTAGCAGTAAAATACATGATTTTTATAAAAGAAACAATCTCACCACAGTTTTCAGCCGTAGACTGCTCGGTAAAGAATGGTCCCAAACAAACAGTAGTGGTTGTAGTGGTCAAGCGTTTACCAACACTCTAAAAAGAAATAAAATAAACCATTATGAGTATATCCATTCCAAAAAGCACCTTTCATACACAAACAAAAATCAAACAGGTTATATATTTAAAAAATCCTTACCTTGCTTTGTAAAAAAATCCCTGCATTTGCCTTTTCGTAGGCTTTAATCAAATGGTTTTCCGTCCTTTTTTGTCTCCCACAACAGGTATGTTGATCATCTAAAACAAACAAAACAAAAAACAATTCATTAATAAAATTGTAAACCAATATTAATTTATACATTCATTAGCATTAACATAAACTAAACAGTGTTAATGTTACACTTACCTGTAAATATATAATGTATCCAATACGGTTACTAACTGGGGTTAAGCACACAAATACCATTACTTTTACACAGATAAGACGCATCCTATGTTTGCACTGCAAAGTTCAAAACAGTAATGACATGCAATGTGCAATGACAAGCTCAATGCTGTCTTACCCCGCCCTCCTCTCCTCCCCGCCTCTCTTCTCACCCTCACCGCTCTGCAGTGGTCACGTGATTTCCTGTTGTATGCAGGTTTCCTTCCTCTCCCCTTTCCTCTCTGTGGACCCCCTGCCCGCTACTGTCTGCATACCTGGCTGGCTGTTATCTCTCTCTGACGTAGTTGCGATATTATTCGACCTTCAAGTGACCTCTATGTGACTGTAATTTTCCATTGGCTTGTTGTCAGCTCTAGCTAACATTCCTGAAACGTGATAAGAGAATACATTCTGCTAGCCTGGCTCCCTCAGTCGGCCAGCCATGGCTCGAGCAGATTTTTCTTTCTTGGCTGCCAGTCACACATACAAACAAAGCAAGTTTTTCAAGTTGTTGACAACTATCAAACGTTTCACAATTTCATTCAACTCATACCACTATCATTATTATCATTATTATTATTATTATTTGTCATGTTACTGATCAGCAATTACTAACATGTTTAAAGATCACCATAAGGGATTTTGAAATATTGGCCTCTGTCCATACGTCATAGGAAATGTCGGAAAGCGACCCTTCGCTCCATCTTAGACCGCCCCACCAAAATAGCCATTTGCTCTATTGGAATACCACCACCGTGGTCAGTGATAGCCTCGTTCTAACACACATGTCCAGCGGTACCGTCTCTCTGTCTACCACCATTTAAAAAATGAAAGGTAATTTTTTTTTTCAACATATATGGCGTTAGGCCCTTTGTCAATTTTTCTATCAAACAGTATTGATCACATTTCAAAGAGGACGTCACTCCGAGTCATAGGACCCCTCGTACACGTCTGTAACACAATTGGTTTGCGAGATATGACAAAAAGTCTAAAATCACGGTTTTACCTCAAAATGGTTTTTCATTCCTACTCAACACTAACATCCTCGGCAGAGGACAGCTCAACGAAAAAAAAATGATACCTCGTACAAGTCTCTAGCCTTATTGGTTCGTGAGATATCAGCAACAATCACAAAAAACACTTGTTTACCCCAAAATCGAGTTTCCAATTATTTAAAAAAATATAATGAGTGGTCCATAGCAAAGCGGACGTCAGCTCGAGTGCAACGACACCTCATTTGTCTACATCCGACCATGGGGTCACCAGATATTAATTATTTAACATGTACAGTCGGGTACAAATTAATGGGTGCGTTAGAACTCTCCTTGCTCCCTTACTGCACAGTTTTTGTCCTAGAGACTTGAAATTTCTTTTCGAGGTAGAGGAGGTGGGGACCATTCATTTACGTCAGATAAGTATTTTTGTAGAAAACCTAGTTTCCAAAATATAGGAATTTCAAAATTAGACTGTTTTCAAAAAATGTCAAGAAGTACAGAGGTTTTATTATAAAACATAAAGGACATAAAATCCGGTCGTTTTAACCATGGCACAACGTTCTGTCATGTTCGGTTTGCAAACTATCGCCTACTTTCAAAAACAAAAATTTTCAAAAAATTGTTGAGAAATATGACGAGTCGTCCATAGGACAGAGGACGTCAGCTTGAGTCCTACGACACCTCATTTTTATAAATCCGACGATGGGTTCACGAGCTATCACAAATATTACATGGCTGAGGCTTAGTAGTGGGGTGATGATGGTTCTAGAGTGTAATAGAAGTCTCCTTACCCCCCTACTCACGAGCAACAACAACCTAAGAGCTGCCATGCGCAGGGCTTGGTTATATGTTGGAAGAGTATATAACGGAACAATCATAGAGGACATGAGAATCTACATGAAGGATAACGGCGTTGCAGATATAGAGTGTGACCCGATAAATCAAAGAGGGCATAGAAAGGCTTTCCGTATTTGAATTCCTTTTTGCGAACTTGAAAGAGTGAATGTCCCAGATTTCTGGCCCTAAGGACTGCTAGTGAGGCGTTTTCGTTTTCTTTTTCGATGACACGAAGAGGGCGTCAGGCTACCTTCACCAGGACAACTCAGCGAACCGTACGCAGGAGCACATCCTCCTTTGGAACATAAAAGGGATGAAGAATGCGATCGCTCTGCTGCCCAATAACTACTTTCAGAAGTTCGACATCGCTATTCTAACAGAAACGATGCTGATAAAAGAACATGACATACATGCCTTTATAGTATACACTCACTTGCCACTCCCACCTTAGGCAGGCCGTCAGTAGGGGTTTCAATACTTCTGAAACCGACAGTAGGGAAGATCAAAGAAATAACAAAAGATTACAACACAGTAATGGTGAAAACGGAGAGCCTGACCATTGTCGGAATGTACTTACAACCAAACACCACAGCAGGGGACGCGGTGGGATCCATTATGAAGGCAATAACAGAAGCAAAAGACGAGAGAAACGTGATAATTGCAGGTGACTTTAACGGGAGGATAGACAAACCAGACCAAAAAAGAGAAGTCATACTGGAAAGCATGCAAGAAGAAGGATTCATTCTAATAAATAAACCAGAGCTCATCACGTATACAGCACCAAATGGATCCAGCGCAATAGATCTGGTTTTCTACAGAGGAAACGAAATAAACGTAATTGAACACAAAGGCTTATTGTCATCGGCAGCTGCCCCAATAAGAAAGCATGTACCACTGACTACAATCATACGGACGGAGTCAGCAACGAATAGGATGACAGAAATCCAACACAGGTACACCAGAAGATTAGATGTAGAGGTGATAAAACAGAACTTCAGTAAGGTTGAAGAGGCAAAACAACGAATCGAAAAGGGAAAATTAAATGAAGCAACAAATATTGCTACAAGCCTGCAACAAACAGCATGCGTTCAACGTAAGAAGAGATATGCACGGTTGTGGTTTGATAATGAATGCTTCAGAGAAAGAAAAGAAGTATCGGAGGCTCTACATAGAGCCAAAACGTCCAAACAAAAGGAAAGTCTGACCCATTATACACAGAGAAGAAGACAATACAAAACTCTCCTGAAAACGAAGAGAAAAACACATGTAGAAAAAGAGGCGAAAAAACAAGTAACGGAGGCGTTACAAAATCCTTACCTGGCGTTATACAGGAAGACTACAGAAACTTCGTGCGAGATTCCTATAGAAACGTGGGAGACTAATTGTATTGGAATTTTAAATCAAAGGGGATCAGACGAGGCTTATATCATGGAGCCCAGGACAGTTGAGTTAATTGATGCTTCAGAGAAAGAAAAGAAGTATCGGAGGCTCTACATAGAGCCAAAACGTCAAGAAATCTCAAGGGAGGAAATAATGAGGGCGATACAACAAACCAAAAGTAGAAAAGCAGCAGGACCAGATAAAATCTTTCCGGAACACCTTAAAAAGTCTGCAGGCATCCTGATAGAACTATGGACACCCCTACTAAACAAATGTTTATAAACAGGGGAAATACCAGAAAAATGGAGGACAGCAACCATGAAAATCCTTTGGAAAGGAAAAGGTCCGTTCGACAACCCGGACTCATACCGAGGAATTGTCCTGGAGAATGTCCTGTTTAAGGTATTTACAAGAATTATGAACGAAAGGCTCACCATTCTAACAGATCCCTAAATCCCAGACTCTCAGTTAGGATTCAGGAAGGGGAGGACCACAATACAGGCTGTGAATCATCTAATGCAGGAAATAGAAGAAGCGATACGACACCCCAAGGGACAGTACTACGCAGTATTCGTAGATTACAGAAAATCCTTCGACCTAGTGGTCAATTAGGCCTACATCGAAATTAGTAACAACGACATAGGCTCAAGGAAAATAAAGCAAACCAACGCCGTCATGCAGGGTGACCCTATAAGCCCTACTCTGCTTAATATATTGACGGCAGACATCATGTCAATCATAAAAGATAGCTCGAAGGCTACACTGATCATGTACGCAGATGACATGATGATTGGATCATCAAACAAAGAAGAAGTACAAGCAGTCATAGAGGAACTCGAGAAATGGACGGAGGTGAGTCACCATCACATAAATAAGAAAAAAAAACTGGTTAAATGGTGTTCAGGAAAGGAGGGATACAAGCAGAAAAAGATAATATAATGTTAAATGGTGCCCCACTCGAAGTTGTAAAGAAGTACAAGTATGGTATTTGGTAATCACCTTGCAACCTACAGGATATTCCTTCAGGATACATATTCAAGATAAATCCGCAGTGGGAAATAGAGCCATTTATAAAGTGAGAAATAAATCTCAGCTGTCAACTGACACGGCGATGCTACTCTTTCTCAGTGTAATAGCTCCAATAGTCACCTATGGTGAAAAGGTGAAAGCGTATTTTATGAAGAGAGTGCTAGATGTGAGCAAGGCATCCCCCTCCAGACTAGTATACGTTCTTATGAGGGAAACCTTCTTCATATAGGACATACAGTTAAAATACTCTCTGCCACCTACCAGATCAACCAGAGGATGCAGAGGGTACGTGAAATGAAGAGAGAAGAGATTGAATAAGAGTTCTACAGCACGAATGCCATGTGTGACAGAAACTGGACTAAAGAATGTCAAGAGCAATGACATGTTGTTACTAGGCTGCCCATACATGACTTTCATCACACTATCTGCGGGAATACCACCTTTCACAAACCAAACAATGAGTGTGTTTGTACTCTCTGTGGTCAAAAGTGTAGCATATATCACATCACTGTGTGTTCGAAAAGAGTAAAATCAATTTTCGAGCGCACCTTAATAAATTATTTATTATTTATTTGGGTATTTAAGTAGTGTCAGTTCCTAACTACCTACTTGATAAGACGACGGTCTCTTCCTGTCTGCTGCATTCTACAAATACACTCCGTAGTTTTTCAACTTGCTCATAGGTAGAACCAAGTCCTACATATTTGAGAATCAGTTATCAGTCTTTTTTGAGAGTTCGTTTCTTACGGAGACTTTATAACGGTTCATCTCTCCCTCCCCACGATCGTGCTCAATGGGTTACCATTGAACACTTAAAGTTCTGTGAAATGGGGGTCAGACACAGCAGAAGATTTTTTTTATAAAGTAAAAGTGAATCTTAATTAAAAGTTTCTCACTAAACGTCATGCGCATTTTCATACCCTACTAGTCATATTATTATGGGGTTTGAAGCCACGATCGAAACTGGTCATCCTAGTGTATTTTTTAATCTCATGTAATTTTTTTTCAGGATTAGGGTATAACCCAACGTTTTTGGGTACATTCGTGTTGACCGACTGAAAAGCACCAAACTTTTGTCTACTAATCATAGTAGACTCTAATCGTATTCCCAACATGCATAGAAAACATAACCTTACTTCATACGCAACATCAATGATTTTCTTTTTGTAAACAACAGAACAGTTATTTTACAATAATAATTTTCTTCTTGTTGTAGGTCGATGAGGAACAATTCAGTAGCATGGGATTCTATCGCCATATCCGGGCTCTGGAGCACAGTAACAGTCACACACTCGAACAGTTTGACAACTTCTCGTACATCTTCTTTCTGAAAAACAAATTCCACTGTGACAGAAAATTGTCCATGGAGACTCTTCATACAACTAATGACAGGCCATTAGAGTTTTAAGCCAGACATAGTAACAACCAACAATAAAAATATATATATATGGCCAACAGAAAACTACAAAGACAACCCTAACAGTACAATACACAACCCTATCCTATCATATTCTATGATTCTTCGCTTGTACAAGGATTTAAACAAATACGTTTTACAATCTTTCTTAAAAAAGGTCACTTCCTTTCTTTACATGTGACACGTGTATTCTAAATATTCTTTTCCTTTTAGAATCAACATCCCCCTAGCACTAGCCCATGACGGGCTAAGGCCGACCAAGCGACCGCTGCCCAGCCATTTGGCCTGCAGATATTGGGGTGACTAACTATCAGCGCGTCGGGTCCCCTCGGCCGTTAATCTTGGTATTCGTGATCGGGGCGCTGTCTCACTGTCAGACAGCTACTCAATTGTCCTCACGAGGCTGAGTGCACCCCGTTCCAACCCTCACGTCAGTTTTAAAATCCCTGACGGAGCCGGGGATCGAACCCGGGGCCTCCGGGTGAGAGGCAGGCGCGCTACCCCAACACCACGGGGCCGGCTCCTTTTAGTATCACCAACTAATAATGTTATTGGAGTCAAAAACTAACTATCTTGCATGGTCCTCGGAATCTTGTTATGAGCTTAACATTTACATAATGACCAGGTTCCTGAAGAGAAACATTTGGAACAAAAAAATTCATCCCTAACCTGAAATGACATAGGCTCACTCCTTATGGTACCATACTAATCACTTGACAAGAAAAATATCGATTCAATAATGAAATACTCAGCGATAGGGCATGACAATAACGCATCTACCAGTTAGGAAAACAAAACGAAGAAACTACATAGATAAAGACAAGAACAACACCCATCTTTCCTACTGACAACCCCAATTACCAAGAAAATAATTAACCACCCACAAAAAAAAAAAAAAAAAAAAAAAACTAGGAACCGAATCGCAATGGCACAGTCTTTCGTCACAACACAAAACTGCACGTTGCTCCTTTCCCAAAGGATAATTAGGCATAACACAGAAGCCATTCCGAGGTACTAAATCGACACAACAGCTTAGGCACGACGACCTAACTCACTAACACAATAATCTTAACATCTCTCTATGACATCACTTCATAATCAAACCCCAACAAAACAAATAATTACCAAGAACTTACTTGTCTCCTAGCATTCCATACTGTGACAGAGGTAAATTCAAGGTAGAAACACTATCCCAAAAAAACTAGTTTCCAAACACTTCTCCAAAAATATAACATTCACGAAGAAAAAATCACTTAACATCAATAGTGAACATAACCCCAATAATAACAAGAAAACATAACTACGAAATGACACTCCCCTCGCTAAGTTAAACAATGGTATACGGAAAGCAATTTTGTGGGGAAAAATCAAAAAATGTTTTTTGCACGGTATTATTAAACTTTGGAATTTCCTTTTTAAAATGACATATAAATCTTGAACAAATAATATACCGGTATAGAAAAGTATTTTAATTATTTTTTAAATAAAATATTGTCTTAAGCGTGACGAGTGTTCTGCTCTAGCGGCGAGGATGACTTGCTGTCAACATTTTGAGGTTTTATTATTTGTTCACATATCGTGCTGAACTATTCATTTATTTAAATGAGACGTTGTCGTCTATTATTGTCCGTTGGTCATATTGTAACGGTTTGCATTGTTGATGGTCCTTTTTTTGCTGCTTAACAACAAGTTTTGCCGCGTTTTTTCGTAAGTTATTTCTGTGAGTTTATGTGATGTTTGTGGAAGTTATGTCTCGATTTTCGAACAAAGTTTTCAGGAAACGTGTACCCTGGCAAAAGAAGAAATGTGCTAGAAACCTCTTGTTTAGAACCTTCACGTTGTGAAGCGTGCTCCGGGGTTTCTGGGCCCATGGGGTAACTGGGCCATTGGTTATTCATATCCATATTTGTGGGAATTATAATGTTATTTGGTTGGCACACCTTCATCTTCCTTGTTTCTCTCTAGAACAACAGGCATTACTTCATTTGGAGCCATTTTGTAGTTGTGAGAGGTTCAGTAATTTGTAAGAAGAAATATTTTCAAACGACGTCGTGTTTTCACATGTTTAACGAGCGTCCGTCGTTGCTTGATAAGTACCTGTTTCCTTATTAGCTTACTAGTCAGGCATAAACATAATGAATGATTTTATATATAAATATGCTAATTACCACCCCTAGGTTTGCTGTTAATTGCCTGGTAGGGGTGGCCCAGTTACCCCGAAGAAGTTTCAAAGAAGGAGTAACTGGGCCATCCTATTGGGGTAACTGGAACCAGGGGGTCCAATTACCCCAATGATATAATTATAAGGTTTTACGAAAACAGGTTGAACGCTACATGGTTCTTTTTTACAAACAGCATTTTCAGACGATGACATTAAAAAAACGATAAAGAATTTTATATTAGAGTGTTTGACATCGTACGGAAACCTTAACAACCGGTAAAAAGTAATTCCGCTCGATTTAATAATATGATTGATTTTTCAGCAGACCTGAGTGATCTAAGTAACATCTACTAAGTTTTCCTTAATGTATAAGGACTCATATACTAAGTGTTAGAACTCAATTTTTTTTTGGTCATATTTTTGAATTTCATGGTAACAAATTATGGTCATTTCTTTGAATTTATTGTAATTTCTTTGCAAGAAACAGGTTTAATTAAATACATATATAAATATATTACTTTTTATTATTATTTGCCTTTTTCTTTGCCTTTTTTTATTAGGGTCCCGATACAACGTCCGGAATGTACTTATATCACACAATTAATCATACTAATATTTTTTCTAAATCAATTGAATGTATAACAATAGATTCACTTACACCAGGCGTTTGCCACAGTGGTTTTATAGAATATAACCTGGGGTGGTCCAGTTACCCCAACTTCATGGGGCAACTGGGCCACTAGGGTAACAAAAATTAAATATCTAGAGAGAAAAAATATAAAATGTTAAAAACATGCCTTAATTGATATGTAATATGTTGGTTTGTTTGTTGCTAAATAATCATACAATATTTTGCAGTAAACAATTGCTTGTTCCTTGTTCCAAATTACAGTTTTATGAAGGTAAGTGGAGGTCATGTTGTAAAATCATGGCCCAGTTACCCCAGAGCATCCTACGCCTAACCTAGGAAACGTGATTGAAAAAAAATAATCGTGAAATTCCTTCTGATAAGACGGCTGCTAGGACACAGAGCTTATCTAAATGAATGTTGTCTAACATAAAGAAACAAATAATGAATATGATCTCCATCATAGTTTGCCACAAGCTATAATAGAGACCATCAAACCTATCTTCAGGGATCTTGCAGACCTCAATCATCTGAAGAAATGTTTGCACAGTAGAACTCGGAAACCCAATGAAAGTTTGAACAGGGTCATATGGGACAGACTACCAAAAAAAGTGTTTGTTGGGATTAATACACTTCATCTAGGTGTGTTTGATGCTGTTGCATCCTTCAATCAGGATAACATTACAAAATGCAAAGTTCTGGAGAAGCTAGGATTCTCTGTGGGCTCCTGAATGGTAAAAGCTATGTATTCTATAGACATGGAGAGATAAGATCATCAGAAAATGCTATCAAAGACATCATGAACTGTGGAAGATACAGGAGAGCCACCAAAAGGACGCTTCTTGATGAATTACAAGAGGATGCTGATAATCCCAGTTAGGCACCAGGCATGCACTGATGTTGAAACTTTGGAGCTAATTTCCCACAAATTCATTTTTTTCTTGCAAAAGGAACATTATCTCAGAAACTATTACCGATATCATTTTAAAATTTGCAGGGCTCATTTGTAAGAGTATCGCATACATTCTGAAGCTATAAAAACAAAAATATTGCAAAATGTATGGCGAGGGTTGGAAAAAAATCATGAGAAAATTTGCAAACAATTTTGCATTATGTAAAAAATATATATTTTCCAAACAGTGCCCTTAATTTTCAAGATCTTAGCATCCATACAACGGCAATATACTTGTTTATAATATATAAAAAAGTGTCTGTGTCAAACAGTTAGTGTGAAAATGTTCCTTAAAAGTGATGTATTTTAACATTGTTAAGATAGGGCTTTCCATATACCCTTACCTTGTGTTTGCTCTGCGATTATTAGAACCATGAGAGTTTCTGCCCTGAAAACGCTGAGGTTGATAGGCATTTCTTTGAAATTTATTAATTTGATGTTGATAAAAAAATCATAATTAGTTGGTGGAATATCAGCTATCCTTAATGCATCAGAATGCCTGACTACATCTGCAACCATAATAACACTATTTAATTCAAGATAATTCCTAGGTCGAACACACATGGTCATATAAGAACTACATTCAGGATTTATGCCATCCAGAATAGATGACACGATTTGTTCCTCACTTAATTGCATGCAGAATATCCTCGCAAAAGCTTTAATATCAGAAAGAAAACAATCATTTAAAGACTCTCCTCTTCTTTGCATTCTGAAAAAAAAATTGTTGCAAAGTATTCAATGCACGCGCAGGAATAAAAGATTTTAACTCTTCATTAAGGAAGCAATTTACAGAAGCACAAGTTATCATTGCAGAAATAAGCTTCACTCTTAACATACCATCAGTATAGGGGAAAACAAGTTGAAATATTTTCATATCACCTGCATTATCTACCAGGACAATAAATAGTTTCAAAAACATAACTTAACGAACGGATTCACTTCCATTGTAAAATATTACTTTCAGTATGCAAGGATTTAACGGATGTGGTATGCTACCAAACATAATTCAGAAACAAAAATTATATGAGGAGGCACATTCATATGTGGCGAGACATCAGCATTAGAATAAATGGTCAAAATATTGCCCTGATTGCCATGATGTTGACCAAATAAACTTTCATTAACATTAACCGACCTAGGATCACTCAAATTATCAACTATCTGGTGGTTCGCAGTACCAGACATCGAACGATTAGCCATGGACACATTTAAATTATCATGATTTTCACTAATAACATTTGAAACACTCAAATCAGTTCTCATATCACCTGCACTAGGTCTAACCTCATTGCTACTACCTGACATTGTTGCATTTTTTAAATTATTCATCATTGTGGGCTCGATAGAAGAAGACAATATCACACAATCATCAATTAAATTAATTTCATGCTCGACAGACGATGATAATGACTCGTGATTATTAGACAAATACTTTCCACACTATCAACATTAAACACTTCACAAGGTTCACTAACCGAAGGAACAACCTCACTCAAACACACAATGGTTTTATTACTATCACAACTTTTGTCATCAGAGAATAAATTATTATAACACATGACCAGTCGATCATGAAATGAAATTAATTCAGCATGGAAAATACTATCTTTATCTTTCCAGATCTCCATCAAATCACCTAAACGAAGATACCGGAGCAACACACGTCTTTTCAATCTATATAATTGACCAGTAGAAGAATTCTTAATATAATCAATAGAATCACATGAGCCTAACAAAACAACAAGAGTAGGTACAATAAGTCGCTTACCATATGTCCAGTCAAAAGTATCCCAATCAGGAACGATTATAGGAGCAGACTTCAAGTAAAATAATAACTTCAAATGCAATTTCCTCTTTTTTCAAACTGGAAATTCCAACAAGATTCCTGGATTCCATTCACTCTCCAATAATGCATGAAAAAAACACCATTCAAATTAAACAAGCCTGAAAGTATCACTCACCGTTCTCCTCAACTTTCAACACTAGTGTATAGTATCAAATTTAATTAATTGTGGTATACATACCAAGTAACCACGCTCCAGCTAAAACTGACAAGTTTGGGTACAAGAAAATAACCAAACTATCTTTAAGAGTTGACCTTTTTTTTTTTTTACGAGCATACATTTTTATTTACTGACAGAAAACATGTACATATACAAATGTTGTATCAAAAATACAGGGTGAATCCCACATAAGATAAACTTGTGCGTGGGCTTCATGAACACAATTTCTTAATTTATTTGCAACATGGTATTTGACTGATAATAATAAGAAAAGTTTATAGTAAAAGCATTAATTATAAGGATACTAAAAAAAAGAAGATTTGTGACTGAGTTGGTTAAATATGTTGGTGAAAATTTATAAGTTCATTTACTCTATCAAAGTTATTAAGAAGCCATATAAAAAGCCTTTTCTTCAATATATTCAGGGTGTTATTTGTCACATTTACTGGCAATATATTGTATATCCTAGTGCTAAGACAACTTAATTCCTTTGGCCAAGTAGAGTGTTCACACGAGGGCTATTTATTCCAGTTCTGTCCTGAAGTCTAGTGCACATTTTAGATCTTTGTCCATTTGAGAAGAACTTCATATTTTTATGTATAAATATGATTGATGACTGAACAAATAACTGTCGTATGTTAAGCACCATGCTTTGTTGATCCAGTTCACATGTTGGAAAAGTTGGTGGCTTTTTGTACATAACTTTTAGAATAAAATTCTGGCAGGTATTTACCTGAGCCAAATGTGAATCAAATATTCCACCCCAACCATTTATTCCATATTGTAGTTGTGACTGGAATAAGGCAAAATATACAGTTCTCAAGACTTTTGCTGATAGGATATTTCTGATTCTGTAAAATATATAAATTAACTTTTGGAGTTTATTGGCCAACTTTGATGCATGCATATTCCATTTTAAATGACTATCTATAATAATCCCTAAATATGTAGCATTCATTGACTTCTGTAGGGTATAGCAGTTGCATCTTTCGCCATTTTTACAAATTGGTGTGTGGATCTTTAGTGATAAATTGTCTGTGGGTTGTAATGTTTTGTTGTGTGAGAAGCATAGGTATTGTGTTTTGGTTTCATTTAAGGTAAGAAGGTGGTTTCTTAGCCATTTTTGGACTGTAGCAAGGGTTTCTTGAGTTCTATTAAAAGTGTCCTCCCAAGTTGTTCCTGTGACTGTGATGACAGTGTCATCAGCATATGAAGTAATCATCGCATTACAGTTCAGCTCACACAAATCGTTAATATATAACAGAAAAAGAATAGGACCTAAAACTGCTCCTTGGGGAATTCAAATTTTTACTTCAGCACTTCTACTTAGGGTATCTTTGATTCGTACCTTTTGTATTCTGTTAAAAAGAAAGCTTTTTATTAGTTCTTGAGGAGTACCATGAATATCTTCCTTTTCAAGTTTTCTAATGAGTATATTGTGGTCTACGGTGTCAAAAGCCTTTCTTAAATCCAGGAACACAGAAATTGTTCTTTTAGAACTATCAATGGCTTTATACAAATAATCAGTAAGGGAGAATATTGCATCTTGAGTACTAGTGTTTGGTCTAAAACCAAACTGATTTGGTGACAATATGTTGAACTTACTCAGATAGTTAACACGATTCAAATATCTATGAGAGCTAATAACAAACAATTTAAATGAGAAAGCGTCAATTCAAATAAGAACCAACAAGTTATCTAGGGCACAAAAATTAACATGGGAAACTTACAAAAAGAAATGCTTATCAAT
Organism: Meconema thalassinum; assembly: GCA_946902985.2. Taxonomy (NCBI): domain Eukaryota; kingdom Metazoa; phylum Arthropoda; class Insecta; order Orthoptera; family Tettigoniidae; genus Meconema; species Meconema thalassinum. The sequence continues at coordinate 474,853,934 of OX336392.1, forward strand.
TAATGCAAAAATTAAACATTACAATACAGTCATAAAACCGGAAGCCACATATGCAGCAGAAACATTATTCCATCTAAATGAACATTCTAAAACTGACAGATTACAGAAGATCGAAAGGCGAATTGGAAGAACTTGTATCAATAAAGGATATAAAAAAGATGGGCAATGGCGAATAATACCTAACAATATGGTCTATAACAACCTAGAACCCATTACTGATACCATGCGAAAGAAAAGACTAGGATTCTTTGGGCACATCATGAGAATGCCAGATTCACGTCTTCTAAAACAACTAGTGCAGTACAATCTTGCTTCAAAAAACACAACAACTGGATGCCGATGGTTAAAAGAAATCAGAGAGGAGTTAAAAGAAATTGGTCTAACAACAGAAGATGCTGCAAATAAGAAAAGTTTAACTACAGCACTTAAAAATATGACGTTTCATTTTCCACCCACAAAGAAGAAAATTCCTACAAGAATATTTTCCGCCGAAGAACGGGCAAGACGATCGATACGCATGAAGAAGTACTGGGAGGACCGCAAGGCCCGTACAGTTCCTACAAGTCGACGAACTAATGGTTGGGTAAAGTGATCCTTTGTGGTCTCAAAAGAAGAAGAAGAAGTTAAGTAATCTGGTTTTGATGCATTTCTCTAGTAGCTTAGAAAGGTGGGTTGTGAGGGAAATTGGTCTATAGTTATTTAACTCTCTATTATCATCTGATTTATGGACTGGGATTATGATGGCAATTTTGAATGAGTCTGGAAATTGTCCTTTCGTTAGTGATAAATGAAAAATATGGTGCAGTGGTTGTAGAATTTCTGAACTAATTATCTTAATTGTTTTACTAGAGATATTATCATAGCCATTTGCTGAGTTACCTTCTAGAGCAGCTATGTGGTTTGTTATTTCTGATTTTGTTATGGGTATAAAAAAGATAGACTGAGGTTGAGATTTTGCAGTGCTATCATGTGCATTTATGGTGTCAGGTTCCTTTCTTGTATTACTTATTTTTTCAGAAAGTTCTAAACCTATGTTACTAAAATAGTCGACAAATTTGTTTGCAATGGCAGCTGGTTGGGATTTTTCTTGTGTCTCTGATAAATATGCTGTCAACAGCTGAAGATTTATTTCCCTTCCTACATGTTAAATCATTAATATTTTTCCAAAGGACTTTAGAATTATTTTGACATAATTTGTTTGGAATAGTACCTTTCTTTTGCTATTTTAACAAGCCTGTTTATCCAGTTTCTGTACAATTTATGTTTATTAACAGTTTCTGGGTCCTCATCACTGTTTGAAGACCTCTCTCTTTGTTTAACAATTTTCTGATGTAATTTATCTCTTATTCTAATAGCAGTTAACATTCCAGTTGTGATCCATGGTGTATTTTTTTTTTAAATTTTGATCTTACGTTATTTATGGTAGTAGAGTGTTCAGAGATGTATTGAGTCAGTAACTTAATGAAACTATCAGCTACTTTAGATAGATAGATAGATAGTTTTATGAATTCCATTTGATAAAATACATGTATACAATACATTTTTGATATAGGACACGTCAGAATTTACATCTATAAAATAAAAGTACTAATAGGTATATACAGTAATACTAATGAATGAAAATCCACAGCCTGCGTCCAGTCTCCAATCGGGTCAGGAATGGAATGAATGAAGCCCCCATCTAGCGGCGAGGATATGAACTGTGCCGGCTGCCGAGGCCTGACGCACTCCTCTGGGGCAATGATTAAATGAATGACAGATGAAATGAAATGATAGTGGAGAGTGTTGCTGGAATGAAATGTTGACAGGGAAAACCGGAGTATCCGGAGAAAAACCTGTCTGCCTCCGTTTTGTCCAGCACAGATCTCACGTGGAGTGACCGGGATTTGAACCACGGACCCAGCGGTGAGAGGCCGGCGTTCTGCCGCCTAAGCCACGGAGGCTTTAGTAATACTAATACTATAACTTATTATAATTACAGATCTTAAGAGATACAATCTTATTGGACAACTATTTACACCTTATTCTATTATCATAATATGAAAACTTAATTCTATAAATACAACAACTTACAGCTAGGTATTACAATTAAAATAGAAAAGTAAAATATAATTATAGATTTCATCGTTTCTATACACTAAGATATTCAACTACAGAGTAAAAACAATGGCACTGCAGATAAGCATTCAACATTCTATCAAAGGTTTTTATTTTTGGGGCAAGTTTTATATACTGGGGTAGTTTATTGTATAATTTAACTCCTGTGTGATAAGTTCCTTTTTGATATTTGCTTGTGTGTGTGAAATATGAATGTTTGGATTTTGTCTTGTGATATGCCTATGAACATCATTGTTTGTTTTAAGAAAAACATCCTTATTCATTAAATTCTTTTTACAAAACATAATACTTTCAAAGATATATATGCAGGGCAGCGGGAGAATGTTTAAATCTTTAAACAGAGGTCTACATGATTCTCTAGAGTTTACATTTGCCATAATTCTAATCGCCCTCTTTTGTATCCTAAACGTGCTTAGTACATCTGGCGACATACCCCAAAATATGATCCCATATCTTAAGTATGAATGGAAATAAGCAAAATAAGTATTTCTTAATGTGTGCATGCTAGTGCAGGTTTTCAAAATACGTAACGCAAAGCACATCGAGTTCAGTTTAGTATTCAGATATCGTATATGTTTATTCCATTTCAAGTCATGTTGTATCCATAGTCCTAAAAACTTTGTTTCTGATTTATTTTCTATTTGATGACCATTTAATGTTATAATGGGCTTCGCAGGATTTCTATTCTGTATAGTGTGGAAATTTAGACATACTGTTTTTTTATAGTTGATTATGAGGCGATTATCTTGTGACCATTTGGTTAACTCTCCTGTAACGGATTCAGCAGATTGCTGTATGACCTGTTTAGTTTCACCTTTTATTACGAGTGTTGTATCGTCCGCAAACAAAATTTCCTTATGTGAATGAACGTTCTGTGTTATATCATTGATATATAGAAGGAAGAGTAGTGGGCCCAAAACCGATCCCTGGGGTACTCCAAATTTAATAATTCCCTCATTGGACAATGTTTCATTAAGTAATTTGGTTCCATCATCCTTGTGTCTCAAGCTTACTATTTGTTTATGACTCTATCCATTTATTAGCTAGACCTCTAATACCATATTGATTTAGTTTTGTAAGGAAGTTTATGGTCAACACCATCAAATGCTTTCGATAAATCCAAGAATAGGCCAGTTACATGTTCCTTATTGTCAATTAATTTCAGTATACTATTAATACATTCATAAATTGCCGTCTGTGTAGATTTTTCCGTTCTGAATCCATGTTGTGAGTTTGATAATATTTTATTTTTTTCTATAAAACTTATCAGTCTCCTATACATGATTCTATCCACAATTTTTGTGATACCAGTTGGTAAGGTAATAGGACGATAGTTATCTAATTCATCTTTTGAACCGTTTTTGTGCACTGGAATTACTTTTGATAACTTCAAAATATCCGGGTAAGTTCCTGAGAGAATTGAACTGTTTATTAAGTGTGTAAGTGGATTTATTATATTTTCTGCACATTTCTTTAAAATTGCATCTGGGATGCCATCAATGCCAGCACAAAATTTATTTTTTAGCTCTTTTATAACTATTCTTACCTCTTCACTTGTGACATGATTTATAAATAAAGAATCACTACATATATTTATTTTATTATTAGAATTTAGTGTATTTACCTGTGATTCATTTAATAATTTTTGTGGAATTTCCAGAAAATAGTCATTGAAAGTGTTTGCTATTTCCTCTGGATTATTTATCACTTTATTATTTCTGGTCAGTGTAATGTTCCTTTGTATTTTAGCAGATTTTCCAGTTTCTTTCTTTATCACGGACCACATAGCCCTGTTTTTATTAGATGATTGGGAAATAAAATTATCATTATGCATTTTCTTTGCTAGTCTTATTACCTTATTTAATATGCTAGTGTATTTTTTGTAGGATAAATTGAATTCAGGTGTTGTGTGGTATTGTTTATAGAATTTGTGTAGAAATGTCTTTCTTTGACATGAATTTATAATCCCTGTTATCCAATTGTTAGTTTTGTTATTTTGAACAGTTCTTTGTCTAAAGGGGAATGCTGTTTCAAAATAGTGTTTTAGGGTACTGTTAAATGCATTAAATTTATCACTTACATTTTCTAGTTTATAAATTTCTGACCATGTTTCCTTATTTAATAAGTCATTGAAATATGTAACATTTGTTTCAGTGAATGACCTGCACTTTGATTTTACTCCATTATCATTATTATTGATTGTTTCGGGTACTTCAAAACTCAGTATTTGTCCATGGTGGTCACTAAAACCCGGACAATAGACTTCTATTGAATGGTGATATTTATCTGTATTTAAAAACAAGATGTTCAGTAAAGAACATATAGCCTACTTTCTCCTAAATGCATGGGTATTGTTATAACTCTTTGTCCTTTTTAAGGAGTATGATTGAATGTTGGTTGTAGTAGCTTGTTGAAATACAACGTGCTATAGGGATATTAAACATGAATATGAGGTGCCCTTTGCTAGTGCTACCTCTGTACCAAATTTCGTTCAATTCGGTTTCACCGTGTTTGAATTGATAGGGGGAATCTATTTGTCACACATACTTGGCCACCATCTGCAAACTACTGGGCTGATGTTCTCCCAGTTTGGTCTGAATATGTTTCCCACATAAAGATATGGTGTTGCAAAATTTGGTAGAGTCTAGATTATTAGGTTGGTCGTAATTACATTTTAGCTTTTAACATTTGGGTGGCCGCGATTACGTTTCCGTCAAGATGGCGGCGATATAAAACATGACACTGAGGTGCCCTTTGCTAGTGCTACCTCAGTACCAAATTTCGTTCATTCGGTTCCACCGTGTTCGAATTAATAGGGGGAATCAATTTTGACATAAAGATGGCCGCCATCCGCAAACTATTAGGCTAATGGCCTATTAGATTGGTCAAAGGATGCTCCCTCCATAAAAGTATGTTGTTGCAAAGTTTGGTAGAGATCGGATGGTTATGTTAGTCGTAATTTGATTTAAGCTTTAAACATTTGTGTGGCCGCCATTACGTTTCTGTCAATATGGCGGCGATATAAATCATGACACTGAGATGCCCTTTGCTAGTGCTATCTCTGTACCAAATTTAGTTCCATTCAGTTTCACCGTGTTTGAATTAATAGGGGGAATCGATTTTGACACAAAGATGGCCGCCATCCGCAAACTATAAGGCGAATGACCTATTAGACTGGTCAAAGGATGCTCCCTCCATAAAGGTATGTAGTTGCAAAATTTGGTAGAGATCGGATGATTAGGTTAATCGTAATTTGATTTAAGCTTTGAACATTCGTGTGGCCGCCATTACGTTTCAGTCAAGGTGGCGGAGATATAAAACATGACACTGAGGTGCCCTTTGCTAGTGCTACCTCTGTACCAAATTTCGTTCCATTCGGTTCCACCGTGTTCGAATTAATAGGGGGAATCAATTTTGACATAAAGATGGCCGCCACCCGCAAACTAATAGGCTAATAACCTGTTAGATTGGTCAAAGGATGCTCCCTCCATAAAGGAATGTTGTTGCAAAGTTTGCTAGAGATCGGATGGTTATGTTAGTCGTAATTTAACTTAAGCTTTGAACATTTGTGTGGCCGCCATTACGTTTCTGTCAAGATGACGGCGATATAAAACATGACACTGAGGTGCCCTTTGCTAGTGCTACCTCTGTACCAAATTTCGTTCATTCGGTTCCACCGTGTTCGAATTAATAGGGGGAATCAATTTTGACATAAAGATGGCCGCCATCCGCAAACTATAAGGCTAATAACCTATTAGATTGGTCAAAGGATGCTCCCTCCATAAAGGAATGTCGTTGCAAAGTTTGGTAGAGATCGGATGGTTATGTTAGTCGTAATTTAAATTAAGCTTTGAACATTTATGTGGCCGCCATTACGTTTCTGTCAATATGGCGGCGATATAAAACATGACACAAAGATGCCCTTTGCTAGTGCTACCTCTGTACCAAATTTCGTTCCATTCGGTTTCACCGTGTTTGAATTAATAGAGGGAATTTATTTTCACACAAAGATGGCCGCCATCCGCAAACTATTAGGCGAATGACCTAGTCATTTGGTCAAAGGATGCTTCCTCTATAAAGGTATGTTGTTGCAAAATTTGGTAGAGATCGGATGATTAGGTTAATCGTAATTTGATTTAATCTTTGAACATTTGTGTGGCCGCCATTACGTTTCCGTCAAGATGGCGGCGATATAAAACATGACACTGAGGTGCCTTTTGTTAGTACTACCTCTGTACCAAATTTCGTTCCATTCGGTTGCACCGTGTTCGAATTAATAGGGGGAATCGATTTTCACCCAAAGATGGCCGCCATCCGCAAACTGTTCCACTGATGACCTATTAGTTTGGTCAAGGGATGCTCCCCCCATAGGGGTATGTTGTTGCAAAATTTGGTAGAGATCGGATGATTAGGTTAGTCGTAATTTGATTTAAGCTGTGAACATTTGTGTGGCCGCCATTACGTTTCCGTCAAGATGGCGGCGATATAAATCATGACACTGAGGTGCCTTTTGTTAGTACTACCTCTGTACCAAATTTCGTTCCATTCGGTTGCACCGTGTTCGAATTAATAGGGGGAATCGATTTTCACACAAAGATGGCCGCCATCCGCAAACTATTACGCTGATGGCCTATTGGTTTGGTCAAAGGATGCTCCCCCCATAAAGGTATGTTGTTGCAAAATTTGGTAGAGATCGGATGATTAGGTTAGTCGTAATTTGATTTAAGCTTTGAACATTTGTGTGGCCGCCATTACGTTTCCGTCAAGATGGCGGCGATATAAAACATGACACTGAGGTGTCCTTTGCTAGTGCTACCTTTGTGCCAAATTTCGTTCAATTCGCATTCACCGTGTTCGAATTGATAGGGGGGGACAGACATTCAGGGTACACACACCCACACACACACACACAGACACACACACACACACACACACAGACTCACACACACACATACACACACACACACAGACTCACACACACACATACACACACACAGACAGACACACTTTTTTCGCCCTGTGTTGATCTCATAAGTCTACTTTCATTTTTTTCAAAAATCGAAAGTAGGCTAAAAATTGATCAGGAGTGGTTTTACTAAATTTTGTTATTCTTGTTGGGGTATTTACTGCAGGTTTCAGTCCATAGGAAATTAGTAACTGTGTTAATAATTCACAATTTCTATCAAATTTTAAGAAATCCACATTTACATCCTCACAAATTATTATATCGAAATTTACTTTGTTCATGTTATTGAGTAACAATTCTAATTTATCTATATATATAAAGCACAAAGTTTGTCTGTCTGTTTGTCTGTTATGTATACAAATCTACACCGTTCCACCGATCTGAACCAAAATTTGTATACTTACCCTTTGGAACCCTGCAAGTAACACTGTCCACTTAAAATTTCGGACAGACCACCCCATTCCCTGAATTTAGGCCCTTTGGTCCAAATCTACACCGTTTCACCGATCAGAACCAAAATTGGTATTCCTACCCTTTGGTACCCTGCGAGTAACACTGTCTGCTCGAAATTGCGGATAGACCACTCCATTCCCTGCATTTAGGCCCTTTGGCCCTAATCTACACCGTTTCACCCATCTCAACCAAAAATTGTATACTTACCATTTGGAACCCTGCGAGTAACACTGTCCACTTAAAATTTCGGACAGACCACCCCTTTCCCTGCATTTAGGCCCTTTGGCACAAATCTACTCCGTTTCACCTATCAGAACCAACAATCGGATACTTACCCTTTGGTACCCTGCGAGTAACACTGCCTGCTTGAAATTGCGGACAGACCACTCCATTCCCTGCATTTAGGCCCTTTGTCCCAAATCTACACCGTTTCACCGATCTCAACCAAAATTTGTATATTTACCCTTTGGAACACTGCGACTAACACTGTCTGCTTGAAATTGCGGAGAGGCCACTCAATCCCCTGCATTTAGGCCGTTTGGCACAAATCTACACCGTTTCACCGATCTGACCCAAATTTTATACACTTACCCTTTGGAACCCGACAAGTAACACTGTTCACTTTAAATTTCGGACAGACCACACTATTCCCTGCTTTTTGGCCCTTTGGAACAAACCTACACCGTTTCACCGATCTCAACCAGATTTTACATAATTACCCTTTGGAACTCGACGAGTAACACTGTCCACTCGAAATTTCGGACAGACCACTCCATTCCCCGCATGTAGGCTCTTTGGCACAAATCTACATCGTTCACCGATCGAAAACAAAATGTGTATACTTACCCTTTGGAACCCGATGAGCAACACTGTCCACTTGAAATTTCGGACAGATCACTCCATTCCCTGCTTTTAGGCCCTTTGGCACATAACTACATCGTTTCACCGATCTGAACCGAAATTTGTATACTTACCCTTTGGAACCCGACGAGTAACACTGTCCACTTAAAACTTTGGACAGACCACTCCTTTCCCTGCATTTAGGCCCTTTGGCAAAAATCTAACGTGTTTCACCGATCTGAACCAAATTTTACATACTTACCATTTGGAACCCGACGTGTAACACTGTCTAAATGAAATTTCGGATAGACCATTCCATTTGCTGCATTTAGGCTCTTTGGCAAATATCTACATCGTTTCACCCATCTCAACCAATCTTTATGTAAGTTACTTACCTCTTTGGAACCCGACGAGTAACAACACTGTCTGCTTGAACTTTCGGACAGAGCACTCCATTCCCTGTATTTAGACCCTTTGTTACAAATCTACATAGTTTCACCAATCTGGACCAAAATGTGTACACTTACTCTTTGGAAACTAACGAGTATCACTGTCCACTTTAAATTTCGGACAGACCACCCCTTTCACTGCATTTAGGCCCTTTGGGAAAAATCTACACCGTTTCACTGATCTAATCCAAAAGGTTTATACTTACCCTTTGGAACCCGACGAGTAGCACTGTCGACATGAAATTTCGAACAGACCAATCTATTCCCTACATGTAGGCCCTTTGGCACAAATCTATACTGTTTCACCGATCTGAACCAAATTTTACATACTTACCCTTTGGAACCCGATGAGTAACACTGTCCACTTGAAATTTTTGACATACCACTCCATTCCCTGCATTTAGCTCAGGAATTCCTCGGGGTTGCCAGCTTCCTAACTTACCAGCCATGAGCCCTTGAGGGTGTACCAGAAGTGGAGGGGCTACACACACCCTGCCTCTTTGAGGGCCTTGAGCAGAAGACAGGAGATATTATGAAAAGGAAAAGGAGGCAGACCCCTCGAAGAATGAGGGTATCAGGAAAGATGAGACAACGGCCAATTAAGGCGAGAAATTGAAAGACTCCCTAGCCCTCGGATACCCCAATACAGTCGGGGTCAGAATAGAACAAGTGTTGACCAAGGGAGGCCGACAGGAAAGAGAACTGAAAGGAGCCCGGCACCAGGAAGTAGAAGCGATGCCAGACTCAGCTCGGGTCCCGTGGTCGCCAACCCACGTCCCACATGTTGTGAGACCCTGGGGGGGTCAGTTGTGAGAATAGCTTGCTGATTCATCGCGAGTTGACATGAGAGGACTTTCCAGAGCCTGCCGTGTTATCTGCTGTCTATGCTGATGCCAGCACAGGGCCGTTGCGAAACAGTGAGTGATTCCCGGCCAATCTAAATAGGACGGGGAACCCCGAACGTATGTCAGCATATTTCGTCATCATCTGTGATCATCTCAGGTTCGTGCAGCTTGGACCCATATTCTTTGCCGAGCAGTACGCCATAAGCTCTTCCACTAGACGCATCGAGTACAAGCCTAAGCCAGAAAATAAGGTTGAGATTTCGGAAGACATCGAAGCTAGACATCTGAATTGCCTGTATCAGTTTTAAAATAACACCATGTTCGTTTAGTAGTCATTTTTTCATTACCTTATCATTATTATCATAAGTGCAAATGACCTAGATGTTACACGCATTATACCACTAATCACCGCCGCATTAAATCTTTCTCGACTGTGATTTTTAAAATATTTATTTTTATTTCAGTACATTGTGTACGTTACCGGTAGTAGTTTCCCTTATCATCCTCATCATAAGAGCAAATGACCTACATGTAACGCCCATTACACCTTTAATCACCACACACAATAAGTCTTCCTCACCTGTGTATTACGAAATATGTATTTATATTACGGTAGTTTGTAAGCTTGACGTGTCAATTCAACAGTTTTTTTATTAACATCCTTATCAAATTTGCAAATGACCTAGATATTATGCCGTCATTGTCTTTGGGGGCAAATGACCTAGATTTTAAGTCCATTATATTTCTAAGGAGACTTTAAGACATTATCATCATTCCACCGGGCGAAGCCGGGTACTACTGTAGTCTATAAATAGAGGAAACGTTCCTGACGGAGAACGGTATACGCATACAATTATTAACTTAAACTGCTGTATTTTTACGGCAGAGAATTCAAAATCCTGTTCCATAATTAGATAATCATCAGCTGTTACCTGTTCATGATCTAAATTATTTCTTAGGTAGATAAAAATCAGAAAAGGAAGGAAGCTTGTAGATACAAGTACCACCATGGCTAATATTAGTTCTAGAGTATTTACTAGCTTGTATAAACCCTGGGAATTGAATTAATCCGAGTTGTTCCTCTTTCAGCCAATTTTCTGAAATATATAGTGCTGAGATGTCTTTAAGTTCATTTACAGGGGCCGATAACCTAGATGTTAGGCCCCTTAAAAACAATTATCATCATCATCATCATCAAGTTCATTTTTAAGCATTAGATTTATGTAATCAATTTTATTATAGAGAGACTGAACATTCTGGTGGTAAAGTTTAAATTTGTTACTTTTGCAAGCTTGTGTTGGTGATTTATTTACATTATTATTTTATTTAATCGATTGTTCCCCTTTAGGAGAGCGATTGAACTTGAATACATGATTTCATCTCCTGGCATTTTCCCGCTTCTGTTCCCAAAACCTCTTCATCCTCTCAGAATGCTCCTTCTTCCGCTCAGCTGTCCACTTCCTTCCAGGCTGTCGTGATGGTCTATGATCAAACTTAATATTTTTGATTTTATTCCTGCACTCGGTGCGGTCCTCAAAATTTTCAATGTTGACCTGTTGTAGGTCCCTCTGAACCTCTGTCAGCCACTCCGTGCCACACTTACTCCGTGTTATAACGTTGAGCAATTTCTTCGCCGTTCTGAAATTTTCCATCCTGTAAATGTGTGTATAAAACTGTACTCGGCGTTTTCTGATTACTTCCGTTATCGTGTGGATCTTTTGGTAGAGTTCGCTTTGAGGTCTCTTCATCCAAATACCGTTATTATTAACTGCCCCGTCAATCTTTCTGAGAATTTTCCTTTACTGTTTTTCTATATCCTTGATTTTGGAATGACGGTCGATCACCATTGTTTCGGCTGCGTAAGTTGCTTCCGGAAGAATCACCGTTGTATAGTGCCTTAATTTTGCGTCCAGCGAGATGCACTTCTTGTTGTAGTGAGCCCACGTTAGCTTGTAGGCCTTCTGTAGTTTGGTGATTCTTTATTCATTGGCGATTCGGTTTAGACCCGAGGACTGTATGATTTCACCAAGGTATTTAAAATGGGGGACTTGTGTTATTTTACCGTATTGTGTGATTAAAGAAGGGTTATTTTCTGGTCGTCTTTCCATATAACTTAGTGGGTTTTTTCATAAGAAATTTGTAGTCCGGTTCTTTGAGCAATTTCATGTAATTTTTCCACTGCGTGTATAGCTTCATGTCTGGTGTTAGTGATAATGGCAATATCGTCCGCAAAAGCAAGGCACTTGACTGTAAGACGGTTCTCTTTCTTGATTCCAATTTGAATGCCTTTTACATGAGGTTCCCATTCCCTAATGATCTTTTCTAGAACAACATTAAAGAGCATTGGGGATAATCCATCCCCCTGTCGAACTCCAGTTTTGATGAGAAAGGGCTCCGATATTTCACCCATGAATTTCACTTTGGGCATAGTTCCTGTAAGCGTCTGATCAATGATTTTTCGGGTCTTTCTGTCTATCCCGAATTCTTTCATGATCATAAAAAGGGTTTCGCGGTCTACAGAGTCATACGTTTTTCTGAAGTCGACGAATGTTATTACTGTATTTCTACATTTTCTCATTTGTAATGTTGTTTTTAAGCTCCACACCTGTTCAGCACATGATCGCCCTTTTCTGAATCCGGCTTGGTATTCACCAATTAGCGGATCCACCTGGGGTTCTAGCCTGTTTAAAAGTGCCTTGGAGAGGATTTTATAAGCAATAGGGAGCAGGGAGATTCCTCTGTAATTACTCATGTCTGTTTTATCACCCTTTTTGTGTAACGGATGAATTAGAGCACATTTCCAGTCTTCTGGTATTCGCTCCATCATCCATATGTCTCAAATAAGGTGATGAAGTTTCTGCGTAAGTGTAGGATCGTTCAGTTTACAGAATTCAGCAACGATACCATCTTCTCCTGGTGCTTTGTTATTTTTGAGCTTTTGGATGATCTCCTGAATTTCTTCTAGGTCAGGGGGTTGTGAGTCCGGGAGTGTGGAAACCGGAGGAGTGAAGGCAAGTTTTTCATGGGGTGGTTCGCAGTTAAGAAGGGAGTTGAAGTATTGGGCTAATATTTTACAGTTTTCTTTCGCGTTAATTTCCAACGTGCCATCTGTTTTCTTGAAACACATGCTGGGTGCCTGATATCCCTTTAAGTTTTCTCTAAACGTCTTGTAGAAGTTTCTAGTATTATGTTGGGTGAAATCCTGCTGGATTTCATGGAGTCTGTTGTTGTCATATCCTCGTTTTTCTTTCCTAATTGATTTGGAGGCATATTTTTGGGTTTTAAGAAAGTTCTCCAGTTTTGCTTAGTTTTGTGACTGTTAAACTTTTTCCACGCAGTCATTCGGTTGTCAACTGCCCGATCGCAAATTGCATTCCACCAACGATGTTTTCTTGTGCGAGGAGGTTGTCCGAGTTTCATGACTTCCTGAATTTTCTTCGTTATTTTCTGCCAGTCTGTTGAAGTCTCCTGATTAATTTGCATTATGATTTCTTCTTTGTGGAGTTTCAAGTACTCTGGATCTGGTTTGATATTTTTGGGTGGGCCTTTTTGCTTTCTATTGGGTTGTAAATTCGTCTTAATTTGGAGAAGATGATGGTCTGATTCGAAGGCGCCTTTGCGAGCTCGGACGTTTAAAATTTATTTTGTGTTTTTCTTGGAAATTGCGATATGGTCAATTTGGTATTCACCCTGTCTAATATTGGGTGATCTCCATGTGGTTAACTTGTGTGGAGGTCTTTGAAATTGTGTGCTCATGATCTTAAGTTCAAAGTTTCTGCAGAAGCCAATTAGTCTTTCACCTTTCCCGTTGGTACGTTCGTGCTTAGTATGGGGGCCTGTGGTATCACTAAATTTTCTTTCCTTACCTAACTGGGCATTAAAATCGCCCAATAAGATCTTCACATGGTGCTTTGGTATTTTGTTGGTTGTTTCTTTGAGAGTTTCCCAGAAATTGTCCATAGTTTCAGGGTCGGATTTGTTGAGTTGATTTATGGGAGCGTGGACGTTGATCAGTGTGTAAGCTTTATTGGCTGACTTTACTGAGAGCAGAGATACTCTTTCGTTGGGAGAAGAGAAATCGATGACTGAGTCGAGTACGGAATTGTGTATGGCGAAACCGGTTCCCAGGAGTGGTAATTTGCCTCTAACTTTTATGGCAGGTTTGCCTTTATAGATTCTGAAATACTCCGTATTAAAGTGTTCTTCATCCGTGAATCGTGTCTCTTGAAGTGCGGTGATTTTGAGATCAAATTTTTCGAGGGTGTTAGTGAGTTGTTTTAATTTGCCTGTTTTAGTGAGGGTGTTCACATTAATTGTGCCAATAAAATTCTTGCGTCGAGTTATGGAGTGTGAAGAGTTCTTGAGAAGCTCCGATTCTTCTCCGCATGGTGTCCCTGATCCCCCAGAATTCGATGATCAGGTGAGTCCAGTCTATCGACTGGTGCCTGGGGTAGTGATTCTGTGATCGTCTTTTCCATCATGCGCTCAAGTTGAGTTTTGTTCTTTGTGGTAATCTCAGTTGAGACCACAGGTATACGACTCAATTTTTGAGTTCGAGAAGATTTTAGTGCAGCCGCCTCAATTAGAGAAACAGACGCTGACCACTTTGCCGCTTGTTTCAAGTCAGACGCAATGTGGATTTCGCAGAATGGTATGCCTCTTCCGCCAGTTCCGCCGTACCGAGGTCCATTCTCTCCGCCTTCACTGCCGTTGAGGTCTTCGCTGTAATCCTAGCAAGGAGCCCTCACAGGGTGCTTGCTATCACTCGGGCCAAGTGAACCCTGGTTTTTTAACGAGGTTGTTACTCCTCCCCCTAATCCTTCCTCGTCATTTACGTGACAAGGCCCCGGGCTTGGGACCGGCATAGCGGAGTTTTTATCTACATTATTATTATTATTATTATTATTATTATTATTATCATAATTGTTATTATTATTGTAGCTAGACAAATCCGAAATACCATTGTTCCACTCAGTTAAATTTGACATCGAAAGATCTGAATGCCAAACCTCACGTTTGGCTTCTTTTACAAGTTTCCCTGCTTCCACTCTAAAGATATTACTGTTGAACTATTCTTACCATTTGAATTTACAATTTTGCAGATTTCGTCACTAAGATACTCTTTTCCTAACCTATTTAAGTGTAGGCCATGTCGAGTGTGGAACTTCCTGTCTAATTTACTTACATCTATAATTTGGACATTTGGATATTGTATTTCCTATTGCTAAGACAACTTAAATTCCTTTGGCCAAGTAGAGCGTTTACACGAGGGTTATTTATTCCAGTTCTGTCTTGTGGTCTAGTGCACATTTTAGATCTTTGTCCATTTGAGAAGAGCTTCATATTTTTATGTATAAATATGATTGATGAATGAACAAATAACTGTCGTATGTTAAGCACCATGCTTTGTTGATCCAGTTCACATGTTGGAAAAGTTGGTGGCTTTTTGTACATAACTTTTAGAATGAAATTCTGGCAGGTATTTACCTGAGCCAAATGTGAATCAAGTATTCCACCCCTACCATTTATTCCATATTGTAGTTGTGACTGGAATAAGGCAAAATATACAGTTCTCAAGACTTTTGCTGATAGGATATTTCTGATTCTGTAAAATATATAAATTAACTTTTGGAGTTTATTGGCCAACTTTGATGCATGCATATTCCATTTTAAATGACTATCTATAATAATCCCTAAATATGTAGCAGTCATTGACTTCTGTAGGGTATAGCAGTTGCATCTTTCGCCATTTTTACAAATTGGTGTGTGGATCTTTAGTGTTAAATTGTCTGTGGGTTGTAATGTTTTGTTGTGTGAGAAGCATAGGTATTGTGTTTTGGTTTCATTTAAGGTAAGAAGGTGTTTTTTTTAGCTATTTTTGGACTGTAGCAAGGGTTTCTTGAGTTCTATTAAAAGTATCCTCCCAAGTTGTTCCTGTGACTGTGACAACAGTGTCATCAGTAGGGCTCGGATTTTTAGGTAAATAAATATTTTCTTATGTAAATACATATTTTAAGCATTTTTCTATAAATACATACATTCCTGCTTTTCACTTATTAGCACATAAAAATACATAATATTTACATTTTTCCTTAAATCAGTATGCTAGATCTTTCAGTTTATTGGATTTTTGTTCTGTGTTACTTCAACGCGGAAGAACCTGTGAGCTATCTAATTTTCATGCAGAGCATATGTCAGCTTGCAACTGTGCTATTCTTAACTTGTCGCCCCGTGCCACGCACTGTGGGAGCCGGGGATTTCCTTGTCCATCGCCATATTGCACCAAACGCTAGACCTCCCCCTCCCCCAGCTACCTGGAATCAGTGTCACTCGCATGCAGTTCATTTCTGCACTGTGAAGTGTAAGGCAGTCCTACGATGCCTAAAGTAAAAACAACTACAGGTTATCGTCTGTTGAAGAATTTAAAGATAATTTTACTTCTGCTGGGGCGTTCTGTTCTGCCAACCCTTCCGGAAAGCAATCAAGGCTGAACAGCGATCTCAAGTTCCACAACACCTCGAGGACAAGAAACATGATGATGATGATGATAATTGTTGTTTTAAGGGGCCTAACATCTAGGTTATCGGCCCCTGATGG
The DNA here is from genome assembly GCA_946902985.2 of Meconema thalassinum. Classification (NCBI taxonomy): domain Eukaryota; kingdom Metazoa; phylum Arthropoda; class Insecta; order Orthoptera; family Tettigoniidae; genus Meconema; species Meconema thalassinum. Next base: position 474,870,202 of record OX336392.1, read on the forward strand.
TTTGGGTGATCGTGAAGATGAAAATGAAAAGCGAACTTAAAACTAAAACTAACTACTAACCTACATACTAGAAGAAGAAATGGAAAACAAAAGGAGAATAAGGCAAATAAAGGACAGGAGGAAAAGAAATGCCCTCAACCCTCGGAGAAGGCGGATTGAGGGACTTGGAAGGAAGGAGTGCTATGAAAGGCATATAGGAAAGTGAAAGAGGAGAGGGTCCGCCCCAAAGGTAAGGGACAAAAGGGGAAAACGGACCCAGCTCTGGAATCCCTCGGGGTCGCCAACTCCCGAACTCACCAGCTGTGAGCCCCTGAGGGTGTAGCATTATCTAGGGTGCACCAGAAGTGGTGGGGCTACATACACCCTGCCTCCTTAAGGGCCTAGAGCACAAGGCAGGAGGTAAAAGGAAGAGAAAAAGAAGGCTGACCCCTCGCAGAAGGAGGGTATCAGAAAAGATGAGACAAGGGCCAATTAAGGCGGGAAAGGAAGAGACTCCCTAGGCCTCGGATACCCTAATACCGTCGGGGTCAGAAGAGAACAAGAGTTGACGAAGCGAGGTCGACAGGAAAGAAGACAGAGAGGAGCCGGGCACAAGTAAGTGGAAGCAATGCCGGACTCAGCTGGGGCCCCGTGGTCGCCAACCCACGCCCACAAGATGTGAGCCCCTGGGGGGGACAAGAAACATATTGCCGCAGTTTGGCGCCTTCAAATTGTTTCGCGATAACCGTCCGTCATTTGTGATGGACAACCTGAAGATGTATCTCGGGATGTATTGTAATGCTTCAGCAGTCAGTGAGACATAGAATAAATTGCATTTGTGAGTACTGCATATTGTTTATATTCACATTAATAAACTAAATTATAATTAAATATTTTTACTTTTTTGTCACATATTTCAGGTATTTTTAATACATAAAAAATAAATATTTTCCCGATTTTTAGCACCTAAAAATCGGAGCCCTAGTCATCAGCATATGAGGTAATCATCGCATTACAGTTCAGCTCACACAAATCGTTAATATATAAGATAAAAAGAATTGGACCTAAAACTGTTCCATGGGGAATTCCAATTTTTACTTCAGCACTTCTACTTAGATTATCTTTGATTCGTACCTTTTGTATTCTGTTAAAAAGAAAGCTTTTTATTAGTTCTTGAGGAGTACCACGAATACCTTCCTTTTCAAGTTTTCTAATCAGTATATTTTGGTCTACGGTGTCAAAAGCCTTTCTTTAATTCAGGAACACAGAAATTGTTCTTTTAGAACTATCGATGGCTTTATACAAATAATCAGTAAGGGAGAATTTTGCATCTCGAGTACCAGTGTTTGGTCTAAAACCAAACTGATTTGGTGACAATATGTTGAACTTACTCAGATAGTTCAGTAATCTGGGCTTGATGCATTTCTCTAGTAGCTTAGAGAGGTGGGTTGTGAGGGAAATTGGTCTATAGTTATTTATCCCTCTTTTATTATCTGATTTATGGACTGGGATTATAATGGCAATTTTGAATGAGTCTGGAAATTGTCCTTTCGTTAGTGATTAAATTAAAAATATGCTTCAGTGGTTGTAGTATTTCTTAACTAATTATCTTAATTGTTTTACTAGAGATATTATCATAGCCATTTGCCGAGTTACCTTCTAGAGCAGCTATATGGTTGGTTATTTCTGATTTTGTTATGGGTATAAAAAAGATAGACTGAGATTGAGATTTTGCAGTGCTATCATGTGCATTTGTGTTGTCAGGTTCCTTTCTTGTATTACTTGTTTTTCAGAAAGTTCTAAACCTATGAATCTGCTGACATCGAATATAGATTTAGGTATTAGGAAATCATTTTTGAAAGCCTTTGTCTGGAGCGTGGCGCTCTATGGAAGTGAAACTTGGACTATTGGTGCAGCAGAAAAGAGGAGAATTGAAGTATTTGAAATGTGGTGTTACAGGAGAATGATGAAGATCAGATGGGTAGATAGGGTTACAAACGAAGAGGTATTAAGACGAGTGGGAGAGGAGAGATGTTTCTGGCGACTGCTAATGAAGAGAAGAGATAGGTTGGTAGGACACATACTAAGACACCCAGGAATAGCAAGCTTAGTTATGGAAGGGAGGGTCGAGGACAAGAACTGTAGGGGTAGACCAAGGTTAGAATATGTTAAACAGATTGCCTCAGATGTAGGGTGTGGTAGCTATGTAGAGATGAAACGATTAGCTCAGGACAGGGAGGCATGGAGAGCTGCATCAAACCAGTCAAAAGACTGAAGACTCAAACAACTAAACCTATGTTACAAATAGTCTACAATTTGTTTGCAATGGCAGCTGGTTGGGATGTTTCTTGTGAGTCTCTGATAAATATGCTGTCAACAGCTGAAGATTTATTTCCCTTCCTACATGTTATATCATTAGCATTTTTCCAACGGACCATAGGGTTATTGGAGTTTGACATAATTTGTTTGGAATAGTACCTTTCATTTGCTATTTTAACAAGCCTGTTCATTCAGTTTCTGTACAATTTATGTTTATTAACAGTTTCTGGGACCTCATCACTGTTTGAAGACCTCTCCCTTTGTTTAACAATTTTCTGATGTAATTTAACTCTTATTCTATTAGAAGTTAAAATTCCAGAGTTGATCACATGGAGTAATTTTTTAAAATTTTTATCTTACCTTAATTATGGTAGTAGAGTGTTCAGAGATATATTTAGTCAGTAATTTAATGAAACCATCGGCTGCTTTGTTAGCATCATGTTCAGTTATGATAGATTCCCAAGTTTCTTAGCTAAGGACATTTTTAGAGTTTCATAATTTATTCTAACATTGTTCAAAGTATTTTCTCCTGTTTGTGGAGTGAATTTTTGGGACGTATTTTGTATGAGAAATGTAGGACAGTGATCTGTGATACTGGTATGCAGTACAAATGGGTCAAAGTTGCTGTTTCTGTGGGATTTAACAAGCATGTGATCGATACATTTTCTGGATTTTGGGGTTATTCTAGTTGTGAGTTTATGTACGAAATGAAACCATTTGCATGTAATACATTCAAATACTCATTTTTAATATTTTGAGCATATTGCCTTGTAGGATTTAAAATATCAATATTTATATCTCCTATTAATATACTGTGTGCAGCTGTGGCCTAGTGCTGGAGAGTATTTCTTAGTTCTTCTATGAATTTCTTTGGGCTTGTGGAGGGTGATCTGTATATAGCAAGTATCAAGTAACTTTCTTTATTATATCTGAAGGTGAGTAGGCTAGCATTTGCAGCTTTCAGTGTTTTTACAGTAGATATTGTAATATTTTGTATGAGGTTTTCATGCACATACATCTTTATGCTGTCATGGGTAGAATTTTGAGGTGGTATGAAATACTCATTATATCATAAAATAACAAATGATATATCCTCAATGAGCTGAGGTTCAGACAGTATAATGACATCTGGTTTATGATCAAGTTGATCGAGCATAACTAGTGAACCGTATTCTTCCATTTGTAGTCATTTCCCCCTTTTTTCTTTTCTTCTGCGTGTCAATTATCGGAGTTGTTCTCTTTTCTTCTTGGTTGTTACTGGCCAGGATAACCGAGCAGATCAGTGGGCATTTCTATAATTGCTGATCAAGGTTCGTTATAGTAACGATTAGTCGCACCTCTTCCCTTTTTGCTTCTCCTTTTCGGTTACCAGTGACAACCCCTGTTTGTCTCTGGACAGTTTTCTGTTTTTCTCTCCTATGAAGGATCCAATATTTTTGAGCTCCCGCTCTCGTTTTCGAGATGCCGGTTCTCCGTTTATCTTTTTATCCTTTTTTGTGTTTTATAATAGGCGCGCGTAGTGACGTAGATTTAGTTTATTAATCGTAATTCTGTGATGCCCGACAGTACTGATTCCATCAAGGTAAGTCACGACATACTTCCCTAGCGTGTGTGAGTGCATATTTGTGTTTTTATGTAATACTATGGTGTCTCGCCTATTTAGTATGTCCATAGTGTGTTTGTTTGTTTGTTTGTTTGTTTCCGTTACCTTTATCTTCTTACCTTTGTCCCTTTTGTGTGGGTATTTTGGTCTGAGTTTACTGTGTGGTGCCTTAGCCCAAAGTAAGACATATACCTTACGCCACTTACCTTATTTGTGCCTTCATTATCTTAAGATTGTGTCTTTTCACGCAAGTCTACGAGTTTACCTTATTCCCTTTATCGTGACTTATTTTGATGTATATATTTTGTTTTGTGTTGTGATACCTTTCTCGTAATTATTTTTAATCTCGGTTACTAGCCCCTTTTTATGTTTGGTTATTTACGTCAGATCTACGCGTGCTTTTATTAAAACTCCGTCCTTTTCGAAATCCCCCACCTCCTCTGTTCTTTCCGGGCTATTAGGGTTACCGTTCGCTACTTTGACGGTAGGCCCATTTTTCCTGACTCTCTTGTCTAGTCCTTTTAATCTTCATTTTTCACAATGTAATTTTACTCTTTATGAGTATACTTTTCCCAAATGTGTTCTCCCCTTTACCGTTACCTCCTATCGATCATGACATTTATGTTTCGGTCCTTTTGTCCATTATTTTACCTAATATCACATGTTTGACGTCCACTTAACCTCATTCATAGCATGCAATGCTTCCTCGTCATTCCTTGATGTTATCTCTTTGGTAAATACATTACCTCTCCATTGCTTATGCGTCGTGTCTGAGTACTTTATTTCGTACGATGTTTGGTTCGTTATCTTTATGCAACTAGGCTAGGCCCATGGTTCTTTATAATTATGGCATTCGAATTGAACTTGCATTCACAGCGATGTGAATGTACGTTCAGTCCACGCCTCTGAGACAATTCTCCTTTCATTCTCCTAGTCCTGTTTCATGAGCCCAGCGCAAGACTAATAGGTGCACGTTTTCACTGCTGCAACATCTTCAAGAAAGTGAGGATCCTTACCAATAGTAAACAAAGGTTGTCACAAATGGTAGGCAGAGCGATGGTCTCTATTCGAAACTATCTCTCTACACGTAACTACACCTAGTTTAAATTCTGAAATGAAAATGGAGAACTGCCTAGGCCTGTAAGTACGTCCATATGTTTGTGTAAGTTGGCAAGAGGCAACTATATTGCTTGTATTTTGTTTTTCATGTGTCGAGAATTCAAAGATGGCAGCTGATTATTGTGGAAGAAAAAAATCAATTGTAAGGATCTTATAAAGTTCATGAAGATATTTATCCATGTGATAATCTTTAACCCGTGGTACACAGTCTGGACATTGAAGTAAGGTAAGGTCTGTATTAGGTATCTTTCTGTGCATCCTCTGCAGTTGTGATGGCGAGCATGGATAGTAACGTCAAATGTGAAATCGATTCACCTATTAACAGTGAAGTGGCGCATACATCTATTCCCAAAGCCTCGACGAAACTTGAATGGTTGGAATTTGACCCTTTATTATCCACATTCCCTATTCCTGATGCCCGTAATTTAAGCTTTCACAGTGGAAGTGTCGCATATATTGTAGGGTACCTGTGAGGGTAGCCTCTACAAAGTGTATTGAAAGGGGGATGAAAGGAGAGTAGCTCAAGGCTGCCGGGGCTCTGGTGTAAAAAGATGTAGGATGAATGGGTTCGGGCGTGAATGCAGCTCGACGGGAGAACACCCAAATGTACAGGCTGCTTGGGTAGTTCTAAGGGATGGCTACAAGGGGTAATTTACTAGGTGCTTGCAGGAGTAGCTACGCGACTGCTTGGATTCCTGCTGATGTTAGCTGACTGGTCGTGCTCCTAATGGGTATCGCGCACGCAGGCAATGCAAGGTGACGCCTGTGGCTGACTACAGCAACAAATAAACAATTACCTAAATACTAATTTAGGATCCTACAGGGAAGTGATTTAAGGGGATAGGTTCTTATTAACTAATTAAATAAATGAATTAAAAGACCAGTTAACTTATGGATTCTACTCTTTAATCCGTACTCCTGAAGTGGAGTACAATGAAATTATGCAGAGCAGATACTCGTGATCTTTTTACAATAATAGGGGGATGTTGTACGTGTTGGTGTTATAGTGTGTGTAGGTTTACTAGACACTCACCTATCTGGATGCGGCAGCTACAAGCAGCGTCTCAGCACCTAATAGCACTTGTGGAAGACTGACCCCGGCTCACCTCTCCTTCGGTGTTTTATAGAACCCGCTTGCCGAGTTAGCATTAGTTGCGGATTCTATAGGAAGTGAGGTGCTTGGCCTGGGTCATCGGAGGTCGTTTCTATGCACTAGGCCTGGCCTTGGTATGAGCTTATGCGACGTATGCCGCAGGCATCCGTGTGAAATTAGATGTATAATTTATAGTTGTAGGTTTGTAGTTAATATAATTTATAGTTATAGGGAAGGGATGGGAATGCATCCCTCGGATGCAATAACTCCTTCGACGGAGCTAGTCATCGACCTCGATGACGGGACGAGACTAGACCGTACGGGTAGTTTATGTAGCATATAGTGGTATAGGGACATCTTCTTCTTTCTTGACATCTTGGTTCTTCTTTGCTTCTCTTCGGCTCTTCTTTTGATGTATGATAAGCTGTTGCCCAGAATGTGGGGGCGTTGTTGGGGGTATGTGTGGGGTGGGTGACAGAAACTAAGATGTTGGAAGTGGAGTAGCGTGTGTTATCTGATATAGGAGTATGTGGATGCCAGCGTGCAGTGCCCAGTGCATAGTGTCTGGTAGAGACGTCAGTGTCAGCGTCAGATTCGTGCCTAGCGAGCAAGTGTAGGTGTTGATGTGTGAGGGGGGGGGAATAATACTTTTACATAGTCATTTGTACCATCAAGAAATTAGTTAACAATGTTTGAAACAAAAAATACATATATCGGTATAATCCCTTGTACAATATTAAGCCTGGAGAACATCATTATCATCATACATTATCATTAGCACACGCATGAACACAAGTATTATTATGGACCAGCTCAAGGGGTAAACAGCTGCAGGGCCTAGCTTACCCTTGGTCGATATACCTAGATGTGCTGAAAAAGTGCCCTTGAGTGGCGATAAAACATATAGAAACAAATAAATGAAAAGAACAGAAAGAATAGGGGAAAAGAAAAATGAGTGCCTCTGTGTTTTCGTTAAGGGGGTAAGAAAAAATGGTTTTATAGTGTGGGGGGAAAGGAGGCACCCGTACAACTGGTAATTTTAGAAGGACCGAAAGGAAAAAAGTAAATTGTGGCTTTACAAATACATCCAAAAAAAAACATAAACAAATAAATAAACCCTCTCTCTTGCTCTTTCTCTCTCATACTCTCTCTGCTTTGCATCTATGCCGTATCATCAACTTTATACCTTACAATGGACTCCACTCATGGGTACATTTGATAATTAAATCTTAAATTCGTTATTTCATATGTCTTCGTGTTTCTTTATTATTTATTCATTATTTCATATGTCTTCGTGTTTCTTTATTCTTTATTCATTATTTCATATTGAACCCTTTACCCTATGTTGGTTAAATGATTCTACTTTTTATTTCTTCAATTAATATATATTTCAACCAGCATCATGAAAGTAGCCAGACAGTGATGAGGAAATTTCAAGCATTTGTTGGAGACAGTAGGGACATACCTGCATCAGTTTAACAAAAGGCTAAATACTTGAGCTATGAAAAGAAATAGCATAGCTATGTATCACGAGGACAGGTGTGGCTACCTCAATTTTAGAAGCGACGCGCGGTGAGACATGGTTCTGGTATGTTCATTGTGATATTCGCGCCTAGAAGAAATATGATGCAGTAACGTGAATGGCTGATGAAGAAAATAGACACTCCCAAGACGCCAAGATCTACTAGAAACCGCCAAATTATTAGAAATGGAGAACCAATGAGAAGAGAATGCCTACTTGCGCGCCAACTCCGGCTGGGGGTACGCGGCGGCTAGTATTCACGCGGGAAAGCGCCTAGACAAAATCTCTACGATCGATTCTAGGATTAATGGGCATATTCTTGACCTGTGCAATATTACGAGTTCAGCGATATTTATTTCATTCCTGTACCACATTTATTTCGAGAAATTTTTACATAAAATCCCCCTCCATCTAGACCCAAGGGCCAGTTCATTTATAAGTGTGTCGAAGAGCCAAGACATTGACTTTTATTTGGTGCGTCTACGGACGTAGACTATTATTCTGTTCGTCTGAGGACGTAGACTTTATTTCCGTGTGTCGAGGACACAAGACTTTGATTTTTATTCCGTGTCACAAGGACACAAGATATTCATTGTAAAGTGTTAAATTCAGTGATAGATAGTCATAGTACTATAGTTATAGGGACAGTATCGTCGATAATTCGCCAACGAACAGTGACAGGGAAAATAGTACCTGAACAAGCGAATTTAGTAGTCAGACATAAAGTGTATAATAACCTAATTTTTGTATCAGCGCAAGGATGACATCGATGAATGCAGAGGAAGTTTGGAATTCTCAACACTCCGTCCAGATGGCTGATATGAGATAAAGAATCATCCAGTTGGGGAATGGCGTCTGATGTTCTTTGACGGGTGGCTACAAAAGAGATGAGTACATAATAATATTTTATTATTTGTTAAATTAACTTATGGTTTATGGGACATATTTTTGTAAATACTTTGCTTGTGTGATTAATGTAGTATATTTAGTTTTGATCTGACACACTTTTGTTTGGAAGCAGCTCGCACAATTGTAGTTTTTGGAAGGTTCTTTTCTTTGTGTTGTGTTAACTAACGTATCTATGTGAACGGCCGTGTTCGCCTATGTTACGAAGTGCGGTTAAAAACGTCTCTCGGAGATATGTCGTGTTTCAGAAGTAGGACTGAATTAATATAATTATATAGTAGATTGGAGGGTAATTAAAATTTTGTTGAGATTTATTATTGATCAGATTCAGTGTGATCATTGCCTTTGGAGCAATGTAATTTGTGACGAAGAGTATTCAGCTCTATCGTAAGTTTTAAATATTGTGTTAAATGTTTGCGAGCTCTAATTCAGCAGACCCGTGTGAAAGGCGTTATGTCAGTCCCAGATGTGTGTATTGTGAGTATATATTTTGTGGTATTACAAGCGGGAATTTCAGCAGAGACTGATTTCTGTCAGCTTGGTACCAGATTCATATTGTATCCTTGCGAGGACAATTATGGATATGTGATTATTGTCCGACCATATGTTGAGTTGGAGGAGATGTTAGTTGCTGTTGATTCCTTGAGATAACAGTCCAGCTGGTCGGCTATTTATATACGCTGGAAAGGGGACATGACAGGTATTGAGGAAAGGGTGAGTTGTGGTCACAAGGGCTGGCTGAGTTTCGCAAGCAAGCTCATCATTAGTGGAGTGCACGTCTGGCTCCCAATTACTTGAAAATAAATATAAATGTGAGAAACTGATCAATGGTAAAATTGTTTGAATAAATGGGAGTTGCCTACGAAACACGATAACCTTCGAAGCGTTTCCTTAACATGCAATTTTGTTAATATAAAGTAATCTTAACCACTCAGGTTGTTTGTTGTTGTTGGTTTATTCTATGTTTATTTTCCATGTCAGTGACCCGTGAGTCACGTGCGGCGCTGTTTTTCCTTGTTGTTGAGTATCTGGCCATTGTGGCAGCTCATTTGGTTAAGTGTGTCACCACACTAATAAGGGTCTCAGAGAGATGCCTGTAAATAGTAGAGTTGTAATATGTGTGTCAGAGTTAGATTTAAGGATTTTTATTAATGTTATGCCCATATCCATAAACGTTAATTTACGAGATGATTATTCGTGAGCACCGTGGCTGTTAACCCGTTGTGAACGAACGATCATCCAAGTACTCATTTCTCGTAGATAGTCATCACGCGAACATAAATTCATATGCAAGATAGTGGAACTTGGATCCACATTTTATTAGAAAAGGGGAGATCTGTCTGACTCCTCAAAGTGATAAATATTCCTGTCAGGGGAAAATTCAGGGAGGATTTTGTTTATTATTGTTTGTTTTATTCTTTTGTGCACAAATTAGTTATTAAATCTTGTTATTATCTTACGTTTTGTCTCCTTTCTTTCTTAATTATAGTTTTTATCCTATAACCCTTGCCTCAGAAAAGCACGTAGTTTGGCGGACGTAAATACTACACTATGAACTGAACGCGACCCCTTGATCAAGATTCTTGCATAAAACACTGCTATTCTGAAGGGTTCATAGGTGAAAACTGGCGGCCAACGGTGGGGCTATTCACTGTGGTGTAACGGGGAGATTACACATGTCAATAGTGGCGTATTTGAGTAAAACTGGCATGCCGCAAGTGCAGGCAAATATGACAGTATTTAATCACCGGGAAGTGATATTTTATTAAAAGTAGTTGAGGCGAAGTGGATACTGCCAAATGTGTGAAAGATAAATTAAAATCAGGAGTTTGCAAAGTAAAATACGGTTCACGTTGTTGTCTTTTAAATTAAAGTAAAATTAAGATGTGATACCGGGCGCCCAATGATAAAGTTAAAACTAGATTTGTGTAGAAAGTCAAACTCATGGAAATATTAGGAGGTTGTAGCCTAAAATGACAATTAATACTTTGTTAATTAGTCAGTGTTAATATCAGATCAGGATAACTGTTTAATGACTAAATATGTGCTTGGGTTTAAAATTAAATTGAGTAAAACTAGAACTACTCAGAGATGCAATCAACTAATGGGATTAAAGGTAAAAATAAATGAACTGAGTAGGATAAAGAAATTAAATGTGCATTGGATTTATGTGCGTGTCAAAGGGCATTGGCGTATGCCATTTCCCATATGTCTCATATAAATTATAAAACATGGCAACGGTGGCGCAGATCCAGGAGATCATTGAAAGTGCAGCGAGGAAAACGCAGGAATTGTTGGATACTAAACTAGCTGAACAAAGTGAACAATTACACAATAAACTATCAGAACAGAGTCAATCTATAAACACTAGTATTTCAGAACAAAGTGAGTCCATAAAGAAATTATCTGAGCAGAGTGAATCGCTGAAAATTAAACTGTCAGAACAAAGTGAATCGCTAAATACGAAAATGTCAGAACAAAGTAAATCGCTAAATACTAAACTGTTAGAACAAAGTGAATCATTGCGGACACAGTTAAATAACAGTAGAATTGAGCAAAATGAATATCAGGCGGAACAAGCTAGGTTATTAAAGAGTGAAATTAATGACACTATAAATTCACAGTTAGAGGCGCAAAATATTAAAAACACGAACCAATTAGCTTCGTTAACCGCAGAGATGAAAGAGCACACAAACCAACAGATGGTATTACTGGCCCGTGATGTAAGCAAAAATAATGAGAAACAATTAGAGCAGATTGAAAAAATGGAGAGTATTTTTGATAAAAAACTTAGCATTCTCGATGAAACGGTGTTAGCCAAATTAGAGCAGATTGAAATAGCATGCACAATGAATACAAGCGAGGTCAAAATAGCTCAGGATAAGTTGGAAGGACGGTTTAAGGAGATGGAGAAAAGTGGCAGGGTCATTCAACAACAAATATCAGCAGTAGATGAGAACATATCAGGCATAATTAAAGATATGGACCGTCTAGAGATAAAATCAGCGGAACAGTGGAAAAGCCTAGAAACGGAACAAGAACAATTTAAGAGTACATTAGACGAAAGGCTAAGCCAGATAGAAAATAATCAGGATGAAAATAAGAGCCAGATTGAAGAAAAAATAAGCACGATTAAAGAACAGATCAGGAAAGATTGGAAGAAAATGAATATTGATTCTAGAGAGGAAATATCCACCATTCTTAAAACAGTAGGCGAAAACCACACGCGTATTCAAGCTTTGGAGCAAGAGGTAAAAAATAAACTTAAAGAGCAGACAGACAGGATCATTAAAGCCGAACTCCGCTCATTAGAACAATCATCTATATTTAAAACGGGAGCATTGAAAGACAAGCCGGATGACTCACATAGTCCCCAACCCAGTATAGCAGGAAGTCAGACTCAAGCAGAGAGCCCATTAACAACAAACACGGAAGGATTTCGCAAGAACGTAGATAGGAGCTCAACACCACAGGACGGTCATCAGCCCACACAACTTATTCAAGTAATTCGCTCAAATGACTACAAGCCGCAGAAATACACCGAAAATTCAGGGGTAACACCTAAGGCCTTTATCAAAGAGATTGAAGACCACTTTAATGACACTGGCGTACCTGAAGCACGTAGATTGAGAATGATGGAGAGATTTTTATCAGGGAATGTTCTCACCTGGTTTTTAAGTTTCAAATATACATTTGGAACCATGTCAGACTTTAATTTAGCGTTTCTGCGCAAATACTGGTCTCCCGCCATACAACAGAGTTTAAGAATGGAGCTTTACTCTAGAAAATACCAAACTACCCAGCAGACGAAATACTCAGATTTCTTTAACATGCAAATGCTAAAATTTCGCGACCTAGATTACCCATTAAACGAAGCAGATTTGGTGATGACAATAGCAAGGCAAATGCCAGTTAATGTACAGCAAGTACTAGTCGCAGCAAACGTTAGTACGGCCCTACATGCGGAGCAGATATTACGGCAAATAGATGAGACCACATCTCATAGTCATTTTAGAGGAGGAAGACAGCTGGAGTTAGTCAACACCACAGAGGTCGTAAAAACAAAACAAGGAAATACTAAAACGCAGGGTACTAATACAAGCACCTCCACACCTAGGCGAAACCAGGAAGAAGGGGAAAACAGACCATATCAGCGTAACGAAAATCACTACAACAATAGATACCAGGGCAACAATAGATACCAACAGAGAGGATATCAACAATGGCGTGATAATCGAAGGAATGACAGGCCTTATGGAAGATACGGTGATTACAATGCCAATCAACGATGGAAAGGAAGGAGAGATCAAAATCAAGGAGATCAACGTAACTATCGAGATGACTGGGATGATAGGCACGCTCAATCACAAAATTACTTAGAGGAGTTACACGCTAATCAAGGTGGAGAACTAGGAAGATGGGAAAAGGCCATTGGGAACAGAAAGAACCCAGATACACATACTGAGGAAGCTGGAAGTCTACTGAGACAAGAGGAATATCAAGGACATGAGCGACAGAAGGATGATGGGAGTCGAAATGGAGCTAAAAAAAATGTTAATTTTGGATCAAGGAGACAGTCTCCAGACACAACAGTCGGAAGTTGAAGATGGATGGATAGTATCGAACATACAAGAATGGATTGCTTTACCAGAAGACTGCCTGGAGGAGATGGTGAAACCACGGAACGATGAAATTAGGCAATTACCCATTATTTACGCAAGGATTGGTGGAATTAATATAAGATGTTTATTGGATACGGGGTCACAGATCAGTCAAGTATCGGAGGCCTTGGTTCGAGAGTTGGGACGGACTCAGAATATTCCTGTAATTCCGGTACCACAGCTTAAAGTGAGGGGTGTTATTCCTGAACGCACCGTCACTTGTAAACGTCAGGCATACTTAGAGCTGAACATATTGGAACATACTTTTGGGCAAACATTCATTATCATGGCAAAGATGAATTTCAATATAATTCTTGGTGCAAATTTCATTTGTGACTATCAAGCAGTGATAGATTTACACAAGAATACAGTCAGTTTTAGAGAATATGACCAGCTGAAAAACGTGGGATTGCATAAGGATGAAATCACTACCGGAAGAGATGTAAATTCTTGGGCATTGGAAGCAATATCAGAAGAGACGGAAGAGGAGGTACGAAAGGCAGAAGATAACATCGTAGAAGGGGCTGTTGTGGAACTAGATGAGGAGATAGAATCCCAGGAGATATGGTCTTTATTAACAGAAGGAGATGACAGCGATGCACAATTTGAAGAGTTACTACAGGAGCGGCTCAATGACATTCAACTTGGGGGTGAACACAGAAAACAGTTGGAAGAGATTTTAAGGAAGCACAAAACAGTATTTGATACAGTACCTGGGAAAATATTAAATTTCAAGTACTCTATGCAAGTCGAGGACTGGTCACCTTTCAAAAGCAGATTGTACCCAATTCCTGAAAAGTATCGTGGTCAAGTTAAAATCATTATAGATGAGATGTTAGAAGCTGGAGTGATAAGGAAGACACCTACACCTTATCCAAATGCGATTTTGGCAGTCACAAAACCAAATGGATCTATTAGACTTTGTTTAGATGCCAGAAATCTCAACATGAGACTCATTTTTCCTGAGTATGACAGAGCGCCAATTATCAGAGACGTATTAAAAGGCTTTAAAAACAAGAGCATTTATTCATCAGTCGATCTGACGAGCTCGTTCCACCATCTTGAATTGGATGAGAAGTCACAGCTTCTAACTGGCTTCTTATTCGATAACCAGACATATTGTTTCGTCAGAATGCCTTTTGGAGTCAAAACAGCGGGCTGTGCTTTAATCCGAGCACTGGACCGGAACCTAACCGAGGAAGTAAAGGAGATGACGGTGCGATACATTGACGACATTCTGTTGGCATCCGACAACATTGAAACTCACATGGAAAATTTAGATAAAGTATTGGGCAACTTGAATGCATCGAATTTCAAAGTAAACCTGAAGAAATCGCATTTCTTCAAGAGCGAGATCTTATATTTGGGTCTCGTCATTGACAAGGAGGGAGTGAAGCCAAACCCAGCTAAGATTGAAGCGATAAAGAATTTCCCTACACCAACGAGAGTCAAGCACATTCGGGCTTTCTTAGGCGTAACGGGATTCTTTAAAGAAAACTGTCCAGGTTATACAGAGACTGTAGCTCCAATGCAAGAAATGTTAAAGAAAAATAACAAATGGTCATGGAACGCGGAATGTGAGAAGGCATTCCAAGCAACAAAACAGCTAGTAGAAAACTGCATTAAATTAGGATATCCAGATTTCAAGCTCAAATTTATAATCCAAGCGGATGCTTCACTAATTGGGATATGTGCTATGCTCTACCAAGAGGATCCAGCTAACCTGCAGCACAAAACATATTTGGCATTTGTCAGCCGGAAATTGCGTAAGCACGAGCGAAATTATACTGTAACCGAGCTAGAATTGCTGGCCATCCTTCATGCGCTCCAACAATGGAAACGAATAATCTATGGTTACCCGATTGTTGTCAGAACTGACCACAAGGCACTAACATTCTTGTTTAAGACGTCAATGGCAAGCGAACGTGTGACACGTTGGTCTATATACATTCAGCAGTTCAGCATTGAAATTGAACATTGTCCAGGGAAGATGAACGTGATACCGGATGCACTCAGCAGGAACCCAGAGCCTGATAATGAAGAAACAGCGATGGTACAACACTTGGAATTAACACCGAAGGACCGGGAATTCTTGGAGGAGTTACGTGAGATACAGTGAGAACAGGAAGCGGAACCATGGATGATGCTATTAATTAAATACTTCAAAAAGCAACTACCTACAGGAACACCTGCATTTCGAGAAGCGAAAGCCAAAGAAGGAAGATATGTTTATGTCAACAATTTGCTGCACAAATGGGTAGATAATGACCACACCAAGTTACGCATATTAGTACCTGCATCGTTACAACGAGGATTGACATGGCATACGCACGAAAGTTACGGTCACGTGGGCTTAGACAAGTGCGAAGCAACAATAGGAGAGACATTTACATGGCCACGTATGAGAACAACTATATGTGACGTCATTACAACTTGTGACCCGTGTCAGAGGACAAAGCCAAATAATTATTTACTGAGGCAATATCCTAGACCATTGCTACCTCAAAAACCATGTGAGCTACTGGCGGTGGACTGTCTTGGTCCAATTCCGAAGGGAAGGAGAGGTTGCCGTCATTTGCTAGTGTGCATTGATGTATTTTCTAAGTTTGTAGTACTATGCCCTATTCAGAAAACCACATCGAAGCAGGTACTCAGTCGCATTCGTAATAGAGTTATTCCAACCCTTGGAAAACCAGAGTTTATATTATCAGATCACGGCAGTTATTTCACAAGCGCCGAATTCAAGAAAGGAATGGAAGACATGGGTATGAAACATGTTTTAAGCAGTATCCGACATGCCCAAGCTAATCCAAGCGAGAGAGTAATTAAATGTGTAACTGCATATTTGAGGATCTTCATTCCGAACGAACACCACAAATGGGTCGATAAAATTAAGGACGTAGAGACATGCATGAATTCTACCAGGCACGAGTCAACAGGACAAATCCCTATGGTCCTACACAAAAACGAGTATCCAGTAAGAACGTGGAAAAGCATCATTAACTGTCCACAAGATCCCATGATAGCACCAGACCTGCGAATTGAAAGAACGAGAGCATACATGAGAAAACAAGCAGACCGCAGATTACGGCGAGTAAGAAATAAGAGGTTTCACGGTGATCTTGAAGTCGACCAGCTCGTTTTGGTAAAACGACCTGCTACATCGGACCAGAAAAGAAAATCTTTAGTAAGTTCTGCGAGAAATTCATAGGACCCTATTCTATCGTAAGAAACCTTGGAAATAATGCTTACAGAGTGAAAGAATTAAGCGCAGGAACAATGTCAGTTTACAACGCTGCCAACCTAAAGAAATATCGTCGAAGTGAACCATGGTAGCGCCGAAATAATGACGCTGTTTGAATATACGGACGTCCTACTATCAACAAAGTCAACGGGGAGCAGTTGAGTACGGCACGTGATGAAGGAGGAAGTAGAGTGTTGTTGACAAATATTAACGAGGCGAGTAACGTGTTGCCGCAGGCATCCGAGCGTCACGCAAGATTGGAAGGGGAAGATACAAGCAGGATATGAAAACGAGTAAATGCCATTGAAGACAGGAGCGCCTAGACCAAGTAAGAAAAGGGGTGATTCTGGAAATAAAACAAATTGGCCTACGGAAGTATTGTTAAATTGTCGACTTTATTCCTAAGTTCGAAATTTTGTGAGTGGGAGAGTTGTGAACCCTTTACCCTATGTTGGTTAAATGATTCTACTTTTTATTTCTTCAATTAATATATATTTCAACCAGCATCATGAAAGTAGCCAGACAGTGATGAGGAAATTTCAAGCATTTGTTGGAGACAGTAGGGACATACCTGCATCAGTTTAACAAAAGGCTAAATACTTGAGCTATGAAAAGAAATAGCATAGCTATGTATCACGAGGACAGGTGTGGCTACCTCAATTTTAGAAGCGACGCGCGGTGAGACATGGTTCTGGTATGTTCATTGTGATATTCGCGCCTAGAAGAAATATGATGCAGTAACGTGAATGGCTGATGAAGAAAATAGACACTCCCAAGACGCCAAGATCTACTAGAAACCGCCAAATTATTAGAAATGGAGAACCAATGAGAAGAGAATGCCTACTTGCGCGCCAACTCCGGCTGGGGTACGCGGCGGCTAGTATTCACGCGGGAAAGCGCCTAGACAAAATCTCTACGATCGATTCTAGGATTAATGGGCATATTCTTGACCTGTGCAATATTACGAGTTCAGCGATATTTATTTCATTCCTGTACCACATTTATTTCGAGAAATTTTTACATAAAATCCCCCTCCATCTAGACCCAAGGGCCAGTTCATTTATAAGTGTGTCGAAGAGCCAAGACATTGACTTTTATTTGGTGCGTCTACGGACGTAGACTATTATTCTGTTCGTCTGAGGACGTAGACTTTATTTCCGTGTGTCGAGGACACAAGACTTTGATTTTTATTCCGTGTCACAAGGACACAAGATATTCATTGTAAAGTGTTAAATTCAGTGATAGATAGTCATAGTACTATAGTTATAGGGACAGTATCGTCGATAATTCGCCAACGAACAGTGACAGGGAAAATAGTACCTGAACAAGCGAATTTAGTAGTCAGACATAAAGTGTATAATAACCTAATTTTTGTATCAGCGCAAGGATGACATCGATGAATGCAGAGGAAGTTTGGAATTCTCAACACTCCGTCCAGATGGCTGATATGAGATAAAGAATCATCCAGTTGGGGAATGGCGTCTGATGTTCTTTGACGGGTGGCTACAAAAGAGATGAGTACATAATAATATTTTATTATTTGTTAAATTAACTTATGGTTTATGGGACATATTTTTGTAAATACTTTGCTTGTGTGATTAATGTAGTATATTTAGTTTTGATCTGACACACTTTTGTTTGGAAGCAGCTCGCACAATTGTAGTTTTTGGAAGGTTCTTTTCTTTGTGTTGTGTTAACTAACGTATCTATGTGAACGGCCGTGTTCGCCTATGTTACGAAGTGCGGTTAAAAACGTCTCTCGGAGATATGTCGTGTTTCAGAAGTAGGACTGAATTAATATAATTATATAGTAGATTGGAGGGTAATTAAAATTTTGTTGAGATTTATTATTGATCAGATTCAGTGTGATCATTGCCTTTGGAGCAATGTAATTTGTGACGAAGAGTATTCAGCTCTATCGTAAGTTTTAAATATTGTGTTAAATGTTTGCGAGCTCTAATTCAGCAGACCCGTGTGAAAGGCGTTATGTCAGTCCCAGATGTGTGTATTGTGAGTATATATTTTGTGGTATTACAAGCGGGAATTTCAGCAGAGACTGATTTCTGTCAGCTTGGTACCAGATTCATATTGTATCCTTGCGAGGACAATTATGGATATGTGATTATTGTCTGACCATATGTTGAGTTGGAGGAGATGTTAGTTGCTGTTGATTCCTTGAGATAACAGTCCAGCTGGTCGGCTATTTATATACGCTGGAAGGGGGACATGACAGGTATTGAGGAAAGGGTGAGTTGTGGTCACAAGGGCTGGCTGAGTTTCGCAAGCAAGCTCATCATTAGTGGAGTGCACGTCTGGCTCCCAATTACTTGAAAATAAATATAAATGTGAGAAACTGATCAATGGTAAAATTGTTTGAATAAATGGGAGTTGCCTACGAAACACGATAACCTTCGAAGCGTTTCCTTAACATGCAATTTTGTTAATATAAAGTAATCTTAACCACTCAGGTTGTTTGTTGTTGTTGGTTTATTCTATGTTTATTTTCCATGTCAGTGACCCGTGAGTCACGTGCGGCGCTGTTTTTCCTTGTTGTTGAGTATCTGGCCATTGTGGCAGCTCATTTGGTTAAGTGTGTCACCACACTAATAAGGGTCTCAGAGAGATGCCTGTAAATAGTAGAGTTGTAATATGTGTGTCAGAGTTAGATTTAAGGATTTTTATTAATGTTATGCCCATATCCATAAACGTTAATTTACGAGATGATTATTCGTGAGCACCGTGGCTGTTAACCCGTTGTGAACGAACGATCATCCAAGTACTCATTTCTCGTAGATAGTCATCACGCGAACATAAATTCATATGCAAGATAGTGGAACTTGGATCCACATTTTATTAGAAAAGGGGAGATCTGTCTGACTCCTCAAAGTGATAAATATTCCTGTCAGGGGAAAATTCAGGGAGGATTTTGTTTATTATTGTTTGTTTTATTCTTTTGTGCACAAATTAGTTATTAAATCTTGTTATTATCTTACGTTTTGTCTCCTTTCTTTCTTAATTATAGTTTTTATCCTATAACCCTTGCCTCAGAAAAGCACGTAGTTTGGCGGACGTAAATACCACACTATGAACTGAACGCGACCCCTTGATCAAGATTCTTGCATAAAACACTGCTATTCTGAAGGGTTCAATATGTCTTCGTGTTTCCTTATTCTTTATTCATTATTTCATATGTCTTCGTGTTTCTTTATTCTTTATTCATTATTTCATATGTATTCGTGTTTCTTGATTCTTCATGCGTTATCCACCTGTGTTCGTGTACAGGACTTGCTTCCGCAATGAAGCTATTACCTGTTCTTACATACTAAGTAGTGTCGTAAATCGCAAATCGCAGGGGATCTTCCACGGGGGCATGGACAGAGGAGAACATCGGTGCCCATACCTCGGCCCGGGAGATCATATATTCATTATTTCACATGCCTTCGTGTTTCTTTATTCTTTATTCATTATTTCATATGTGTTCGTGTTTCTTTATTCTTTATTCATTATTTCATATGTCTTCGTGTTTCTTTATTCTTTATTCATTATTTCAAATGTCTTCGTGTTTCTTTATTCTTCTTTCGTTATCCACCTGTGTTCGTGTATAGGACTTGCTTCCGCAATGAAGCTATTACGTGTTCTTATATACTAACTAACGTCAAGTAAGGTGGGTCGTCTCTGGATGGAGGATCTATCCTGTCCGATGGGGAGGTGGTCAATCCCCTCACCGGACTATCAAGACTCCATCCGCAGGTCTAACATCGCTGGTTCGACCTTCCGTAGTTCGTCGTCCATGTCCTGTCACGTCAAAGGCTATGCTGTCCCTTTGTCGATGGCAACTCTAACCGTTTACCAATGTGTAAAACAAAAAAACAAGATGTTCAGTAAAGAACATATAGCCTAATTTCTCCTACATGCATGGGTATTGTTATAACTCTTTATCCTTTTCAAGGAGTATAATTGAATATTGGTTGTAGTAGCTTGTTGAAATACAACGTGCTATAGGGATATTAAACATGAATATGAGGTGCCCTTGCTAGTGCTACCTCTGTAAAAAATTTCATTCAATTCGGTTTCACCGTGTTTGAATTGATATGGGGAATGGATTTGCACACATACATGGCCGCTATTTGCAAACTATTGGGTTGATGACCTTGTAGTCAGTCATAAGATGCTTTCCACAAAAAGGCATGTTGTTGCAAAATCTGGTAGAGATCAAATTATTAGGATGGTCGTAATTTGATTTAAGCTTTTAACATTTGGGTGGCCGTCATTCCGTTTCCGTCAAGATGGCGGCGATATAAAACATGACACTGAGGTGCCCTTTGCTAGTGCTACCTCTGTACCAAATTTCGTTCAATTCGGTTTCACCGTGTTTGAATTGATAGGGAGAATCGATTTGCACACATACTTGGCCACCATCTGCAAACTATTGGGCTGATGATCTTGCAGTTCGGCCAGAATATGCTTCCCACATAAAGATGTGTTGTTGCAAAATTTGGTAGAGACTAGATTATTAGGTTGGTCGTAATTACATTTTAGCTTTTTAATATTTGGGTGGCCGCGATTACGTTTACGTCAAGATGGCGGTGATATAAAATATGACACTGAGGTGCCCTTTGCTAGTGCTACCTCTGTACCAAATTTCGTTCCATTCGTTTTCACCGTGTTCGAATTGATAGGGGGAATCGATTTTCACACAAAGATGGCCGCCATCCGCAAAATATTAGGCTAATGACCTAATGGTTTGGTCAAAGGATGCTCCCTCCATAAAGGTATGTTGTTGCAAAATTTGGTAGAGATCGGATGATTAGGTTAATCGTAATTTGATTTAAGCTTTGTACATTTGTGTGGCCGCCATTA
Organism: Meconema thalassinum; assembly: GCA_946902985.2. Lineage (NCBI taxonomy): Eukaryota > Metazoa > Arthropoda > Insecta > Orthoptera > Tettigoniidae > Meconema > Meconema thalassinum. The sequence goes on from OX336392.1 coordinate 474,891,508, forward strand.
CGTTTCTGTCAAGATGGCGGCGATATAAAACATGACACTGAGGTGCCCTTTGCTAGTGCTACCTCTGTACCAAATTTCGTTCCATTCGGTTTCACCATGTTTAAATTAATAGGGCGAATCGATTTTGACACAAAGATGGCCGCCATCCGCAAACTACAGTAGGCTAATGACCTATTAATTTGGTCAAAGGATGCTTCCTCCTTAAAGGTGTGTTGTTGCAAAATTGGGTAGAGATCGGATGATTAGGTTAGTCATAATTTGATTTAAGCTTTGAACATTTGTGTGGCCGCCATTAAGTTTCCGTCAAGATGGCGGAGATATAAAACATGACACTGAGGTGTCCTTTGCTAGTACTACCTCTGTACCAAATTTCGTTCCATTCGGTTTCACCGTGTTCGAATTAATAGGGGGAATCGATTTTCACACAAAGTTGGCCGCCATCCGCAAACGATTAGGTTGATGACCTATTAGTTTGGTCAAAGGATGCTCCCCCATAAAGGTATGTTGTTGCAAAATTTGGTAGAGATCGGATGATTAGGTTAGTCGTAATTTGATTTAAGCTTTGAACATTTGTGTGGCTGCCATTACGTTTCCGTCAAGATGGCGGCGATATAAAACATGAGCCTGATGTGCCCTTTGCTAGTGCTACCTCTGTACCAAATTTCGCTCCATTCGGTGTCACCGTGTTTGAATTAATAGGGGGAATCGATTTTGACATAAAGATGGCCGCCATCAGCAAACTATTAGGCTAGTGACCTATTAATTTGTTCAAAGGATGCTTCCTCCATAGAGGTATGTTGTTGTAAAATTTGGTAGAGATCGGATGATTAGGTTAGTCGTAATTTGATTTAAGCTTTGAACATTTGTGTGGCCGCCATTACGTTTCCGTCAAGATGGCGGCGATATAAAACATGACACTGAGGTGCACTTAGCTAGTACTACCTCTGTACAAAATTTCGTTCCATTCGGATTCACCGTGTTCGAATTAATAGGGGAATCCATTTTCATACAAAGATGGCTGCCATCCGCAAACTATTAGGCTTATGACCTATTAGTTTGGTCAAAGGATTCTCCTACCATAAAGGTATGTTGTTGCAAAATTTGGTAGAGATCGGATGAATAGGTTAGTCGTAATTTGTTTTATGCTTTGAACATTTGTGTGGCCGCCATTACGTTTCGGTCAAGATGGCGGTGATATAAAACATGACACTGAGGTGTCCTTTGCTAGTGCTACCTTTGTACCAAATTTCGTTCAAATCGCGTTCACTGTGTTCGAAATGATAGGGGGGACAGACATTCAGAGTACACACACTCACTCACACACACACACACAGACTCACACACACACATACACACACACACACAGACAGACACACTTTTTTCGCCCTGTGTTGTTCTCATATGTCTACTTTCATTTTTTGCAAAAATCGAAAGTAGGCTAATATGTGGTCACTCTCACAACCTTGACCAGGTGCTTAAACCAAACGGGTATAGTGTATAGCGAGCTATGTTTGTGTGGGGACCAATGTGTGCTTTTGTTACAAGGGTCCGGGGGGGGGGGGAGGGGATGTGGCACGGTGCGCAAACGTTGCGCCTAGCATGTGGACTCCCAGCCAATGCAGTGCATTTTATTTATATTTGTTGTTCTGCTTTTATGTGTACCCCTCGCGTCTCCCATCATTTGTTCTGCTTTTATGTGGAGCTGTTCTACTTTTATGTACCCTGCGCCACTTAGCCTTTGTTCTACTTTTGTGTAGAGCTGTTGTTGGGAAAGGGCTGGATGGCGTTACCGGTGTCTACTGAGTTTAACCCGGCACCTGTCCCCCATTTGTTCTACTTTTGTGTTGAGCTCCTACCATTAGTTCTACTTTTGTGTGGAACTACCCCCTCCGAGCCTCGTTCTACTTTTGTGTGGAACTTGTGTTTAAAGTGTTTGGTGTTTTATTAAGTACTGCGGACACGTTTAGAGAGCAATTGACATACAGGGGAACTGGGGGGAGGAATACTCACCTAGCTTACCTTAAAGTGGCTTAGTAGGCCGCACGCTTGCTGTGTACCGCCTACTGCTGGGCAGCGTTCGGTGGAGATCTTAAACTAGGTTCTAATCTAAAGGGACGGGCTTCTTAATCTAAGCGAAATAAAGAGGTAATCATTAGACTGTTCAAAAAGGGGGTTTATTGCGTAATAGTGGCAATGACAAGAGGGGAGGATGGAAATAATAAACTAGGGGGAAAAAGGAGTCTAGCAGACACGTTATCACTCACCCCACCGTTGATACCGGTCTTATATGATGTTGGTGGCGTTGGGACTCGATATGGGGCATCCCCCATACCAGTCCGGCGTAGCACAACTCCGATAGAGTGTAAGACTGTATCAGCGTCCAAGTAAGAGAGCCGTCAGGTTCCAAGAGCTTAAGAGAGCGGCCAGGTTAGAGTTCCAAGAGAGCGCGCCGCGTGTTCGTACCTCTATTTATAGGTAAAATGTGCATTGTCAGTCCACTCAGCGGTATCTTGGGAGTGTAATGTCCGCTGTGTCCTGTCTAACTGTTTGCTGTTGGACCTTAGGTCTATGACCTACGGCTTACTTCGCAGTCGTGTTGCCATGTCGTTATTCCCGTCTTTTACGTAGTTACTCTGAATTATCTTTTATGTAGGTATAGGCACAGTCCTTTTATAAAGGGCTGGGGCTGTAACAAGTCGCCTCCCTTTTTTAATAATCGACCTCGATTATTGGACTAGACGTGGGGGCGGAAAGTTTTCTTTTCTTCTTTCTTCTTCTCCTTCTTCTTTTTCTTGCCTTTCGTCGATGTGAATTTGCTTTCGATTCGTCGTATCGTCCTTCGTTGCTTCTGGTCTTCTTCGTAGATGGGAGGGTGAGCGAATTTGTGTCGTACTTAGGGTTGGAAGGCGTGGCAAGGGTGTTGGGGTGCTTTGTTTTACAGTCATATCATAGCAGATAGTTCTCTGTATCTGTCTACATCCCATATTGCATTATTGACATAATGTGTATTGCCTATTTGGCAGAGTTGAAACTTGCATAAAAGTATTGACATTGTTTTGTTAAAATTGAAAAAATAAAATAAAAAATGGAATTTCATCGGAGATATAAATTGAAAGAAATGAAGGTGAAAGATATATCGTGAATGGAATCGCATAGGAAATTTACATTATTAGCACGGTACTCGGACCAGTGCGTGACTTGCGTACGACGCCGTCAAGCCGAGCCCTGCCGCGAGGGTGCATGCATAATTGTAATTTTCCTACGATGGAAAATGATGCTGTAAGGAGCTTAAGTAATGGCGAGCCCTCGTGAGCTAGTACGCGACCTCTGTAGCGAGTGTAAATAAAGGGAGTGAAGAAAAAAATAGTGTATCTATGGGCTACTCTAGGCCAAGTGTAGCTGTGAGGGTGCGCTACTATGATTAACCTCCTTACAACGTGGGGATGATAAAAGAAATGAAAATTGTAGAAAGTATCCTAGAAAACGTGAAATTCCGTCAAAGTTACTTGATTATGTGCGTAAAAAAACATGTAGTTATGGTATTAAGAGAGAAAAAATTAACATTGAAGTGTTGGAAAGAACTAGCTGAAGGCTCCTGCCTAAATCGGCTGACAGTCTATTATGGTTTGTAGGTTTTGACTGTTGTTGCTGCCATGCGTGTTGGAACTTTGGTCTTGCGTCACGTTCGTCCGGGGGGCATCCTGCATGAATGGCCTACTGGGGGATTACAGGATTGTACAGCGTATAACTAGTCTGAAATCAGAAATCACTCTTAACGTTTTGTACAGAGGGATTGGTTCACCCTGGTACCGTTAATTTTTTTCTGAAGTTCGTTACGTCGTACGAGGTAGTCTCGTTACTTAATGTCTGCATTATGACATATATACTAATATCCTTATAAACTAACGTGCAATATGTATTCGTTGACATATTGGCCATTGTGGTCATACACTATACCACGTCCTATATGCGTTGTTGTAAAACTACAACATGCTTCCTTAAGCATTTAGCTGCGTAAATACTCTTATATTTCGTAGAACTTGAATCCTTTATATTTGTAAAAAAAACTTTCTTATACATCGACGTAGACCTTTGCTATAGCTGAGAATTAATCCTTAAGTATTACTTTGGCCTTTCTCAGCGTGAGTTAAGCGACGTATTCGCTTCTTAATCTATAGATAAGAAGATTGTAGTTTTACGTGACCGTGAATCTTGTGATTATAAGCCACGGGACCTACTTTTTACGTGGAATCCGAACCACAGGACATGGCATTTCACTTCGAAAATCTCACATGCATTGACCGGGAATCAATCTATAGATATGCAGACATTATGTAATGATACTCGCACTACGTGTACACTCGATCGTTAAGCTCAAATGGATTATCGTTAAAATGGCGACTGTTTCGTCGGGAAGTTATTGAAATTGGAAATTATGTATTGCCTCTACGGGCTAATTTGAAAATTCTGTGCACTGTATAGAACTTCAGGAAATATAAATTAACACGACAATATTATCTGAAAAAAATTACATTTATTATTGACATGTGATAATTGCCAGTAAAAATAACACTGTTAATGGCATGGTATTAAAGACAGGGGTGAAAAAATCTCTTGAAAGGGGGGGGGGGCGATATATATATATATATATATATATATATATATATATATGAAAGGTATTTCTTAAATATTTAAGCTCTCTCTAGAGTGTATCCGCTGACATGATAATTTTTTTTAAAGTGTACCTTTAATGAGGTGGCTACCTTTGCTCCTTAATATAATTAACGGGGTTGTATCTTCAATGAAATGCCTACCTTTGCTCCTTAATAAAACTAATGGGGCTGTATTTTCACTGAAATGGCTACCTTTGCTCCGTAATCAAACTAATGGGGCTGTCTCTTCACTGAAATGGCTACCTTTGCTTCTGAATAAAATTACCGGGGTTGCTCTATATTGAATTACTAATAGTATGCCTGAGTTGCATAGTTTTATTCTTTAATCTATTCTGTTGCCTTCGTGTCGTAGAAAATACGGATGCGTGTTATGATGTATTTTAACCAAGTGGTGTTCAATACGCAGGGTGGTATCGGAACTAAGAGAGCCTAGAAGGACTTCCTTTACCAGTGGACCGGCTAAATACGTAACATGGTATGGGGCATTAAGTACGTATAGTAATCCTAGTGACCGTCCAATTTGCAATGTAGTATCGGTAATCCGAGTGACTACGAATGCAGATTGTGGTATGGAAAAACTACGGTTTCTGTTCAAAACGGCTTAACCAGTTGACCCATACGTATAGTGGTTTGGTTTACTCTTACATAGCCTGCGCTAGGAGTTACCTCCGTATCGAGTGACCTCCCACGCGCATTGCCATCCTTGGTATATGATACATGTGTAAATTGCATCCTTTTTGTGCAAATAATCGTAATACATTGACAAATTATGAATTTATTACAAATAAGCATAATACGTTGAAAAAATTATTAATTCAATTTTACTTATTAGTTTCAGCGTATGTGTAGTTTCCTTTTCAATATTGGTCACTCTTTATATAGAAAATCAGGAAATGTGTCCAGCGGTGTAGGTTTCAAATTACCTACTATGCTATAATATCATAAAACGTGTCACTATCTCCTCATGTTAAACATAATACCAAAGAGATATCGTCTGTTGGCAGACTGTCCGTACTTCGATACAGGACGCATCCCATCGGACGTTAAATCCATGATGTATTAGGTTTATTTTAATATAAATATCTCCTAACATTTTATCAGAATACTGTAAAGGTATCGTCTGTTGGCAGGCTGTCCGTACTTCGATACAGAACGCGTCCCAACGGCCGTTAAATTCATTATGTATTAAGTTTATTTTAATATAAATATCTCCCAACATCTTATCAGAATACTGTAAAGATATCGTCTGTTGGCAGGCTGTTCGTACTTCGATACAGAACGCATCCCAGCGGCCGTTAAATTTACTATGTATTAAGTTTGAATTGACCGCCACAAGGTGTAGACGTGGTGGGACTAATTCCCCGAAAGTATTAGAACGAACGTCATCTACGTGAAAGGGGTGGCTAGTTCCTATCAAAGTTCAGTAGCGTTCTAATATCTAGACTACTTCTTACGTGTTCAGTGGGTTGGCTAGGTCCCTGAATCTGAAATGATAGTCCTCGGTCACCGGTTGTCATTATTATACTGACCAATATATCTGTAACTAATTACTTCCCTCTGGGTGTGACGTTTCTACTTGTAAGCATTTGGCTTGCGTAAATTGCGGGCTTTGGGGCCACGGTGTGGACAATAATCTTATTTATTAATGGCATTTGTTATCAACGTAGGTGTGTTAATATCTCCTTTATCTCTTCCATGCTTCCCTTATCTCAAAGCGAGGTGCACCCTTGGACCTGCTGCAAGATATCAATAACGTCGTGTTGTCGAGGCTGTGCGAACCATTGAGCCAGCTCAAGATATTTATAATATATTTCTTCAACTTGACTTAAAAACACTTAATACTTATTACTAATATACTAACGATGATACTCTTGATAACAATTGCCGTACATTGCGATGTTGCCCTGCTGTGCCCAAGTCCGTGCTTACGCGTGTATGCTATATTGATATCGCCGTCCATTTGTGGGCGTTTTTCATAAATTCCTACTGGATTACTTTCTCACCTATGTTACTTCGTGAGGGAACGGTGTTTTCTTTGCTCACTGAATATTCTGCTTGAAATGTACTACTGGAAAAAGAATTCTACCTTAAGAGTGTACTCTACGCTTACATCTTTAAAATCATTAGTGCGTTTTTCTACTATCGCACGCTTCGCAATACGTGAATGAATGTATGGAAAACAAAAAGAATAAAGGCAAATTTATGCAAAGTCATCTGGCGTGTGAGTGAATAGTGCCAAGAATTGAACTCACGATGTCTGGCTTCCGCTCGAGTGCGTCTGCACGCTGAGCTAGCTAGACAGTGTCGAGTTTAATGTCCTTGCGGCGGACGGTGTGCTCAGCACGTGTCTGCCATATGGCATAGTGGATTGTGTTACAATGGAAAAATAAGCATTTCCTCTGGGGTCGGATTTCATAACAAAAGAGAAACTGTAGTACGTCTTGACTGAATGCGTTTACAAACTAATTAATGCGGCACCTTGCAGAAATGTGATTGCAAGGTCTCCTAACTCTATGTAAGCATGTAGCCAATACTACCTTCCGCTAAGTTATACTAAAATGGATTCAGAAGGAAATATTATAGTCAACAATCATATACAATGTATAGTTGCACTGCTGTAAAAAAATACAGAGTTATTTACTCATGCCAACTTATCCTATGGGATATCACAATCTTATTCCTAATAGAGCTTCATTGTGGGGGGGTTTAATCTGAAATAAGGAGCAATTTTCTGAATAGAGTAGGGTAGTTATCAATACCTCTTCCTACTAGGCTTCCGTTAATATCCCTAGTGACTTATTAGATAGGGGTTGGTAATATTTAAATTGCTTGGCGTAAGAGGTGTTTGTCGCTAAATCTTAACAGGGTAGGGGTGGGGGAATTATAATTACTGTGTAAAATCTCCTCTAAATTAATCTACTAAAAAAAAACTTTCCTGCTCGGGGGGGATTTAAATTGTCTCACTCGCTTCGCTAATGTAATGAGTACAGGGTCGATTGTTGCTAGACTTGTTGTTTAATATGGGGGCGTTTAAAAATGTATTAGTTACTGGGGCGGGTTTGGGTGGGTACCAAAAATAATATTTGATCCGTTCTTCAAAAATTTTTCTTAATTTTGGGTAACTTTTGCTTGGCTAAATAAGAGGGTTTTAGGGACCTTTACCGTAGAAGTGCGTTGTCTGCACTCCCTTAGGCGTTGTCTTGTGACAACGTCACGGTACTCGGCGCGTCCACCATTTTGTTCTGCTTTTATGTGTACCCCTCGCGTCTCCCATCATTTGTTCTGCTTTTATGTGGAGCTGTTCTACTTTTATGTACCCTGCGCCACTTAGCCTTTGTTCTACTATCGTGTAGAGCTGTTGTTGTGAAAGGGCTGGATGGCGTTACCGGTGTCTACTGAGTTTAACCCGGCACCTGTCCCCCATTTGTTCTACTTTTGTGCTGAGCTCCTACCATTAGTTCTACTTTTGTGTGGAACTACCCCCTCCGAGCCTCGTTCTACTTTTGTGTGGAACTTGTGTTTAAAGTGTTTGGTGTTTTATTAAGTACTGCGGACACGTTTAGAGAGCAATTGACATACAGGGGAACTGGTGGGAGGAATACTCACCTAGCTTACCTTAAAGTGGCTTAGTAGGCCGCACGCTTGCTGTGTACCGCCTACTGCTGGGCAGCGTTCGGTGGAGATCTTAAACTAGGTTCTAATCTAAAGGGACGGGCTTCTTAATCTAAGCGAAATAAAGAGGTAATCATTAGACTGTTCAAAAAGGGGGTTTATTGCGTAATAGTGGCAATGACAAGAGGGGAGGATGGAAATAATAAACTAGGGGAAAAAAGGAGTCTAGAAGACACGTTATCACTCACCCCACCGTTGATACCGGTCTTATATGATGTTGGTGGCGTTGGGACTCGATATGGGGCATCCCCCATACCGGTCCGGCGTAGCACAACTCCGATAGAGTGTAAGACTGTATCAGCGTCCAAGTAAGAGAGCCGTCAGGTTCCAAGAGCTTAAGAGAGCGGCCAGGTTAGAGTTCCAAGAGAGCGCGCCGCGTGTTCGTACCTCTATTTATAGGTAAAATGTGCATTGTCAGTCCACTCAGCGGTATCTTGGGAGTGTAATGTCCGCTGTGTCCTGTCTAACTGCTTGCTGTTGGACCTTAGGTCTATGACCTACGGCTTACTTCGCAGTCGTGTTGCCATGTCGTTATTCCCGTCTTTTAAGTAGTTACTCTGAATTATCTTTTATGTAGGTATAGGCACAGTCCTTTTATAACATTGTTCACAGTTAGTAGGTGTGATAGGGATGAGGAAGGTATCGCCCACGTTATAAGGTATGTTGACATGTTATGAATAGTTATTTCAGGGCAATAGGATGGCTAGATTCGTATGATGCATGTGCTGCTAGTAGGATGTAGGAAGTAGTTAAATGGTGAGGAACAATTTACTGGAGGGGTATTAGTTACCTTTATGCAGGAAAAAATATCACATGCGGGTGAAAAATGTAAATAAACATATTGATATCACCATTGTTAGCAGGGGAATGTATTCTACAATCCACTGTTGGCTTTTATTTCCGCAGTGTTCCATCTTAACACTTAGCTAAGAGCGATTTAGCATGGTGCACACCTTTGGTTATTGCATTAATACAAAGTGCCTTGCATGAACAGGTTAATGGGGAAAACGTGTAATATGTATCAGTGTGTACTCTGTGTTAAAAAAAAGGGGGGGGTTGGACGTTGACCTGGTGTCATCGTTTGATCTCGTCTATACTCTGCTGTCGGTGGTGTATGAGAAACCACCTGTACTTATATACTAGAACTTATACACTAAAACTGGTCAGTTTATTATTAATAAATAAGTAATTTCCTATGCTATAAACACTTATTATTACTAACGGGGAAGGGTACAGGAATTTAAGAAGTGATCGATATAATCCGCTAGCGGCATGTTGCTGTCAGCGTCCTTTCAAACTATAACAATGAGTAATATAGAGGCGGGCTGGACCTATATGTAACCAATCCCGAGACAAAAATATAGTGCGTTTAGTGTGAACATTCGCGTTCGAGGATGTCCTATCGTTATCGGCACTGCCGATTGTCATTGTGTGTTGAAAGACAGTTATGGGGGATTGTATGCTACACCTCTGTGTGCCGGGTTGGTCTTAACAAATCGTAACATCTATGTATAAGGCACCTAAAATTCCACCTTTGCGGGCTCGATTGAGTACCGCTCTCCGTGGGTTATATCCATCATTGAGGAGAGGGGGGGGGGGGTATATAGTGTTCAAAACTATTATCCGTCGCTATGTGGATGTATGGAGGGAATAAAAGCATGTTTGACCACCTTAATATGAATATAAATGCGCCTCCTGTTGCAATGGGAAAGAAAATTTCCCAAAAATGTAAGTGTGTGAGCCAATTAACGGTGGGGGTGGGGGGTAAGGGGATTTTGTCGGGGCATATGGCTGGATCCTTGTATTGACCGATTCTGCTCGATCTTGAGCGTACTAAATCGGTATTATAAAATTAGGAATGCTTTGAAAGAAAAATAACAACTGGCGCGGATGTCCATCTAGGGACGTGGATGGGGGAACGCACGTGTTTTCCTATAGCGGAAGGTGTGTCCTGTATAATGGTGTAGGAAAGATCAAGTATTGTCTGAAAAATTATCAAAAATATAAGGGGAATAGCGGACGTAGGCGCTCAGAGTGTGGCATGGAAAACAAAGGCAGTTAGTCGTGAAAAAGACACTCACTGTGTCAGGTAAGGGGTGTGTGCGGAGATGAGTTCCATTACAAGGGCGGGTGCACTGTACTAGGCAGTGCGGGGGAATTAAACATGTGTTTTGGGCGGAATGGCATTTGAATCTGGCGCGTGGATGTGACTGGACGGCCTATGGAAATATAATGGATGGTCGGGTCGAGTATCACTGAGGAGGAGTGACGGCTGAGATAAGACGTGAGTGTGGAGTGTGCGATAATGTTTATCGGTGGGCGTGTAACAACTGAATACGCTGCGCTAATTGGTGACCGCGTACTCTGGGGGATCGGTGACTCGCGCGCTAAGCCGATTGGAGAAGAGCGCTGTGAGTGTGTGTAAAACATGGCGGGTTTTTTGACATTCGGTGAATGAAATGTCAAAACGCACGTGTGGTCTGAGGACACGATTGATGGGACGCGTACGTGAATGTTTCATGCGATATAGCCTGCTGATGACATCACTTGGGTGTGAGGGAATGAATACGAGTAATTATAATGAAAACTTAAAGCAATTCCCTTTTGGGGGAAATATCAGTAGGCCTATGCTGTCATCACCTCGTGTTCAAATGGTGCAAATACAATGGATAACTCTGTCTATCGCCTGTATTGTATTGGTAGCGTACTGAAAATATATTTGATTGCGTGTTGAAGCCCGTCGCGTCTCTATGCGCGGGGGACACGTTGTATGCAGTATGTAGGAAAAGTGTTTCGGTGGTCTAATCCCACTAACTGCGGGAAAATGAAAAAAATGTTATTTGGCTGGGGAATAATTCATTTCGTGGCGTGTATGTGAATGTCGCTTCTTCCCTACTGTCTGTATAGTAGCACAATGGGCTAAAGCTATTGGATAACCTGCATTATGAAAGTGAGATCTGTAACTTGTAGGTCTGTAAATCCATGTGTCGATGTACATATGATGTATTCCTAATGTGTATAAGTTGTTCGTGTATCCAAGTGCATAGTGAGTGTTTTGAAGAAATAAAATCATTGGGCCTTCATTTACCGTTTCCTGTTTAAAAACTGGGCGTTTCCTTCGCCCATGGTGGATAGTTATCCTATATTATGTTTGGGAAAAGACTCTTTAACGTGTAACACGATACTATTCCACAAAACATAGGATATTTATGGACCATGGATGTAGTTGCTGCCTGAAAATATATATATATATATATATATATATATATATATATATATATATATATATATATATCTGGCTGGATATTTATCCTAAACCTCGTTTGGGGGCAAGATTGTTTTAGTGTAAAAATTTACAGTGCTTTAACCCCACAAGATGCAAAATACTTATGAGCCAGAACGTAAATGCAACGCATATATACTGTGCCCAATTAGTCACGGCAGTCTGGCATCGAACTCAGGTCTCATCAGAGAAGACCAGGCACATGGTTATGCCTAGGGTCGAACCATTGGTCTCTAAGGGGGAGCAATTATAGGGAACCCACAGAGCAATGAGAGGTATACTGACATATATTAGTCTAGCGTGATTTCACGATTTATATGTGAAAATCATAGCAATTTAAAGGAGGAATTGTAGCCAAATGCATAGGAAATATACGTTTTCAGAGCATACGAAAACGAGAGAAGGCGAGTTTGGCAGTTTACAAATGACCCTTAGCGAGTGGGCGGAGTAGCCTAGGCGCCAACCACACTACTTACGTCTGGGGCGGAGAGACAGCTCAAAATTAATGACCCGGGTATCCACCATTCGACAACGGGGCAAGCTGCATGCACAAGGAAATTAATTAATTCCAGCTAAATGGAATATTGTAATGCATTGAAATATACACACAGATGAATATATTCACGGAGAAGTAATTTAGGAGTGGTTTTTCACCTAAATTTATGCCTATATCTCAAAATGACCGCATTACAACCTAACTCACGCTCAAGAGCAGGGATATTGTAACCAGCCAGCGGAGAACCCCCACCGTGGCGTCATAACGCGCTGAACTAAGGCAATTAATTGTAATTAATTGGCCGAAGCGATCGCCGGCACGCGAATGTTTTTGAAACCTCCACACCTAAGTAAACAAGATGCAGATGTCATTTCGACTGAAGAGGGATTATTTCAAGAAGGGAGTCGCTCTCACGTGTCCCGTGAACTATTTTGTGCAAGAAACCTTTTTAAGGGGGAGCAGCCCACGCCAAGTCAGTTGAAAGGGTCAGTTGATCTACAGTCGCTCGAGTTGAAAGTTGTTAGTTGACCTACAGCAGTTGGAAGTTAGTCCTTTGTCTACATTCGCTCTGCAGTAAGCACGCCAAGTATTAAAATATCAACGCGCCGCCGTTGAAGTCAATGGAAGCAAGTTATAAGCTTCATAAATAATCATGAAGGGCGTCGAAAGTAAAGTAATCCAGATATTTATCTATTACCTGACGCAGATATAAATTCGCTACAGCGAAAAGGAACTTATAATGTTTTCGAACAGTTCCTATACCAGGAGGTATTGTCAGAATTGTATGACATTATCATCAGGATCACTACAGTGATGGGAGCGTGGAAGTCATTGCCACCTAACCAGGATAGTGAGCTGAACGAGATTGCAGGGAACGAGGATCGAACATCCGTAAAACGCTACTAGATTTCACGTAGACCAGCGGTTGTCGTAATTGCATCGCATCTCTGAGATCAAGCGTAGGAGAAGTCCGGATTAAGGATCAACATGTGAAGTCATGGATGAAGTGTACATAAATTGTGAAATAATGATTTAAAGTGTTCATGTGTCTAATGGTTAATAATCAGTGTATAGCAGTGGTAAAGGCCACTTATAATAATATGTGTATCATGTGGCAAGTATGTGAATCTCAGTGTTGTGTTAAGGATATCATGATGGCTTAAATCAATCATCATGGTAGCGCTCAGGCTGAAGAGCTGGCATTTTCCAGCAAGAAGGAAAAAAGTGAGTACACATGCAATTATATCCTTATAACTGAATAGTTCACCATGTAACGATTTATCACTTTGAGATTAAAAGATGTAATAGTCACTTACTGAACGAGTTTTCACCACTCGTCTTGAGTAAAGTATGGCTTGGAAGGTGATTTGTTTAGGACCCTTTAGGTCAAAAATAGTGATGAATCTAACGGTAACGGTAAATGAATAATAATAATAAACTGGGGTCGGCAACAATAAAGTAATGGGCAAATGTGGCCTAAGTAATGTTCAAATAGTGTCATGTCTAATTTAAAGATACTGTGATTTGGTAAACAGTAAAAGTGTAACGTGGAATATAGTGAAATACGAGAGCTTTTTCAGTGTCAGTGAAAATTTGAATGAATATTTGATATGGTCAATCCTTAGGATTATGTTTGAGGACCATTAAATTAAAGTAAGCCAGTAAATTTATACATTTGTGTTAGGAGCTATGTAAAGCTTTGGCTTAAGTAATATGACAGGGAGAACGCAGGTGCCTTAATAATGGAGTCATATATGTGAAATATTGTTTGAGCCGCATGTATAGCGTGCAGATTAACGTAGAATCCAGTGATTTACGTAAGATAATCGCGGGGATTGACTAGTATAGCTTGCGCGTTAGGTGAAGAGTTGGCTGAATCTTCGAGGAGTATCGCCTTTGTGCATACTGTATTATACGCAGCGATTTGGATAGATCCTGTCTATTTCCAACGCTTGCATGAATTATGGCCACTATTGACGTCCGTCGAGACGCAGTGAGCATTTGTACCAATGGTCTACCCTGAGAGGTAGGACCATATTCGTCGTCTAGGAACGCAGATTTCCTGATATTATTATTGACAGCTGCTGGTGAAAACCGTGGGGTTTCACTATGATGCGCGTCTTAAAGCCACATAATCACCTTAGAACGGCAAGGCTATCACTAAAATTCCACCCCAGCCATGAATGTTTATTAAGGAGCCATTTGAGCCCAAATACACTATAAAGATAGGTGTTAATTAATTAAATGACTCAATTACTTAGGAATCACGCCTAGCGTATCTGTACTGTTATATAATTGTAAACAAGTTTGACCTTGACGGTAGAGAGAGAAAGGTAGTGTAGACCATTTCCGTGGCGGCCATCTTGGTTAGCCAGCTGGAACGAATTTTATGACCTGCTGAGGGGGAGAAAGGTCCGTCGACCGATCCCTTGTCATTTACAGTCACAGTAGGACACTGAGGAATCTCGGTATTTAAATATGCAATTAAAATATGAGTATTATAATGATGCCAATTGAATTAAATGGTGTGTGGCAAGTCACATACGTTGTTGGGTCATAGAAATCAGATAATATTTGGCGAAGTTATCCTCTGAGGAGGAAAGCTGAACCAAAATAATGTAGGCATCTTCTTTAATATGCATTTGCCAGTTCATGCTAATTTATGCATACGGGTATGTGTTTTTCCCAGAACATGACACAGTTGTAACTATGGTAAGCCCGACAAGACCCAGAAAAATCGTTATATGGTGAAACTATAAAATATTCTATCCATGTTTATTTTTTTATTTATTTAGGAGCATGTACCACTGTCCTAGATCGTTCATAGGGATGGAAAGAAGGAAGATGATTCGCACGACACAACAAATATTTGTTAATAAATGCAGAATATAATGAATTTTTGCTAGTTAAAGTAAATGCCGTAAGAGGCGGAATAATGTCTTAGTAATATCATTTTTATATGACATGTGATTTTTGTGTTAAGATACTCCCATTAACTAAAATTGTGTCACATGATGAACACTATGAAAACCTTGTAATCTGAACTATTATTGACAGGATGTTAGAATTAGGTTTGAGTGCAGTGTAGCACTATTTTAAGAAGAAAGCTCACAGAATAACCCTATTTTATTTGTGGGAATTAAATGTAATTTGTCCTTTGATTTGTATTGTTGTACAGCCATGATTTTAGACCAGTAAATGTTTTTATTTGTAGGAATGTTGTGTATTTCCTGTAGAAGTAGTTACCTGGTAGACTCAAATCCTGAGCATGTGGTCGTATTGTGGGCTGGAACGTCCCATACCTCGAAAGACCGTGAGCTAGTTGGGATACGAACACATGGTCCACATGGTGACAATCGGGTACATGGGGGAGTTGTCTCTGTACTTGGATTGAGTCACAGGTATTGCTTAAATTCGGCCGAGATATTATTGGTAGAAGCAAGTACAGCATAGATATTAGGACAAAATAGGAAAGGCCGCGTCCCATTTGTTAGTAAGCCATCACGTTTAAAAATAATTGTTGATAATCCTCCATAAAACATGCTTATAAATATAACTTTCACCAAACCCCTTTAATTATCAGGTCACTATAAATTATTAACATGACGCTGATACATGGGGCCAGTTTAAAATACAGGTAACCTCCACTTAAGCATAACTACACACATGCATAGTTTATTAACATGGCGCCCAGTACGTGTGGCTTATGGGATTCAGAAAAACCCCATAATAATAGCATGGTTTTCATGGGGAAAACCATAGAAATATTTTTTTTCCTCAAACTTTGTTTGAGCGATTGTGAGTCTTTCTAAATGATGTTCAGATGTCAGACATTGTTGTCAGACGGGTACGAGGGTCAATACCCATTCCATAGTTAGTTTTGACATTTTATAATATGTTGTTGTTGTCGCAGGATCGGAATCTTTTCTTTCCAATAGAACGTGCCAGCATATTCAGCTGCGGCCTACCTGAATCTCAAATTAAGTAATACAGGATGGCCGGAACGGAAGAAGTACTCAGGTGTATTGCTGAGTTAAGGGAACATTTCGATGTTATTAATGCTAAGAGTAAGGAAGAATCCAAGACATTTAAATATGAAATAGCGGATAGATTGGATGCTAATCAAATTGAGGTAAGCCAGATGTTGGCTACAGTCAATACTAGATTAGAGGCTAATCAAGCCGAAGTAAATACTAGACTAGAGGCTAACCAAGCCGAAGTAAATACTAGACTAGAGGCTAGTCAAACTGAGGTCAGCCAGAT
The DNA here is from genome assembly GCA_946902985.2 of Meconema thalassinum. Lineage (NCBI taxonomy): Eukaryota > Metazoa > Arthropoda > Insecta > Orthoptera > Tettigoniidae > Meconema > Meconema thalassinum. Next base: position 474,907,895 of record OX336392.1, read on the forward strand.
GTTGGCTAATGTAAACACGCAGTTAGAATCAAACCTAATAGAGGTTAATAAGAAAATGGACGACGTTAAAGAGTCTGTCCAGCGTGAGGTAACTAAAAATATTGTTAGCGTGATCTCAGAAATGCAAGATGATAACGATAAACGCTTTGAGTCTATTGAATTAAAATTAGAGAGCAATCTGCAAATGTGCAGAGAGTCACAGCGTGAAATTAACGATAATTTAAACAGTATGTCCAGGGAGCTTAAAGACATTCAAAGTCAGAATGAAGCTAATACTAAACGTCAGTTAGAGCAATTTAACACGTTCACTCAGACCGTGGATCATAGGTTCGAGGATAATGACGTAAAATGGAATACGCGAATGGCAGGTTACGCCAAGGCAGTAGACGAAGCCTTAAGAAAACAGGATCAGAATATCCTTGACCAATGCAAGGAAATTCAGGAAATAAAAACTTCTGATCAAGAGAATAAGGAGATAATGTCTAATATGAAGAGACAAGTCGGAAAAGTGCAGAAAGAGTTGGAACAAACTCAGAGTGACTTAGCAGTTATCCATAAAAGACAGGACGAAGACCAAGGAGAAATCACGAAAATAAGGACTGAAATCTCTCATATACAAGGTCACATTCAAAGGGAAGTTACAGGCTTACGCGAAGAATTAGAGCTTCGAGAAGGCTTAAAGACTGAAGCCAGTGATAAGACTCTTGCCGAAGTAAGAGAAAGTCTAGCAGGGGAAATTATCCACCTGAAGGAAAACCTTAAGGATGATAAGGAAAAGGTATTTTCTATGGCAGAAAGAAACCGAGATCGCCTAGAGAAAATAGAACGAGAGGTATTAGCTCGTTTGGAAAGGGCGGAAAACAGGCATAGCCAAATTGAGACTAGAATGATAGCGCAGGAGGAATCCATGTTGCGGAATCCTAGGTCTATCGAAGGAAGTATAGACGAGAATAGGAGAAATAAATGGGCGGAGATAGAAATACAGCCTACTCCAAAGAATGCAGCCATGCCAAGTGACAGCCCGTATGCCACACCTGGTATGCCGATGGCCATGTCAACACCGCATGAAAATGCTGTACAAAACCAAATAGTCACAGTTATAAGGGCTAGTGATGAGAAACCAAAGAAATACTCTGGGAGTAATTCTAATATGACACCCAAGTACTGGCTTAAAGAAGTTTCCGAGTACTTGAATGATGCGAAAGTACCGCCAGAGCGCAGGTTGAGAGCGATTGAAAAACTAACCGAAGGGGAGTGCGCACTATGGTTTAGGAGTTTTCGGTACACGTTCGACACCGTTGACGAATTTCGCCAAGCATTTTTAAGCAGATATTGGAACGCGAGCGTACAACAAAACCTCAGACTGGACTTGTATTCCAGGCGTTACAGTACTAGTAATCCGACTAAGTACGGAGAGTTCTTTGTGAATCAATTATGCCGTTTTCGCGAGCTTGACGAAGGGCTTAAAGAGTCAGATTTATGCATAGCAATAGCCAAGCAGCTGCCGTATGAAGTGCAGCGTCTGCTAATCTCAGCAAACGCCAAAACTGCAATCGATATGGAGGAGGTGCTGAGACAACTCGATCTAACCACAGTGCAGCACGCAAGGCAAAGTCGACATGTGGAACAAGTTAATATGACGAATACGCCGATTGAACCAACGAAGGTGCAGACAAAGAGCAAATCTACAAGCACCGAAACAGAAAAATCCGACTGGCAGCGCGAAGGGCGCGAAAACCAAAATTGGAGGCCAGCATATAGAGGAGGTTCGAACCGTGGTAATCGAGGAATGAAAAACTGGAATCAGCGTGGTACCAGAGACCAGCAGCTGGATAACAGAAGTAATTACGGCCGAAATGGGAACAACCAAGGATGGAGATCCCAAGAGCAGAGTCGCGGGTTCGATGAAGAGGCGGAAGAACGTTATCACGCATCTTTAAGATACATGGAAGAGCGCGGAGATGATCCGAGACAATCGCGAGTTCATTGGGATGAAGCGATTCGGAATAGAAGGTCACCCGACATATATCCAAATGATGACGGTGCCAAAAGTCTGGAACTTCAACAGCATGAAGACAGGCAGAAAAACTCCACAAAGAATGGAGCAATTGAAAAAAAACACCAATTTTAAATGACCAAAGAGAGATAAGTTCAGGATGGAATGCAGTGAATGTTGTTAACTGGATTGCCAAACCTGAGGAGCTTATCGAAGATCTCGATGAAAGAACGGTCAATGTAAGAAGGGAACTACCTATTATTATTGTGAATATTGCGGGAATGAAAGTAAGAAGTCTCATTGATACAGGGTCAACAGTAAGTTTGATAACCCAGGCATTATACAGTGAAATCCAGAGTAAAATCCACGTATTGAAAATACCTATTTCAAGCGTGAAAATAAAAGGTGTCATACCAGATAAAGTTATGATATGCAGATACCAAGTATTTTTAGATTTGCAGATAGGGAACTCTACATTCTCACAGAGCTTCCTACTTGTGAATAAGCTGCCGTATAACCTCATTGTTGGGATGGATTTCATAAGAGAGTATAAAGTTATTATAGATCTCTCGCAAGATATTGTGATGTTTCGTGCAAGTGAGGGAAAGGAAGAGTTAGAACTCTCATTAAGGCATAATGAAACGAGACAAGAGGAATACGTATGGCATACATACGGAGATATGACTGGGGATGCAGTGTCGACAATAGAAGACATTGAGGAAGAGTTGGCAACACTGGCCGCAGACATTGAAAAGGATCTCGAACCAAAATTTGAAGAATGCCTGGAAGAGAAGATTGAAGAAGCTAAATTTGGTCCAGAATATAAACAAATGCTAAGGGAACTGCTATACGAGTATAAAGGAGTCTTCGATTCGAGACCTGGCCGGATCAAGAATTTCCAGTATGCGTTCCAAGTCAGCGATTGGACGCCATTCAAACAGAAGCCGTATCCTGTAGCTGAGAAACATTATTTAAAGGTCAAAGAAGCGATACAGGAAATGCTAGAAGCAGGCGTCATTGTAAAGACAGCCACACCTTATGTCAGCCCACTGGTAGTTGTACCGAAACAGGATGGAAGTGTGAGGATATGCCTGGACCTACGAAATTTGAATTCCAAGGTCATACCGGAATTTGATAAAGTGCCGCCCATTAAGGAGGTACTCAGGAGGTTCAAAGGAAAGACTGTGTTCTCAAATCTTGACCTGACGGCAAGTTTTCACCATCTTGCTCTGGAAGAGAAAACAAGTCTATTAACCGGATTTTTATTTGACCAGCACACGTATTCTTACGTACGTCTTCCATTTGGATTAAAAACAGCAGGTTCAGCGTTGATACGAGCGCTAGATAGGAACCTATCCGAAGAAGTAAAAGCTACAACCATATGCTACGTAGACGATATACTACTGACCTCTGAAACAGTCGAAGAACATGTCAGAGATCTACGCAAGTTGTTATATGACCTAAGTCAGGCTAACTTTAAGGTCAATATAAAGAAGTCTAACTTTGCTCAGAGAGAAGTTAAATTTCTAGGTCACGTAATAGATGCCCAAGGAGTCAGACCTAATTCGGGAAAATTGGAAGTCATTAAACGTTTCCCGAGACCCACGAAGGTAAAGAACGTCAGGCAATATCTAGGCGTTATTGGATTCTTTTCAAACCATTGTCCGAAGTATACCGAGACTGTAGCACCACTCCAAGACTTACTTAAGAAGGGAGGAAGATGGCGATGGACGGAGCAATGCGAGGAAGCCTTCGTGAAATCTAAACAGATGCTGTTAGATTATGTAAAATTGGGATATCCTGACTACACTCAGAAATTTATTATCCAGACTGACGCATCCTTCATAGGCATTGGAGCTATGTTTTATCAGGAAAATATGGACAGGCCAGAGGAGAAAACTTATATTGCATTTATCAGTAGAAGGTTGAAGCCTAATGAAAAGAATTATACGGTCACGGAGATCGAACTACTTGCGATACTGTATGCTTTACAGTATTGGCACAAGCTGATTTATGGTTTTAGAATTATATTGAGAACAGACCATAAAGCCCTAACGTTCCTGCTGAAAACTGACTTGTCGAGTCAAAGACTGACAAGGTGGTCCCTGTACATACAACAATTTCAAGTGGAAATAGAATATTGCCCGGCGAAGGACAATATCATACCCGATTTGCTAAGCAGATACCCTACAGCAGAGGAAGAAGAAGCTCTAGCTATCGAGATAGAAGATAGAGATCAGAAGACCTTAGATGATCTGAGGAACATCACCGTTTTTCAACGTGAAGATCCCTGGATACGGTTGATGATTAATTACTTCGAGGGAAAGCTGGATAGAGGAACCCCGATGTATGTGGAAGCTAAAGCACTGTCAGCGGAATATCTATGGTTTAACCAGATGCTACATAAATTGAGCGACTCTGACCACACCAAACCCAGGATTGTTGTACCACCAGCATTACAGAGAAGGCTAGTATGGCTAGCACACCGAGCTTTTGGACACTCCGGTGTAGATAAGACTGTTGCCCTGCTTAAAGAGGCATTTATTTGGCCAAAACTTAGAGAAACAGTCAGAAATACTATCAGGACATGTGATATGTGCCAACGAGTAAAGCCTAACTCGTACTTAATGAGGCAGAAACCTATACCACTCTTACCAGAGAAGCCATGTCAGCTCCTGGCGCTGGACAACTTTGGCCCCTTCCTAGAGCTAGAAGAGGAAATAAACACATCCTAGTTGCACTAGACGTGTTTTCCAAAATGGTAGTCCTGTGTCCAATTCAGAAAACCAGTACAAAACAGGTACTTAAGAGGCTGAAGGAAAGAATCATTCCTATATTAGGACAGCCAGAAAACATCCTATCTGATCATGGGAGTTGTTTTACCAGCATAGAATTTCGCAGGGAGTTGGAAAATCTGGGCATAAGACAGATTTTGTCCACGGTTCGACACCCAGAGTCGAATTCCGCTGAGAGAGTTATGAGGGAACTGCAAAAATACATGAAGATATATTGCTCTACTGAGAATTGGAGATGGATTGACGTACTTGAGATTATTGAATATTGTATCAACAATACTGTGCACGAAGCGACAGGAGAGGTGCCAGTGAGCCTACATCTCGATAGAAGACCAGAGAGGCCGTGGAATAATGTCATCCAGACACCCATCGATGCACAACTTGGACGTGAGTTGAGGATCCAGAGGACGTTCGAGTATCTCAAGAAACAAGCTGATAAACGGCAGCGAAGAAACAGGAGGAAACGGTATCACAGACCGTTACTCGTGGGAGAATACGTCTTACTGAAGAAACCCGCCAGTTCAGATCCAGAGAGCAGGAAATATAAGAAATTTCAGCACGCTTACCACGGACCCTACCTGATTATAAGGGATCTGCAAAATAATGCATATCGGATCAAAGATGAAGCAACAGGTAGAGAAGTTGTGGTAAACGCAGCTAACTTGAAATTATATAGTCCACCAGAAGACTATGATGCGAGAGAGGAACAAGCAATGTACACCCAAATGAACGGGGAATCATTACGTATGCACGGAAAGATTCTTGAGAAAAGCTTGCAGGCTCAAGAAGGGTCGAAGCGAAGCAACCAGCTCGCCAACCCAGCGGACACGAGGGAAGAATGCAGCTGTCTACTGCAGGAACTTTATGACCAGTTGAGGGAAGCCGCTGTGGAGCTGAGGGGGATGAATGAACAATTGAGAAGGGAGAACGAGAGTCTACGAGACACCAGACAGAGTGGAGTGGGGAACGAGAAAGCCCATTGCCGAGAGCAATGACCGCTTAAAGTAAATACTGCATGGATTTGATGCCAGCTGATAGGCCCGAAAAATTCACTTATGAAATGAATTTTTCGAACTTAGCAGGAGAAAGATGTGCCCAATTAGTCACGGCAGTCTGGCATCGAACTCAGGTCTCATCAGAGAAGACCAGGCACATGGTTATGCCTAGGGTCGAACCATTGGTCTCTAAGGGGGAGCAATTATAGGGAACCCACAGAGCAATGAGAGGTATACTGACATATATTAGTCTAGCGTGATTTCACGATTTATATGTGAAAATCATAGCAATTTAAAGGAGGAATTGTAGCCAAATGCATAGGAAATATACGTTTTCAGAGCATACGAAAACGAGAGAAGGCGAGTTTGGCAGTTTACAAATGACCCTTAGCGAGTGGGCGGAGTAGCCTAGGCGCCAACCGCACTACTTACGTCTGGGGCGGAGAGACAGCTCAAAATTAATGACCCGGGTATCCACCATTCGACAACGGGGCAAGCTGCATGCACAAGGAAATTAATTAATTCCAGCTAAATGGAACATTGTAATGCATTGAAATATACACACAGATGAATATATTCACGGAGAAGTAATTTAGGAGTGGTTTTTCACCTAAATTTATGCCTATATCTCAAAATGACCGCATTACAACCTAACTCACGCTCAAGAGCAGGGATATTGTAACCAGCCAGCGGGGAACCCCCACCGTGGCGTCATAACGCGCTGAACTAAGGCAATTAATTGTAATTAATTGGCCGAAGCGATCGCCGGCACGCGAATGTTTTTGAAACCTCCACACCTAAGTAAACAAGATGCAGATGTCATTTCGACTGAAGAGGGATTATTTCAAGAAGGGAGTCGCTCTCACGTGTCCCGTGAACTATTTTGTGCAAGAAACCTTTATAAGGGGGAGCAGCCCACGCGAATTCAGTTGAAAGGGTCAGTTGATCTACAGTCGCTCGAGTTGAAAGTGGTTAGTTGACCTACAGCAATTGGAAGTTAGTCCTTTGTCTACATTCGCTCTGCAGTAAGCACGCCAAGTATTAAAATATCAACGCGCCGCCGTTGAAGTCAATGGAAGCAAGTTATAAGCTTCATAAATAATCATGAAGGGCGTCGAAAGTAAAGTAATCCAGATATTTATCTATTACCTGACGCAGATATAAATTCGCTACAGTGAAAAGGAACTTATAATGTTTTCGAACAGTTCCTATACCAGGAGGTATTGTCAGAATTGTATGACATTATCATCAGGATCACTACAGTGATGGGAGCGTGGAAGTCATTGCCACCTAACCAGGATAGTGAGCTGAACGAGATTGCAGGGAACGAGGATCGAACATCCGTAAAACGCTACTAGATTTCACGTAGACCAGCGGTTGTCGTAATTGCATCGCATCTCTGAGATCAAGCGTAGGAGAAGTCCGGATTAAGGATCAACATGCGAAGTCATGGATGAAGTGTACATAAATTGTGAAATAATGATTTAAAGTGTTCATGTGTCTAATGGTTAATAATCAGTGTATAGCAGTGGTAAAGGCCACTTATAATAATATGTGTATCATGTGGCAAGTGTGTGAATCTCAGTGTTGTGTTAAGGATATCATGATGGCTTAAATCAATCATCATGGTAGCGCTCAGGCTGAAGAGCTGGCATTTTCCAGCAAGAAGGAAAAAAGTGAGTACACATGCAATTATATCCTTATAACTGAATAGTTCACCATGTAACGATTTATCACTTTGAGATTAAAAGATGTAATAGTCACTTACTGAACGAGTTTTCACCACTCGTCTTGAGTAAAGTATGGCTTGGAAGGTGATTTGTTTAGGACCCTTTAGGTCAAAAATAGTGATGAATCTAACGGTAACGGTAAATGAATAATAATAATAAACTGGGGTCGGCAACAATAAAGTAATGGGCAAATGTGGCCTAAGTAATGTTCAAATAGTGTCATGTCTAATTTAAAGATACTGTGATTTGGTAAACAGTAAAAGTGTAACGTGGAATATAGTGAAATACGAGAGCTTTTTCAGTGTCAGTGAAAATTTGAATGAATATTTGATATGGTCAATCCTTAGGATTATGTTTGAGGACCATTAAATTAAAGTAAGCCAGTAAATTTATACATTTGTGTTAGGAACTATGTAAAGCTTTGGCTTAAGTAATATGACAGGGAGAACGCAGGTGCCTTAATAATGGAGTCATATATGTGAAATATTGTTTGAGCCGCATGTATAGCGTGCAGATTAACGTAGAATCCAGTGATTTACGTAAGATAATCGCGGGGATTGACTAGTATAGCTTGCGCGTTAGGTGAAGAGTTGGCTGAATCTTCGAGGAGTATCGCCTTTGTGCATACTGTATTATACGCAGCGATTTGGATAGATCCTGTCTATTTCCAACGCTTGTATGAATTATGGCCACTATTGACGTCCGTCGAGACGCAGTGAGCATTTGTACCAATGGTCTACCCTGAGAGGTAGGACCATATTCGTCGTCTAGGAACGCAGATTTCCTGATATTATTATTGACAGCTGCTGGTGAAAACCGTGGGGTTTCACTATGATGCGCGTCTTAAAGCCACATAATCACCTTAGAACGGCAAGGCTATCACTAAAATTCCACCCCTGCCATGAATGTTTATTAAGGAGCCATTTGAGCCCAAATACACTATAAAGATAGGTGTTAATTAATTAAATGACTCAATTACTTAGGAATCACGCCTAGCGTATCTGTACTGTTATATAATTGTAAACAAGTTTGACCTTGACGGTAGAGAGAGAAAGGTAGTGTAGACAATTTCCGTGGCGGCCATCTTGGTTAGCCAGCTGGAACGAATTTTATGACCTGCTGAGGGGGAGAAAGGTCCGTCGACCGATCCCTTGTCATTTACAGTCACAGTAGGACACTGAGGAATCTCGGTATTTAAATATGCAATTAAAATATGAGTATTATAATGATGCCAATTGAATTAAATGGTGTGTGGCAAGTCACATACGTTGTTGGGTCATAGAAATCAGATAATATTTGGCGAAGTTATCCTCTGAGGAGGAAAGCTGAACCAAAATAATGTAGGCATCTTCTTTAATATGCATTTGCCAGTTCATGCTAATTTATGCATACGGGTATGTGTTTTTCCCAGAACATGACACAGTTGTAACTATGGTAAGCCCGACAAGACCCAGAAAAATCGTTATATGGTGAAACTATAAAATATTCTATCCATGTTTATTTTTTTTATTTATTTAGGAGCATGTACCACTGTCCTAGATCGTTCATAGGGATGGAAAGAAGGAAGATGATTCGCACGACACAACAAATATTTGTTAATAAATGCAGAATATAATGAATTTTTGCTAGTTAAAGTAAATGCCGTAAGAGGCGGAATAATGTCTTAGTAATATCATTTTTATGTGACATGTGATTTTTGTGTTAAGATACTCCCATTAACTAAAATTGTGTCACATGATGAACACTATGAAAACCTTGTAATCTGAACTATTATTGACAGGATGTTAGAATTAGGTTTGAGTGCAGTGTAGCACTATTTTAAGAAGAAAGCTCACAGAATAACCCTATTTTATTTGTGGGAATTAAATGTAATTTGTCCTTTGATTTGTATTGTTGTACAGCCATGATTTTAGACCAGTAAATGTTTTTATTTGTAGGAATATTGTGTATTTCCTGTAGAAGTAGTTACCTGGTAGACTCAAATCCTGAGCATGTGGTCGTATTGTGGGCAGGAACGTCCCATACCTCGAAAGACCGTGAGCTAGTTGGGATACGAACACATGGTCCACATGGTGACAATCGGGTACAATACATAGCATGATATGTATATAGGTTGGAATCAGCGCCTAATAGAGAAATGCGAAGTTGAAATTTGGCCAACTAATGATTGTAGCTACAAATTTGAGTGACTAAGGGGTGTAAAGTATTGAGGGGCATCTATAGAAGGACTTGTGGTCCTATAGTAGCCTTGTGGCTTTCCTAAGTTATTCCGTTAAGTGATTATTGACTATAATATCGTCTCATGGTAGACTATGACCATCAGCTCATAATTCAGCATCGGGATGTTAAAAATGGAGCCCTGAGCCCCACACAAGCGGATTTTTCGCCGCAAGACCTGGCCTCGTAGACTAAGGAGGAATGATAGAATTTAAATCGTGAATGTATTCCCTAATACGTTGGCTAAATATGATGACGCTTCGTTGGAGAACTGTTTGTCATGTCTGTCCCTATGACTGTATGGTGTGGTCAATGCCACTGTTGAATCACAATAAGAGTTAAAGATCCCCTGTGAGGAGAGAAGAAAAAAATAAATAAAATGGAGTGTATGAGAACTGGAATAGCGCCGTACGTGGCCTACCAGTGTTGGCTTCCCTGCAGCTCGTAAGCCGAGATGCTGTATGTGCAATCCTCGCTTCCGGCAGTGTGTGTGGAGCGCGTATCACTGTCTATAACCAGTGTGCAGTCCTGAGTGTTGTAAGTTATTGAAATGTAATAAAGAATGTAGCCTGGATTACAGTGTATGGAAAAGGTAATCTATGTAAGTATCCTCATCCTAAGTGTCTTCTAAGTGTTTTGTTCAGAGGACCTGTAGAGTCTGATGCTCTGATAGTATGATAACCTGCGTAATGGTATCAGCACATGGATGGCTGCGGTGGATGCAGGTAACCTGTGATATTGTAAAAACGTGTGCAGAATTGTATTGAATGTCGCTATATTGCGTTAGTAGTATTGGTACGCCTTTGCCTGAGCGGAAGGCAACTAACCCGTGTTATTGTAGATACTAGGCCTCTGTCAGTGTGGAAGGTCGCTAACCTGTGCGATTGTGGTGTCCACGCAATGAATTGTAAACTGCGTATGGGAACTTATGTAAAGCCGGTGTATTGTATAAATCTTATCAAAAGCTTATGGTAATGGGCGAAAGTACTGTTAAAGGAAGTCGCAATCTCTTCTAAGATGGATGTGGCGTTCGCAATTTGTGAACCCGTGGGCTTGTGTGGATAGAATGTCTATGTATTCTACCCGCTCTTGTAATAACACTATTGTACACCTATCGCCATAAAATAAGAAGTATCTGTGGTGATACAGTGGTGTGTCAGTAATCGTGATCGTAGGGTAATTTAACTTTCAATCGGTCAACTCACGAGTGTGTAGAGTATTCTTATAAATGTAATTTCATCAGTATAGAGGTATTGTGTGGAAGGATATGTACTCCATGCATCCTACAGTAAGGGATTGAATCTATCGTCGGTCGAATAAAGGACCGGGGCTGGGTGCACCGTTTAATGTAAAAATGTTCGTTGGCTATGCTCCTCGTCTAACTAAAATGTGATTAGTATGGTGTGGATAGGCACTGACTATAAGTAAGTCTTGCGACGTTCTTACGCGTGGCCTTCACGTGAATGTGGCGGAGCACGCCTGGCTATGCAAGCACATACGGTGGCACGTGCCGTGCCTGGCATGTCTGTCGCTATGGACGTGTTACTTGCTGACGCAATGTACTGTGTCGGCAAAGAGTGTCCGGTGGAGTGTGATTGACCTATGTTGTCAGCTGCAATGGAGACATGTGTTACATTGTGCCGACATTTCTAAAACCAGTGTTTGCTATCAGACTCCCTTATCATATAAAGACATGAGACATAATAAAAATAACATGGTACATATTATTATATTGGATACAACTAAACATGCAATCTTATAACTAGGACTTGTGTCTATGCACTGCAGGGAATTGTCGTTGACACGTAGCCGTGAACATGGCTATCATATGCCATATCGCGTAGGGCGCTTGTTCGACTCGTATGGTCCTGGGTTTGATATGTGTGTGCTATAAATATATTTCAATGCCTTATGTGGGTGACCTAATGTTTTAGTTTCGTGGCTCTGGGGACTGGGTAAACGTTGAGACACGTGGAGCTGCTACAGGCGCAGCGTGCCTCGACATGTCTTGCCCGCTTTACTTATACATGAATACTGTGTATTAAAAGAAAAATTGGCCTGGGCTCCGAGTCATGTGAACTCCCATGTTGTATCGTGGGGCGGTTTAACGGTACGGGAATTCAGGGGGATAGAGTAACGTTGTTCGTTGGCCACATGGACAGTGTCCTATGGGGGTGGTGTATTAGCGGTCATTTGCTGGATCGCCCTAGCGAGTGCAATTTGTTTTGCTAACATGTAGATTATTATTATTGTAATGGCGCCGTTCCACGCCACGGTAGTTGTAGAGGCGTCCATATTGTACCAAGATATGGGTGCCTGTCTGACCTGTAGGGGACGTTCGTGGTGTTTAAACAGGGTGTCTGTAACCGTAAACGTGGGGATAATTGCCGACCAATTGGCATTTAATATGGCCGTGATATCATATAGGGTCGTCTGTTCGTGTAAATGGCCGAAGTTGTGAACTTGTAGGGGTATTTGCTGTGTCCAAGTAGCGGGAAAAGTATGCGCAATCACAAGCTCTTGCGTGACTTTAACATCGCAGGGAAAAGTGCGTGGGATGAGAATGTCCCCTTTTTCCATGAGCTGGCAATCGCAGGGTAGTTTGACTTCAATAGCTCCTGGTGGCGCAGCCGTGAGTGGGTGTAATAAGTTTGTTTGCTCGTTATTACATTGGATATCCCTTTGTGGGGTAGTATTGGTAATAATAAACGCGTCGATATCAATTTGGGTAATGAGCGCTCGTTGTTGTCCCTTATCGCATTTGTAAGCGCATGATTCGAGAATTTGATTGGTAGGTGCATTACGATGTATGTGGATGGCACAGGCGGGCTGAATAGTTGCCATCTCCTGAAATCGTGGGATATAACATAATGCATTGATGGGGGCTATGCAATCCTGTAGTGTATTGCCCGTGAGGACACGGATATCCCGATCGTTGACGGCTATCAACGTGGGTTCGTATGTCAACGTACAAGTACTATCTAGCTATTTGTACGGTATAGGTATGTACTGAAATAGTTCCCATTGGGCATGATTGTCAATGATAGGTATGTTGATTTTAATGTGTATATTATTGGCGTAGTAGACACACGTGCATATGGGTTTGGTAAAATACCAACTTATGTGGTCCACGGGAGTGGCCAGTTGGTGGCCGTGTTGGCGTAACTTGGTGGCCAGTGTTAACAAATCCCCTCGAAGGGCGTCTGTATGTATGGTGTTCGCCGGAATGTGCCGCTGTTTACATAGGATTCTGTCATGTTGTCGCTGATTGTACATCATTGTATTATATATAGCGATGGCATTGCCTATGGCCATATGGGCCGTAGAGGCGAATAAAACTTTTTGTGCGTCCTCATTATTCTGTGTGATATTGGCTAGGATGGCAATTTGCTGTGTCATCGCACCGATAGCTGTGTGCATTGTATGCGTCCAGTTATTAAGTTTAACTGTTGTCGACGTTAAATCCCGGTGGTTAACGTGAATCATATCGCTAAGCCTATTAACGTAAGTTGCCATCTGTTGCTCCGTCAAATGTAGGGTCTTAGTGTCTTCAGTGGTAGCGACTCCGCAACAATATTGCAGGAAATTGCCAATGAATTTTAACTCTCTTTTCCCTCTCCGCGTCGGGGGCTGTGTATGATTAGAAATTTCGTCAACCTCGGTGTTATATTCGTCAGTGTGTAGGGAGTGGTGAATGGCCTCCCAGATGTGGTGCAACTGGGCCTTAAGGTCGTTTGCTCCCACAACGGGCGTTAGGGGGATGTGTTGTTGTGCTATGGGTACATCGTATGTGAGAGGGATACTACCCTGGTATATGGTTTGGCCGTGCAGTTGCTTCCAATGAACCCCTGTTGTAATCTTAACCCTGGGTCCTTCTGGCGACGGATCATCAGCCTGCATACTTATGCCGCTCTTAGTGATCAATAATATAATGCACAGAATTGCTGGAAGCTTAGGTACTCCCCTGGTGTGCTTAAGGGGGCTGCAGCGTACGGTAAACATTACAGTATGCTAAGGCTTCTTAAAGGGTAATGGTATAAATGTATGTAGGCGACCGGCGCTGTGGAGGTATTTTGCCTACGTATCCGGAATCCTCTTTACTCCTAAGAGGGTGGTGAGTGAAATATTACTGTTCGTAAGCTATTTAAGGTACCGGGGACTGAACGGGGTAGGCAACTAAATAATGTGGCCCGTATGTACTATGTGGGGTGGGCGTAGCTAATTTGGGGGTCGTAAATGGCTTGTTGCTAGTTAAGGGTGTCGTTTAAAACTGTATTAGTGACTGGGGCGGGTTTGGGTGGGTACAAAAATATTACCAGACCCGTACTTCAATTTTTTTCCCAATTTTGGGTGCCGTTCGCTTGGCTAGTAAGAGGTTAAATTTAGGGATATTTTCCGCAGAGGTACGTTGTCTGTACCCCTTAGAGCGTTGTCTTATGACAACGTCACGGTACTCAGCGGCTCCACTATTTGTAGGGTACCTGTGAGGGTAGCCTTTAAAAAGTGTATTGAAAGGGGGATGGAAGGAGAGTAGCTGAAGGCTGCCCGGGGCTCTGGTGTAAAAGATGTAGGTTGGATGGGTTCGGGCGTGAATGCAGCTCGACGAGAGAACACCCAAAGGTACAGGTTGCTTGGGAAGTTCTAAGGGATGGCTACAAGGGGTAATTTACTAGGTGCTTGCAGGAGCAGCTACGCGACTGCTTGGATTCCTGCTGATGTTAGCTGACTGGTCGTGCTCCTAATGGGTATCGCGCACGCAGGCAGTGCAAGGTGACGCCTGTGGCTGACTACAGCAACAAATAAATAATTACCTAAATACTAATTTAGGATCCTACAGGGAAGTGATTTAAGGGGATAGGTTCTTATTAACTAATTAAATAAATAAATTAAAATACCAGTTAACTTATGGATTCTACTGTTTAATCCGTACTCCTGAAGTGGAGTAAAATGAAATTATGCAGAGCAGATACTCGTGATCTTTTTACAATAATAGGAGGATGTTGTACGTGTTGGTGTTATAGTGTGTGTAGGTTCACTAGACACTCACCTATCAGGATGTGGCAGCTACAAGCAGCGTCTCAGCACCTGATAGCACTTGTGGAAGACTGACCCCGGCTCACCTCTCCTTCGGTGTTTTATAGAACCCGCTTGCCGAGTTAGCATTAGTTGCGGATTCTATAGGAAGTGAAGTGCTTGGCCTGGGTCATAGGAGGTCGTTTCTATGCACTAGGCCTGGCCTTGGTATGAGCTTATGCGACGTATGCCGCAGGCATCCGTGTGAAATTAGATGTATAATTTATAGTTGTAGGTTTGTAGTTAATATAATTTATAGTTATAGGGAAGGGATGGAGATGCATCCATCGGATGCAACAATATCGTGAATAAATGGAATATTAAATACTCAGGGGAAGAAGGTACTTCCTCAATTTTCGAATTTACCACACGCATTGAGGAATTATATGCATGTTATGGTTTAGTTCCTGACAGTATTATCCAATGTCTTCCCATGCTATTATGTGCAAACGCCTTGAAATGTACCGTCTTATTCAATATCCATTTAGTTCATGGATTTGTGAGTGCCTTGAAGGAGAGGTTCACTCCATCTGATTTCGAGTATGCCTTAAAGAATGAAATTCTCTCGCGCACTCAGGCACTCTGCGAAAACATTGAGGACTATGTTATAGCAATTCGTACCCTGATATCCCGCCTCCCAGTTTCACTGTCTTCACGTGAAACTATTGTTACTGTATATTGTAATTTAAACCCGTCTTATCAACAGTTCATCCGACGTTCATCGGTATTAGATCTTGAAGACATTTTCGTCCAAGGGCGTAAATTTGAAGCAACTTACCGATTGTGTAAACAATATTCTCCACCTCCACTGCCTTCGGAATCTATGTTCCCAGAGTTAGCGTTTGGCATCGACGATAGAAGTAATGCTACCAATATCCCTGCATGTAAGCAACGTGGCAACACTACACCCATTCGTTGGACAACACTACCATCTAACAATCGACGCAGTAACTCTCCCTCTTATAATAATTCCCGTGGTGTTAATTCACATGGATCTAATGTTCGCTTTAATGCCGTGAACCATGTCCACTGTAGTGCTTTCCGTTCCCACAACCCTAGAGTGAATGCCCGTTCTCATGTGAATGCTTCCCGCTCCTCTGTTCTATGCTGGAACTGTTTAAAAGGCTCGCATGTCTTTCGTGAATGTTTGGAACCGCAAAAAAGAAAGTTCTGTTTTGGCTGTGATTTGCAGGGAGTAACCAAACTAATCTGTCCTCGCTGTAACGATAATAATCATTCGGAAACCAGTGAAGCCTTGTGATGATGAATCCGATCGAGAGGCTAAGAATAATTATTTTTGCAAGGACCATGCTTCTGTGATATCTGATATTCCTTTTGCTATGATAGGTTCAACGTAGGTAGACATGCAATTACTTTTCAGATGAATGATAAGGTGTTGGTGAAGCTCCACCCTGTGAGCAACGCTGCTGCACAGATTTCAGGCAAACTTTGTCTGCGATGGTCTACTCCACGCATTATAACTCGTTTTCACACACCTGTCACCGTGGAACTTGTAAGTGACGACGACCTGCAGCAGGTGTCTACTGCTCATGTTACCCAACTGAAGCATTTTGTAAGTTAAGCCAATTTATGTTTGTCACATTTCTTCATTCTCTCCTAAATGTTTATTTTCCATGTGACATGTTTCCAGTTATATTTCCTCAAGTTTACTTGCATTGGCGCAAGATAGCATTGCTATCTGTTATATTAACTAATTCTCTTTCAGATTACTTCTGCGACTGAAATTTAAATAGTTGACGTGTAGTCACTTTTCCTCATCCCTAATTAAAATTTGTCGGCGTACTGTGATAGTCACCACTCAATTTTATCCCATTATTAGATAATTAATATTGTTCTCAATTAATCTTTCTTCTTTTAATTAATTATAGATTTCTGCCCTCTGCCATCCGACTTTGGAAAACTGATGAAGACAGCTTTTGATATGCAAATACTTATTATTTATTGTAATTTTGTTACTTTTGTAAAATTTTGACGAGGAAGCTAGGGTTTTTATTTTCTTATGTTAATTGTCGGATTTAACTTTTATTCTTGTTGTATTTTTTTCCATTCTTTTGTTTTTATATTTATCTTTAAGATACTTCTTTTAAGTCATGATATCGCTCGATACAGAACGGTCTTTATCAAGACCAACACTAACCATTATATCTGTAAATATTGAAGGCTTGTCTACATCTAAAGAAGGAATGTTACATCAGCTCTGTCAAACACATGCATGTGATATATTATGCCTTCAAGAAACTCACAGAGATGAGCAACTGCGGCGACCTAAAATAGCGGGGATGAGACTCGTGGCCGAAATTCCCCATAGACAATATGGCAGTGCTGTTTTTGCCAAACCAGATTTACAAATTTTGTCTGCTGCAGTCACCACCGAAAACCAAATCGAGATAATAACCGTGGAACTCAGCAATTGCACCATCTCAGGTGTCTACAAACCACCCAATGTGAATTTCTCCTTCCGAATTCCAAACAATTACAACAATCAAAAGACAAACTTTGTGGTTGGAGACTTCAACAGCCATAGCAGTGCATGGGGATATACAGAAGACGATAATAATGGAGAGGCAGTGTTAGAATGGGCTGATGATTTCCAATTACAACTTGTTCATGACCCCAAACTACCTCCATCCTTTAACAGCAGTAGATGGCGACGAGGCTTCAACCCAGACCTTATATTTGCTAGCGAACACGTGGCACAACAATGCGTGAAATCAATGTGTAATCCTATTCCAAATACCCAACACCGACCCATAATGTGTCAACTCTTCTCAGCAATTCGGCCAATAAAGGTTCCATTTCGAAGGAGGTATAATTTCAAAAAAGCAGACTGGCAGAAGTTCAGCTCAACTCTTGATACAATAATATCAGATATCCAGCCAACACCAGAGGTGTATGATCAGTTTGTTGAAGCAGTGAAGGAAGCTTCCCGCGTTTCCATACCACGAGGCTGCAGAGTTAATTATATACAAGGCCTAACTTCAGACACGGCTGCTCAAATGAACACATATATTTCACTGTTTCAGGAAGATCCACTAAGTGAAGACACTGTGTCAGCTGGAAGGAAACTGCTTTCCTTAATTGCAGAGGCAAAGAAAGATGCTTGGATCAAACTCATGGAGGAAACAGATATGTCAAGGGACAGCAGAAAGGCTTGGAAGCTTCTAAAACGACTTAGCAATGATCCAACCAAGGTACCAGTCCATGCAAATGTTACGGCAAACCAAATCGCAAATCAGCTTGTCACCAATGGGAAAACCAATCGCCCAATAAGGAAAATGGAACACAATATCCTGGAAAATGGAGAAATGAAGTCCAGTAACCTTTCCCGGCCATTTGAAATAAAGGAATTACAGAAAGCTATTCAATGTGCCAAACATGGAAAAGCGGCAGGATTAGACGACATCACAATAGAGCAAATAAAACACTTCAGTTCAACCACACAGGGATGGCTTCTGAACTTCTTCAACAATTGTTTTACTTCTCTGAAAATTCCTAAAATATGGAGAAAATCCAAAGTGATTGCATTTCTGAAACCTGGAAAGGATCCTTCGGACCCAAAAAATTTCAGACCAATCTCCTTACTCTGTCATCTGTACAAAATAATGGAAAGGATGCTGTTAAACCGCCTAATTGGAGTAGTAGACCACGCTCTAATACCTCAGCAGTGTGGCTTCCGCCCAGGAAAGAGCTGCACAGCACAGGTTCTACATCTAACTCAACACATTGAGGATGGATTTGAGAAGAAGAAGATCACTGGTGTGGCTTTTGTGGATCTCTCCGCCGCCTACGATACGGTAAATCACAGGATATTATTACGCAAGCTCTACAGAATGATTACAGACATCAAAGTAACCAAGATGATAGCTACTCTCCTGGAAAATCGTCGCTTTTTTGTTGAATTCCAAGGACGCCGAAGTAGATGGAGATATCAAAGGAATGGACTCCCTCAAGGCAGTGTACTGGCTCCTATTCTTTTCAACATCTACACAAATGACCAGCCATTGCCAGAAGGTACTAAAAGCTTTATCTATGCCGATGACCTAGCACTTACTACTCAGACTAATACCTTTGATGAAGCAGAGACCTCTTTAACTGTTGCATTAGAAGAGCTAGGTACCTATTATGAGAAAAACCAACTGAAACCAAATCCAGCTAAGACCCAAATTTGCGCGTTCCATCTGCGGCATGCACAGGCATCTCAGAAACTCAAAGTTATCTGGAAAGGGAACTTACTGGAACATTGCTTTACACCAAAGTATTTGGGAGTTATGCTGGACCGCACACTAACATACAAGAAACATTGCCATAACGTAAAACAAAAGATAGCTGCTAGAAACAACATTCTACGCAAATTGTCAGGAACCAGTTGGGGAACACAACCACAAACAATCAGAACATCAGCCCTAGCTTTATGCTACTCTGCAGGTGAATATGCCTCCCCAGTTTGGTACAGGTCAGCCCATGCGAAGCAAGTCGACATCGCTCTCAACGAAAGTTGCAGGATCATTACTGGATGCCTGAAACCTACACCCATTGAGAAGATCCAACTTCTAGCTGGTATTGCTCCTGGTGAGATTCGTAGGGAGGTAGCAGCTAACAAAGAAAGGCTCCAATCATCTACTTCAGAAGCACATCCCCTCTATGGATACCACCCAGCCACCCGGAGGCTGAAATCCAGAAAAAGTTTTCTCCGCACATCAGTTAACCTTGAGGGGAAAGCGGAGAATGCTAGGATCAAGATGTGGAAAGAAAGAACCAGCCATCTCTCCAACTGGATGGAGCCGAAGGAAAGTCTTCCATGTGGACACCAGGAGAAGTGGACAACCTGGAAATCCCTTAACAGACTCCGTACAGAAGTCAGCAGAACAAAAGTAAATCTTCGGAAGTGGGGTTTCTCAAGCGACTCATCACTCTGTGATTGTGGAAAGCAGCAAACGATCCAACATTTATGTCAGTGTGTCTTATGTCCCTCAAAGTGCACTATGATAGACTTGGTTGCAGCTTCCTCTAATGCTATTGACGTCGCCCAATACTGGGCAAGAATTATCTAGCTTCCGATTTTGTTGCTCAGTAGGATTGTTTATATGTGTATATCTGTATATTTGTATAGTAGCAATGTATATATCGTGTATTTTAAAATATCTATGTGTAAAGTCGATACTTCTGACACGAATAAAGAAAGAATTTATCTTTAATGACGTAAATTTCTTTGCTTCTTGTGTCCAATCCTTCAGAACTTCATCATATATTTCCTTGGAATCACTTTCTTTCAGCTTCTTGATGGTGTGTTCCATTCTTCTTTTCCCCAAATTGAAATTTCTTGGAACTGGGGGGTGTCCTTCAATCCATGGCAACCTCACTTCATAGCGTCCCTCTTCATTTGTCCTAACAGTATACGTAAAGTAATCATGTGTTGCCTGTTCCCTCTCTTCTCTATTCTTCCTTTCACCTGGATCTTGAATACCGAGTGCATCCAGCTCCCAAAGTTTGCTTACAGATTCGGTATGAACAAACATTGAAAGTGCTGTCATAGAATTGGAAGATTTGGGCCCCTTTATCTTTCCTGTGACAATCCATCCCAGATAAGTCTCAATTGCAACAAGCCCACATTGTAAAATCTCCCTTCTGCCAGTAAGAAGTTTTCCATATATATCTGCTCCCACCAAAACTTCAACTGGCTTATCTTCATAGAAGAGCTGTATACCTTTTTCAGTAGTTTCAGTCAACCATGGCCCAGGCTCAATGACAGGGATGCGAGAACAAATGTTTTCTTCATCCAGTGCTTCGAAATTGCAAGCATAGGTCCCCTCGAGACTTTTTAACCTAACCTTGTAACAAAGATGTGGTTTTGGATTAGTCACCTTACCCCCAAACAAACCATGGATCAATGTCTCTTCACCGATGGGCTCATCTGCTAAAATACAAAGGAACATTACACTGACCAGAAATAATAATAATATCGTATGGTCTCGGGTGCCGGGTGCAAGCTTTGTTATTTGACACCCAGAGGGTAGCTTGCATGTCGAATTTCGTGTTTCCTTGACTATGAAAGTCAAGGAGGTTAGATGTTAGATATCTAACCTCCTTGAACACTATAGTGCATTCTATTAGAGAAATGAGGAACTTTGTGTTCGCAGAAACTCCCGAGACTAATTTTGTCATTATGAACACGGCCTACTGAATTCAAATGGGTTCTTTGACATGCCGACATCGTATGACATGCGTATCGTATTTTTGCCGCCTTTAAAAAAATCACTTACCACAGCCAGGAGCGAACCTGCAATCTTGGGGTTAGTAGACCGACACGATATCCACTCACCCACCGTGGCAAGCTCCCAGAAATAATAAAGTGATAAATAATCCAGAGGAAATAGCAAACACTTTCAATGACTATTTTCTGGAAATTCCACAAAAATTATTAAATAAATCACAGGTAAATACACTAAATTCTAATAATAAAATACATATATGAAGTGATTCTTTATTTATAAATCATGTCACAAGTAAAGAGGTAAGAATAGTTATAAAAGAGCTAAAAAATAAATTTTGTGCTGGCATTGATGGCATCCCAGATGCAATTTTAAAGAAATGTGCAGAAAATATAATAAATCCACTTACACACTTAATAAACAGTTCAATTCTCTCAGGAACTTACCCGGATATTTTGAAGTTATCAAAAGTAATTCCAGTGCACAAAAACGGTTCAAAAGATGAATTAGATAACTATCGTCCTATTACCTTACCAACTGGTATCGCAAAAATTG
The DNA here is from genome assembly GCA_946902985.2 of Meconema thalassinum. Taxonomy (NCBI): domain Eukaryota; kingdom Metazoa; phylum Arthropoda; class Insecta; order Orthoptera; family Tettigoniidae; genus Meconema; species Meconema thalassinum. The sequence continues at coordinate 474,929,486 of OX336392.1, forward strand.
TGGAAAAAATCATGTGTAGGAGACTGATAAGTTTTATAGAAAAAAAAAATATTATCAAACTCACAACATGGATTCAGAACGGAAAAATCTACACAGACAGAAAATTATGAATGTATTAATAGTATAATGAAATTAATTGACAATAAGGAACATGTAACTGGCCTATTCTTGGATTTATCGAAAGCATTTGATGTTGTTGACCATAAAATCCTCCTTACAAAACTAAATCAATATGGTATTAGAGGTCTAGCTAATAAATGGATAGAGTCGTAAACAAATAGTAAGCTTGAGACACAAGGATGATGGAACCAAATTACTTAATGAAACATTGTCCAATGAGGGAATTATTAAATTTGGAGTACCCCAGGGATCGGTTTTGGGCCCACTACTCTTCCTTCTATATATCAGTGATATAACACAGAACGTTCATTCACATAAAGAAATGTTGTTTGCGGACGATACAACACTCGTAATAAAAGGTGAAACTAAACAGGTCATACAGCAATCTGCTGAATCCGTTACAGGAGAGTTAACCAAATGGTCACAAGATAATCGCCTCATAATCAACTATAAAATAACAATATGTCTAAATTTCCACACTATACAGAATAGGAATCCTGCTAAGCCCAATATAACATTAAATGGTCATCAAATAAAAAATAAATCAGAAACAAAGTTTTTAGGACTATGGATACAACATGACTTGAAATGGAATAAACATATGCAATATCTGAATACTAAACTGAACTCGATGTGCTTTGCGTTACGTATTTTGAAAACCTGCACTAGCATGCACACATTAAGAAATACTTATTTTGCTTATTTCCATTCATACTTATGATATGGGGTCATATTTTGGGGTATGTCGCCAGATGTACTAAGCACGTTTAGGATACAAAAGAGGGCGATTAGAATTATGGCAAATGTAAACACTAGAGAATCATGTAGACCTCTGTTTAAAGATTTAAACATTCTCCCTCTGCCCTGTATATATATCTTTGAAAGTATTATGTTTTGTAACAAGAATTTAATGAATAAGGATGTTTTTCTTAAAACAAACAATGATGTTCATAGGCATATCACAAGACAAAATCAAAACATTCATATTTCACACACACAAGCATATATCAAAAAGGAACTTATCACACAGGAGTTAAATTATACAATAAACTACCCCAGTATATAAAACTTGCCCCAAAAATAAAAACCTTTGATAGAATGTTGAAAGCTTATCAGCAGTGCCATTGTTTTTACTCTGTAGTTGAATATCTTAGTGTATAGAAACGATGAAATCTATAATTATATTTTACTTTTCTATTTTAATTGTAATACCTAGCTGTAAGTTGTTGTATTTATAGAATTAAGTTTTCATATTATGATAATAGAATAAGGTGTAAATAGTTGTCCAATAAGATTGTATCTCTTAAGATCTGTTATTATAATAAGGTATAGTATTAGTATTACTGTATATACCTATTAGTACTTTTATTTTATAGATGTAAATTCTGACGTGTCCTATATCAAAAATGTATTGTATACATGTATTTGATCAAATGGAATTAATAAAACTATCTATCTATCTATCTATCATATACCATACACTGAGCAGTGTCCTTCCTAATGTAGGAACGTTGCGAGCCTGGGTCCATGAGGACATGGACTTGTTTTTCCTGCTCTCCTCTAATGGTCACCATGAGTGTTTGTAAACATACCTGACTACAGTTCACATTTGATAGAGAATTCTCAACAGTTCCCCCTTCTTTTGGAGTTTGCTGCCTGTTTCTGGGACACATAACTGGGACATGCTTACCCTCACAAATAATACATTTTATTAGTGTTGTACATTTTCTACTAATGTGACCAATCTTAAGACAAGAAAAGCAACAGTTCCTTCTATTTAAAATGTTCCTCTTGTCATCCAGCTCCATTTTCTGGGCCTTAAAACAAGCATCGCTTGAGTGATTACCTTCACAAAAAACGCACACGTTTTGGTTTGGCTTAAAATTGACAAGGTAAGCTGCTGTTGGAACATTAGTGCCGGTATTATGACGGTTTGATTCTGCTCCTAATGTTTTCATGCAACACTTGGAGTGGTTTCCTATCTTGAAGCCTTGGACTGCCATACAAATTCGCTCCTCATTTTCAACCTCGCATTTCAAGAAATTCATGAGACTATCCAGTCAGGTTTTACCGTCAGTTTGAGCCGAACTGTTGTTGTAGCTTCACTGCCAAGCTCTAAACACTTCTTCAGTGAGACATGACTCAACAAGTGGAAAGAGCATTGCAGCATATTTATCTGTAGCTACTCCCAAAGTTTCCAACGCCCTCAACTGTGTCTCGATTTTATCATATAGGGAGGAAAGACTGACTTGATTATGCTTCGAATTCATCGCTAGAGTCAGTATGAGCAATTCCCTGACATAGAATTCTACCAAAATGTCTTCGCGACCAAACCTAGCTTTCAAGCATTCAATAGCCTTGCTATAGTTACTGCCTGTAGGGGAAAATTTTCCATACTTGCCTAGCTCTAGTGTTTGGCGGTTATGTTTGACATAGACATACTATCATCAACAGCATTTAGGCTCATTTGCAAGTAAAGACTGATTCTTTTTTACTTGCCTGAGCATTCATCAGCGGTCTGTACCTCTGCATCCAAATCCTGCGATTTGGTAGCCGTATTTTGCAGTAGCAAATCCAAAATTTCTGCATCCAAACGTGTCATCTCCTCGAATTTCTCGCCTAGTAAGTCCAGATCCGCCATAACCTCCACATCATCTTGCTTTTCTGTGTTCACTCTTGAGTTTCTTCTTTCTTCCAAGTTGTTATAAACGCGAGTAAATGCCGCCCGCACTACTGTACTTTTCTTGTTCAATGTATCCATGACCAATTGACCACGTGTTCATAAACTGCATAAAACACTTCCCGATATATGTTGCGCTAATATGCAACCCACAATTTAACAAAATAATCCTGTCACGGTCGCCATATGTTGTTTCTAAAGCCTACCCTGCGTTCTCAGATTCTTTTTATCATAATTAAACAGTTTTAAGTGCAAGAGATTTTATTATAGCCTACATGCTTCCATCATGGATTACAAAGAATACTACTCTTCCAAAGAATACATACAAAGAGCATTAACAAAAAAAAGATAGCTGTTACATCAAGGAATATACTTGCAAAAGATATCCCGATATCCAACACACGTTTCCAATGCTGCAACATCTTCAAGGAAGTGAAGTAAACGAAAGGTCGTTACGCTAGCATACTTTCAAAATTTGTTATCATGCCACATATATTTAGGTGCATGATTTTAATTCCTGCAGTAAAACTAATTAATGTGTTCAAGTCTTGGGTACTGATTACAATGTTTGAAGTAATATCTTGAAAATTAAGGTGTACCTCGTTGTCTAATTTCATACCGTAGTTGTTTTATTTCAGGGTACTTCCATAATTACTTTACACTCACTTAGAAACAGAATTTCATAAAATATTGATTGATCACTTGGCTCAGGTAAACATACCTTCAGTTTCCTTGACTCCCATTAACTCTTGGTAGGTCAGCTGTTGTCTTGATTTGTAGAATCGGGCTGTTTTCATTTTTTCTCGTGAAGATCTTCCCGTTCCTGGTCCATGCGAATTGATAATTCATTGTCCGTTTAGAATTCCTGGCAAGCCAATATAAGTTTTGGTTGTCTTTGGTTAAATGTTCATTTATATACACTGGCGAGTCTCTGTTGATCTTGACATCTCTGCAAAGAAGTTTCCCAAGTTTGCATTTTTTGCTCATTATCATTTCTTTTGTTTGACGGGAATAAAATTTTGCTACTATGATGGGCGTTTTCTTCCTGCCATCCTTATCTGTAAAGCCTGGAAGTCGGTGGCAATATTCAATGTCTCGATCAGTTCAGCGGCGACTCGTGGGATGTAAGTGCAGCCCAACACACACTCGTGTGCAGTAATCGTATACATTGTGGTGTTTGAAGCCATATTTTCAGTGTTGCCTTAGTAAACAAGAGTTTAGTGCTTTTCAGTCGGTCAACACGAATGTACCCAAAAGAGATGGGTTATGCCCTAATCCTGAAATTTATTTGACCGACTGAAAAGCACTAAACGTATACATTTTGAATAGGTGTGTAGGGTCATCTAGCTAGGATGAAATCTGGTATGACAAAAGTGGTTGGGGTTGATTGCTTGATAAAATTTATCTTTTATCCCCCTCCTTCCATTTAGAAAACCGAGTTTCTCCTAAAATATAAACTAAATCTACGGGCGGTTCCATGTTAAAACACGCCTTGGAGGGAAACCTATTATTTCTCACTATTAGAAAATATTTAAATACTATACACCTAAAGAACGACCTCTCACTCTACATACTCATACTTATACTTATAACATAACTGAATTTCAAACGCACTTCCTCTCCAATCATACACCTAAAATTATGTTATGATTAAACACAGTAACTATAAAAACATCAAGAGCTCACTCTTTTAGCTGTGCTCTTCAAAAGCGCTTATTCTATTTACACTTCACTCACAGTTAATGCGCTACACGGCCACGAATCACAATTTAACAGCACAATTTTTACTATAAAAGAATACTTTGTACACCACACGTTCAAATTTATAACAAGCTTATTATTACAGCTGTTGGAACAGTAGCCACAACTCTCGCGACAAAATATGCTATAGTAAATATGTCTTTGCGTGATTGTGTTTTAGCGTGATTGAGATACTAACATTTGTTTATTAATTTGCAGGTTCGTATTCGTGAATATCAAAATGTGTACGAACAATGAGTGTAAGTGGCTGTGCTCGAAATTAGGCCTAAAAACTAATGAATGCCTCAACACCAAAAAGAACTTAAAATCAATTTGGTGTAAGTACCGTGATTAGTTCGGTATCATTATGATAGTTCCCAAGATGTTCCTTCTTTGGTATAACGCGCACCTTCATACACCTGTATTCAATTTAATCAGTATTTCAGCGTATTATTACGTTTTGCCGCGTCTTTCTTACAAAACTAGCCTTGCATATGTGCTCTCATATATCTATTTAAAATCGCTTTTAAAACGATAACGCAGCCTATTTGTGCCAAGTACCGTGATATATAGAGTGTATTCTGCCTATCCAAGAAAAAATCTTGACTTGTCATTGAAGTTCTATGTCACTAAAATCCAAGACTTGTTGGAGTGGTTTACGGCTTTAAAAGCATAGGAACAGCCATTTTCTTGCTACCCAAATTGGGCGCGCCGTTTGGCTTCAGTTGCTTGCACTAGGCAGCGCAGCGAAGGCATCTCCTTCCGTTCTTTCCTCCATGTCGGGGAGCGAAGAGCCCGGGTTATATATTCGGGTGCATTCGGATAATATCGTTACAGCTCGTGCGAGTCAGCCAAGCATTCCTGTTGCTCCAAGGGATGCACCAATCGGAATACTTCTGTACACATACTGCAGGCTGTTTGGCGCGTTGTCATGGCAACCGTTCAGTTAGACGTCACAAGTCAGCCCGTATTGCTGTGAGCATTGGGAGGGCTGCACTCAGAACGCATGGCGCAATCGTGAAGGAAACGGACTGCGGGGCTTGCTTAATTACTAATACGTATGAGCGCTACGCCGGTTGTGTAATCACAACATATAAAGCGCACTCTTCATTCTTTTTAACGAAAGAGAAAATATAGGGATTCAGAAAATGATAGACAATTGTTTTGAGAAATGTTAGTGCAGCCGGGCTGTACCTAATGCACCTGAAAGGCCGCTACTGGATCAGTTTCAATTTCAACACCAACTGCACCAGCCACTTGAGCCACAATATCATACACATTCTCGTGATCGGAGACTGGTATCCCGGCGATTTCAAGGTTGTAATTCTTAGAGTATTGCTCCATGTCATTAACTTGCCTTTTAAGATGCCCATTTTGTTCTTTAAGCAAGCCATTCTCAACTTTAGTGTTGTTTACTTCTAGGGTGAGTTGGTCAATGCAAGATTTTAGTGTGATATTTTGCTCTAAGAGTTCATCAATTTTTTTTTGATTGATACTCCAGAGAGCTACAAACATCTTTTAGCACTTGTTGCATATTGTTAACCGCTTCACATAAGCTTGCAGTGTCCGGTTTGACCTTATTCGGCTGAAAACTAGATGTAGCTGTCTTGGTTGAATTAGGGTTATGTTTGCATTGTTTACAATGCCACAGAATTTCGCCCGGATTTGCAAGCATTGCTTTAAAAACTGCGTTTGTCACACGAGCACAGTTTAGATGAAACATTTCACCACACTTTCCGTCAAATTGTACGAAATTTTCATTCTCCTTCAGTGAAACTTTACAGGAGGTACATATAACATTACTATTCTTGGGCGCCAGGCGCGAGGCCAACTACATATCATCCATACTAATCTCATTCCTTTCCATCACAAAATACACACAACAAAACCAAATAATATATGCAAAGGCCAAATTCATTAGTAGGAGGTTCAAATGCGAGGCCGACTACATACCGGTATCTTCCTTTCAGCAATACATCCTCAACTACAGTGGCGGATCCAGGCCTTGCGGGGCCCTGGGCGATATGATAAGGTGGGGCCCACAACAATAGGAAATAAAAATATATCAAATCAAATGGAAAGTAGTTTTGTACTAATAATAATAAAATAAAGAAAAGTTACAATATTTTGAATACACTACAGTGTAACCTGTAAGTCCCCTTGAACAAGATTGTGTAAACTATGAAATATTAAAATATTACTTTGCCAGTTTATTTTCTGACTGACGTCTTCTATTATTTCACTGAAATCTAAACTTGCTAAACGGTCAAGGGAGGTCATAGCTGCACTGAAAAAAATATATAAATAAGTTTGATATGTTTGAAAAGTATAATTAATTAATTCAGTAATTTTAAAAAATCCATGGTGTGGAGCCCCCCGGACCGCCGGGCCCTGGGCGGTTGCACTACTCGCCCTCCCATAGATCGCTCCTGCTCAAATACATCATCATCATTACAAGAACACAAACACAACACTCTTTCAAACATCATCACAAGACCATCAAAAAATACAGTTCACTTCATAACCATATTTCAAGTAGGCCTACCCAATACAAAACAAGAAACGTACCTTATCTGTGACCAAAATGTTATTATCTTTTAATATATATTAAAATATGTCAATCCCATGAAGATCCTTTCTTCATATCCAACGGGTGTTAGTTGGTTCCGGAACAGTTCATGGCGTAGCCTGTTTAGGCTAGCCTAAGCTTGTTAATCTCTTCCCAAATCCTAATCCATCTTGTCCCTTCGAAGTTCTACGTCTTAATAATGACCCTCAACAAAGACTCAAGGTTCGTCACTATGGGTTACCAATAATCGATACACCTCGAACATAATCAATATTTCCAGGATCATGCGATAAATACGAGAATATAATCGTCCATATATATACCACACGAGCCATCTAGCGGTCCCTTTAGGTATTTACGTAGTGTCAGTTCCTAGCTACCTACTAGATAGGGTGACGGTCTCTTCCTGTCTGCTCCATTCTACAAATACACTCCGTAGATTTTCAACTGGCCAACTACCAACTACAATACTCAGACCTTAAAGCAGGTATCAAAAGTTTGAAATGGCGTATACAGAAGCCCGACATATTGTTACGGCTGTGGGTTTGTTTCGTCGCCTCGCCGCGTGAGTGCATGGATAAGGCCAATGGTCCTAGCCTGTCCCCTTGCTCCTTCATCTCGTACGCGGCTTGTTCCACAGGGTGCTGGTAAGACATTCCCATGGTGGTCGGGTTTATTTCCTCGGTTCCTCCCTCATCATAAGGAGTTACTCCATCTGGACGTTCTTACGGTGACGTTGAAATATGGTCATCTCGTGGCGTGTTTCAAAATGCATCGTGGCAATTAATATCACTGCTTCTATAATTAAATTACGTAGTACAAATGCTATCACTGGCTTTAATTTTGCAGGTGGTTGGAAAATAGCTCTGCTTTACCTGCCACAGGCTTTGTGAAACGCGTGGTATCCCTCACAGATTCTACACTTGGTTAGATCACTAAAAATCTGTGTAATCACAATTGCACACGTGCGATGCGTAGCATTTCCATAGTTAGTTTTACTAGCTTTATTCACTAGGCTATTAAACGTGGCTGTAGCGTTAATATTTCCTGTCTGACTTCAGACGGTCCTCGTGGTCTGGTGAAAAATATGTCAAATTCACACAAATAAATTCACACTTGCTAAATAATGATGCACTAGCCTTACACGGCTGAAATAAATACTTTTCACTGAAATCTATCGTAGCACACAGCTCGATGGCTGTAGATAATTATCCTTCCAATTCTGGGGTATGCACTTACGCCTAATGTGGCCTTCGTCTATAAGACGAACAATTGACACAACACGTGCAGTCACGACGGACTCTCAAGATGATGTGTTGCAGCTAGCAACTGATTCCTGATTCCAAGGAAGTGGTTGAGTCATTTAGCGACTAATTACTTCATACCCCGCGTGTCTGCGATGAAAATATCCTTACCAAAAATATTATTTACCAGTTCTAAAGACAAAAGAAAATGGTAAATTATGCAGAATTAAATATGGCATGATCCTGAGATATGTGAAATCAAAATTGTAGGTAATATACTGTATCTCCAGGAAGAAAATAAGCTGTCCTCGCCGAAGTCAAAATTGTTCACGAGGAAGCTTCAGAGTGCATTCTGTCGAACTGAGCATGTGGAGCGAGTATGCTCTCAAAGAAATATTAAACACATGAGCCTAGGCGGGCTGAATATGCAGCATAAACTTGGACAATGACTAAGAGGGATGAGAGCAGAGTACAAGCAGCTGAGATGAGATTCCTGAGAAGTATGGTCCAGAAAACGAGGAGGGACAGAGTGAGAAATGAAGATATACGGAAAGAACTGGGAGTACAGAAACTAAATGACAAACTGGAGCAAAACAGATTGAGATGGTTTGGACATGTCAAACAGATGAATGAAGTAAAGCTACCAAGGCGAGCACTGGAACACGGATGACAGGGAAGAGAGGACGAGGAAGACCAAGAATGCGTTGGATGTACTCGGTGGAGAATAGTATTAGAAAACGGAACCTGGATTGGAACACTGTGTCGGAAGAGGAATGGTGGAACGACAGAACAAAGTGGAGAGGAACCATATTTGCCCCCACCCAGTGTCAACTGGAAAAGGGGAAATAGATGATGATGATGATGATGATTCTATTTTCAGTGCAGCTATGACCTCCCGTGACCGTTTAGCAAGTTTAGATTTCAGTGAAATGATGGAAGACTTCAGCCGGGAAAAGAGTCGCAAACTAATATTTTAATATTTCAAAGTTTACATAATCTTCTTCAAGGCGACTTGGAGGTTTCTTTCATATTATTCAAAGAATGTACTGTAGTGTATTCGAAATATTGTAACTATTCTTTATTTTACCTATTATTACAAAACTATTTTCCATTTGATTTGTTTTTGTTATTTCCTCTTGTTGTGGGCCCCACCTTATCAGGGCCCCGCGAGGCCTGGGTCCGCCACTGGTATTGCAGTACCGGTAAGTTGCACAATGGAGGACTTGATGGCTGCGTCACCTAATGCCCGTGACTTGGCAAAATTTTGGATGGACACTATTTGATAGGTGCATTATTAAGTACTATATTTTTAGCCTACTTTTCACATTTTGCAAAAATGAGGAAAAAGTAGACTTATGAGATCGGGCAACTGTGTGTCTGTCTGTCTGTCCTGTCTGCCTGTCTGTCTGGCTGTGTGTGTCCCCCCATATCAACTCCTAAATGGCTGCAGAAATCGAAACAAAATTTGGTAGGGGTAAAGATCTATACCTGAATATCTCACGACCATATTTGAAAATAATGTCAGTGCTACCAACTGCTAAAAAAATCGCAATTGAAATTTGAGCTCCATGTTGGATATCTTGGAAGGTATGAATGGGAGCTATTTCAAAATTGGCACACGTATAGATAATAATATTGCAGTTTAATTTCCAGGAGGTCATACATGGCAGTGTCGCCAATATGATTATAAGCCTGCAGATAGGTCCACATTTTAAATGCATATAACTTCTACACTATCAATTGGATTTCAACCTAATTTCGTACGTGCTATGTGTACATAAACAGATATGACTGAGCGTATTCTTAAGAGCCACCAGGGCTGCCAACTGTTAATAAATGCTCTCAATTTCTTTAAATCCAAATACCCATATATCAGAAAGTATGCAAGCCGACAGCTTTAAACTATGCACACGTATAGTACCTGACATTCTATATTAATTTGGAGTAACTTATATACGTCAGTGCTACCAACATGATTCTAAGCCTGCTGAGAGCTCCAACTTTAAATACATGTAACTTCTATACTAACTAATGGATTTCGTTCAAAATTGGCACAACAATAGATCATGTTATTTCAGATTATTTCTGACCAATACATGCATGGCATTGTTGCCAACATGATTTTACGCGCACTGTTAGATCCAATGTTTAACTACGTGTAACGTCCATGCTATCCATTGGACTTCAACCAAATTTTGTATTCTGTACCCTAAGAAATGGATCTAAGAATATATTCAGTCACCAGGGCTGCCAACTGTAGTGCTTTATTAGGCTACATTATGCCAGGTATACAATATTTCGAACAAATTAGAAATTTCGATATTACCAACTTAATTTCGTCATTACTCTAGATTGATCCATATAGATTAATCATTGGCATGAATCTTAAATTTTAAGAAAAGTAGGCTCTTTAGTTCGTCACGGAACTTTTTGTTTAATGTAAAATGTATACTTCTGATACGAATATATAAATTGGGCTTACGCCACACAATTGGCTACCATCTGAACCAAACACTGTAAACTTACATTTTTCACTGAAAATCACCGAATTTCAGAAGTCTTTAGATTTGTTGACTTGCCCCTAGCCGAAAGTCAGTATTTTCAGCTTGTTGACTTTGCTGACATAAAGTTTTTTTTTGGGACACTCTGCCATTGTATTCACATTCTTTAATGGCAATACGCATGGTTTGGGGTTCCACCTGAACACCATAATATTCTTTCACCATGGCCGCTAACCTAGGGGCACTCATCTTAGGGTCTTCTCTGACACGTCTTATAACAGCCCGCCTTTGGCGTGCATTGTTTCCTGGGTCGCCCGGAACGATGTTTACTTTCCAGGGAGTTGGTGTCCTTATATCTTTCCAACACATATTGCACAGAAGAGTTTTTTTTTCACATTGGATGCTGTTTGTCTTCTCGATTACCCATCGTTCCGTAATTGTACAATTAATTCCCTTATTGGTATAGATATTTCCATCCCACTCACCCACAGCGAGTTTCCTGTGTCCGCACTCAACCATCGACAACACCAACCCCCAGTAACACCCCCATGGCTCCGCCAATGTTGATCATCCATCCATACTAATACAGTATATAAAAATGAGATGGTGTGTGTCTGTGTTACTGTGTGTTACTCAATCACGCAAGAACCACTGGTCCGATTTAAATGAAATTTTGCATGTATGTAGCTGATTTACCTGGTTAACATACAGGCTATCTTTGATTTCGATATTTTGCACTATTTAAAAATGGTGACCACATTAGTGACGTCACTACACCCTTTGGTTTCAAAATTTCATATTTCCATTTGAAATAAAAAGAGAGCGCTAAGAAATACCAAACGTTTGATGGCATATACGAGGTTTAAAATTTAATTGTCTATCCGAAATTGTCTATCACTTTTCGTCTATCTCCAACGGTTAGTGAGTAAAACCAAAATTAGTGCTAAAAACACGGTCAACGCCGAGCTATGTTAGTCTATGTTAGTCCCTACATGATCTGTTTCATGTATAGAGGTGGTTTGTGGGGGTCTGAAACGAGGCGTAATTTTGAGTCTAGTTTTATACTCTTTATGCCGGTTATTGTATGTGAGTATTTGCGACAGTAAAATGAATTTTGGAGAACAGATTAGACGGACTGCAGATAAGGCAGCCAGAGGAGTAACGTCCCTCAGTCGGCTCATGGCCAATGTTGGTGGGCCAAAACATATAATAATAATAATAATAATAATAATAATAATAATAATAATAATAATAATAATAATAATAATAATAATAATAATAATAATAATAAAAATAATAATAATACCAGTAATATTTGAAGCTCAGAAACAGGAAGTTCGTAGTTGTCTTCGTCGACTTCGAGAAAGCCTATGACTCTATTGATCGAACCACACTCTTCCAAATCTTAAAAGAAATGGGTTTGGACGACAAAACACGATCAATCATCCAGCAGACCTTGGCTAACACAAACTCCAGAGTGAAATTTAGAGGAGAAATGTCGGAAACAAAACACAATTTAGCGACACAGCCAAGCTAGATAAAAAAGGGGGGAAATTAGGGGTTTTTAATAGGTAAATGTTATCTGGATCAGGTGTACGATGTACTTTTCTTCTGCAATAAACCAAGGCCCATATTCGCGGCAGTATTAAAGGTGCCGGGACGTCCTAATAAGACCGTCAACGCTTAGTTCGAATGGGTTATGCTCCACGCGTGGCGAGGGCTAATCCACGGTCTTTAATAATTGTAGACCCACCTCATTCAATAACATACATCTTATCTAGGTTGGCAACACCTCACATAAACACATCGATATCACTCCCCACAGCACGTAGGGACAGGGGGAGAAGGCAGGGAAAAACCAGTCGTTAAGATAACCACCGCAGTCGACCGCACAGCGAGTTTCAGTGAGCACGAAAACTGCGAGTAGCTGTAATACGGAAGACAATCAGATAAGTAGTTAGCCAAAAATTTTATAGTTTAACCATAGTTTACAACCATATAATCTCTCTAAAGTACAATCTCCGGATAGCTATCACCATTTAGCATTTCACCTAACATATATACTGCATTTAGCATACACTGACAGTTTCAGTACCAATACTGCAACTAAATAATTGTACATATTGTAAATATTTTCACCTGTATTTCAAACATAGATTTTGTAGCCTAAGTGTAATGGATCTGATGATGATCGCTTGACGATCGAAACTGGTCATCCTAGAGTTTTATTAATCTCATGTAATTTATTTCAGGATTAGGGCATAACCCATCTCTTTTGGGTACATTCGTGTTGACCGACTGAAAAGCACTAAACTCTTGTTTACTAAGGCAACACTGAAAATATGGCTTCAAACACCACAATGGAAAATGTATGTTGAAATAAGATTCTACCTGGGAGAAGCAAGGCGCGCCTCATATCCTGCCAGAACAATGAAGGTAGGGTTGTGGTGGAATGCAGCCAGAGAAATAAAAATAACCTGACCACCGTTAGAACCGAGGTCAAGAACCGAGTTTGGCGCGAAGAACATATGAATCACCTTGAAAATGTCTTTGTAAGCGAGGGAGAAGTTTAAGAAGGCCAGTGAACTATAGAAAAAATATGCTGTCGTCTACGCCTATTGGGGCGGAGCCTTAAAATAAAGCGCGAAGTTGTGAATTGAACCCACAAATGAGAAGAGGGCACGCAGGCTTGTTCGCGCTATTTTGAAATCACGCCGTCGCCTGGATTTATGGAGGGAACTCGATAGTGATTAATCCACCGATCAAAATCAGATCCGCACACAAGAGGATTTCGGTTCGCACCAAGGCGAGTTCTTTGATACAAGTTACATGTCTGTGCGACGTCTGCTTAAAAAGATAGATATTTTTCTAGTACCACCCCCACTTTCGGGCTGATAATGTATAAATACGAAGTGAGGAGTTCACTCGAGGTTCTATTGGAAGGCACACTTTGGAGGCGCAAGCTACGCACTTTTGTTCTAAATCTACGTTATTTTTGAAAACGTTCCATGTCTGTGGACTTAACGAATTTTCGTGTCAACTAAGAGTAAAGACTTAGACTTTGAACTTAAAAATTGCTGATAGGAGATGTATTCTAATTCATCTCGTATATATATTATTTTAAGTGTTTTGCGTGTGAAGATTTAGTGAGATAGCACACTGCTATAAATTTCGGGCCAGTCGACGATTTTATATTGCTCAATAGGACTCGTTGATGGATATAGCAGTCTACTCGAGCAATTTAAGAGGGGATAATAGTGTGAGGAATATATTATAACGGAATATCGCACAATGTGCATACATAAAAATCCTAGTGTTGAGTACACAGGTCCAAAAGAGTTATTGTTCTTTTGACGCATATCTCCGCGTGATAGCGTTCACACTTTTTCCCGCACAGTACACATATACAGTTTGCGTCTGGTTCATGGAACGCCCTCCTGTAGCACAGCTTGTGGTGGAATCCATGAACTGCGAAGCGTGTCATGGTATGGCGCAGTTCATAGCTTGAATCCATCCATTCTTGGTTGATCATGGCGTCAGTACGATAGAAGTCTGGCCATATATTTGCTTTCTTCTCGTACAGCTCGTGAAGCAAGGCTTGATATTGAGGTGTAGAAGGCACGGCTGTCGTGTGAGTTCGTATGTTAACCGCGATGGAGGAACTGATAAACATTTCATTCAAGCAGCGTCAACAATGGAAAACTTGGTGTAGGCTACACATCTGGAAGAAGGAAGTCCATGCTGGAATCAACTACGATGACGATGGTTGCTTGTTAAGCATCATGAAGGGGTCATGACGAGATGCATCAGTTCTGAAGGAAGCCATTAGGATGAGTACCAAATGATCTATTTCATTATGTAGCCTAGCTTCGGTATTGGGGATCCTTGTATATAGTCTTGTATTTTTGTATATTTTTCTTGTCTGTGTCTTAGTTTTAACCGGCTACTATTTTTAAATGTGGAACTCATCGTGGTTATTCTGTTGTTTATTTTATGTAAGATTTGTGTGGGACAGTACGTTAAATTGTACTCGCGTGTACAGTGTGCGTATTTTGGCAAATACAACACGTGAATGAACTGAATAGTTGATGACAAATGAAGCTTTGGTTAGCTAACGTAATTATAGCATAGGGGGGAAATATGAACGTTATTAGGCGGCCTCTCACCGCTGGGTCCGTGGTTCAAATCCCGGTCACTCCATGTGAGGTTTTTCTCCGGGTACTCCGGTTTTCCCTGTCAAAATTTAATTCCAGCAACACTCACCACTATCATTTCATTTCATCTGTCATTCATTTAATCATTTCCCCCAGAGGAGTGCGTCAGGCCTCGGCAGCCGGCACAGTCCATATCCTCGCCGCTAGATGGGGGCTTCATTCATTCCATTACTGACCCAGTCGGAGACTGGAAGCAGGCTGTGGATTTTCATTTTCATTAGTGAAGGTTTCGGATTACACAGGCTGTAATGTTATGCGACATAGCATATTTTTATAGCAAGAAGCCGTATGCTTCTGTGGTAATTATTTTGAAATTTTGGAGCACATTTGTATTATTGTGTTGTTGGAACACATTTCTGTGAGGTATTGTCTGCGATCTGATGCATTTTTATGAAGGAGAAGTGTTGAACCATGGCAAGGTATTATTTACTGCACGGGGTGTGACCAGGGTCACCTACCTGTCGGTTGCGAGTCTTCGATATCAGAGCGCTCAAGGGAGTGGCTACTGATAGTTGTTATACAGTCCTAAATTGCGGGATGCAATTTTGGGGACGAATCTGTGATTGTGTGTTTTATTTCAGTTGGTGTATGCTGAATCTCTACGGTTCTCAAAGCTGTGGCTTGAGACATGACCTACCTGGTATTTCACCACAGTAACAAGGACTAGTGGAGTCCGTACAGCGAGCTCAGATCACAGATAAAGATAGCTGAGGCAATTAGTGCCGTGTTCGGTGTGCTCATTTAAGGTAACGATCAGTATTGAAGCCTGTATAATCAGAAGCTACTTGGATGATTAATTTTGGCAGTTCTTCATATCAAAAATTCAGTTCAGGAATTTGTTGGTTTGTATTTTGTTTCCTTGTTTGGCTACTGTCTCATTAATTTTGTTGTTATTTTGAAGCATATTTTAGGTGCTAGTTGTATCTTTGTGGTGTCAGGGAAACAAGCGGTTTTCCCAAGTGTTAGCTGCCGATGACCACAACTGAGGGTTCACGATATGTGTATATAAGACCTATATTTTAGGCAGTTTGTTTGTGTGTGCGTTTAGCACTTATATAAGACTTCACACGGAAGTATTTTGTATTATAGTTAAGGGTAGCGCAGCTGGTTAATTATTATTTACTTGTTAGCCATTTAGTGTGGAACCCGATACCAAGGTGTGATGAAATCACTCATGGATATGCAACCTGCGACTTCCTTCTATGGAGGCATATCATATGACCAAGCGTACTCATCCTAGTCTAAGCTTTATCATAAAACGACGCACGCAAAGACACAAGAATGAGATAAGTAAGGACTTGGTCCATGTATTTCATTTTTTGGACAGCATTTGAAGCTGTAATTTTATTCAATATAACTGTTTGTTGATTGATTTTTTGGTGATTAAATAAGGGTGTCGTTTGGGTTATTTGGTTGTTTTGGTGTCTATTTATCGGTGTATTAAAGTTGTTATTTGTTAAAAATTTTGGGTCATCTTTTCTTGGTAGTTATATTCTCCCTATGTTACCTTGTGATTAGGGAAGCAAAAGTACAAAATTACCCAACTTTACGACAAGGACTGAACACCCCCGAATATTAGTCTCGTGTACGCTTCTACAAGGGAACAATAGATAGATTGACATGATTACTAAAATGAGGTGCTCCATCGTGGATGAAGTAGGTTACATGTTTTTTCGCACAGCTAAAGGCACATCTGCCATGTCGCATGGCAACAGGATCATGTGAAACAAAACACTGGCGGTGCATCTACGATAATGACAACTTAATCAGACGCAACCAAGAGTGCATGTTCCCCATGATTCAAACATTCTGTTCTTGTGTGTCTCCCATGCTTAATGAGCCGGAGACAATGAGGTGTAACATGGAAACAAGGCGTTTCCGGACCCATGTTCATATAACATAATTTCTTCGTCTACGTGTGAGGAATAATGATGATAATTGTTGTTTTAAGGGGCCTAACATCTAGGTTATCGGCCCCTAATGGTTTGGGTGATGGTGAAGATGAAAACGACATATGTCAATGATGATAATTGTTCTTTTAAGGGGCCTAACATCTAGGTTATCGGTCCCCAATGGTTTGGGTGATCGTGAAGATGATAATGAAATGTATACTATAACTAAAACTAACCACTAACTTATATACTAGAAGAAGGAATGGAAAACAAAAGGAGAATAAGGCAAATAAGGGACAGGAGGAAAAGAAATGCCCTCAACCCTCGAAGAATGCGGATTGAGGAACTTGGAAGGAAGGAGAGCCATGAAAGGCAGATAGGAAAGTGGAAGAGGAGAGCGTCCACCACACAGGTAAGGGACAAAAGGGGGAAACCGGACCCAGCTCAGGAATCCCTCGGGGTCACCAAATCCCGAACTCACTAGCCGTGAGCCCCTGAGGGTGTAGCAATATCCAGGGTGCACCAGAAGTGGTGGGGCTACATACACCCTGCCTCCTTGAGCAGAAGGCAGGAGAGAACATGAAAAGAAAAAGAAGGCTGACCTCTCGCAGAAGGAGGATATCAGAAAAGATGAGACAAGGGCCAATTAAGGCGGGAAAGGAAGAGACTCCTTAGGCCTCGGATACCCTAATACCGTCGGGGTCGGAAGAGAACAAGAGTTGACCAAGTGAGGTCGACAGGAAAGAAGACGGAGAGGAGCCCGGCACAAGTAAGTGGAAGCAATGCCGGACTCAGCCGGGGCCCCGTGGTCGCCAACCCACGTCCCACTAGATGGGAGTCCCGGGAGGGAGGGGTGACGAATGTGCCCTGCATGTTGTGCCGTACATTTTTGTTACACCCTGTATAGTTTTAACCATGGCAGAAGAGAATTCTTTAAATACGGGGGTAAAGGCTTCACTTATATTGCTGAAACGGGACAGCACTTCAGAGCTTCAAATAAGGGCAGGGCCGCCGAGAGGGTCCCGGAAGCAATGAGCCCGTGAAGGATTGCACGTTATTTTCAGTTGATTGTAGTTACTTTCGTTATGTTAAATGTTGGCTGTAACTTACAACCTGTCCGTGGCTTTGCAGAATAAGGATGTCGATTTATCTACAGCACTGCTCAAGATATCTCAGATTACCAAACTTTTAACTGTCAAGGGAAATGAGACAGAAAACACTTCAGGGGCATGTATGACAGTGCGAAAGTATTTGTAGAAACCATTCATTTGGTAGAAGGAGTTCCTCGATTCTGCAAATTACAAAAAACACGTAGTAATATACCTTATTTTACCCCCAGAAGAGTATTATCGTCGGGCAATCTTATTTATATGGATTTTCCAGCGCTTTAAACGAACGATTTCAATCTCACAAGGAAATCATAATTTCCTTGGAGTGCATTCTTCCTGAATTTTGTGTTAATCATGAATTTCAGTCTATTCATCCAGCTGTGAAGTTCTTGTGTCAAGACGACACGATTGAAGGTGAATTTTCATTATGGCGAGATAAGTGGTCCCATGAAACATGCATTCCTAAATCTGCAGTGGGGGATATGTCTAAATGCGACAAACACCATTTCCCCAATATTGATGTTCTTCTTAAGATGTTAGCTATTTTGCGAGTTTCTGCTGCTTCTACAGAAATAAGTTTTTCCACACTATAACACAATTAAAGATATACTGTACTTGAGGAGTACAACATCTTAATCTCTACATAGTATAAAATAATGTCCCCGATTCATGGATGTAACAGGTAATCTCGAGAACCACTGGATGGATTTTGAAGCGGTTTCCACCATTTTGTAAAGGATTTATCGAGGACGCTTTCTGTTGAGAAACATTCATTTATGGCCACAGGAAGCCGAGCAATAACGATTTCAGTGAATCGAGTCGAAAAAAACCTGCCGTCCGTGCCTCTTTAAGTTAGGTAAACCATTAAAAATATGATGATGTTTGAAGCCATTTTTCAGTGTTACCTTAGTAAACGTAGTTTGATGTTTTTCAGTCGGTCAACACGAGTGTACCCCATTGTGATGGGTTATTCCCTAATCCTGAAAAAAAAAAAAAACATGAGATTAATAAACAATTGGGTACAATCGCGTTGACCGAATGAAAAGCATTAAACTACGTTAAAAATATTGTTTTCATTTCTTCCAACAATCTCCATTCAGTGGACATTTAATTTACTAGCTTCGAAGCGAGTTTACGAGCTAGCGAGCCTATCACCCCAGCATCGGCCAGCATCAAACTGTCGGGTCGTGTCCACTTCAGATAAGAGTAGGCATATAACATATTATGTGTTTGGAGTTTCGCTGTGCTCCTCGGCCTTTCTGAATTGCGTCTGGGATCAGCCGTCCGTGCGCCTTTTAAGCTTACTCTGGGTAAACCGGGCGAAGCCGGGATGGGTTGCTAGTCATGGATAAATGGACTTTCCTTGCTGTCCATTCATCGTAATATTCATGTGTCTGATGATGAAGTTGTAGTAGAGAAGTGTTCCAAACAGAGTTCATTCTGTGTTATGAAGATGTTTATACCGTACTCAAGATTACATTTATTCAAATGTTTTAAATTCAAAATAAGTTAACAATTGTGAAAATATTTATAAAATCCAATTTGTAGGAATCAGTATACTGTATTTATATCGACACGCCAAACAGAAAATGGAGATTCCTCCCTCAAAATCCCTACATTTTACTTAGGAATTACTAGGGACCGAAGTCTTAGGTTCTTATCTATTTTTTTCTTCTAAAATAACGTAGCAAACAGGATATAAAAAGTAGGTTAGGACAGGCAAGGAAAAGCATTTCTACAGAAAAGGAATCTGTTGACATCGAATATAGATTTAGGTATTAGGAAGTCATTTTTGAAAGCCTTTGTCTGGAGAGTGGCTCTCTATGGAAGTAAAACTTAGACTGTTGTAGCAGCAGAAAAGAGGAGAATTGAAGCGTTTGAAATGTAGTGTTACAGGAATATGATTAAGATCAGATAGGTAGATATGGTTACGAATGAAGAGGAGCTATGACGAGTGGGAGAGGAGAGACGTTTCTGGCGACTGCTAATGAAGAGAAGGGCACATACTAAGACACCCAGGAATAGCAAGCTTAGTTATGGAATGAAGGGTCGTGGATAAGAACTGTAGGGGTAGACCAAGGTTAGAATATGTTAAACAGATGGCTTCGGATGTAGGTGTGGTAGCTGTATAGAGATTAAACGATTAGCTCAGGACAGGGAAGCATGGACAGCTGCATCAAACCAGTCGGAAGACTGGAGACTCAAACAACAACTTTTCCGAATCACACTCAAAATAGCCATATTCATGAAATCTGTTGTACCTAAAAAAAACTAAATGATATTATTATTATTATTGATATGCGAGTACCTAATATACCTAATTGCAGTTTTGCTTCATTTATTGTAGTACATTTTGAAACGGTATTACTAGCCCTTCCTTGCACTTTGAAATATTTACTCTGACTAAGATATGTTGTATTAATGGGCGCCAAGACCTCAACGCTAAGTTGAAGTCTAAATTTATATTTAACAACACCTAGCTCTGGTAGAACACCTTCAAGAATCTTTACACTCAGATCGTGGTATGATTTGATCATTAACCCAACTAACAATTGTATCAGGAGAAGGAATTTGGTCTATATCTAATGCTACCTACTGAAAGCAAAGATTGCATGGTTAAAAGAAATGAATTTATTATATAAAACAAGTATGGCAAAATTAATAATAATAATAATATATTTTAAATTTAAATTGGAGCGTTGCGATTTGAATATTACCGCTAGAGAATTACGTGAAAACAGAGTCGGATGAATTACTGATTTTACTATTATTCCCAAGCTAAGAAGTTACTGAAATACTGAATATGAAACAAAGAAACGAGAGATTATGTAGTTCTGAGTCATTCGCGCTTACCATTGGACATTGCCGTAGCATTTCCCTCGTACTGGATGCTGAAGAGAGCTTCCCACAGCCTTCTAGACGTCGTCATCTTCTTCGTTAGTTGAAGAGATACTTGTAGATATGTTAATTTATGGTCCGATCACATCGGAACCAACACTCGAGCAACCACAACGATCAAGTTTTACAAAGATAATCACCCCGCCTCCTCGGCGCGCAAACCATATATGCACTCCTCGCCTCCCCTCTCTGGTGCCGTCTTCTTCTCGCCCGCTCTCCACTGATTGGCTGAGCCACCACGCGATACTCCCCACCTCAGGGTCATTACACTCGGCGCGACAATGATGTCGATTACCGGTCCAGGCCATTTCGCCTTTTCTTGATGCAGCAACCCCGCTTGCGTCACGCTTCTCGACAAGAATAAGCCTGTAGCCGAATTCCCAGTGACTCATCTCTCTCAACAAACTCTAACTGACAAAAATGCGGATCATCGGATGATTTACCGTGACGACGGTCCATCATGCGATTATCCCAGACACGTTAATAATATCCCCATCCAAAATACATATTACTTAAATTAAATCAACCTAAATTACATATATATACACTCATAATTTTCTTTACGCACTTTGCGTCAAAGTCTGTTGTTATTTTGGATTGCCCTGTGCAATCAGTCCAATGTTTTTTCATTTAGATTAATGTTCCACGGATATTTCCGCCTCTCAAATATCTCTATGTTGGGAAAGATCGACATAAATAATGTGTGAGCACTGTGTATATATGATGTCACATCACACGCATCAAAGGTGTTATGATATATTTATATCACCACAGAACTTCCTAATTTCACTGGAGGTCGCTTCCATCTGGTGAAACTAAGTCTCACTGATCTCACGGAGCACACGATCACACTATTGTGGCAGCGCATCGTGACCATAATACTTAATCTCTATGTGTATTATACAAAATTAATATTGACTTCTGAAAAAAAAAAAACAGTAAGTGCGCATTACATATAACACCAAATATTTCTGTGCCGTAATCGCCCTGTCTTCTTAAGTTCTCGTAGACCAAATTCTACTTAATACTAGTTCACAACTCAGACCAGTTCTCCTCACTCAAATAATACCTTTGTACTAATTACCTTAAATTACATACTTACAACTCTTACATGGCAAGGCCGTAAACAGAAATCACGTGTGCTGTTATGTATGAGTTTCATGAAGGACTGTCTTGCCTTCTGGTGGCCCATCTTTTGTCTCGTGGACGCCTTAAGCAAAAATACCCTGTTCAAGCGCTCACCCATCTCTAGGAGACAAATGGGAATTCACCAGCGCTACCAAATTCTGGCCTTGGTGTATCGAGACATTTTAGTGCTTAAGAGAATCCGACAATCCCGTCATATTTCCCTGTACCTTAAAAAACTCTCAATTACTTACATACTACCCCCCTGTGTGACTTCTGATACGCCTGCCTAGAAGACCAGATCTTCCATGCACCAAATACCACACTTACTCATTTGATATGCTGGGTCGCCAGCAAAACACACTTACTTTATGACACATACTTTCGTAGACTAAGTATATTATACGTCCCGTATAATCTGCTTCCCTTACTATCCTCCAGCACATATGCTGTTTTGCCAATACGTTTGGAAACTATAAATGGGCCCTCGTAGAGATTTAAAAAACACTTGGACATGACTTTCTCTAGCTTATTTGACTGTTTCGGCACTCTAAGTAAGACTCTGTCTCCCGGCTCGAATAGGTCAAATTTAGTTTCTTTTTGTTGGCGAATTCTCTTTTGTGCTGATTTAGATAAATTCTGTTTCGCCAACTGGACAATGTAATCCATCCCAGGTTGCTTTCCCTCATTTAAACCCAACACCCTCGCTAGTTCATTTTGTGGTCTCTTTCCGAAGTGAACTTCGTATGGCGTCAATTTCGTGCTCTCATGCTGGACAGAATTCAGCCAAGTCTCGACTTTGGGAAGATGTCCAACCCAGGCCGTATGCTTGTCGTGCACTAGAGTCCGAAAAAGACGAGCCACTTCCCTTAATGGATGCTCTGCAGAATTACCCTGAGGGTACCTTACAGAGGATGAACGTGTGAAATACCACCTTCCTGCATACTGGTTCTCCATTTCTTTGCAATAAACTGTGGTCCACTGTCAGATAGTATCCTGAGAGGAAGGCCATACTCAGGTACATACTTATTAATGATCAGACGGCTACACGCTAGTCCCGTGGCTTTCCTTAGCGGATATAGCTTGACATACTTACTAAAAGCGTCAATAACTATAAAAATGTACTCGTAGCCGTACTGTCCTTTAACGATCGGGCCAAATAAATCCACACACAGTAGTTCGCCGGGACTACTGGTGAGAACTGCAGATCTCTCCCCCACTAAATATTTAACTGGATATTTGCTCCTTTGACAGGTGTCACACTTAGCTAAAATCCTCCTAACATCCCTTCCCATTTTACTCCAAATGAAGTCACGGCCAATTTCATAGAAGACCTTGGCAGCATCAAAGTGTCCTAATTCCCTATGAATGAACCAAATTAGCTCCTCCCGCAAAGTGGCAGGAACACATATTGCCCACCGATTATTCCTACATTTCCGTGCAAGAAGCCCATCCTGCATCTTGTACGTGAACCGTCCTACTTTCACATACTCTTCTTCACTTATTTCCAACCTAGCCAGTGGCTCCCTTGACTTAACGTCATCACGTTGCTCCACTAGCATATTTCTCAGTGTCTGTAACGATGCCCTGTTGCTACTGTCCACACATGCACATAATAAAATACCGTCCTCTGCTTTAACCACAGGATAATCCCTACATAAATTAGTGTCCCTTGATAGCATGTCTGCAAGAATGTTATCTTTACATTTAATATATTTTACTGTGAATTCGTATTCATGCAGAGCAAGAATCCACCTACTAAGTCTGTTAGAACTGAGTTTACAAGTCCTCATGTACAGTAATGCTTGGTGATCTGTATGGATCTCAAATTTCCCCCCTACTAAATACATTCTAAATTTCCCTAAATTGAAAACAATACCTAAAAGCTCTAACTCAGTAATCGTGTATCTTTTCTCTGCTGCTGTCAGTCCTCGTGAGGCTAAAGACACAATGCACAGATTACCCTCATCATCTTTCTGACATAATACTCCAGCAATGCCTATATGTGAAGCATCTGTCATAACCACATATTCCTTATCTTTCAAAGGATATTTCAGCACTACAGCTTTCTCAAAACCATCCTTCAGCGCTCTAAAAGCCTGAACATGCTTGGACTCCCATCTCCACCGAGTCCCACTTTTAAGCAATTCCCTGAATGGTTCTACCAACCCTGAGTATTTAAGAACGAACCTCCTGAAAAAGTTGCAAATTCCCAGGTATGTTTTTGACTGTTTAACAATCTGTGGCACCTCTGCGTTAAGTATCTTATTAACCCTACTTTCTTCTGGTGTTACACCTCTACTCGACACTCTATGACCTAAAAATGTCACTTCTGACTGACAGAATGACGACTTAGACAGCTTCAAAGTGAACCCTGCCTGATTTAACTTCTGAAAAACTATATCTAGATGACGTAGATGTTCCTCAAAACTGCGTGAACTAATTACCATATCATCAATGTAAATGGTTACAAACTCTCCTGTGTCATCCCCTAATGCGATGTTTAAAGCCCTAATTAAAGCTGCTGAACTACTCTTTAACCCATAAGGTGTTCTACAAAATTGATAAAGGTTATATTTATGACTAAAAGCTGTAAATGGTCTATCTTCGTACATAAGTGGCACTTGCCAAAAACTGGAACTCAAATCTACACAAGTGAAATACTTCTTCCCCTCAAATGTTTGCATTAATTCCTCTATTGACATAGATTTCAGCTGATCTGAACTAATTCTACTGTTAACCAAACGAGCGTCTAAACAAATACGAACTGTGCCGTCGGCCATGGGTACCGTGATCAAAGAATTAACATATGGACTGTTAGAGTGCTCAATAATCCCATCTTCAAGCATCTGGTTAATTTGTGCCTCAACTGCACTCTGATAAGCGAAAGGCACAGGGTATCTATGTCCTGTGAATACTGACCTATCAATAACGTTCAATGAATGTGTATAGCAATTGGCCATACCAATGCGATCCTCAAAAACTCTCCTAATACACAATAACACATCATAGAGCCGAACACATTGTTCCACCTCTATATTTCCCTGAAATGCAGCATCACGTAACGAGTCCTCTAGACTACCGTTCGTAATCACACTGCCCTCAAAACATGGAGAACCCCGCTCTACGGCTGGCGATATCTCATTTAAAGTACAAATCACACCTACAATACTACTTCTCTGAATATGGTCATTGAACGCTACTTCTACTTCAGAATCACCCCATTTAAATTTCAAACTCCCTACATCATAACATAAGTTACCAGACACTCTATTTAGCCACTCTGAACCCAAGATAACACTGACTACTAAATTTGGAATTACAAGACAAATCTGCTTTTCTACATGATTATTAATTTTAATGTCTACTAAAACTTGCTTAGAAATTACTTTAGACCTCTTCCCAACAGCTGTGATAACAAAAGTGCTTTTAATTGGCATCTCCTCAAAATTTACTCCAGTTCCTTTAATTTTATCATAAAATGCACTACTTATGCAACTCTTCATACAACCACTATCAATTAAAACATCTGTGTACGCCTCGGACACGTTAAATTTAACTATGGGGCTCTTACTGACCACCTCCTGAATAATACCTTCATCATTTAGTTCATGTAATAATTCATTTCTTACATTTAGGTCATAGGGTTCCTGTATAAGTGTATGGACAGGGCATGTTACAGACTGAGATTCTGACCTTACATCGCAGCCTAGTTCGTGTTTAAAGCATTGCTACCGCTTGGTGTAGCACTACTCACTACTGCACTGGTCTGGTTGTTCTGGGTTGTATTAACGGTGTCTCTCTGTCCGTTATTACCATTGGGCTGATTCCCTCCTTGACCCCTGTTCTGGTTATAATTATTATTGTTATTATACCTCCCTTGGTTACCCCTAAAATCACTGTTTCGGCATTGAATTCTCCTGAAATCGTTATTTCTACCTTGGTAGTTCATACCATACCCATTTCCTCTGTACTGGTTTTGCTGATTATTATAATTATTATTTTGGTTCCCCCTATTTTGGACGCTGGCCCCTTCGCCACTGTTCCCTTGAACTTCCTGATTCCTATTCTCATTAGGCCCGTTATTATGGTTACCCTGGTTCCTATCGAAATTCTCCTCGTAACCCCCTCTTCCCAGAGCATCGAATGTACTTTATAAATTTTCCACTTGTGAAATTGATTTAACATTTTGGATACAGGCAGCTTCCTTGATTCCATATGGAAAATGTCTTAGTAATAGCCTGACTACATCACTTTCCTCCTTCAAACCATCCAGATATTTACACGTCAATACCTGTCCTAAAAGTACTCGGTCATAGTGTAGTTTCCTCTCGGGTTATATTTCCCACACACAATTCCCTCACGATGCTGAGACTGAATTACCTCATTCCAAAATTTCTCACAAAATTTAACTTTAAAATCTGAAATATTCTCGAAATTGTCTCTGTAGACAGCAAACCAGTTTCTTGTCTCCCCTACAAACGCTTGCTCTAAAATCTCAACTACCTGGCACCATTCAATACTACCATCTTCCAACCTCTCCCCGAATTTATTTTCTATTGTATTCATGAACTCCATTGGACAACCCTGCCGATTACTGAATTTTCCTAGTTCTATTTCCCTGTGTGTGCTATTCACATAAACTGGTCTACTCTGACTATTTTCCTGCCTAATTCTAGCTTTCAACTTCTGTTCTAATTCAGCAATTTTCTCCTCAGCTTTTCTTTCAATATTAGTTACAGTTAACCTAATGCTCTCTTCCGATGCTTCAACTTTACCACTTAACTTAGCTTGTTTCTCATTAATCACATTAATGCTTTCCTTATTCCTCTCCCTTAAAGCGTTAACTTCAGTGATTATTTCTGCATGTACTTTATCAATTCTTCCCGCCAGCTGTTCTTTAACCTCTTTAGTTGCTACCTGAATCTTGTCAATTTCTCCCCCCAATTGCTTTTTGGCCTGCTGTGTTTCAAGTTGCGCTAGTTCTTTTAAATTTTCCGCCTGTGTACTGATTCTAATTCCTAACTCCTCCTGTACTTTTCCTAATTTTCTGTCTACGTCTGCAGTAATCTCTTTAGCCTTCTCTTCCATCACCCCTCTGTTCTCACCTCTAATCAGTTCGAATTTATCACTAAATTCCCTACTGTTTTGTTCAAGTTTAGTATTTAAACTATCACTCAATTCCCTATTACTCTCTTTATTTTCCCTACTATTTTGTTCAAGTTTAGCATTATTTTGTTCGTGTTTAGCATTTAAAGCGTCTGTGCTAATTTTATTTTGTTGCATAAACTGAAGAAGCAAACTCTCTAACCCTGCTTGACTGTTTTGATTACCCCCCTCAGTATCGGGATTTACCCTCGACATCCACGTACTGCTTTCATTTCCAAGACTAGCCATACTGCTCGTATCTTCACTATCCAACTTGTGGCCACTACGCAACTTCATCTCTTCCTCAACACTACCCATGCTGATACACACCGATATATGAAAAAAACCAAAATACAGGCACAGAAATATATATCCTTCTCCTTCCACAAATGTTATTAGGTTTTCGGCCCCATGTTGGTAGCGACAAATGTAATCGTTTCTTTAGGCCCCACGTTGGGCGCCAAGTGAACCGGTTTTACTAGCCCTTCCTTGCACTTTGAAATATTTACTCTGACTAAGATATGTTGTATTAATGGGCGCCAAGACCTCAACGCTATGTTGAAATCTAAATTTATATTTAACAACACCTAGCTCTGGTAGAACACCTTCAAGAATCTTTACACTCAGATCGTGGTATGATTTGATCATTAACCCAACTAACAATTGTATCAGGAGAAGGAATTTGGTCTATATCTAATGCTACCTACTGAAAGCAAAGATTGCAAGGTTAAAAGAAATGAATTTATTATATAAAACAAGTATGGCAAAATTAATAATAATAATAATATATTTTAAATTTAAATTGGAGCGTTGCGATTTGAATATTACCGCTAGAGAATTACGTGAAAACGGAGTCGGATGAATTACTGATTTTACTATTATTCCCAAGCTAAGAAGTTACTGAAATACTGAATATGAAACAAAGAAACGAGAGATTATGTAGTTCTGAGTCATTCGCGCTTACCATTGGACATTGCCGTAGTATTTCCCTCGTACTGGATGCTGAAGAGAGCTTCCCACAGCCTTCTAGACGTCGTCATCTTCTTCGTTAGTTGAAGAGATACTTGTAGATATGTTAATTTATGGTCCGATCACATCGGAACCAACACTCGAGCAACCACAACGGTCAAGTTTTACAAAGATAATCACCCCGCCTCCTCGGCGCGCAAACCATATATGCACTCCTCGCCTCCCCTCTCTGGTGCCGCCTTCTTCTCGCCCGCTCTCCACTGATTGGCTGAGCCACCACGCGATACTCCCCACCTCAGGGTCATTACACTCGGCGCGACGATGATGTCGATTACCGGTCCAGGCCATTTCGCCTTTTCTTGATGCAGCAACCCCGCTTGCGTCACGCTTCTCGACAAGAATAAGCCTGTAGCCGAATTCCCAGTGACTCATCTCTCTCAACAAACTCTAACCGACAAAAATCCGTAAAATTCCGTAATCATATAATTTTCCGCGATAATGTTGTTCGTAATAATTCGCTTGATAGTGTTTTCTATAACATTGAAAACCTATCTGTATACTTATAATCTTATAAAAAACAACGCTCCAAAAAATACCTTAATAATAATAATATGTTACATGAAAACTTCTCTTGGCTGAACAATTTGCCGCGTAAATAAATATTGAATGGCTTCCTACTGACTTATGCCAGTGGCATAAAATACCCTCGAAAAACACGTTACAATTTGATGATGATGATGATAATCATCGTTTTAAGGGGCCTAACATCTAGGTTATCGGCCCTCAATGGTTTGGGTGATAGTGAAAGATGAGATGAGAATGAAATCTATAACTAATACTAACTACAAACTTATATACTGGAAGAAGAAATGATGATGATGATAATTGTTGTTTTAAGGGGCCTAACATATAGGTTATCGGCCACTAATGGGTTGGGTGTTCGTGAATATGAAAATGGAATGCAAATTATAACTAAAAACTAACTACGACCTTATATGCTAGAAGAAGAAATGGAAAACAAAAGGAGAATAAGGCAAATAAAGGACAGGAGGAAAAGAAATGCCCTCAACCCTCGAAGAATGTGGATTGAGGGACTTGGAAGGAAGGAGAGCCATGAAAGGCAGATAGGAAAGTGAAAGAGGAGAGGGTCCATCCCACAGGTAAGGGACAAAAAAGGGAGAAGAAGAAATGGTAAACAAATAAAGGATAAGACAAATAAAGTACAGGAAGAAAAGAAATGCCCTCAACACTCGAAGAATGAGGATTGAGGGACTTAGCTGGAAGATCAATGAAAGGCAGATAGGAAAGGGAAAGAGGAGAGGGCCCGCCCCAAAGGCAGTGGTAAAAGGAAAAGAAACGGACCCAGCTCAGGAATCCCTCGAGATCGCCAACTCCCAAACTCACCAGCCGTGAGCCCCTCAGGGTGTAGCAATATCCAGGGTACACCAGAAGTGGTGGCGCTACATATACCCTGCCTCCTCAGGGCCTTGAGCAGAAGGCAGGAGATAACATGAAAAGAAAAAGGAGGCTGACCCCTCGCAGAAGGAGGGTATCAGGAAAGATGAGACAAGGGCCAATTAAAGCAGGAGAGGAAGAGACTCCCTAGGCCTCGGATACCCTAATACCGTCGGGGTTGGAAAAGAACAAGACTTGACCAAGGGAGGCCGACAGGAAAGATAACAGAGAGGAGCCCAGCACAAGTAAGTGGAAGCAATGCCGGACTCAGTTGGAGTCCCGTGGTCGCCAACCTACGTCCCACTAGATGTAAGCTCCTCGGGGATGTAGAACATTTGAATAGTGTTTATTCCTAGCTCTAGTTGATTAAGAGAAATCCTACCTGCCTGCAAATTAAAATATTTTCAGCACTTTCCAGCTTATATCTTATCGTTTTGTTATTTACTGTCAGGTAAGTGGGGATATTTGGCGGCTTCGGTGGCGTAGTCGGTAGCATGCTGAGCTTCTATGCCCAAGATCGCGTGTTCAAATTCGGCCGAAGTCGTCATATTTTTTAAGAGCGTTAAAAATCCCTCAGTATGCCTTCCTTCGGAGGGGAAGTAAAGCCGGCGGCCCCATGTCATAGATTTATGGCATGTTAAAGAACCTTCCACTAATTACACCTGTGTGAAGCTAAATTGTATAGGTTAAGAATGTAAACAACGCTCTTAGGCTCCTACGTTCGTTGCCAAGAGCTGACTGCGGTGGCGTCTGGTAGCTAAGTTCTGAACTAGTAGTCGTTGACGGTGGCATTTGGCAGCAAAAGTAGGAACTATTTGATAAATTCAAAAATCTGCAGTCCTTACTTGAATTAAAAAACAGATAACACACAATAATACAGTCATCACAATTAACACCGGTTTTCAGACAGATTCTACACACACCCAAAGTACATGGAGCTACATGACCGCGTTGTCGCAGCCCCTAAACGTAAGAACCAACCAACCAAAGTGGGAATAAATCTTTTATTATTTCCAAGAATCCTATATTCTAATAAATACACTAAGTTAATTAAACGGGATAGAGTGTGAAAATCACCTCTGGCATCCTTGGTTTTATTGAATTTGAATAATTAACATTTTTAAGGGCAGCAAATATTGCCTAAAAGTGTGAAGTTCTCGGTGATAATTTGATGACGTATCATTATGTAAGATATTTACACTCTCGTTGCGATCAGATTATCTACCAACAATTAGGCATTAATTTTAAGCTCAGCGCAGTTTATGTCAACTTTTGCTACACTTTAAGCATAAAAACCTATTAAGAACCTAAAAATAACAATTTTATGTTTTTGAAAACCTAAAATGATAAATTTAAATACATAAAAATTCGGTCCCTATTTAACAACCCTCGATAATTGTCTGTATATAACAGTGTATTACGGCTCTACTTCATTTGCTAATGTTCCAAAATTTGAAATAAATATTGTCAAGCAGGGAAGTCACTTCTGCCCTCCCCCAGGGGAGCAGTGGAAGGAGCTGAAAGGAGCGGAACCCTTGATAATGCCGGACGCAGTTTCCGGTGAATCGTCGGGAGATATCCTGTCTGGACCACGGCCTACAAGCCCGAAAAACTTGTATTTAATTAAGAACGCCGGCCGTGAAAGCCTAAGCAGTTGTTTGTTGTTGATTTTTTTAGGAGATTTGCAACATCGTGTACGATACCGGTACGGTTGTGTGTAGAATTTGTCTGATGACGCTTTTTTAAAATGTAATTGCCAGGGGAAGAAGTGGGAAACCACGGAAAACCATTTTCAGGATGGCTGAGGTAAGAATCGAACCCGCCTCTTATCAATTTTGTCTCACGAGGCTGAGTGTACTCCGTTCTAGCCTCCAGACCAGATTTAAATTCCTTGGCAGAGCCGGGAATCGAACCCGGGCCTCCACGGTGACAGCCAAGAATGATCCGCTGCGCAATGAGGCAGACTGTTTCCATGGAAAGCAATAATTAAATGTATTTCAAGGGGGGAGGAGAAATACATTGCATAGGGGTCCTTATATCCTCTAGGCGGCCCTGATATTATAGGCCTATTTATACACGGAACACTTGGCACCCTATTCTCTGTGCCCCGAATGTCATTACTGAGTAGACACGTACTTTCGAAGTGAAATACCATTTTCTGTGGTTCGGAATCCACGTATAGAAATGGAGGTCCCGTTGCTCATGTACGCGAAGTTAACGGTCCCGTTAAACTAAAAGTTACTAGTGTCCTTCCGTATATACAGTAAGTAGGCCACTGCATTTCATCATGTCTAGCTTTTTCTGTCTTCGGTTCTGTTCGGACGTACTCGTGACCATTCGTTCCGGCATGACTGTGCTACGTGGAACTTCTTGATGTGTCCCTGGCGAGTGAGTTCCTGTCCTCTGCTTGGTACGAAAGATGGCTAGTTTGGGTGTGGCAGATGTGCAGTATTGTCGGAATAAGTCCGGACGTGGTAGACTTTTTCAACCTTTTCGGTTCAAATCTGCAACCGAATGGGCTACATCAACATGACATGACATATTAATAATATCAGATACTTTCGATATGAAATCTGAAAAAGAAACTGAATGAAACACTGAAGGAAATGTAAGTAGGCTACGATATATTTATTTCTACATACGCGTAGGGTGTTTTCCACCCCACACGTTATTTTATTGTAATTTATTAATTCATGATTTTAAGTTGCATTATGTAAGAATGACTGCCACTAAGGGGCATATACATATTTTTAAACTCTTCCTTTTGTATTTACCTTCGAATCGTGGTTTTATATGGTCTTTAGTTGTTGATTGATTTAGGGGCTTTTCAACTTCGTGGTCACTTGGGTGTGTGTGTAGTTTGATAACCTGTGTTATTGTGCGGTATTTTAATTCAGACGATTTGGAAGGAGGATGCCATGGCCTTACGTTAGGAACCATTCTGGCATTTGCCCGGAGTAGAAGTGGGAAACCACGGAAATCCACTTCCAGCTGCCTCACGAGGCTCTCATGAGTAGAACTTTCCTTGACCAGAAACTTGGGAAAAACAAATTCTTAAACTACTCAAATTAGCCAAAAATCTGTAGTAACTTAATGGTCCATAAACCAGCCACCATCCCAAATTTGATCACGAATTAAATACATCAAATTCCAGCTGGGTCCGCCATTATGCACATGACTTAGCAAAGAGTAGGCTACAGTATTGCCAACCCTATGCATTCGTTGCTATTTCATATTCGGTATCGTAAAACAAGAGATCGCCGTCCAGTTAATGTAAAAGTGCGCCAAGTTTCAGTCTTACGTTAAACATGGATTGTGCGAGTTGCGAGTTAACTATCTCCAATTTTGCTCAAGAATATCAATAATTTTCATCCAAACCAATGGTTTTTACATAGACCACTTGTTAGGTAGCGTGGCCTTGATAAACAGCCCTGGTTTTTGTCACGCACAGTGGGGTAGTCACTCATCAATAATCTTTTTCCAGACCAATGGTTTTGCCAATTATTTCTTTTTTCTCATAATTATGTTACGTATGTCGTATGGTGTATTTTGTATCGGACATGTTGGCAACAGTGATAGGACACGATATGTGTGCCACTGAAACGCTGCTGGGTGTGTATGAATGCTAGCAGTGTTCGGAGATGGGTGTAACAATTTTAAAGATGGAAACTCGAGTATTGAAGATCAGCTTCATAGTAGGCGTACTCGAACTACATACCTCCTCCGAGTGCAACAGGACAGGCGTTGATGACAACATCAAAGAAGAGTGACGTGTCATTGTCGGTGAAATTGCGGCAAGCCTTGCAATAGGACACAGTGCAGCGCAGGAATTGATTCATGAGTTAGGCTATCGAAAAGTGTCCCCCCGCTGGGTCAATGATTATCGCCAAAGAGCACAAAGTTCAAAGACAAACCATTACTCGGAATCTTCTTCAGAAACATGGAAATGAAGGAGATGATTTTTTGATGAGTATTGTTACTGTGCAGTCTTCTGTGTTACAGAGGGTGTCATTCTGGCTGACTTTCTTGAAGCTGGGCAAGCCGTAAATGCTGCCCATTACGTTAGAAACGCTTCACAAGCTCTGTCGTGCATTGCGTGATAAACATCCTGGAAAGAACATTATCCTGCAACACGCCTCCACAGTGCTTGTTTCACCAGCGAGAATATGCATAAATTTGTATGGAAAGTTATGCCCCCTTCTCCGCACAGTCCAGACTCGGCACCCTCCAAATACCATCTTCTTCGTTATCCCAGTTATTCCAGTTACTTCGCATAATTTCAACTCAATCTCCCATGATTATCTTCCCTTGTATGAAAAAATAAAAATAAAAAAACCTCGCCTTCTAGTCTAGCTCTCAGCCCAAGGTGTCATTTGAAAACACACCTTACATTTTCAGATATTAAGAAAACCTATAGATTGAGGTATGCTTCCGGTCAGCAAACGTTTGAAGAGAAATGAAGTGGTGTTTTTCTGGGAAGTTAGGAACAGTCATTTTTATTTGTTAGAAGGATGGGCAACAAGCTAGTTGATCAAAGTTTAAAAACCTTAATCTTTTATTTTTAAAGGTAGTGATGCCAGGATTTTTCCAGGTTGATTTCTCTAGGGGGCAAGCACATACCATATTAGGCTTACGTCCTCAGCATGTTAACGGTTTTGGCCAAGGAATGTTTCATTTCTTATTATCGACAAAGCACATGAAAATCATCTGTTTCTTGTATGTACAGTGCATTTTGTCAGTTGTTGTGTGCTATTGCGGTGTTTTCACTAACATCCCCCAGGGGCTCACACATAATAGGACGAGGGTTGGTGACCACGGGGCCCCAGCTGAGTTCGGCATTACTTCCACTTGAGCCGGGCTCCTCTCTGTCATCTTTAATATTTACCTACCTTGGTCAACACTTGTTCTTTTCAGACCCCGATGGTATTAGAGTATCCGAGGCCTAGGGAGCCTTTCACTTTCCCGCCTTAATGGGTCCTTGTCTCATCTTTTCTGAGCCCTCATTCTGATCTCCTGCCTTCTGCTCAAGGTCCTTAAGGAGGCAGGGTGTGTAGCCACACCACTTCTGGTGCAACCTCGATAGTGCTACACCCTCAAGGGCACACGGCTGGTGAGTGCGGGAGTTGGCAACTCCCGAGTGATTCCTGACCTGGGTCCGGTTTTCCCCCCTTTTTTCATTGCCTCTGGGGCGGACCCTCTCCTCTTTCCTATCTGCCTTTCATGTCTCTCTTTCATGGCTTCCTACCATGTCCCTCAATCCTCATTCTTTGAGGGTTGAGGGCATTTCTTTTCCTTCTTCTACCAGTATGTTTGTAGTTAGTTTTAGTTGTAACTGTCGTTTTAGTTACACACTGGTCAAAGCAATTAAGGGGTCAGGTGAGATATCATACACAAGATACATATGGTAACGTCTTTTATTCACAGTTCGGTTACAATTGTAATTTGTGTGTGCCACAGTACGATATTGTGCTGTCTCTACTCTTTACTTGAGGTTTACATGGCGTTTTCTTATAGCGAGGCACCATGGGGCTACCATAATAGTGAAAAAGTCATTCTCGTTATCCTCTGATATGGTGTGTGATCACCTCGGACGGCCAGGATAGTTGCGCACCTGCGTGGCAGGGGCAGTATGAGGTTATCAATCAGCTCTTGAGGGATATTCGGCCATTCTTCCACGAGTACAAATATCCAGCTCGGCAACCATTGTGGGAGGTGCTGGCCTGGCTGCAATGCGTCTGCCAAGTGCATCCCAAACATGCTCAATCGGGCTTAAGTTCAGTGAACAAGCTGGCCACTCCATTTGTTCAATGCCCTCGTCGTCAAGCATGTTGTCCACCAGTGCAGCTCTAGGGACGTGCATTATCGTCCACCAGAATGAACTCGTAGCCCATGGCTCCAGCTTAGGGCACAACAAACGGTTGAAGGATCTCGTCTCGATACCCCTGAGCAGTCAAAGCTCCATTCTGAACGACATAGAGGTCCGTACGTCCGCTAATACTGACTCCTGCCCACAGCCATTCGTCCACCACCATGATATGGTGCTGTTTCCTGCACATAAGCGGGATTGTTCCGAGTTCCACGTTCTCTTCAGATGTGGGAATGATGATTGTCCGGCTGAACACAAAATCTTGACTCATCTGTGAACAGAACCTGGCGCCATTAGTTACGACGCCAATCCTGATGTTCCTCCGAACAGTTTCTGCGGACTAAACGGTGGCGTGGTTTTAATGGGACACACATCATAGGCCTCCGTGCATAACGCCACTTTCCCGAAGGCGATTTTGCACTGTTTGTGTCGATATTGCGCGTCCTGTTGCCGCCTGGAGGATGTGTTGCAGCTGAGTTGCATTCATCCTCCTGTCTCGATTGTCTGCTAACTGGAGATAACGGTCATCTTCTTGTTGATGTTACATGTGGACGACCTTGGCTTGGCCTTCTTTTAACAGTTCCTGTTGTCTGTAATCGCATCCAAGTCCTGGAAATTACACTTTGGGACACTCCAATAGCTGCAGCCACTTTCCTCTGTGTCTGTACCACTTCCAACCTTCCTATGGCTCTCCATGCCATACCTTCGGGTAAGTCACGTTGTTGTTGCATTGCACTACCTGCTCACTACACCATCTGAACCCAACTGCTTGTGTCATTCGTTTGGTAGAGTAAACACACGTCCACACCAACCCCCTCTGCAGCAACTTTCTGTTATTTCCATTATCTCGAATGCCGTATTGTTGTTGTCTCAACTCCGTAGAACCGACTGAAAGACGTCGAACCATTTTAGGTCTTTCTGCGGGTGACAATAAGTCAGAACCTAGATATCTCAACTGATCCCCTAATTGTTTTGACCAGTGTAGTTGACATTACATTCTCATCTTTCACTATCACTCAAACCATTAACTGCTGATAACCTAGATGTTAGGCCCCTTAAAACAGCAATCATCATCATTTTCACTAACATGTAATTGGAATATTATTTTCAGGTATGGTTGGAGAAAGTGGCCCTGGTTATGAGATATGGTGCATCCCATCATTTTGCTGTAGGCCTATAGGAGTTCCAGATGCAAAACCAGAGGGTATGGTCACTGTTGGGACCAGAATCAAACCTTGAATCTCCAAAATGTGCAATTCTCCAGCCTGATGCTCTTGCCATCCATACTATTAAGGTATGCTTTGAATATTTATCTTGGTATTTTCACTCGGAGACCAAACTTTGTTGAAGAATTTCTGTGTTTCTAAAGCAGATTGCATTCTGAATATTTAAATCTCAGCGAGTCCCATTTTCTCTTAACACCAT
This sequence comes from Meconema thalassinum, assembly GCA_946902985.2. NCBI lineage: Eukaryota > Metazoa > Arthropoda > Insecta > Orthoptera > Tettigoniidae > Meconema > Meconema thalassinum. The sequence goes on from OX336392.1 coordinate 474,966,441, forward strand.
AATTATTAAACTAAATATATATATATATATATACAGTGCTCTTTTTTCTTTAAATAAATTAAGGGGTACTCTGAGTCGTAGTCGACAATTTTCAGCAATTTGCAGAGTCTGGTTATTACTTTTCGGGCTGACATGTTAAATTAATTTATTTATTTAGCGTTTGGCTGTACATATCAACATTAGTCAAAATAGATGTGTATTTACATTATTTACAGTTTCACTTTCAAGTTGTTAATAAAGTCTGTCACAGCTGGGCCTGCTTCCACAAAGTCACTGAAGTTGCCACTGTAGGAATGCGTCGGGCAGTCATTCACTATATGCTGTATGGTCTGTCTGGGATCACCACAACTGCATTCTGGTGAAGATATATATCCCCATTTGTAGAGAAGATCTGCATACCTACCATGGTTTGTTCTTATCCTGTTTAGCGTTGACCATGTTTTCCGGGGTAGATGGAAGCCACTTGGTGGTGTTGTGGAGTTTGTGATATCTTGCAGCTGACTTGGAATGTTTTCCACCAATTCTTCTTTCCACTCCCCCCCAGGGGCTCACGTCTAGTGGGCGTGGGTTGGCGACCACGGGACCCCAGCTGAGTCCGGCATTGCTTCCACTTACTTGTGCCGGGCTCCTCTTTGTCTTCTTTCTTGTCGACCGCACTTGGTCAACTCTTGTTCTCTTCCGACCCCGACGGTATTAGGGCATCCGAGGCCTAGGGAGTCACTTCCTTTCCCGCCTTAATTGGCCCTTGTTTCTTCTTTTCTGATTCCCTCCTTCTGCGAGGGGTCAGCCTTCTTTTTCTTTTCATGTTATCTCCTGCCTTCTGCTTAAGGCCCTCAAGGAGGCCGGGTGTATGTAGCCCCACCACTTTTGGTGCACCCTAGATAATGCTACACCCTCAGGGGCTCGCGGCTGGTAGGTTCGGGAGTTGGCTGCCCCGAGGGATTCCTGAGCTGGGTCCGTTTTCCCTTTTTGTCCCTTGCCTTTGGGGCGGACCCTCTCCTCTTTCACTTTCCTATCTGCCTTTCATGGCTCTCCTTCCTTCCAGGTCCCTCAATCCGCCTTCTTCGAGGGTTGAGGGCGTTTCTTTTCCTCCTGTCCTTTATTTGCCTTGTTCTCCTTTGGTTTTCCATTTCTTCTTCTAGTATGTAGGTTGGTAGTTGGTTTTAGTTTTAAGTTCGCTTTTCATTTTCATCTTCACGATCACCCAAACCATCAGGGGCCGATAACCTAGATGTTAGGCCCCTTAAAACAACAATTATCATCATCATCTCTTCTTTCCAGTTTTGCAGCAGGTTGAAGTTTTGGTTCACCAGGTGTCTCGCTGTCCGGATGGAGGGGTTTCGCGAGCGTAGACGTTTCACTTCAGCAGCAGTGATGTCCTGGTGTATTGGTAGCTGGTCGTTGGCATTTATCTTCTTATACTCCCGGAGTAAGGCATGTTTGCGTCTTAGTTCCGCTGGTGGAATATGACTCAGTGCTGGTAACCAAAATGTTGGTGTTGATTTTACTGTGCCAGATATCATTCTCATTGCCTGATTCAATTGGGCATCGACAAGTTTGGTATAACTGCTATTTAGCCACACTGGAGAACAATACTCAGCTGTTGAGAAGACCAGACTGAGGGCGGTGGTGCGTAAAGTGTCGGCTGACGAACCCCATGTAGTGCCACATAGTTTTTGAAGTATGTTGTTTCTAGACTTCAGTTTTTCTGCCGTTTTCTTCAGGTGTTTCTTGAAGGAGAGAGTTCTCTCTAAGATGACCCCCAGGTAATTGGATTCATTGGTGTGGGTCAAGCGATTTTTACCTAGGTACACTTCTAGTTCACGATTAGCTAGCTTATTGCATTTTTAAATGAAAGGTTGCATTGGGTTAATTTATTTGTGGTCAACAAAACATGTCAAGGTAGTAACTGCACTCAATATTTCCAATCATTTGACATTTAAAAATTAAGTGAAACAAATATAAGCACTGTGGTAGGATCTCATTTGTGAGTTTTCCTTCCTAATTACCTTTTATACGTATTTCCACTCTACATTTTGTGAGTCCTTTCAATCAGAGTTCCATTTTGTAAGTATTTCCAATTTTCGTTATGGTTTCCATTTCATTGTCATTAGGGGCCGATAAGCTACATGCTGGCTCCTTCATCATCATCTTGTTACTGCACTTCTCATCTGACAGTTTGTACCCATCTAGTGTCTGTCACACATGGCATCTGTAGCGTAGGAGTCTCTTTCTATGTTTTTAGCCTTTTCCGTTCTTATTCTCAGATGTTCTTGCTCTTGTGTAATGGATGGCAGTTGTGCTGTTATTTTTAATTCCTCAATTAGAAAAGGTCCTTGTGCCTGCCCATATGCCAGTCTCGAGCGTGACAATTTTGATATTCCCTACATTCTTTTAAGGTATCTCGCCTTTCTTTTACAGCTTTCAAATCTGTTATTGTGAGTTGATCCCATATGTTCCTGTTGAAACGGGGTCCGCTTTTCGGGTCAGTGCACGCCATTTCTTTCGATGAAGTGCTTCCTGTGGGTTTAGGCTTCTTGATCTATCTGAGTTTATAGTGTCTAGCCATCTTAGCTTAGGTCTCCCACGGTATCTCTGGCCTTCAACAGCGACATGATAGCCTGAGCTGATGACTGAATCATGCGGTGCTTGTATGACATGGCCATACCGACGAAGTCTCCATTCCTGCATTTTCTCATCGATTGGAGCAACACCAGCTAGGTGTCGGATCGTTGTGTTGTTGATGTGGTCGAGCAGAGAAATGCCTAGCGATCTTCTCAGCATCCGCATTTCCATGACATGTAATTGGCTCAGCACTTTTAGGTGCTGGCCAACACTCCGTACCATACAATGCAACTGGCCTCACCATTGAGCGGTATATCTGTGATTTTAGGTAGATGGGCATCTTCTTATCACAAAGAACGCCAGTTAACATCTCTGAATCTCATCCACATTGCATTGATTCCTGCTCGCACATCTTCATTCATACAGCCGTCACTCTGTAATCGAGAACCCAAATATCGAAATGTATCCACCTTGGCGAGGGGTGCTCCATTAATTTGTATTACATGTGATATTACTTGAAGATACCTCATTTTATTCATTATATTCTTGCAAAATATAGTGTGGTACAATAATTACTTAATTAAGCATGTCTGTATTGGGCTATAGCAAATATAATAAAATGCCATGCCATTATTATATTTGAGAAATGTGTACAACCTCGAGTAAGTATTGTGAGGGGCACTTTTTGTTTGTGGGGTGGGAGGAAATATTGCAGCCTTTCCGAACAACAGGTTGAGAATTAGGCTCAGGCACTCACTGGACAACTGAAATACACTAATGTCCAGCCGCTGAGTCTCCGACACGGTGTGACGTGGAATCCCATCCCCTTGTATCCAGTAATATCTTTCTTGGAATTCTTCCCCGGAAAATCCATTACATATACCAGAGTTTCTAGTGAACAAATATTGTTATACAGACTGTTTTGAATTACCCTATATTTTACTTGCGAAAAAATGCTTTTTTTGACAGTAAGAGACAAAATATGTAATATTACATAAAAATGTACAAGTATGTAAAATAATGTTATTATGATCAAATATGTAACAATAAAATGTAATTATATGAAAGCTAAGGTTCTAATTCATGGACATTTAACATTTTTAATTACGTATAAGAAAGGGACAGAATATGTGATTACTGGTACCACTTTGGCGTGGTTAATGCATGCGAGATAGATTAATTTTTATTTGAGACGGTTTGTCTTTCAGTGTCCAGTTTGTGAACTAATCGCCTCCATGATCTCTTAAGAGCACTGGGGCTGCGTCTACTTTTTTGCCCCTCCCCCAACCATTGCCTCCTAGGTCTACCTCGGATTCTCCTACCCTCATTAAACTCTAAGGTGATCTCTCCTTGCCCATTCTCATCTCGTGACTCCCACCATCTGTTCGTACATACAGACTCGTATAATGTGTTAATTTCTAACTTAGCCTTTGTTTCTTTATTGCTACTACCCTCATGGCATTGCTCCCATCTATTTGTTCCAGCAATCATTCACTCGCCTCTCATATCTGTTACCTCCAATTTATGTACGAGATATCCAGAATCCACCCAGCACTCATTCCCGTGCAGCATGGCCGGACTAAATACTGTGCGATGTAAAGAGAGTTTTGTAGTTACACTGACTTCTTTCTTGTAGAATACTGTAGACTACGACAGAGAACTTGCTGCATTGGCTTTTCTTCACCTTGAGTCTTATCTCTTGAACTATACTACCATAGGTTTTGAAATGCAGAGTTTCATATATTGAATACATTTCTGTTCAAGTGCTAACATGTTAGCTTGTAAGTTTTCGACAGTGGGTGTCCAGGTCATAAGCATAAGCCAGACAGCTTACCTGGTTCCACCAAACCGAGGTCCACCCAGCGGATTAATGCACTTCAGCAAATAATAAAATAAATAGTAATGGTGAACAGATACATCCTTGCCTTACTCCTGTAACAATTTGGTACTAGCAACTCGTCCTACAATTAACTCGCACTGCAGCCTGATTTTATCAGCGTAAATAGTTTTGCCTGTAGCAGCCTTCCTTTGATAGTGTAATCCCTCAAGATACTTCGCATCTTTTTCCTTGGTACTATTACCTAGGTTATATGCCGTCTCAAAAGCTATAAAACAGAAACTAGTTTTCTTCTCATAGCATTTCTCAATAATTTGGTACACACTAAAAATTTTATCCTATCATTCTCTTATGGGCAGATGACCTCGTAGTTCTGCTGCTTAGATAACAACAATAACTAAGTACATTCTCGCTGTGGTCTAAAGCCACACTAGTTTTCTTCCAGATTGTCGGCCAATGATCGATCCTTTTTTTCTACAATGCCCTTATTCACTTTGTGTGCAATACTTATCAAAGAAATGACTCTATAATCGTAGCAATCTTTCCTATTACCTTCCTTATAAATTGGATCAATTTCTGTTTTTGTCATTTGGAGGGTAACTTTCCAAAGTCCTATGCTGATATGATTGTCTGCAAGCCGTTTACCCCTGCCTGCCTGCCTACTAAACCATTTCTGGTCGAATTTCATGTACCCTTGCTGCTTTGTGACAATATTACCATTCTCTTTCCTTCCTCAACTGTGGTTCTGTTCCCACCCTCATTCTCGTCCTGCATAATATTAAAACATCTTTTCCTCCATTTCTAAGATTCTTTGCAGCACTCCAAAAAAAGTCCTTTCTTCAGACTGGCCTAATGTTTCCAATTTATCTCCAAATTCCTCCCACGATTTCCTCTTAGACTCGACTATTGTTTGAGCCTATTCCTTTACACTATAATGCTCTCTTGTCTGCCAGATTCCTAATTTGGAGCCATGAGCTTGCTTTTGGATTTTCTGCCCAAGGTTATTTATTTATTTACATATTTTATGCCCACATTGGAGCACTTAACCAAATAAATTTAAGTCATGTAGGGAATTTAGCTGTCATTATCTTCCTCTTCAATCTGGCTGACCTGGCTGCCCTTTCTACATCAGATATGACACTGTTTTCGCTGCATAGCTTTTAGTGTAAGTCTCATGTGTTTGTTCTTCGGAATCCGTTTTTCTTATGCAAGTTTATTATAAATTACAGTACCGTAGTAATTAACCCTTGAATACCTGATTGTTTTCTTTTGTAATCCTTATTTGTCCTTGTTTGTATAATCGACTACTACAGTACTATTCTTTTTTCATTTTTCCCCCCGCATATTGTGATTTAGTGACCTGTTTATTTTGCTATGTGTATGTAATCACATTATACATAATATAGAGTTCATACAAAGAAAATCTGCTCTGCGAAAGAGACAGGTACACACAAGGAATAAACTAAAGTGATAATGTGGGACTGAGCACATGAACGTCCTTTACATGTTGGGACATATCAATACCGTGTATCACCACCAACAGCTCTAAGGCATGCTTGCAGACGACGAGGCATACTGAGCACCAACGAATCCAACGTGTTGGTTAGTAATTGTTGTTTTAAGGGGTGGAACTACGAGGTCATCTGCCCCAATGTGGTTTGGGGCAGATTATCCCACTCTTGGACAGCAGCTTCAATCAGTTGCTGAATGTTTGTTGGAGTATTGGGACGGAGCGAAATTGCCTTCTTGAGCTCTTTCCATGCATGTTCAATACGAGTACAGTTCATGTCCGCAGAATAGGCAGGCCTCTCCATTCTCTGTATGCTATGCATCTGAAGGAACTGATTGACCACCCTAGCTCGATGGTGACGAACATTATCGTTCACTAGTGTGAAGCCCTCACCCATTGTGGCAGCGGACCCAGTAATGACAGGTTCAAGGATGTTGTCTCTCTACAACAGACCAGTTATGCTGCTGTGGATAGGAATTGGAGGCATACGTCGACCAAACATGATTCCACCCCAAAACATGCTGTTGGTAGCGTTCCTGGATGAAGGGCTCGTGAAATCTCTCACCCCACTCGAATGCTCCTACTGTACAGGTGCAACCAATGCAGACCTCATCCGTAAAGAGAGCACGCTTCTAATCTTCTTGCTGCCATGTCCGATGAGTTGTCGCCCACCTTATATGAGCTGCCTTATGCTTTGGCTTCAGAGAAGGTTTTGGCGCAGGCACCCTTAACATTAGCCCTGCTGATTGTGCTGTCTGACTGGACACATTCACTCCAGTGTCCCTTCGAAGATCCTGGCGGAAGGACGTGGCAGTACCAATGGACCTACGACGTGCTGAAAGCAACATATACCCATCCTCCCTGCTAGTGGTTTTTCGGGGGTGTCCAGTTCTTGGTCGATCAGTAACTGTTTGGGCCTCCCTGAACTTTTACCACACCCTCGAGACATCACTTTGTGACTCACTCCAACACTAGTAGCAATTTCCACTTGTCGGAATCTCTCTTGAAGGAATGTTACAATTCGAATGCTGTCTGACGTACGAATGCAAACTCTTGCCATGTTTACAATAGGCTACAGTCTTCCCCGTGCACTCGAAACCAACTGTACAAGTGGTGCTGTTAAACGGACGGACATGAGACATGCCTCCTAGCGGCCAAATATTGAATGATTCGTACGGTGTATGGTCATTGAGTGGCAGACAGTGCGTACTGTAAACGTGTTTTCAGTATCGTCCCATCACCCATGTGTACTCGTTATATGCAAATCTTCCTTTGAGAACCGTACTAAGGGTTTTGCATCGTTCGGTACCAGAATTTGCAACAAACAGGCAGGAGCCCTGTGGCACCATTAGGCATTTGTGCTGTGAACAGTTGTATTTTATCTCTGTGGGTTACATTATACATATTTGCCGCGTGTTATACCGAGAATGGTTCAGAAACCATGCTCTTATTGAACATTTAGATAGGCTGGATGTGCATTTCAGAAGATTGTGGGAAGTTTCCTATTCTCAGGCCTCCAACTAAATCGTCTATACTAGAGGTCCTCAAAGAGATAAAGTGGGGGGCACCGGCTCTGATTGAAATATTTATATTTCATATTCTGAAACAAACATGAACCTATCGTAGACAGGAAGCTCCCTTGACCATTCAAGGCTAATAAACTCTTATTTTTACTGTCTTATTTCACAAGAATCGACCAGTAGATCTGCAGCGATGTCTCCTTACCAAACACTATACAACCACCAACGACAATAAGCTGTTGGACAATGTGGCCGCCACTTCCTTAGAGATTCTTCTATTTCTGCCTCTGTTGACTCAAATCCAGCCAGGCCTTTGCATTCAATTCAAAGACAGTGAGTGTTCAGTGGAAGTGGTTAGCCTGATTTACAATCAACTGATACAAGTAACACCATTGCCCATGGATAAGTGGCTTATTAGCAGTGGTAAATGGAGACCCCATGAAAGTCATAGTGCTTGTCCTCCTTCGGAAATATTCAGTCCTACGAAAGAACTAGATTCGAATTTGAACAAAGTCCATTGTTATTTTTTACAAATAGCTGTTGAACTTGGATGTGATCTAAGAAAAGTAAATAGTGTGTTGTTATTATTATTATTATTATTATTATTATTATTATAATTATTATTATTATACTCATATGTTCACCATGTTGTTGGGTACAATTCACCAATTCATCGGCATTTGTTGCAAGATGGAGTGGAGTTCTCTATACGGGTAGTTTGAGGAACGAACGAACTATGGAGCAGTTCTCTAAAATAACTGCTTTCTGCATACTGGTATGCAGATTATGATGGAGCCCTAATTTATCAAGGTTGGCCTTCAGTGACTTCGGTATGATACCTGTGGAAGAGGCTGATAGGCAATACAGTGACAAATTCCTGTCGCCACATCTGTCGGATCTCTTCAGCCAGAGGCACGTATTTCGTCACTTTCTCAACATAACTGTGCTGGATATTATGCGAGTTAGGGACTGCGATGTCTATTAAATGAGTTTTCTTCTGCACTTTATCAATAAGAATAATGGCTGGCCTGTTTGCTGATATAGGTCTATCTGTGATCACTTGACCTGTCCCAGAGTAGCTTGTGTGTATCGTTCTCCAGAATAGCATCAAGAATGTATTCATAGTAAGGCGGAACATTATTAGTTTCCTTAAGGAGTGCTTCTTTGCCAGGTTCAGGTGGATTATCTTGGCTACCTGGTCATAGCTCTTCAAGTCAAAGTTTGAGAACACAGAGACATATCAGAATTATTGCACCACAAAGAGCATTTGGAATGTTTATGGCAACTGGGGACCCGTATATAAAGGGAACAGATAAATTCAGGTGCTCGAACCTTTTAACCCGGCAGGACGTCCGTTGGGTGAAAATTACCCACAAGGAATAAATACTACTCAATTCTAAATTTTAATTATTGGTAACCATGTATGTGATGATGCATATACTGTATGTACTAAATTAATTGTAATAATTTCGACGTTTCTGCGTCAGGGAGCGATACATTTTGAATTAACGATATTCTCTAAAATTTCGAGTGAACTTGCCGCAGAAACACGCACTATAAAGAACACTTGTCTTATAACAATTGCTTCACTGTTAGTCCGCATAAACAAGGTACTTAACAATAAACAACAATGACATTCTGAAATATACGAGTGAATTTTACCCAGTCACCGTTTCTCACACAATGAGGGGAACTAACAAAGCCACTCAGCCGATTCATCGTCATGACATTTGGAAGAGTTCACTAGGAAGGTGCCTGAAAATCACATTAGAAATAACTCAATTGTACATTTCAAATTCGTTTGAGTAATTTTTACCCACACTCCGTCCTTATGGGTTAAATCCATCATAATTTCTCGGTTTGTTCATGATTATTGAATATAGAGGTAGACTGGTTTCTTATGGAAATTCATGGGTTGCATTCCCACGAGCTATTGACAACTCCATCTTGAAAAAGGAACAAGCATCTTCATTACTTAGTTATTCTTAAAACTAACGCTGTTTAACTCGTTACTCCCCAGCCGTTTCATTCGTATATTACAGCAGTTGTTGCAAATGTTGAAGCAATACACAATGGTGCCATATGTTATCAATCATGACTATATTATTCATAAAGTACGAATGAGCCATTATATCACCAAAAATGCTTTCGAACCCAGTCATGAATTGAACACACACATAGGTTGACCAACTCTCCCGTATTTGACCCTATTTTTTCATAATATCTTGGTTCCCATATTTTCAGTCTCTTTGGGTGAATTTCTCCCGTAACATTTTGTCAAGACAAATCATTTCGTTTCAATCATTTAAATTTTGCGCACACTGTCAAAATTCATTTAAATGTTTGAGAGCAGACTCGATCGATTCTATTTCGAGTATCTCGTTTAGAAAAGACCAACCAATGGGTTTAAATCTCCTCGTCTGTTAAAAGCAATGAACCCGTACTTACTTACTTACTTCCTTTCTTCCTTTCGTTCTTGTGTTGCTCAGCTGGTGGTGCTTTGGCATGATTTGGTTTCAGTGGTTTTTGGTTTTTACTCGACATCACCTGTGAGCAGTATAGGGGCGAGAGTTAATAATACGAGTACAATAATGGGCAGTGAGAACAAGGCTAAATCCCCCCAGGGGCTCACATCTAGTGGGACATGGGTTGGCGACCACGGGGCCCCAGCTGAGTCCAGCATTGCTTTCACTTCCTTGTGCCAGGCTCCTCTCCGCCTTTCCTGTCGACCTCACTTGGTCAACTCTTGTTCTCTTCCGACCCCGACAGTATTAGGGTATCCGAGGCCTAGGGAGTCTCTTCCTTTCCCGCCTTAATTGGCCCTTGTCTCATCTTTTCTGATACCCTCCTTCTGCGAGGGGTCAGCCTTCTTTTTCTTTTCCTGTTATCTCCTGCCTTCTGCTCAAGGCCCTCAAGGAGCAGGGTGTATGTAACCCCACCATTTCTGGTGAACCCTGGATATTGCTACATCCTCAGGGGCTCACGGCTGGTGAGTTCGGGAGTTGGAGACCCCGAGGGATTCCTGAGCTGGGTCCGGTTTCCCTCTTTTGTCCCTTACCTTTGGGGTGGACCCTCTCCTCTTTCACTTTCCTATCTGCCTTTCATGGCTCTCCTTCCTTCCAAGTCCCTCAATCCGCTTTCTTCAAGGGTTGAGGGCATTTCTTTTCCTCCCGTCCTTTATTTGCCTTATTCTCCTTTTGTTTTCCTCTTTCACTTTCCTATATGCCTTTCATGGCTCTCCTTCCTTCCAAGTCCCTCAATCCGCCTTCTCCGAGGGTTGAGGGCATTTCTTTTCCTTCTGTCCTTTTATTTGCCTTATTCTCCTTTAATTTTCCATTTATTCTTCTAGTATGTAGGTTAGTAGTTAGTTTTTAGTTTTAAGTTCGCTTTTCATTTTCATCTTCACGATCACCCAAACCATCAGGGGCCGATAACCTAGATGTTAGGTCCCTTAAAACAGCAATTATCATCATCATCATCATTAGGGTCCAGGGGCGTGGTGGCTCAGCAGGTCTAGCTGTATGCCTCTCACCAAGGCGGTCCGGGTTCGATTCCCGGTCAATGCATGTGAGATTTTCGAAGTGAAATGCCATGTCCTGTGGTTCGGATTCCACGTAAAAAGGAGGTCCCGTGGCTCATAATCACAAGATTCACGGTCACGTAAAACTACAATCTTCTTTCTCATTAGGGTCCGATAACCTAGATGTTAGGCCCCTCAAAACAACAATTATCATAATCGTCAACAAGGCTAAATCGCCACCAAAAAAGGAATTGCAGTAGACTATATGTGAACAGAGAGAGTATTTTCTGTTATGAATAACAAGTAGACAGATGTTAGGAATGAGAGCAGTACACAGCTGATCAAATCAGAACTGCAAGTTGCCATGAACTTCACGTATTCTTGCCCAGAATTTTTAGAATTGCATAAAGTGATGGCAGAGGAGAGGAAGAAGTGGATGGTAAAGTGGACAGAGATGATGGAGGAAGACAGCAGAGGAAATAAGAAAGTACTTTATGGGATGGTCAAAAGTAAGAGGAGAGGTCTGCGAGAGGATGTGGTAATGATGGACAAAAACGGAAATGAGGTACACAACAAAGAGACACTCAAGACAGTGTGGAAAGAGTACTTTGAGGATTTGCTGAATCCAAATGGTCATAGGGAGGAAGACAATGTATTGGAAGATGGAGAAGACAACACAGGAATGGAAAAGGACCTGACTTGGAGAGAAATGGAAATGGCTATAGATAAGATGAAAGGAGGAAGGGCACCCGGTGTGGATGAAGTGAGTGTTGAAATGGTGAAGGCAGCAGGGGAGGTTGGGAAACAGTGGCAGTACCGTGTGATGAGGGTGATATGGAAGGAGAAAAAGACCCCAGAAGATTGGAAGAAAGGATTAATTGTCCCAATATTTAAGAAAGGAAGCAGAAAGGAGTGCAGAAATTACAGGGGAGTCACACTCATATGTCACTGTGCCAAGATATATGAAAAGATATTAGAAAGTAGAATACGAGCCAAAGTGGAGAGAAAATTGAGAGAGGAGCAGTATGGATTCAGACCTGGGAGATCAACAGTGGATCTCATATTTTCAGTGAGACAGCTCCAGGAACACCACTACGAATTTGGAGAGGATCTGTTGATGGCCTTCCTGGACATCGAAAAGGCCTATGATAGTGTGTGTAGGGAGAAGGTTTGGAAAGCAATGGAAAACATGGGAGTGGAAAAAGAGACTGTAGGCAGAGTGAAGGAGATGTATTGTGGAAGTGGGAGTTGTGTGAAAGTCGGAGGGGAAAGAACAGACTGGTTCAGACAAATGAGTGGCCTGAAACAGGGTAGTGCGCTGTCACCCCTTCTCTTTATTGTGGTTATGGACGAGGTAATGACACGGATAGCAGGAAAGATAGGAGAAGATAAGATGAAAGCAATGGTGTTTGCAGATGATCTCATGGTCTGGGGAAGCAAGGAGGAGGAATTTCAGGAGCAACTGAAGGCTTGGGAAGAAACAGTGGGAGAGTACGGATGGAAGTTCAACATCAGTAAATGTGAGATCCTGTTAACGACCAGGAAAAAGGACAGACCAATGAGTGAGATAACACTTGGAGGTGGACAGCTGAAGAAGGTGGAAAGTCTGAAGTACTTGGGAAGGATAGTGGAGGAAGATGGGAGAAATGACAAAGAGATTATGGAACGTGGCAGACAGGCAGAAGCATTTCTGAGAAGCATTAGGAGCTTAGTGTGGAATAAAGATGTCCCACAAAAAAGCAAGGAAGTGTTATACAGAAGCTACTATATCCCGATACTGACCTATGCTTCAGAAACGTGGTCAATGAAGAAAAGAGACATAAGCAGAATACAGGCAGGTGAAATGAAGATCCTGCGAAGTAGGATCGGAGTAACAAGAAGAGACAGGGTGAGGAATGAAAAGGTCAGGGAAATGGTGAAAGAGGAGCCCTTGCAAGGTAGGATTGAGACATCAAGACTGAGGTGGTATGGACACTTACAGAGAATGGATGAGAAGAAGATTCCCAAGAGGATACATGAGATGCAGATGCAGAAGAAACGACCAAGGGGAAGACCAAGAGATAGATGGCTGAAAGGAGTGGAGGAATGTGTTAAGAAGAGAGGCGAGGACTGGACCCGAGTGACAGCGGAGAGGTGGTGGGAAGAAAGAACTAAGTGGCGAGGCTTATGTTCCAAACAGACCCAGCCTGGGGCTGGAAACTGTGCAAGATGATGATGATGGCAAAATCTGTTACAAAATATATTTATGTCTTCTTAAAGTATAAAATATATATTTTTTTACTAACACTGCATTCCTTTTTTACTTTTTAGTGAAATTTTTCCGTGTTCTAAATCTCCCTTGTTTTCTTCAAAAAATTGTTTATCACCATACACCCACATATAATACTTTCTGCAGATTCCCTGGATGCTATTGTGATGGCTGTAGTACTTCGTGTAACTGTAATTTGTGTTTGTATGGTGTCCCCAACTCTATATTACGAACTTCCATTCATTTACTTTTTTTTGCAAATTCCCTGGTGGCAAATTGTACAATTACAGAAAATAACCAACAAATTGCCAAACACACTTAATGTACACAAGTCATGATTTGGGAACCATAGTAATTACATCGGAGTATTTGCACAAAATGTCAGTCTTCTCTTCTAACACATCAATATGTTTGAGGAAAGGCTCTAAGGTAATGAGTTCCAATTATCAATACCACGATTAATGAAAGAATATTTCCCATAATCTGTATGCTGAGGGCAGCCCTTAACTTAATGTGGATGATCTGCCATGCTCAGGAAGGTGGGATTTACCAGACGTTCTCTTGGTTCTCCCCATGCTGTCGATGAAGTGTTCAGTAAGTGTTAAAAATAGCGTCTAGTCTGGATTTCGTCCTTCTATCTTCCAGAGATTCTCATTTCTATCATTTGAGTTACACTACTAGGATTAAAATCATTGAGCACAAACCTAGCAGCCTTCCTTTGTACCATCTCCAGCTCAATGATGAGCCCTACTTAATATGGGTTCCAAACCACTGAGCCATATTCCAAGATTGACCTCACCAATCCTAATTCTTTGCAGTGGAACTACTACCTTTTAGTACCCTCATTACAAAATGAAGTGGTTTGTACGCTTTGGATTAGACACAACCCACATGGGTACTCCATTTCTCATCATTCCTTAGTACAGTGAACTCCCGATTTAACGTTTCTCGAATTAACGTTTCCCAGCAATTAACGTTCTTTTCCGATGGTCCCGGCTATTATGCTATAAGAAACAAGGTATATCAGGCTTTATTTTATCGTTTACCGATTTTACGTTTAACCTCCATTTAAGGCTCGAATTCTTGAACCACTGGAATAAAATCTGGTGTCGATTTAACGTTGGTACGATCCCAAACAATTTGCAAGTTAATATTTTCTCCCTTGCTACGTGAAGAGTATGACGTCACTGAAGAGTATGACGTCACTCCCTCTGCGATGACGTAAGATTTAAATTCACTAAGCCGTACCATAATGTATTGCGAATGGGAACAAGCTTTAAAAAAATGTTATGTTATTGCCACCCAAAGGCAAGATTGAGGTTAACCGTGCTCACGTCCTGCGGAAAGTCTTAACTGGCTGAGGAAATGCAATGAATACGTGCACGTTTTCTCTCTGCCTTGAAATGGAGTTCATCAGATCACTGAAAATCCGCGAGAAGATGCTTGAGAAACTGACCAATCATTGCAGGCGTATCGCAGACGAGCTCAGTCGCATTTGTTATAATCGTGAGTCAAGTTAAAGAAACAGGGGACTAGTTAATGAAAAATATATCTATTCCTTTCGCTGATTTTTAAAAAGCTTTATTGATTACCAAATCCACCCTATTTGTCCAACTGTGAGTTAATATCACGGAATGACAATACGATTTTTTGACGACAAGGTGCCTCGTACATTTGGCTGTACATCGACCCGTGGATACGGCTAGCCAAACTTCGTTAGATGTATTCGGAAGTACACAGACTGAGTTGATTCCTTTGTAACAGATATTGCGTATAGTACTCCTTTGTAATTAAATATTAGCCTTTTGCAGGCCTATACTCAAACGTCAGACAACTTAACCTCCCTTCCTTTATTTGAACAAGAATGTGTTCGTAATCACTGCTTCATTGACGTAACGTTCATGAAATAAAAATACAGTATGTCGTTTTTAACTTATCTATGGTTGCAAATAATTTAAGAGTTTTATTTGAATTTTGAGATAACTAAGATAACTAGTTTTCTTTATCTACACCTCTGTTGTGACATCAGATATGTGGCAATGTTGGATAGGACATCAACAATAATTGTCAATTATTGACAATAATACCTCTGCTTGAAAACTAACTACAGTGGAGTGGGCACAAGTACCGTAAATGATACACACTCTCTTAGGAGAGTTCAAAATCTGGTCTAAAGTTGAAGTCAATTGAGTCTCGTCGAAAGTGGTTTGCAGAATAGGAAGGAGCAAGGTCTTATTTTTACTGCTTTCCTTGGGGTACAAGCTGGATTCGGGAGAGAGGGTAAATATTATTGTGAGACTCCCACGGGTCTTAATAAAAAATAAAAATAAAAAAAGAAACCACTTCAAGTCTGCCATTCCGTGATACCAACTATCTTGAACTCTTCTTGTAAGGAACCTACGTATCAAATTTCAATTTTTTAATGTTCATGCAGCACATTTGCTAAAAGTTGGAGGCTTTATTTAGTTAAAGTTGGCGTTTTTTTTTCCTGTATTGATGGCGGGAATTCATTCAGATCCGATGGTATCGGTGCCGAACCAAAGCCAAGCTATTTCTTTGCGATGAGATTAGAGTGTTGAGTAGGATGTGTGTATTCTTTGTGTTGTAATAATTTGGGATTTACATTAGACTAGAGGTGAATGTCGTAGAAATGTCAGCAAAAGGGATTAAGCTCACAATTGGTGAGAAGCAAAACGTAAAATTCTGTACTTTCATGGTGTTTCAATTTCAACTAATAGAATAAAAGATTGCATCAATGTGTAATTAAATCCTCCTTACATCCTTACAGATTTGTGTGGCCCTTACTGTCCAGAGTTTGAGGCAACTATGCCTACATATAAAGACTGACTTCTCTTTGTGATTTATCCTATATTATGGACATTTTCTTCTTGTTAAACTACAATACTAATTTTTAATAGATTGTCGTTTATTATTTAATAGCCTACATGTTGTATTTTGAGGCAGTGGCAGCCGATTTTTTTCATAAAAAATGTAAGCACCACCATGATATATAAATACTTCATATTAAACCCATATGGAAGAATAATTTGTGCATCTAGTAGTCAATATAGTAGTGTATACATGTTAAACTCACCATAAAAGGGCATTACATTGTATTTTTTCACAAAACCCTTTTTTAAGTTTACCTCGATTTAAGGCTCAAATCTGCAGGTCCCAGGGCAAATGTTAAATGTGGGTTTCACTTAACTTAGTACATAAGAATGCGTATAAGATTCCTATGCATTTTTATTCCTTGTTTTCCAGAACATCTTCCCTTTTGATATCTGCTGAAGGTTCGCATGATGACGAATTGGTATATATTAACTTAAGTCTGTTTTGATATGACCAACATAAACTTTCTTTTGTTGCAGAGGCTAGCAATTTTGGATGTCACCCTGGAGGTTCGGATCTGCCACGGAGTTCAATTCTGGTCTGAGGGTTGGTGCGGGCTGCACTCAGCCTCGTGAGGCACAACCGAGAAGAGGTTGGTTTGATTCCTTTATTAATAACTGTTAACTTTATTAAATTGACCAACAGATGATCTAGTACACCCTGTCAGAGCCCTTTGTGAGGTAGAAATTACTTGCTACATTCTCTCTTATGAACTGCATTGCAATTCTTCTTGGCTAAAGGAGCCATCAGCTCTTGGCTACCCTGTACTTTTTTTTAAATGTCTTCCGGTGTTTCTTGACTTGGGGAATTGCATGTCATGACAATGAATCAGCTGCGTGGCTTTGTTAGTTCCACTCATTGTGTGAGAAACAGCGCCTGGGTAAAATTCACTCATATGTTTCAGAATGCCATTGTTGTTAACAATAAACAAAAGTTCTGTGATAAGCCGATGAGCCTAGCATTTATCGGGTACAACCTGCATGTACTCGGTCGAGTGCAATTTTTCCTCGGCGATTATCTTATGGATAATCCTCCAATTAATCTTGATTATCTTATAGTCGTTTGCTTCGCTCAACTGCCCTTGTTGTGGGCCCCCCAGGGGCTCACATCTTGTGGGCGTGGGTTGGCGACCACGGGGCCCCAGCTGAGTCCGGCATTGCTTCCACTTACTTGTGCCGGGCTCCTCTCCATCTTCTTTCCTGTCGACCTCACTTGGTCAACTCTTGTTCTCTTCTGACCCCGACGGTATTAGGGTATCCGAGGCCTAGGGAGTCTCTTCCTTTCCCGCCTTAATTGGCCCTTGTCTCGTCTTTTCTGATACCCTCCTTCTGCGAGGGGTCAGCCTTCTTTTTCTCTTCCTTTTACCTCCTGCCTTGTGCTCAAGGCCCTTAAGGAGGCCGGATGTATGTAGCCCCACCACTTCTGGTGCACCCTAGATAATGCTACACCCTCGGGCTCACGGCTGGTGAGTTCGGGAGTTGGCGACCCCGAGGGATTCCTGAGCTGGGTCCGTTTTCCCCTTTTGTCCCTTACCTTTGGGGCGGACCCTCTCCTCGTTCGCTTTCCTATCTGCCTTTCATGGCTCTCCTTCCTTCCAAGTCCCTCAATCCGCATTCTTCGCGGGTTGAGGGCATTTCTTTTCCTCCTGTCCTTTATTTGCCTTATTCTCCTTTGGTTTTCCATTTCTTCTTCTAGTGTAGTAGTTAGTTTTAGTTTTAGGTTTGCATTTCATTTTCATCTTCACGATCACCCAAACCATCAGGGGCCGATAACCTAGATGTTAGGCCCCTTAAAACAACAATTATCATCATCATCAACCTTAAAACAACAATTATCATCATCAACCTTGTTGTGGGGCAGCAATGAATGAAACGTGTGGGCCAAGACAATGAGTTTATGGTGGAGACCTGCCCGATCCTGTGCCAATTACGAATGTTGCTCCCTGGAATGTTAGTATGGTCTGGAATGAGGTAGCAAGTAGAGACTGTATTTGCCCTAATAGATTCTATGACCACACAATTCGAGGTGGTCAAGTATGGTGTTGGTGCACGGTCCTATTGCTGACAGGACCCCTCAACAACCCTTTTCAGGGCCTCAAATAAGCCCACACATAGTTAATAGTGGACTGATTAACAAAGTTACGTGACTCAGCATAAACGTCAGTGTAGGAATAAAAATAAACATACAAATATTTCATCCTACCGAGATGTTCTCTTGACACTACAGACGAGCAGCATAACTTGACGACGACGCATGGCTACCTCCCTTGGCCGACATAGTTTACATGTTCGGAGGCTCATAACCAAGTATAACAAGACCGCCGGACGAAATACAGCGCAGACAATACGCTTAATGTGGCCACTGGATAGATGTATTATGTCCCAGGCTGAGAGACATGAAGGTGTGTCCAGACTTCCAACTGAACTTCATAACGTAACCGCGCCGCATTCCTATCTGCGTGACTTAGTCGTGTAACCTTAGCCCGATACATGTACAATATGGAACGAGGTTCGCTGCGTTCTACTGCTTGTCGGTTTTTCCGCATCACATCAAAGGACTGCTCCTGCGCGCATGTTGCAGGAAGCTTGGTCGTACACAGAACCTTGGCGCATAAAACATAGCCCGCAATGTGAATAATATGGAACGAAGTTTGCTGCGTTCTACTGCTTGTTGGTTTTTCCGCATCACTTGAAAGGGCTGCATGCACGAAAGTTACAGGATGCTTGAACGTACACAGAACCTTGGCATGTGAAACACCCCTTCGCCTCTGTCGGCTTGATGAGTAAACAAGGTACACATTGCATTTTATTGGTATGTACTGAGGAAAAGAAATTTCGTGGCTAGCCGGACATCCCAAACATGTCAACAACATTTTCTACCCCTACAGTACTTGTCTTTGACGCTTCCTTCCATAACAAACTTTGCTATTCCTGGGTATATTAGAATGTGTCCTACCTATCTCTTTTCTTCATTAGCAGTCACTAGAAACATCTCTCTTCTCCCACTAGTCCTAATACCTCTTCATTTGTAACCCTATCTTCCCATCTGATCATCATTTTCCTGTAACACCACATTTCGAATGCTTCAATTCTCCTCTTTTCTGCTGCACCATCAGTCCAAGTTTCACTTACATAGAGTGCCACACTGCAGACAAAAATGACTTCCTAATACCGAAATCTATATTCGATGTCAACAGATTCCTTTTCTGTAGAAATACTTTCCTTGCTAGAGCCAACCTACTTTTTATATCCTCTTTGCTTCGTCCAACACTGGTTATTTTGCTTGCTAAGTAACAGAAGTCTCCTACTTCCTTTAGCTTTTCACCTGTAAATTCGACGTCCATAAGGGTTTCTGATTTCTTTCGGCTGCATTCCAATAATTTTGTTTTACGTTTATTAATTTTCATCATGAATTCATTCCTCAAGACAGAATCCATACCATTACAAAACTCGTTCAAATCCTCTGATGTGTCGTCAGCAAATCTCAGAGTTGAAATGATTTCTCCTGGAGTCTTGACTCCTACTTCGAATTTTTCTCCAATTTCCTTCATTGCTTGTTCAATGTAAATATTGGAAAGTATGGGCGATAAGTTGCAGCCTTGCCTTACACCTTTCTGAATACCAGCTTCATGTGCTTCGGCTTGAATAACTGCTGTCTGGTTTCTGTACAGATCGTAGACCATCCTCCTATCACTGTATTTTATTCCAATAGTTTTCAAAATGTCAAACAACTTACTCCAATTGACGTTCTCTTATCTTTCCTTATTCTACCTTCCAAAATCAGCCTAAGACTTACAAGGGAAGTCTCTGAACCGGGGAATCCCGGATCCTGCTGAAACTTAGCAAATATGTTGCTTGAGCCCAACTAGGCAGAACCATGAAGAAAAATCTTTCGGAAATTAACTCCTGCCCTCCGTAGACGGCAATAAGTACAACAATTTTGAAATGTGCGGCCTGGTCAAGCGCGGGTGTGCCTCACGCCTGATTGGTGGCTCAAAAGGTCATGCTCCAAACGACTGCCCTCCCGTACTCGCGCTCACAACCTGCGCTGCGGCGTGGACATTAATGCTGCATCTTTACAATGTATTGCACGTCGTGCATTATTATTAATCATGCAATGTAAGGTACCACAAATACATATCATTACAACACAACACAGAGTACACTGAACCAATAGTCAAACAAGTGAGTAAGTGACCAAGCTACTTCACATAGTTCTGACAACAGTGATGTTCGTGGTAATAATGTTGGAAACACAAACTGGTTTTACACCATCCACACCGTATGAAACACGGGCGAGTGCAAGTACTACATTGTATTGCACTGATATCGAAACAATATGACACAGGGTGTTCAAACGCACCGGGATTGTCGGACAGGTACTGACTTCGGTACCATGCGTATTGCCACATTGAAGTAAAACGAGGGGACGACAATTGGTGATATGTCAGATTGTATTTCTCTGGGCCAAATTGATGTCAAAATTCAATAACCGAACGGTGTTCGAAAATCTACGGACAAAGTTTTCCAGACCCTAAAGCCGTATACATCCAATGGTTGACAATAGGCTGTGGCTCCAGGAGGTATCATCATCAGTCGTATGCGCTCTTCACTTTCTAACGATTTATGTCCAGAAAAGGAATCCAGAAGGAGTGCCGCATTGCAGGACGGTACATGCTGTTTGAAAACATTGTGAAACCAATCCTTCAATTGTACGGATCCCATTTTGCCAGATTTTGTAGGAACAACGTAAATATTGTCATGTGCAAACATAGTTTCTTTCACCCTTTTTCCAACACACCTTTTGGTTCTTTCAGAGTTATGAAGAGAGGTCCTAGTAGCTTGCCGGCTGCTGTTATTGTAGGCATTATTGTATAGCTGTGCATTGTGGCCCCCACTGATTGCACTTTGGAGAAAACCGTTTTCGACCCTTTTATAGCCAGTGTCCTACCCGAACACATCTCCAAATTGAACTCACTTTGATCACTATTACATACGTTCCCAGGGCCGAGAGAATCAAGAACCGATGTAACCTCTTCTACAAATATTTCTGCTGCTGACATAATATCCATTTCTCGATGGGCATTCTTTGATGTCGTCACAGTTGTTATTTTTCGCGAAATGATATTATAGCGATCCTTAAAGTGCTGCACCCAGGAATGGCTGGCTTTAAACCCCGTACATTTTACGTCCTGTGCAGCTAGCATAGACCATTGCTGAATTGTCACGTCATGTATTACTTCATTATTCTGATGGGCAATGTCAAATTGGGCTTTTACGACACATGTTATTCTCCTCAATTTGTCGCGGCGGGTGCCTCCCCTTTTCACTTGCTCTGCCCACAAATATAAATCTTTCTTGCTTTTTAAACGGTGAAACTTACTTTTTACAGACGAAAAGGAAAGCGGACGCCTCTTACCGCTTTTCCAATAATCAACAGCATTTTGTTTGTATTCCATACCTACAGCTTTATCTGACACTTTCCTGGGTGAGCTATCGGTGGCAGCCCAAATATTATCTTCATCAGAGATGTTGGTGTTACTGTCATCCGGTAGCTCATGTGTGGCGACAGTAAGAGTAGAATAGGAGTCCACGTTCATAGTGCTGTTCTCTATACAACCAGTTATGATACCTGTAAATATCAATTAGCACGACAAATAAACACACTTGTTACAAGAGACGAACGCCAGAAAGTCAGATAGGTACAAAACCATCAATAGCCTATAGCCTACCATCCAAACTGTCCAACAGGTCCTGTTCTTGAATGCTGAGAGGCCTTTCCATACATTTTCCATATTTTTCCTCCAGACAACATATAACTTTTGCAATGTTAATATTCATCATGCAATGCATGGGACACTCTCCGTATACGGATATAAGCGTATGCCGGGTCTGTCGCCTCTCATTCGGTGACTACGCCGTAGGCCGGGAAGCAACCTCTGACGCAGCCAATGAAGCTCACGCCGCTGCCGCGCCAATTTAAACGTGTAAATCTTAATTTTTCATCTAGTACAAGGGGAAGTTAATTTCCGAAAGATTTCTCTTCACGGTTCTCCCTATTTGGGCTCACGCAACGTATCTGCAAAGTTCCAGCAGGATCTGCGATTCCCCGGTTCAGAGACTTCCCTTGTTAGTACTGCTTCCCTTGTTCCTACATTTCTCCCGAGTCCAAGTTGGTCTTGACCCAACTCTGTTTCTATCTGGCTTTCCATCCTCTTTCAAATTATTCTAGTCAGGATCTTTGAAGCATGAGTGATGTAGCTGATTGTATAGTAATCTTCACATCTGTTAGCCCCTGCTTTCTTTGGTGGAGGGATGATAACACTACTGAACATAACATGTCTTGGACACAGTCAACAAATAAACAGAGCATCTGGGTTAGATCATTGGCATTTTTGTCTTATCTTTCTGGATCATTGTCTGCTGCACCGACAGCAGTGGCTACGTTCCCTAAAGTGCAAGGCCAAGCTACCTGCGGACTCGGTGGTCGTGGGTTCGAGCCCCACCGTCGGCCATCCTTGAAATTGTTTTCCGTGTTTCCCATTTTCAACACCAGGCAAATGCTGGGACGGTACCTTCTGACAGCCCACGGTCGCTTCCTTCCACATCCTTGCCCAGTTTCATTGGTCTTCACCCATTCCATCTCTCATCCCGGCACGCAGGTCCTCCAAGGGTGTTGACTAGAAAGACCTGCACTCAGCCTCTCGAGAGGCTATACGACTAAAAAAAAAATAAAAGAATAAATTGCCTGCTGCAGATTATATTTTGCTAGTGGATTGTTTGATCTATAAAGATAATGTCCCCTTTACAATACAATTTTTTTTAATATCACTCCAATTTTACTCGTAGCAATGATACATGTTTCGGCTATTATTAGCCATCATCAGTCAATTAGCAGCGCACATACACTCGGTCATATTCGATCTTAAAGTATACTAATACTTGTTTGTTTAAAAAATTGTACGTCAACTGGCGTCTACAGAAATAAAATTCTTAAAGATGATCTTGAAATCCAGGGGACACCTTTGTCGATACTATATTTACAATCAAGTTGATAAAAGATTGAGATCATTGCATTGCTGATCGATTACCATGGAGGGATTGTTTTATCATTCTGATGGATGACAATATAAAAGATTAGAGGAACAGTCGTATAAAGGAGTCCACATAATCTAGGCAAACGACTCAGTTGGGATAATCAGGCGGCTTTTTCCAATGGGACGCCTCACGGAAGATTGGGAAGAAAATTGAAATCTTTTATCAACTTGATTGTAAATACAGTATCGACAAAGGGTGTCCCCTGGATTTCAAGATAATCTTTAAGAATTTTATTATTGCTTTTATGGCGTTGTTGCCAGTTGACATGTACAATTTTTTAAACCAACAAGTGTTAGTATACTTTAAGATCAAATATGACGGAGTGTATGTGTGCTGCTAATTGGCTGATAATAGCCGAAACATGTATCATTGCTAGGAGTGACAGTGAAAAGAAATTTGTATTTTAAAGTGGACATTATCTTTATAGATCATTGAAATCAATATGGGAAAAATAAGTAGATCATGGTCAAGGTCATGGACATACATGTGGATTGTTTGGTGAAATTTAACTGTAAGGGCTGTGAACAAGGGCTGTAATTCGATTGGACTTTCTTCACAGTACACCGTACCACCAGGCATGAAGGATGAAAACCTGCCTCTAAGCTCATGTTGTCAGGATTAGGTATAAAGTTGGAATGTTCTCTAACATGTTGCCGTTTCCTTTTGTTTCAGGCGCAGGAGATGAGAAGGGTGTTTTCTTGATGAATGGTGTTCAAATCACTACAGAAAATTCAGAGAATCCTTGGATATTCAGCACATTCCAGTCACCATTTCATAGAACGGAACTTGTGATAATCCGGTGCTATTGAGCATGTTCCATTAACATTCTGGAAAAAGGTGTACTCTACATGGTAGCATCGGGGAACATCAAGCAAGTTCCAAGACATTGTAAACCGTTTCTTCTAGAAGGAAATTCCTGAGCATCCTAGAATTTTCCGGATATCCCAGAGACATAAACAGAGTGGTGCTGGAGAAGCCGGTGCTATTCAGCATGTTCCATATACACTGTAGAAAAAGGTGTACTCTACATGGTAGCATCGGGGAACATCAAGCAAGTTCCAAAACATTGTAAACCGTTCTTCTAGAAAGAAATTCCTGAGGATCCTCGAATTTTCCGGACCTTCCAGAGACATAAACGGAGTGGTGCTGGAGAATCTGGTGCTATTCAGCATGTTCCATTAACATGTGTTGTGTTCTAGGAGAATCCTGGGCCATTCAACACAGAATAATTCTCAAGTGGGAATCTCCTAAGAATCGTGGGATATTTAGCATTTACCGAAGTATTCTAAATAGGGCAGTGCTCCTAGAAGAGGAACATGGCATTTTTAGGACATATCAGAAGGATTCTAAAGAAAACAATTGTTATATTCGGTATGTACCAGGAGCGTTGCACAGAACGACTCCTGAGAAAACCAGTGATTATCAACATGAGAATTATTCTAAATTATGCAGTATTGTAATGGTATTGTCCTGGGAACCATAGCATAATGTGGCTACTAGAATCATTCTAAAATATACTGCAATCCTGGAATATTCAGAATATTCCATAACATCTGTGATGATCTGCATGAACATAGTAAATGAGGCTGTTTTCTTGAGAAATATTAAACAGAAACAGAAACATCGAGCATTACTTGATATCCAAGGATATATATCATGTGCAAGAAACATTCAAGATAGAACACTGTGATTTTGAAAAGACATTTTTTCAGAAATGTTCTGAATAGGGTTGTGCTCTTGAAAGGGATTATACACACCCATCCAAGGCATTCTCGATAGACTTGTGTTCTAGGAGAATCATAGGACATTCATCAATACAATAAACATTCTTAATAGAGCTCTGTTCTTAAAAGGAACTTCTGAATATTTGGAATGTACCAAAGTTCTTTAGGTAGTTGAACCGTACAATATTCAGCACATACCTGAAATATTCTAAATAGAGATGTGAAGGAGTGTATTAGGATAATCAACAAATTCAAGAAACCTTCTAAAGAGAAGAATCCTTCGATATTCAGCACATGCTATCAGGATGATCCAGAAACATTTGGAAAGTGGAAATTTCTGAAAATCCTGGTGAAACTCAACACATTGCAGGAGAACTTTAAAGTAATTAACTACTGAGAATCCTCGGTATTTAGTACCTACCAGCTACCAGAGGAAGGAAAGACACAACTATTATTGAGTCTATAACCAAAACCTTGAAATAAAGGAAACCTTGACATTCATGAGATAGTCTACACTTTCCAGCAAACCTTCTAGCTGAGCCGTCATCTTGGAGGAAACTATACTAAGGATGTATCTGAATCATTTTATAAAATGAACACTCCCAGTGCTCGAAGCCATCTAAATAATGTGCTCTTGAGCATCCTGGGTTCATCTGCAGATACCATAATATGTTAGGCCCCTTTCTGGAGAGGAGAACTTCTTAGAATCCTGGACTTTTAGTCAGTAGAAGAAAAGTCAATAAAGAGCCGTGTTCTAAAAGAAAACGTTCAACCTTTGAAATAGAGTTGTGTTCTATATGTTGGTTTCAGGAAACATTTCAAAGAGATCTGTGTTCTAAGTTATTCCTGGGACACTCGCATGTATCTACCAGCACATTTCTTAAGAAGAGGACATCTTGGATATCTGGTTTAGGGGCATATCCCCAAATCAATCTGGAGAATAAACTCTTAAGTATAATGTGCAGTTCAGTATGTTCCTGAACATTCTAATTAGTATTGTATTCAGATCGTAGGCTTTTGCGACCGGTGTCTAGTTTATCATTTAGGCTTACATCTACCAGCCATGGAAGCAAAGAAATTAGAGCAGAGGTCTCTCAGATCATCAAACATGCCAGATCCGTATCAACCAACATCAGCAGAGGACAACGTCAAGCCCTTAAAGAGCTGCGAAGTAATGAAAGCATTACAATTTTGCCCGCAGACAAAGGGAATGCTACGATTGTATTCGATACTTAGGACTACGTGGATAAAGTTCACAGCCTCCCATCAGACCCAGCTTATAAGGCGATCCCGAGGAACCCCATGAGGTAGATGGAACTGACGATGGCGCAGCTAATTAAGGAGTCATCTATTCCAGAAGAGAAGCAGCAATCCCTAGTATCTCGCTACTCAAGAACTCCCACGTTCTACGGCCTACCTAAAGTACACAATATAGTTAGCGCCATTAGCGTCCCCAACTCACGCTCTGGCTAAATATTTGAATCAGGTCCTGCAGGCATTATTCCCTCTGCCAGCCTCTCGTGTGAGAAACTCGCAGCACTTAGTAGATATCGTAGCGAGTATAAACGTGAGTGACAGTGGTCTACTGGCAAGCTTCGACGTGGAGTCCTTATTTACCAGGGTTCCTGTACCTGACTCCGCACGAATAAACGGGGAAAAACGTACAGCCACAGGAGGTCCAACGGACTTAGTGGACTTAGCTGAATACTGCGTTAACTCCACGGTCTTCGTATTCAATGGGCAGATATTTCAACAAACGGAGGGAGCTGCCATGGAATCCCCCCCTCTCTCCACTATTATCCAACGTGTTCATGGCAAACTTCGAAGAAGCGATGGAGGAGAGCCCATTGAAGCCTAAGTGTTGGTTCAGATACGTAGGCGATGTCTTTTTGATATGGGAACATGGACACAACACACTTCAGGACTTTCTAGACTTCATGTGCTCCAGACATCCGAGCATCATCTTCAAAATGGAAGTAGAAGAAAATAATCAGCTGGCCTTCTTAAGACGTTCTGCTCTATAAACGAACAGATAACACTCTCGGACACAGAGTCTTCAGGAAAGATACTCATACAGGTCGGTACCTACATGCAAACTCAAGTCATCCTCCTTCGCAGATGGAAATGGTAGCTACGACACTCCTCACCAGAGCCAACCACATTTGCGATAAGGACAGAGTAAATGAAGAGAATTAACGAGTTTGGAACACGCTCCTGCTAATGATTACAGCAAAGGACAGATAAATAAGGCCATACAGAATGTAGTACAAAGCTGAAGAACTGACGATAAGAACGAAGATAAGCCACACCACAAAGCCTTTCTGCCATATGTACAGGGGTTGGCAGATCGAATCGCCTGGTTGGTAAGGAAACACAATGAGATAAGGTTTATGCATCCAATAAACAAAGTGAAGCAAGTGGTGCTTAAATCAACCGAGATAAAGCAGCCAAACTAGGACGCAGGAGTTTACAAAGTGCCTTGCTCCTGTGGACAGGTATACATAAGGTGCCTTGCTCCTGTGGACAGTTATACAAAACAAAAGACGCGTTTCCATTAGGCTATCGGAGCAAATTTGAGACACAAAACAGAAACTACAGGTCTGCAATAGCTGAACATGCTGTCACGAGACACGCCATTGAGTTTCATAAGGCCGAAACTTTTGCTAAAATTCCTGGATATCAAAACGGGTTAATTAGGCAATCGACGTCGTGAAGCATCCCAATAATTTCATTTGCGAAGATGGATTCAGACTCAGAAACACTTGGAAAGTTGTCTTAGCGCGAGACTAGCAGGGGTGAGGACCCGCAGCTTGACGTCAATGCCGTGCAAGCAGGCACCTCTGGCTGCCAATAACAGTCAGTTTGAGTATGGACACCAACTCGTACCCACCCATGATTAACGCTGCTGCAATGACAGCTGAAATGTCGGGAAACAATCCCGACACATGACGCGGCTCCATCCTTAAACCTAGATGACAAACAAAAATTGTATTGTAGAAGGAATCTAGTGGTAATCCTGGGAATAATCAGATATCAGAAATATTCCAAGAAAGGAACCTCTGAGAAACCCTTATTATTCAGCATATTCTTAAAACAATAAATTTGGCAGTTTTTAGGAGGTGTAACTTGGGATTTTCAGCACATATCGGAAACATTCTGAAGAAGGATACTCGCGAGAATACTAATGACATATACTGTCATTATGTTCCTGAAATATACAGGATGTAGCCTAGCAGCTATTTGACTATGAAAGAAAATCATTGCAATCTGGGATAATCGGATGAATTGCTCGTAAGAAGGCTGTGTTAAGAAAAATTCGACGCATACAAGAAGCATTACTGAAAACTCTGCCATGTCCAAGAATATATTTCTCGTAAAGGAAACTTTCTAAATGTGACTTCTGAGATTCTGGGAATATTCAATAGGAACTAGAGAATCTCTAAAACATCTGCATTACACGAGAATTTTGGCACACGCAAAGAACATCTGAATAGAGCTGTGTTCTTGAAAAAATAAAACCTCCTTGGTAATTTTCAACATATAGCGCAAACAGTATAAAGATATTCTTAGTAGCCAAGGATGTTTATCTTGTAAACAAGAGATATCTGAAGAAGGAAGGGGATATTTATCAGAAACATTCGGAATAGTTGTTCCAAAATAATTTATTGAGATTGCTGAGATAACCCTAAACATACCAGAAACATTCTAAATACGGCTGTGGGCCATGAGAATCCAAGGTTATTCAGCACATACCAAACACATTTTAACTGAAATGAAACACGATGTATATTTGATTGTAAAGATGATAAGACACATTTAGAAAGAGGAAACTCCTGAATATCACTTTGCAGAAATATTTACGAATGACATTTTTGAAAACCCTTGGAAGAAGTGAACTCCTGAAATATTCAACATGTAACCAAAACTTGGAAATAAATAAAACCCTTTTGATTCAAAGGATAATTCTTATTCCTGAATAAATAAAAGGTATTCCAGAGACCACAGACCAGGACTGGGATACCCTGGAAGAAACCACACGATTATACTGCTAGGTTACAGATCATCGAGGTCTTGAGCTGAACAAATACAAAACCTTAAGACCATCCTCCAATACAGCAAGAAACGAGCCAGAAAATGGGCAGTCAACTTTGTTGACTTCCATATGGCATGCGACTCTGTGGTTGGAACCACTCTCTTCAGAATCCTAGGGGAACTGGGACTTAACGACAAACTCATTAGGCTGGTGCAAGCCACCCTTTACAACCCTTTACAATACTACATCCAGAGTAAAGTTTCGAGGGCAGCTCTCGGAGAGTTTCCCAATCAAAACGGGTGAGGCAAGGAGAGGGTGTATCTTGCATATTATTTAACTGTGTTCTGGAAAAGAATGTCAGGGAATGGACCAGAAACCTACCAGTTGACACCGGATTAAGGATGCGTACTAAAGCAGATAATTAACACTAAAAGTGATAAGTGTTTCTCTTTCGAGAACTTTTGATTGTAAAGCAGATAACCTAAAGATCCCATGCCTAGCCTTCGCTGACGACCTGACCTTGCTGGCAAGTGACATGCAAGAGCTCCCCACACAACACCAAACATCGTACTCAATAGTGGTGAAATGGGCCTGCTAATAACATCGGAAAACTTTCTGTGAAAAGATGACAGGGAAGAGACCACGAGGAAGGCCCCGAAAGAGATGGGCAGATACAGTGTGGGAGTGTGTAGAGAAGAGAGGAGGAAAACCTGAAGAAGTACTAAAATCAGGAGAGGAGTGGTGGAGAGACAGGAAACGTTGGAGGTCCTTAATTCACAACCCGACCCACGAAGCTGGAAACGGGAAATGA
Source organism: Meconema thalassinum (assembly GCA_946902985.2). Classification (NCBI taxonomy): domain Eukaryota; kingdom Metazoa; phylum Arthropoda; class Insecta; order Orthoptera; family Tettigoniidae; genus Meconema; species Meconema thalassinum. The sequence goes on from OX336392.1 coordinate 474,996,198, forward strand.
AGAAGAAGAATAACATCGGAAAGACGGAGTTCATTAACAATATTCAAGACGCCTAAAACCATGAGTCAGTCATACTAACCATATCAAGAGAGTGAAAGCAGTAAAATACCTTGGAGAATGGATCTCGGAAGATCTCAGTGAAATAATAGCTCTCTAACAAAGGAAGATCAAACTAGACAGGGCATACAGTACTACGCTTGCAGATAACTGTTTGCTTCGAAGCATCTGTCGATAAATGTCAAACTAAGACACTATAATGCAGTAGTCAGACCATCAATCCTCTATGCAGCTGAGTGCCTGTTTCTAACTAAGAAGACCCCCCCCCCCCCCATGGCCCTCGAGGTACAGGAAAGGAAATTCTTGCGGAAAATAGTGGGACCAAGGACCTTACCAGATGGAAGACGCTGGTACAAACCAAATTGTGAACTCGACAAACACCAGGAAAACCTCACTGTTGCCATCAAGAGGAGACTTCCGGCTTTCTACAAAATGGACCACCAGAGGCTGTCTTATATGATCTTCAAAGTAGCCACTGGGTCCTTGCGGACCAAACAAATTGAGAAGGATTTTGCTGAACTTAATATTCAGCAAAACACAATAAATGACAGGAGCTGCTACCGTCTGACAGTTAAAACCAGGCCTTTGCTCACATGCATTACAGAAGTTCACCACAACGCGTCCAGGGAATGGTCTGAGGAATGTAAAATAGAGTTCAGCAAAAGAACGAAAGATTACTGATCAAATAGAAAGGCTCAAATTTTCAGCACGAAAGCAGCCGCCAAACAATCCACCAAGAATGCCAGAAGTGGCAGACAACAGCTAAAGCCCAAAACGACCAAAGAAGAAAAGGCTGTATTGAAATAAGTCATTGGTAGTCTTTTACACATTGTAACAAACTTCATAAATAGAGCTGTGTGTCAGGGAAGCCCTTGACACTCGAGCCAACTTTTAAATTCAGCTGTATCCACGGAGGAAACTGATATCTAGTATGAAATATTCTATAGAATGATCCAGGGGCACCACAAACAGTCGTAAATAGTGTTGTGCTTTTGAGGGAATCTCTCGAATATCGTGTAGTTAATCTGCTAGTATCAAAAATGTTCTGAGGAGGGAAACTCCTTTTAACCCTGAGACAATCACAACAGAAAACTAAATAAACTGTGTTCTCAAGAAAACTCTCAACCTTCCATTCCGTTGTTTTACAGGAAGAATCGGAGATAAACATAGCCTAATGTTTCTTTAACACCCAAAATTGGGTGGTATTTTAGGAGTATCGTGGGTTTGTCATCCCTAGTGTGAAACATTGTCAAGAAAGATAGTCTGGATAAATCACCTTTTAATAACATTCTATAGGAAACCCTCAGAGGATATTTTGATATATCTTACCAGTAACAATCTAAATATGGCTGGATTCAAGGAGGAACCTCTTATGTATTACAAGAAATTATGATTAAGTAAGAAACTGAAGAGAATCTTCGGTTAATATACATATACCTGAACATTGTTAGCAAGGAATCCCCCGAGAACATTAGGATAGTACTTATTTGTTATATTGTGTACATGGGCCATTGTAATAGGAAAATCCTTAAAACCTTAGGATATTCAGCCATGCCATGGACACTAAAAAGAGTCATGACCTGGAGGAAACCTCCTGAGGATCGCGGTGTATTCAATTGTACCATATGTCTTTTTGGTAATTGAATAATTGGATATTGGCACATACCAGAAATATTCATATAGGGCTGAGTATTCCAAAAGCCTTGTAAAAGAGCAGAATCCTTGAAAATTCAGCACATGCAAGAAATATTCTAAATAGCATGGCAAACTGTACAATGACAATCTACAGAAGGAAACCCCTGTGAATCTTGTGATATTCAGTATGTATGATAAACATTCTAAAAAGGGTCAAAGTACTGAAGGAAGATCATGTGGCATTCCTAACATACCGGAAATGTTTGAACGAGGAAAACTGCAGAGGAATCCTGGCATATTCAGCCTGCACCATGCAACGTACGTCCTGGGAAACCTGGAATATTCAACATGAACCAGCAACATGTGCTCTCGAGGACAAATCTTGAGACCTCTAGGATGCACAACCGGATTCAGCAACATGCTAAATGAGAGAGTCTAGATTATTTTCCATGGCCAGAAATTTTCAACACATACAAGAAACATTCCAAAGAACATATACTATCAGAGGATGATCGTCTCGTATATTTAATAATCTATAGGAAGAAACTCCCGAGAATCCTACTGTATTCGACATGTACCATACACATTCTGAAGAAAGAAACTGGTGAGAGTCCTATTGTATTCAACATGTACTGTATGCATTCTGAAGAAAGGAATTCTTGAGAATCCTACTGTATTCAACATGTACCATATACATTCAGAAGAGAGGAACACTTGAGAATCCTGCATTCAACCTGTACCTTATACATTCTGAAGGAAGAAACTCTTGGGAATCCTACTGTATTCAACATGCTCAAGGCTTGTGAGTTCGACAGTTGCCGATCCCGACGGATTCATGAGCTGGGTCCGTTTCCCCCCCTTTTCCCACCGACTTTGGGGAGGACCGTTTCCTCTATCCCTTTCTTATCTACCTTTAATAGGTCTCCTTCCTTCCAGGTCCCTTGTTCCTCATTCTTTGAGGGTTTAGGGCATTTCTTTTTTCCCTGTCCTGTATTTGTATTCAATTCTTCTCCTGGTATATAAGTCTGTAGTTAGTATTAGTTCTAGTTTTCATTCTCGTCTCATCTTTCACTATCATCCCAACCATTAGGGGCCGAAAACCTAGATATTAGGCCCCTTAAAACAACAATTATCATCTTGTATACATTCTGAAGAAAGAAACTCTTGAGAATCCTATGTATTCAACATGAACCATATACATTCTGAAGTAAGAAACTCTTGACAGTTCGACTGTATTCAACGTATACTATACACATTCTGAAGAAAGAAGCTCTTGACAATTCTACTACACACATCAAAAAAAGTTTTGCATCACCTCGGTTCCCAGATCTCCGGCATATAGACGTTGACTGTGTATATTGTATCCAAGATACAGTCCCTTTGACTGTTCATAGATGTCACTAAAACTGCTCAAAGATGTAAACAACCATGCATGAGCAGGGCCTATTAGACGGAGGGGGTACGACAGCCGATCAGTTCCAGTCATTCCACCAGGACGAAGGTACGCTGCTCATGTTGTCTGTAGTTCTACCATGCCTAGAAGGTCAATACCGCAGTTCGATCGCGTCCGCATTGTTACTTTGTGTCAAGAAGGGCTCTCAACAAGGGAAGTTTCCAGGCGTCTCAGAGTGAACCAAAGCGATGTTGTTCGGACATGGAGGAGGTACAGAGATACAGGAACTGTCGATGACAGGCCTCGCTCAGGCCGCCCAAGGGCTACTACTGTAGTGGATGACCGCTACTTACGGATTGCCGCTCAGAGGAACCCGGACAGCAATGCCACCATGTTGAATAATGAGTTTCGTTCAGCCACAGGACGTCGTGTTTCAACTCAAACTGTGCGCAATAGGCTGCATGATGCGCAACTTCACTCCCGACGTCCATGGCGAGGTCCAGCTTTGCAACCCCGACACCATGCAGCGCGGTACAGATGGGCCCAACAACATGCTGAATGGACCCCACGGAATTGGCATCACGTTCTCTTCACCGATGAGTGTCGCATATGCCTTCAACCAGACAATCGTCGGAGACGTGTTTGGAGGCACCCTGGTCAGGCTGAACGTCTTAGACACACTGTCCAGCGAGTGCAGCAAGGTGGTGGTTCCCTGATGTTTTGGGGTGGCATTATGTGGGGCCGACGTACGCCACTGGTGGTCATGGAAGGCTCCGAAACGGCTTTACGATACCTGAATGACATCCTCCGACCCATAGTGCAACCATATCGGCAGAATATTGGAGAGGCATTTGTCTTCATGGACGACAATTCTCGACCTCATCGTGCACATCTTGTGAATGCGTTCCTTCAAGATAACGACATCGCTCGACTACAGTGGCCAGCATGTTCGCCAGACATGAACCCTATCGAACATGCCTGGGATATGTTGAAAAGGGCTGTTTATGGACGTCTTGACCCACCAACCACTCTGAGAGATTTACGCCGAATTGTCGTTGAGGAGTGGGACAATTTGGATCAACAGTGTCTTGATGAACTTGTGTATAGTATGCCACGACGAATACAGGCATGCATCAATGCAAGAGGACGTGCTACTGGGTATTAGAGGTAGTGGTGTGTACTGCAATCTGGACCACAAATGCTGAAAGTCTAGCTGTATGATGGTACAACATGCAATGTGTGGGTCTCATGAGCAATAAAACGAGCTGAAATGTTGTTTGTGCTGATCTCTATTCCCTTTGTATTTAAAGGTTCCGGAACTCTTGGAACCGAGGTGATGCAAAACTTTTTTTGATGTGTGTATATAGAGCATGTACCATATACATTCCAAAGAAAGAAGCTCTTAAAAATCTTACTGTATTCAACATGTACCATATACATTCTGAGGAAAGACACCCTTGAGAATTCATATGTATTCAACATGTACCATACACATTCTGAGGAAAGGAACTCTTGAGAATCCTACCATATTCAACATGTAGCATATACATCCTGAAGAGAGAAACTCTTGAGAATCCTACGGTATTCAACATGTAGCATATATATTCTGAAGAAGGGAACTCCAGAAAATCCTACTGTATTCAACATGTACCATACACATTCTGAAGAAAGAAAATCTTGAGAATCCTACTGTCTTCAACATGCACCAGATACCTTCCAAAAAGAAAAAAAAGGCTTCAGTATCCTACTGTATTCAACATGTACCATATATATTCTGAAGAAAGAAACTGGTCAGAGTCCTACTGTATTCAACATGTACCATACACATTCTGAAGAAAGAAACTATTGAGAATCCTACTTTATTCAACATGTATCATAAACATTCTGAAGAAAGAAACTATTGAGAATCCTACTGTATTCAACATGTACCATATACATTCTGAAGATAGAAACTATTGAGAATCCTACTGTATTCAACATGTACCATATACATTCTGAAGAAGGGAACTCCAGAAATTCCTACTGTATTCAACATGTACCATATACATTCTGCAGAAGAAAAAACTATTGAGAATCCTACTGTATTCAACATGTACCATATACATTCTGTAGAAAGGCACTATTGAGAATCCTACTGTATTCAATATGAACTAAATACATTCTGAAGAAAGAAATGTTTGAGAATCCTACTGTATTCAACATGTACCATATACATTCTGAAGAAAGACACTATTGAGAATCCTACTGTGTTTAATATGAACCATATACATTCTGAAGAAAGAAACTATTGAGAATCCTACTGTATTCAACATGTACCATATACATTCTGAAGAAAGAAGCTCTTGAGAATCCTACTGTACTCAACAAGTGCCATATACATTCTGAAGAAAGAAACTCTTGAGAATCCTACTGTATTCAACATGTACCATATTCATTCTGAAGAAAGAAACTATTGAGAATCCTACTGTATTCAACATGTACCATAAACATTCTGATGAAAGAAACTCTTGAGAATCCTACTATGTTACACATGAACCGTATGCATTCAGAAGAAAGAAACTCTTGAGAATCCTACTGTATTCAATATGTACCATATACATTCTGAAGGAGGATACTCTTGACAGTACTACTCTGTTCAACATGTACCATATACATTCTGAAGAAAGAAACTATTGAGAATCCTACTGTATTCAACATGTATCATATACATTCTTATGAAAGAAACTATTGAGAATCCTACTGTATTCAACATGTATCATAAATATTCTGATGAAAGAAACTCTTGAGAATCCTACTATATTAAACATGTACCTTATGCATTCTGAAGAAAGAAACTCTTGAGAATCCTACTGTATTCAACATGTACTGTACACATTCTGAAGGAGGAAACTCTTGACAGTCCTGCTCTGTTCAACATGTACAATATACATTCTGAAGAAAGAAACTCTTGAGAATCCTACTGTATTCAACATGTACCATATACATTCTGAAGAAAGACACTATTGAGAATCCTACCATATTCAATATGAACTATATACATTCTGAAGAAAAACTTTTGAGAATCCTACTGTATTCAACATGTACCATATACATTCTGAAGAAAGACACTATTGAGAATCCTACCATATTCAATATGAACTATATACATTCTGAAGAAAGAAACTTTTGAGAATCCTACTTTATTCAACATGTACCATATACATTCTGAAGAAAGACACTATTGAGAATCCTACTGTATTCAATATGAACCATATACATTCTGAAGAAAGAAACTATTGAGAATCCTACTGTATTCAACATGTACCATATACATTCTGAAGAAAGAATCTATTGAGAATCCTACTGTATTCAATATGTACCATAAACATTCTGATGGAAGAAACTCTTGAGAATCCTACTATGATACACATGTACCGTATGCATTCTGAAGAAAGAAACTCTTGAGAATCCTACTTTATTCAACATGTACCATATACATACTGAAGAAAGAAAATCTTGAGAATCCTACTGTATTCAACATGTACCATATACATTGTGAAGAAGTGAACTCCTAATAATCCTACTGTATTCAACATGTATCATATGCATTCTTACGTAAGAAACTATTGAGAATCCTACTGTATTCAATATATATCATAAACATTCTGATGAAAGAAACTCTTCAGAATCCTACTATATTAAACATGTACCGTATGCATTCTGAAGAAAGAAACTCTTGAGAATCCTACTGTATTCAACATGTACCGTATACATTCTGAAGGAGGAAACTCTTGACAGTCCTACTCTGTTCAACATGTACAATATACATTCTGAAGAAAGAAACTGTTGAGAATCCTACTGTATTCAACATGTACCATATACATTCTGAAGAAAGAAACTCTTGAGAATCCCACTGTATTCAACATGTACCGTATACATTCTGAAGGAGGAAACTCTTGACAGTCCTACTTTGTTAAACATGTACAATATACATTCTGAGGAAAGAAACTCTTGAGAATCCTACTGTATTCAACATGTACCATATACATACTGAAGAAAGAAAATCTTGAGAATCCTACTGTATTCAACATGTACCATATACATACTGAGGAAGTGACCTCCTAACAATCCTACTGTAATCAACATGTACCATATACATTCTGAAGAAAGAAACTCTTGAGAATCCTACTGTATTCAATATGTACCATACACATTCTAAAGAAGCCATATTCATTCAACATGCTCATGGCTTGGAAATTCGCGAGTTGGAGATTTCAAGGGATTCCTGAGTGGGGCAGTTTTTACCCCTTTTTCCACTGTCTTTGGGGGGGAATCTTTCCTCTTTCCCTTTGTTTTCTGCCTTTCATGGCTCTCCTTCCATTCTTCCAGGTCCCTCAATCCTAATTCTTCGAGGGTTGAGGGACTTTGTTTTCTTTCTGTCCTTTATTTGCCTTATCCTTTATTTGTACTCCATTTCTTCTCCTGGTACATACGTCTGTAGTTAGTATTAGGTATATTTTTCATTCTCGTCTAATCTTTCACTATCATCCAAACCATTAGGGTCCGATAACCTACATGTTACGCTCCTTAAAACAACAATTATCATCGTGTATTCAACAAGGAAACTCTTGAGAATTCAAATACCATTCAACATGTACAATATAGATTCTGAAGAAAGTATCCCTTGGGAATCTAACTGTATTCAAGATGTGCCATATACATTCCGCAGAAAGAAACTCCAGAAAATCCTAATGTATCAACATGTACCATATACATACATAAGAAGTAAACTCCTGAGAATCGTACTGTATTCATCTTGTACCATATAAATTCTTAAGAAAGAAACTCTTGGCAATCCTACTGTATTCGCATGTAGCATATACATTCTGAAGAAAGACTCTTGAGAATCCTACTGTATTCAACATGTACCATATACATTCTGAAGAAAGAAACTCTTGAGAATCCTACCGTATTCAACATGAACCATATCTATTCTGAAGAATGAAACTCTTTGAGAATCCTACTGTATTGAACATGTACCATATACATTCTGAAGAAAGAAACTCTTGACAATCCTACTGTATTCAACATGCTCATGGCTTGTGAGTTCGGGAGTTGGCAATCCCGAGGGATTCCTTAGCTGGGTCAGATTTCCCCCTTTTGCACTGACTTTGGGGCAGACCCATTACTCTTTCCCCTTTGTTATCTGCCTTTCATGGCTCTCGTTCCTTTCAGGTCCCCCAATCCTTTTCCTTCGAGGGAAATTCTTTTCTTTCTGTCCTCTATTTGCCTTATCCTTAATTTGTACTCCATTTCTTCTTCTAGTATGTAGGTTAGTAGTTAGTTTTAGTTGTTAAGTTTGCTTTTCCTTTTCATTTTCACGATCTCCCAAACCATCAGGGGCCGATAACCTAGATGTTAGGCCCCTTAAAACAACGATTATCATCATCAGCATAATCATGAACCATATACATTCTGAGGGAAGGAACTCTTGAGAATCCTACCATATTCAACATGCACCATATACATTCTGAAAAAAGAAATTCTTGTGAATCCTACTGTATTCAACATGTACCATATACATTCTGAAGAAGGGAACTCCAGAAAATCCTACTGTATTCAACATGTACCATATACATTCTGAAGAAAGAAACTTTTGAGAATCCTACTGTATTCAACATGTACCATATACATTCTGAAGAAAGACACTATTGAGAATCCTACTGTATTCAACATGTATCATAAACATTCTGAAAAAAGAAATTCTTGTGAATCCTACTGTATTCAACATGTACCATATACATTCTGAAGAAGGGAACTCCAGAAAATCCTACTGTATTCAACATGTACCATATACATTCTGAAAAAAGAAATTCTTGTGAATCCTACTGTATTCAACATGTACCATATACATTCTGAAGAAGGGAACTCCAGAAAATCCTACTGTATTCAACATGTACCATATACATTCTGAAAAAAAAAACTATTGAGAATCCTACTGTATTCAACATGTACCATATACATTCTGAAGAAAGACACTATTGAGAATCCTACTGTATTCAACATGTATCATAAACATTCTGAAAAAAGAAATTCTTGTGAATCCTACTGTATTCAACATGTACCATATACATTCTGAAGAAGGGAACTCCAGAAAATCCTACTGTATTCAACATGTACCATATACATTCTGAAAAAAGAAATTCTTGTGAATCCTACTGTATTCAACATGTACCATATACATTCTGAAGAAGGGAACTCCAGAAAATCCTACTGTATTCAACATGTACCATATACATTCTGAAAAAAAAACTATTGAGAATCCTACTGTATTCAACATGTACCATATACATTCTGAAGAAAGACACTATTGAGAATCCTACCATATTCAATATGAACTATATACATTCTGAAGAAATAAACTCTTGAGAATCCTACTGTATTCAACATGTACCATATACATTCTGAAGAAAGAAACTATTGAGAATCCTACTGTATTCAACATGTACCATATACATTCTGAGGAAAGAAACTCTTGAGAATCCTACTGTATTCAACATGTACCATATACATACTGAAGAAAGAAAATCTTGAGAATCCTACTGTATTCAACATGTACCATATACATTGTTAAGAAGTGAACTCCTAATAATCCTACTGTATTCAACATGCACCATATACATTCTGAAGAAAGAAAATCGTGAGAATCTTACTGTATTCAACATGTACCATATACATACTGAGGAAGTGACCTCCTAACAATCCTACTGTAATCAACATGTATCATATACATTCTGAAGAAAGAAACTCTTGAGAATCCTACTGTATTCAATATGTACCATATACATTCTAAAGAAACCATATACATTCAACATGCTCATGTCTTGGAAATTCGCGAGTTGGAGATTGCGAGGGAATCCTGAGCGGGGCAGTTTTTACCCCTTTTTCCACTGACTTTGGGGCGGAATCTTTCCTCTTTCCCTTCTTCCTTTCTTCCAGGTCCCTCAATCCTAATTCTTTGAGGGTTGAGGGACTTTGTTTTCTTTCTGTCCTTTATTGGCCTTATCCTTTATTTGTACTCCATTTCTTCTCCTGGTACATACGTCTGTAGTTAGTATTAGGTATATTATTCATTCTCGTCTAATCTTTCACTATCATCCAAACCATTAAGGTCCGATAATCTAGATGTTACGCTCCTTAAAACAACAATTATTATCATCGTGTATTCAACATGTACCATATACAGTACATTCTGAAGAAAGAAACTCTTGAGAATTCAACTACCATTCAACATGTACAATATAGATTCTGAAGAAAGTATCCCTTGGGAATCTAACTGTATTCAAGATGTGCCATATACATTCCGCAGAAAGAAACTCCAGAAAATCCTACTGTATCAACATGTACCATATACATACATAAGAAGTAAACTCCTGAGAATCGTACTGTATTCATCTTGTACCATATAAATTCCTAAGAAAGAAACTCTTGGCAATCCTACTGTATTCGCATGTAGCATATACATTCTGAAGAAAGACTCTTGAGAATCCTACTGTATTCAACATGTACCATATACATTCTGAAGAAATAAACTCTTGAGAATCCTACCGTATTCAACATGAACCATATCTATTCTGAAGAATGAAACTCTCTGAGAATCCTACTGTATTGAACATGTACTATATACATTCTGAAGAAAGAAACTCTTGACAATCCTACTGTATTCAACATGCTCATGGCTTGTGAGTTTGGGAGTTGGCAATCCCGAGGGATTCCTTAGCTGGGTCAGATTTCCCCCTTTTGCACTGACTTTGGGGCAGACCCATTACTCTTTCCCCTTTGTTATCTGCCTTTCATGGCTCTCGTTCCTTTAAGGTCCCCCAATCCTCTTCCTTCGTGGGAATTTCTTTTCTTTCTGTCCTTTATTTGCCTTATCCTTAATTTGTACTCCATTTCTTCTAGTATGTAGGTTAGTAGTTAGTTTTAGTTGTTAAGTTTGCTTTTCCTTTTCATTTTCACGATCTCCCAAACCATCAGGGGCCGATATCCTAGATGTTAGGCCCCTTAAAACAACGATTATCATCATCAGCATAATCATGAACCATATACATTCTGAGGGAAGGAACTCTTGAGAATCCTACCATATTCAGCATGCACCATATACATTCTAAGAAAAGAAATTCTTGTGAATCCTACTGTATTCAACATGTACCATATACATTCTGAAGAAGGGAACTCCAGAAAATCCTACTGTATTCAACATGTACCATATACATTCTGAAGAAAGACACTATTGAGAATCCTACCATATTCAATATGAACTATATACATTCTGAAGAAAGAAACTTTTGAGAATCCTACTGTATTCAACATGTATCATAAACATTCTGAAGAAGGGAACTCCAGAAAATCCTACTGTATTCAACATGTACCATATACATTCTGAAGAAAGACACTATTGAGAATCCTACCATATTCAATATGAACTATATACATTCTGAAGAAAGAAATTCTTGTGAATCCTACTGTATTCAACATGTACCATATACATTCTGAAGAAGGGAACTCCAGAAAATCCTACTGTATTCAACATGTACCATATACATTCTGAAAAAAGAAATTCTTGTGACTCCTACTTTATTCAACATGTACCATATACATTCTGAAGAAGGGAACTCCAGAAAATCCTACTGCATTCAACATGTACCATATACATTCTGAAAAAAAAACAACTATTGAGAATCCTACTGTATTCAACATGTACCATATACATTCTGAAGAAAGACACTATTGAGAATCCTACCATATTCAATATGAACTATATACATTCTGAAGAAAGAAACTTTTGAGAATCCTACTGTATTCAACATGTACCATATACGTTCTGAAGAAAGGAACTATTGAGAATCCTACTGTATTCAACAAGTGCCATATACATTCTGAAGAAAGAAAATCGTGAGAATCTTACTGTATTCAACATGTACCATATACATACTGACGAAGTGACCTCCTAACAATCTTACTGTAATCAACATGTACCATATACATTCTGAAGAAAGAAACTCTTGAGAATCCTACTGTATTCAATATGTACAATATAGATTCTGAAGAAAGTATCCCTTGGGAATCTAACTGTATTCATGATGTGCCATATATATTCCGCAGAAAGAAACTCCAGAAAATCCTACTGTATCAACATGTACCATACACATACATAAGAAGTAAACTCCTGAGAATCGTACTGTATTCATCTTGTACCATATAAATTCTTAAGAAAGAAACTCTTGGCAATCCTACTGTATTCGCATGTTGCATATACATTCTGAAGAAAGACTCTTGAGAATCCTACTGTATTCGACATGTACCATATACATTCTGAAGAAATAAACTCTTGAGAATCCTACCGTATTCAACATGAACCATATCTATTCTGAAGAATGAAACTCTTTGAGAATCCTACTGTATTGAACATGTACCATATACATTCTGAAGAAAGAAACTCTTGACAATCCTACTGTATTCAACATGCTCATGGCTTGTGAGTTTGGGAGTTGGCAATCCCGAGGGATTCCTTAGCTGGGTCAGATTTCCCCCTTTTGCACTGACTTTGGGGCAGACCCAGTACTCTTTCCCCTTTGTTATCTGCCTTTCATGGCTCTTGTTCCTTTCAGGTCCCCCAATCCTCTTCATTCGTGGGAATTTCTTTTCTTTCTGTCCTTTATTTGCCTTATCCTTAATTTGTACTCCATTTTAGTAGTTAGTTTTAGTTGTTAAGTTTGCTTTTCCTTTTCATTTTCACGATCTCCCAAACCATCAGGGGCCGATAACCTAGATGTTAGGCCCCTTAAAACAACGATTATCATCATCAGCGTAATCATGAACCATATACATTCTGAGGGAAGGAACTCTTGAGAATCCTACCATATTAAACATGCACCATATACATTCTGAAAAAAGAAATTCTTGTGAATCCTACTGTATTCAACATGTACCATATACATTCTGAAGAAGGGAACTCCAGAAAATCCTACTGTATTCAACATGTACCATATACATTCTGAAGAAAGACACTATTGAGAATCCTACTGTATTCAACATGTATCATAAACATTCTGAAAAAAGAAATTCTTGTGAATCCTACTGTATTCATCATGTACCATATACATTCTGAAGAAGGGAACTCCAGAAAACCCTACTGTATTCAACATGTACCATATACATTCTGAAAAAAGAAATTCTTGTGACTCCTACTGTATTCAACATGTACCATATACATTCTGAAGAAGGGAACTCCAGAAAATCCTACTGTATTCAACATGTACCATATACATTCTGAAAAAAAAAACCTATTGAGAATCCTACTGTATTCAACATGTACCATATACATTCTGAAGAAAGACACTATTGAGAATCCTACCATATTCAATATGAACTATATACATTCTGAAGAAAGAAACTTTTGAGAATCCTACTGTATTCAACATGTACCATATACGTTCTGAAGAAAGGAACTATTGAGAATCCTACTGTATTCAACAAGTGCCATATACATTCTGAAGAAAGAAAATCGTGAGAATCTTACTGTATTCAACATGTACCATATACATACTGACGAAGTGACCTCCTAACAATCCTACTGTAATCAACATGTACCATATACATTCTGAAGAAAGAAACTCTTGAGAATCCTACTGTATTCAATATGTACCATATACATTCTAAAGAAACCATATACACTCAACATGCTCATGGCTTGGAAATTCGCGAGTTGGAGATTTCGAGGGAATCCTGAGCGGGGCAGTTTTTACCCCTTTTTCCACTGACTTTGGGGCGGAATCTTTCCTCTTTCCCTTTGTTTTCTGCCTTTCATGGCTCTCCTTCCTTTCTTCCAGGTCCCTCAATCCTAATTCTTTGAGGGTTGAGGGACTTTGTTTTCTTTCTGTCCTTTATTGGCCTTATCCTTTATTTGTACTCCATTTCTTCTCCTGGTACATACGTCTGTAGTTAGTATTAGGTATATTTTTCATTCTCGTCTAATCTTTCACTATCATCCAAACCATTAGGGTCCGATAACCTAGATGTTACGCTCCTTAAAACAACAATTATTATCATAGTGTATTCAACATGTACCATATACAGTACATTCTGAAGAAAGAAAAACTCTTGAGAATTCAACTACCATTCAACATGTACAATATAGATTCTGAAGAAAGTATCCCTTGGGAATCTAACTGTATTCAAGATGTGCCATATACATTCCGCAGAAAGAAACTCCCGAAAATCCTACTGTATCAACATGTACCATATACATACATAAGAAGTAAACTCCTGAGAATCGTACTGTATTCATCATGTACCATATGAATTCTTAAGAAAGAAACTCTTGGCAATCCTACTGTATACGCATGTAGCATATACATTCTGAAGAAAGACTCTTGAGAATCCTACTGTATTCAACATGTACCATATACATTCTGAAGAAAGAAACTCTTGAGAATCCTACCGTATCCAACATGAACCATATCTATTCTGAAGAATGAAACTCTTTGAGAATCCTACTGTATTGAAAATGTACCATATACATTCTGAAGAAAGAAACTCTTGACAATCCTACTGTATTCAACATGCTCATGGCTTGTGAGTTCGGGAGTTGGCAATCCCGAGGGATTCCTTAGCTGGGTCAGATTTCCCCCTTTTGCACTGACTTTGGGGCAGACCCATTACTCTTTCCCCTTCGTTATCTGCCTTTCATGGCTCTCGTTCCTTTCAGGTCCCCCAATCCTCTTCCTTCGAGGGAATTTCTTTTCTTTCTGTACTTTATTTGCCTTATCCTTAATTTGTACTCCATTTCTTCTTCTAGTATATAGGTTAGTAGTTAGTTTAAGTTTTCAAGTTTGCTTTTCATTTTCACGATCTCCCAAACCATCAGGGGCCGATACCCTAGATGTTAGGCCCCTTAAAACAACGATTATCATCATCAGCATAATCATGAACCATATACATTCTGAGGGAAGGAACTCTTGAGAATCCTACCATATTCAACATGCACCATATACATTCTGAAAAAAGAAATTCTTGTGAATCCTATTGTATTCAACATGTACCGTATACATTCTGAAGGAGGAAACTCTTGAGAATCATACTGTTTTCAACATGTACCATATACATTCTGAACAAAGAAAAATTCATGAGAATCCTACTGTACTCAACATGTACCATATACATTCTGAAGAAAGAAACTCTTGAGAATCATACTGTATTGAACATCTACCGTATGCATTCTGAAAAAAGAAACTCTTGAGAATCCTACTGTATTCAATATGTATCATAAACATTCTGATGAAAGAAACTCTTGAGAATCCTACTGTACTCAACATTTACTCAACATGTACCAGTAGGGAGGCTGAGGGGGTTTTGAACCAAATACCGTTATTTATGCAAATTAGGGGGGCGTGGCAAGGTCAATGACCTTGAGGTAGGTCATGCTCAATGACCTTGAGGTAGGTCATTGACCCCCAAGGTCGCCGGGACCCCAGAAGGTAAACAAACCTTGGAGGGTCCAGGAACCGGTTTGAGGGGGTGTGGGTGGAGGGGGAGGAGTGGGGGTGGGGAGGGGGAGGGGGGTGGTGGCGAGGTTGGGGGATGAGGGGGAAGGATGGAAGAGGCTCTGCACGAGACCCTCTTCGACCCAGTCTCTCTCTTGGACTGAGCGCCTTCTCTGATATTATCCTGGGCTATATAGCTTTGCTTTGATCCCGACGAGATCCGAGTGTTGCCGAAGGTTTCCGAATCTTTGTCGGTGAATGAATCGTCAGAGAATTGAACGGTCAACTGGTGTGTGTGTGTGACGTCACAGCAGATTACGGGATGTGAGGTAGGTCATGAACGGGAGTGTTTTGAATGGAAAACATTAGTGTAACTGGTGTGTGTGTGACGTCACAGCAGATTACGGGATGTGGGGTAGGTCATGAACGGGAGTGTTTTGAATGGAAAACATGAATGGCTGTGGATGGCGGTGGTTGTTTGGACCCTGACGTGGTAGGTTGGTTAGCTGTGAATGGGTCTGAGAGACAAACAAGATGGGGTTGAAAGCGCTCAATGGTAAACAAACATCAATGGTATCGGGAGTAGTGAATGGAATTGAGGGAGAGAGAGGGGGAATGAACTGGTTGTTGAATGTGCTCAATGGTAAACAAACGTCAATGAATCTGGAGTATTATTTCCTGTAAATGGAAGGGTGGGGGTAGGATACAAATCGCATGGCATGTTGAGTCGGCCAGCTCGACATGAAATAAAAACAAGAAGGTGTACACCAGATCTGATTTATTAATTATTCTTCTTCCTCTTCATCTTCCTCTTCATCATCATCATCATCATCTTCTTCTTCTTCATCCCCTCCTACCCTCTCGCACCCTTCCATCGCCGTCATTAATTGGGTAAAAAATTCGACCAACACTGGATCATTTCCAAAGCTATAAAAAAAAATGTATACAATAAAGAGTACAACAAAATTGTTTTATAACGCTTGTTTATCTAAATATTGTATTGTGAATTGCTGGAAGTGTGTGAGAGCAAGTACAGTTCACCTAAGTCTGCAGCAGCTTCCAGCAGACGCCCTTAGGGTGAGCTACAAGTTCTGTTCATTTTTAAGTAGTTTCAAAATTTTGCTACTAGATATTAATGATACCTAGTGGTGAATGTTCGAACTTGAGTATGGGTTTCAGTGCTGGCAGTGTTCACGAACATGTGTGACTCACTTGAGTATGTAGGTGCTGTGAATTGCTGGGAGTGTGTGAGAGCAAGTACAGTTCACCTAAGTCTGCAGCAGCTTCCAGCGGACGCCCTTAGGGTGAGCTACAAGTTCTGTTCATTTTTAAGTAGTTTCAAAATTTTGCTACTAGATATTAATGATACCTAGTGGTGAATGTTCGAACTTGAGTATGGGTTTCAGTGCTGGCAGTGTTCACGAACATGTGTGACTCACTTGAGTATGTAGGTGCTGTGAATTGCTGGGAGTGTGTGAGAGCAAGTACAGTTCACCTAAGTCTGCAGCAGCTTCCAGCGGACGCCCTTAGGGTGAGCTACAAGTTCTGTTCATTTTTAAGTAGTTTCAAAATTTTGCTACTAGATATTAATGATACCTAGTGGTGAATGTTCGAACTTGAGTATGGGTTTCAGTGCTGGCAGTGTTCACGAACATGTGTGACTCACTTGAGTATGTAGGTGCTGTGAATTGCTGGGAGTGTGTGAGAGCAAGTACAGTTCACCTAAGTCTGCAGCAGCTTCCAGCGGACGCCCTTAGGGTGAGCTACAAGTTCTGTTCATTTTTAAGTAGTTTCAAAATTTTGCTACTAGATATTAATGATACCTAGTGGTGAATGTTCGAACTTGAGTATGGGTTTCAGTGCTGGCAGTGTTCACGAACATGTGTGACTCACTTGAGTATGTAGGTGCTGTGAATTGCTGGGAGTGTGTGAGAGCAAGTACAGTTCACCTAAGTCTGCAGCAGCTTCCAGCGGACGCCCTTAGGGTGAGCTACAAGTTCTGTTCATTTTTAAGTAGTTTCAAAATTTTGCTACTAGATATTAATGATACCTAGTGGTGAATGTTCGAACTTGAGTATGGGTTTCAGTGCTGGCAGTGTTCACGAACATGTGTGACTCACTTGAGTATGTAGGTGCTGTGAATTGCTGGGAGTGTGTGAGAGCAAGTACAGTTCACCTAAGTCTGCAGCAGCTTCCAGCGGACGCCCTTAGGGTGAGCTACAAGTTCTGTTCAATTTTAAGTAGTTTCAAAATTTTGCTACTAGATGTTAATGATACCTAGTGGTGAATGTTCGAACTTGAGTATGGGTTTCAGTGCTGGCAGTGTTCACGAACATGTGTGACTCACTTGAGTATGTAGCTGCTTCCAGCAAACACCATTAGAGTGAGCTACAAGTTCCAAGTTTTTTGCTACCAGATAATAATGCCATCTAGTGGTAAATGTTGGAACTTGTTTTGACAAAATCTAACCTGTCAATGTAGCTTCACACAAGTTTAGTCTGTGGACGGATCTTTTACATGTCATAAAGTAAGAACATGTAACCACTGGCTTTACTCCCCCTCCAAAGGAAGGCATACTGAAGGATTTTAACACACCTAAAAAAAATCTGACTTCCTTCCCAAACCTTTTTTTTATTCATCGCAATAACACGGGTTATCAGACAAATTCTACTCACACCCAAGTAAACATGGGCTACAAAGGCGGTAACTACGCTCAGTATTTCTAATCATTTTGAAGAAAAAAAAACACCGCTTGCTTCCAGTATTTGATCAGATCAGGAATGGAATGAATTAAACTCCATCTAGCGGCGAGAAAGATCTGTGTTGGCTGCCAAAGCCTGTCTCACTTTTTAGAGTCAATGTTTAAATGAATGACAGATAAAAAGAAATGATAGTGGAGGGTGTTGTCGGAAGAAAATTTTGACAGGGAAAACTGGTGTTCCCAGAGAAAAACCTGTCTGCTTTTGGTTTGCCCAGCACAGATCTAACATAAAGTGACTGGAATTGAACCACGCACCCAGCCGTGAGAGACTGTCGTGCTGCTACATAAGGCTTTAGTAAATAAATAATACTTACATTAACAGATCCAGCAACAACTCCTCGTTGTTTTCTTCTTCTGCCATCTCCATGTTCTTGTCCCCAGACATTGTAGCGAATGATATGTTGTGAAAAGGAACATTCTCCTTATATACTGTGTGTAGTTTCTGGTGAAAGGCGGATTAATTAGATGTGTTTAAACTAGTTGTACAGGGTTATACAGTGTGGAGCTATTTCTGGTGAAAGGAAGGTCAGTAACGATTCCTGTATTAACGCAGGGTAATGCCGTATGGAGGTCATGTTTGTGTGAAAGGAACGGTAATCCAGAGACGTTTCCTGTATTCGGAGGGGTATAAATACTCGAGCAGAATTGAAATGAAGGTAGAGTTAACCAGGAGCTTACAGCGTTCACACCAGATTGTAATTGGATCCTTGTCTATCAGGTAATATTCAACATACTTAAGTATATAACTTTAAAGTATATCCTAGTGTATATATTTGACTATGTGCTACTGGGAGACTAACTCATTCAGATGGTTTACAAAATAAGTGATTGTACTGTACAGAAAAGAGGAGAATTGAAGCATTTGAAATGTGGTGTTACAGGAGAATGATGAAGATCAGATGGGTAGAGAGAGTAACAAATAAAGAGGTATTAAGACGAGTGGGAGAGGAGAGATGTTTCTGGCGTCTGCTAATGAAGAGAAGAGATACATTGGTAGGACACATATTAAGACACCAGGAATAGCAAGCTAAGTTATGGAAGGAAGGTTCGAGGACAAAAACTGTAGGGGTAGACCAAGGATAGAATATGTTAAACAGATTGTGTCGGGTGTAGGGTGTCGGAGCTATGTAGAGATGAAACGATTAGCTCAGAACAGGGAGGCATGGAGAGCTGCATCAAACCAGTCAAAAGACTGAAGACTCAAACAACAACTGTACATTACAGTACTTGTAAATGATGAGATGGTATGTTTAAATCCACATGAAGATGTTTAGAATTTTAATAGTATAATGGCCTATTGCCAAAGCTGGTTTAAAAGTCAGACGGTATGAATCAGACAAGCAATAATTACTTCAAGTTTGAAACGAGCAGAATTCATAGCATGTAATAAGATTGGTTTTAACGTGACTTGCATCTTAAACCACTAGCTGCCTGGGATATATAAAATGAATGCAGCTCAATTATATATAAGTACTGTTATTATCCAATTAAATGTCGATTTCACTGCATTGCTCCGCGAGATAATGACGGTGCTCGAGGCATTCTCGGAATAGATAATGATCTCTTATGTAACATTAGCTTCGAGACATGGATTCACTTTTATACTTTAGTTCCAAGTCAACTAACCTATTTAGTTAAGGACTTTTAAATCATTACCTCCAGACCAATGTAGTCCCCCCATGCACTTGGGTGTATTAAACACATACATTATTTAAGCAACCTGCAACGGCTTCACCCGGGAACAGATATAATATACAAACAACCCGACCCGGCTTCGCCCGTGAACAGTTATGTTATACCAGAAACCCAACCCGGCTTCGCCCGCGAACAGTTATATTATACCAAAAGCATGCACCGACTTCGCTCGAGAACAGATAAATTATACACGCAATCTGCCCCGGCTTTGTCCGGGAACAGATAAATTATACAGACAATCCGCCCCGGCTTCGCCCGGGAACAGTTGTAAACCGGCTTCGCCCGGGGAACAGTTAAATTACACAAGCAGTTTGCCCCCGGCTTTGTCAGGGAACAGATAAATTATACAAACAATCTGACCCGGTTTCACCAAAGTACAGTCATGACCAGCACCTGACCATGTAGCACCTGGGTGTATAACTTGTTTGATAACCTGTGTTCTTGTAATGGAATGAGAAGTAGGAAAATGGTGAACGCAAGCTGCTGACAATTAAATTAGTGGCTAGCGATAATGGGTGTGTAGAAGGGTTTTGATAACTTTTGTGTGTATATACATATTTGCTAATGGCTTAGGTATACTAAAACACTATTATAGATATCAAATTCGATTTCAGAATGTCGGCAATAAAAAATGCGAATTCCATAGGGAAAGATGCTGGAGCAGAGACTAAACGACTACAGGATCTGCAGGTAAACGAGTCTTATTTGGTAACTGATGTTCGTCGAGTCAAGACGAAATTTGGGGAACGTATTCTTTGTGAACTGGAGGACTTTGTAGTATTTCTACCGTCGAGATTCAAGGAACTCAGCGAAGAAGATGTAGCCGATCTCAACAAAGGAACCATCTATTTAAAATACATGGGACTGGAAAACAAAAGATGTCTTGTTGAATTCATAGAAGAAAAAAATAAAATTTAAAATTAGTTTATGTAAAACGGAATTTGCAGGGAAAATAAACTTTGGTTCACTCTCTCTGCAAACCGTTCAGTTTTTGTAATTGTTAAGTACTAAGGGACATCATGTCGTCACCGATACAAAGTTGGGAAGATGTGGATAGTTGTTTCAATAACAATATCTGTTGTACAAAAGTCAATAATGATGCAAACATTTTAAATCTCAATGAATATTTAAACACTAGTTACAACATTTTTCAAAACAAAATACAAGACTGTTTAAGAGAACATGTAGCGTTAAAGGTTAACGCTGAATTATTATGTGACTTTGCTATTTTGAAACAAGGTGTCGAATTTATTTAGCCGATCTATTTACACACCCACATGACTAAATTATACCGCACTGATAATATACACAGTTGGTATAGTAAAAACATTGTTGATAAACTCACAACACGCTTTGCCGAGTTTCAAGAATTAGAAAGCGGCAAATCGGTGGAAGCTATCAATCATCTTAAAATTAATGTATGCACCTTTGATCCTATAAATAGTGGGTCATCTCATGTTAATTTGCCTAAACAGTTGGAAAACCGTCACGCAGTTATCAATGTGGATAATAATGATGTTTTCTGTTTTGTGTGGTCTCTGGCTGCTGGGCTATGTTCTGCAAGTAAACATGTTCACAGAATGGGCAAATATCACCAGAAATTTATGGAATTAATGAGCAGTCTAAATTTAGCAGACATAGAATTCCCAATGGACCTCAACGCCATTTCTCGTTTTGAATCTAAAAATCTGCTTTACTCCATTAATGTATACGGAGTTGAAGGGGACAAAGTTATTGGGCCACTCTATGTGACAAAGGAAAAAAAGAAAAGCATTTTAATTTATTGTACATTGAAGGGGAATTGTGCAACCATTATTGTTATATCAAAGATCTTTCCAGACTAGTTCGTTCACAAGTTACAAAGAGTAAAAATAGGGTATATATATGTGATCGCTGTTTGCAATATTTTACTAGCAATCAAAAGTTGACAGCCCATACTATTGATTGCATTACACAACCAGCTGTAAAAATTACATTCCCAGAAAAGGATAAAGCCAGTATGAAATTTCAAAATGTGTCTCGTCAAGAACCGCTTCCATTTACAGTATATGCAGATTTTGAATGTTTAACCACACCCATTGACACATGTAACCCGGATCCAGCACGCCCGTACACTCAACAAGTACAGCAACATGTGCCATTCAGTTGTGCTCTAAACGTGATTTGCTCATATGACCCTTCGCTTTCTTACTTCAAATCTTATCGCGATGCAAATGCTGCTGCTTGGTTTTTAAATGAATTGGACGCCTTGGCAGATCGGGTGTACAATATCCTGGAAAACCCAATTCCGCTTCAAATGTTGGATGCAGACGAGGTGGCTTTTGCAACAGCAACCACTTGCCACATTTGTCAAAAACCAATAGCAACTTGTGACACGCCGGTGAGGGACCATAATCGGTACACTGGCAAATTTAGAGGAGCGGCTCATAGTGCATGTAATTTGGCCTATAAAAGAGCACGCTATATTTCTTGTTTCTTGCACAACATGTCTCGGTATGACAGTCATCTAATTATTAAGGAATTTGTTAACCTTGAAAACCAAAAGTTTTCTTTAATTCCACAAAATCATGAAAATTTTATTTCGTTTACAAAATGGCGAAATGGAATTAGTATACGATTTTTAGATTCGTATAGATTCCTCGCATCATCATTGGATGCGCTGGTTCAAGGGCTTCACCCAAACAATTTGAATTCTGTACGTCAAAACTTTACTGGTGACGAACAATTTGAATTATGCATTCGAAAAGGGGTGTTTCCCTATAATCATGTAAACAATTGGGCATGTTTGCAGGAAACTGTACTCCCTTCAAAGGATAAATTTTACAATGACTTAACAAAAAGTCATATTTCTGAAGAAGACTATTTACACGCCCAAAAAGTATGGGACGTGTTCAAGATATCAACTTTGGGCGAGTATGCTGATTTATACCTCAAAATTGATACACTACTTTTGACAGACGTGTTTGAACACTTTCGCAAACTGTGTCTTGAAATGTACAATCTAGATCCAGCCCATTACTACACCCTTGCCGGATACAGTTGGGACTGTATGTTGAAGGTGACTGAAATAGAACTGGAACTATTAACTGACATCGACATGTTGCTCTTTTTTGAACGCGGGATACGTGGCGGGCTTGTATCGCTTGTGCAAAAGCATGCCAAAGCAAATAATCCATATATGGATACATACAAACCAAAGCAACCTACAACATACCTCACCTACCTGGATTGTAACAATTTATACGGATATGCTATGGAAAAACCGCTTCCGTATCAAAATTTTCGATGGCTGACTTCAGATGAAGTTTCAAATTTTAATTTACAGGACGCGTTGAGCAATAACACACGTGGCTATGTTCTAGAAGT
Source organism: Meconema thalassinum (assembly GCA_946902985.2). Lineage (NCBI taxonomy): Eukaryota > Metazoa > Arthropoda > Insecta > Orthoptera > Tettigoniidae > Meconema > Meconema thalassinum. Next base: position 475,019,629 of record OX336392.1, read on the forward strand.
TGACATATTATATCCCCGCGAGATACACAATGATCATTCTGATCTACCATTTTGCGTTGAAAAACTACAACCTCCCAGTTCACGTTCCAACAATAAAAAGTTGCTGGCAACGTTAAATCCGAAAAATCGCTACGTCATACACATCGAAAATTTAATGCAATGTTTGAAACACGGTTTGAAGCTACAAACCATTCACCGCATTATTTGTTTTGACCAGAAACCATGGTTGCAACCGTACATGCAATTAAATACTCATTATCGGCAGCACGCCAAGACTACATTCGAGTCAAATTTTTATAAATTAATGAACAATGCATGCTACGGTAAATCTATGGAAAATATTAGAAAGCAAAGAACTATTCATTTGGTAAACCACTGGGATGGTCGATATGGCGCACGAAAATATATTGCTATGCCCAATTTCCATTCAGTACGAGTTATTGAAACTGATTTAGTAACCATTGAATTGTCAAAGACAGAAATCATGTATAACAAACCAATTTACTTAGGAATGGTAATACTTGACTATTCAAAATTTGTAATGTATCAATTTCATTATGAGTTTGCCAAACAAAAGTTTGGAGATGTAAAATTACTGTATATGGATACAGACAGTCTTATTTATCAAACCAATAAGACGGATATTTACTCTGTGATGAGAGAACATCCAAGTTACTTTGATACCTCAAACTATGAGGTTAACAATATGTTTGGCATAATTCCCATGAATAAAAAACACATTGGTCTATTTAAGGATGGGTGTGCTGGTGATGTTATGACGGAATTTGTGGCTTTAGCGCCGAAAATGTACGCATTTTCAACACAAAAGAATAAAGGTCAATGCAAAGCGAAGGGTGTTCTTCGTAGCGTCACACAATTCCTCAATGTTGAGGAATATCGATGTGTACTCTACACAAACACCTCTCGCTTGTACCAGCAAACACGCATTCTTTCAAAGAACCATAATATATTTACAGTAAATCAAAATAAAACATCGCTGTCTACATATGACAAACGGTTGTGGGATGGTGTAAATAGCTTGCCTTTTGGACATTTCCACACCTAGTAAATAAGAACACACTTTAATTTTTCAATTCTTTTTTATTACAATTGTATGTTTTTACAAGAAGAAACCAAAACATCTTTTGTGAATGCTGTAATCTGGTGGACTGACTCTCAAATAAATACTTAACAATATTTGATTCATGGTTATTTCTTTGTCCTTTTCCTCGCTAATCCACCACCAATCATTAGCTTTGACTTCATAGCTCCTGCCACGATCAAGGCTGCAATCTTTTCACCAATGGAAGCAGTAGATGATGTCACGCGCTGCACAGCCTTTCTTAGAAGAATGTGGTCTGCAACTCGACGTACATCTGCATTCTTGTCGCTGTAAGCAATGTCATGATCTCTACACGCAGCATCCAATTTGTTGATTCCAGAATTACCTTGTGCTAGACGTTGGTTTAGTTTAGTCCCAGGTCCACAAAATTGATAGCCGGGAATATGCAGTTCAATGGGAAGTACATCAATGGCCTTGTTAACTAGACCATGACCAGCAAAGGTCCGATATATCTTTTTCAATCGTTGTCTTACTTTTTGGTGCTGGCGATACTGCCGCTGCTGTCTCTTCTTCCTCGTCTTCATCGCAACCATGGAATGATGAAGCAAAGTCTTTACAGGACGGTATATTTGTATGGCCGTGGTACAATTTGATGAGCTGACACGTTCCACACTGTCTAATGGATGGCATTTTAGTAATAGACACTTGCTGGTGATGACTAAAGTCAGTGCATGGTTGTAGTTCACGCAGACCAGGATCTCTGCTCCATTCACTAGGTACACTGTGCCAAATATTTTTCACCGCGTTTGAAGCAACATAAAAAAGGAACGCCTTGGGCAAAGCGTTCAATTCCTCATCTGTGAAACTGTCAAGCTTCTTTTTACAGGCAAAAAACTTGACAATAGCTCGCTCTGTGGGGTTTGAGTCCAAACCTTCAATTGCTGCCATATTACTACACGTCCACACTGATCACTGGTATGTCTCACACTGAAGCTGACGTTACGACGCTTTGCACTCGAGATGCAAGTTTTGACATGCTCTGCGAGCTAGCCAATCGAAAAGCTTCCAAACATTTTGAAGTGTTTTATTTTGTAGAGGTTCATCAGGCACGGACAGGTTGTACAGTGCAGGACATCCCAGATCATGAAGGTCAACAAGTTGACATGTTGAATTAACATACTGACGCAACCATTCCTTTTTTTCACTTCCCTTTACAAATACAAGGTCAGCACCAAACAAGTGAGCTTTCAGAACAAGTGATAGATGCTGGTAAGGAATGTCGCCTTCTTTCCAGACTAGTCCCAAATTGCGTTGCAACCACTCTGTTTGTCTTCTGTCCTCGTCTGACTGCAAATGCAATGGAAACGGTGGTTCAAAGACAAAACTGGTTACTCTTGGTGCCCACATGGTTGTGCAGTCAATAATTCCTACTTCTTTAAATACAAACTTGTATCCGTTCACCTTGAAACCCTGCACGTCGACAATCAATGTTTTCGGCATGGCGACGGATATCAGACCTTCCACGACCGCTGCTTCTTAACAACTAACTGATTGGATAGGAGCGGGAAAATAATATACACACAAAGAATCAATTACACAATTTTATTCATAAAGTTATCAGTACATCGCTTACAATTTTTTATCATAGGATTTGGACCATCCCAATCACAGTGAGAATCTCCTCGATGCATAAAGTGTCTACGACAAGGACGGCAGGCTGCAACATCCGCCGACATACGGAGGTGTAATGGTAGCTTATCCCAATTAAGGTCAATGTCGTGTGCACCGTACGCGGTCAGAAATCCAGCTGGTAAATAGGCAATCAGATGCTGCGGCATTTCACGAAGAAATTGTGCTTTATGGTAGGCGCGTATTGCTAAGCTCACCAGGGTGCGATAAATCTCAAATGCTGCATCAGCGTCTCGACTTGTTGAGCAACGATCGCATTTGCAGTCCATACAATCTACCCGCTCTCCAACATGACAAGATGAAGCTTTGGCAACGCCATCGTCTACATTATTTGTTTGATTAGCGATGGGCTTGTTGTTGTAGCCCCTGTCATGAATACCAAACGTAGACATGAATCCATCTGGTAAATAGTGAACCAGATGCGGCGGCATTCTAAGCACAGTATGATTCTTGTGATAGGCAGTTATAGCTTCACTCACTAGGGCGCGATAAATGGTAAACCTTGAATCTTCATCTGAGCCTGGTGAATCACTTTCACATTTGCAGACCCACCTCGCAGAGGGGGTTGTGACTTCATCGTAGCTTTCCATGACTGTGAAGGGCAATGGAGGAAGACATGCTATTTATACTCTGGTCTCCATATTGGACAGCGGTTGATAAAACACTTGCGCCTCGTGAACAATAAGGCAATAAGCTGTTGTTTTTTCTGGAATAACTGTAGATGTTTCAAATTCTAGTCTGATATCAATTGTTGTTTCCTTCATCGACTCCTCCAAATACGAACAGTCCATCACCACCAGAGGCGCCTTGGACTTGAAGTCTTGTGGTGATAATAGCGGACATGCCTCTTTCTGATAATAGGAAGACTGAAAGTTTACAAACATGTCATAGAGCTTACCATATTTGTTCTTGTTAAAGTTTAAATCCATTCCCTCATAGGGAAAGGTAACTCCGTTCAAAAAGAGTCGTATATTTCGTAATTGGATGTGGTCAAATTTTGATGCATCTTTATTCTGTTGATATTTGCGATCTGTTTGAAATCCAACCAGGACGTAGAGTGGCCGCTCTGTATACCGTGAGGTTTTTATAGACCAAGTATGTGTATCGGAGAGTGGTAATACCGGGTATTCATGCAGCTCCCAGCTTCTAAATTGAATGGGTAAAGCTGTATCCTTCTCCACAATCTTGAGCAGAGTAACGTGCGGTACTTTCCATAGAATTCGTTGCAGTAGAATTTTTGTATCTATTGGCGCTGTATCAGCTCCCTTTAGCGCATTATAATCACTCCTGTCTCGTACAAGAATCAGATCCTGTCTTGCGTTCACAACAATGCGCTTATGATCCTCTGCAAAGCCTAGTATTAATTTTAGAGGTAAATGTCCAGTAAATGTACCATCATCGTTAATCATCCAGTCGTTGGTTGAGTTGGGACACCAACCAGCCATACAAAAAGCTTTACTCTCTTCGCTTCCGTACGAGGGATAAAGTTTCATGACACTTGTTATGCCAACATTTCGAGTAGTATCCACTTCAATACCGTTGATCACGTAGCGAACCTCAGAAAACAAAAAGGCCAAAGCATTGTTGGCCAACTTTGACGTTGTTGGAATGGTACCATCCAATTTGGTGAGTTGCCCTTCAATCTGGATGTAACTTTCATGTGGAAGCGTGTAGATATCTTGTTGGTTAATAGTAATTCGAATCTCATCATTATTATTTAGTCCCTGAGTATACGGTTGGTAGGAATGGTGTTCAATTCTTACAATACCCTCCTGAACTTCGACAGGGTTTGTCACGTCTAGAATCGAATTCATGACGTAAGATGTAACCAAGTTGTTGTAGGATCTGCTTGTTGACACGTGTTAACCTGTACACGCGTTGACCACAACTAACACCTGCTCTTGACAGCGTTGCCGCTTTATACACTTGTTTCATGCTGGCTTCAGATACAGTTTGTAGGTCACAGGTGTATGAGGGTCTAATCGGATGAGACGTTGGTTTCTATTCACCAGTCTTAAGGTAATATTCCTGACGTTGGTCACACTCACAGGATGATAGAGCACCACCGACGGGTTTTCGCGGATGATATAACCACCAGGTGAAGTAACAATAAAATCATAAAGCGAATGCGAGGGATCTTGATTGGTGTAGACGTCTGTAATAATATTACACGTGACAGATACGTGATGATCTTCAATTATTTTCACCGGTTGGTCAGACTTGTGTATCACGTTCGGTACTAACACTTGTGGTGAATAGCCTAACAATGACCCAATCGAATCTGGTTGAGATTTAAAATCAATCCTAAAAGAAGAAAGAATACTGCAGCGATGTGTCACGTTGTTGGCTATGAGTTCAAACTTGCGTGTCCCGTCCAGAAATGCTTTTAGACTAAATTCTTTGGTGAGAGTTGTGTAGATGTGATCGTGAATATCATCTACGGTGTAGCTGCCAGACGGTAGAGTTAACACATAGTCATCGTAGTAGAACTTATCATTGACGTCTTCAATTATGTTGCAGATTCTATTATAGCCTTCAAACGAAACAAGTCCCAGCACGTAGGGTCGTCGTCCCAATTCAATAGGAGGATAAAAGTCAACAGTTACTTCCGCACCTTGTCCGTGCACTGTAAACGTTCTACTTTCTGTTGTCATAATGACCACGTCACCCGCCGTGCTCGGTCTTATATAGAAAAGTCAAACATAGACGACCGCACTGTTGCGTGTTAAAATTTTGCACTCGTTTCACATTATAGTGTATTGTTGCACTGCTTCCAAAATAGCGAACAAGCTCTGTCGGAGGAGGAAGATTTCCAAAACTGTCAAAGTACCACACGGTTCGCCCATGCTTTATGTAGGCCACATAATGCGTTCCCGGTCCATGACTGTCATCCAAATTGACAACTGCACTTTCATGGCTCCGTGGTCGAGACGGTAGTTGGTTGCGCATAAACACGCCTCGAAAGTGGGAGATCTTAAGCTGTTTTGCATATCTTATAACTTCCTCATGCGTCATGGCTCGTCGTGGCAGTGCATCGATTAACCGTTTTTTGGCGACATGTAAATGCCGAGTCCTTTCATGTAGGGTGCTAGCTTCATGTTCACACCTTTACCGCGCAGTGCTATGGCCTCCATAGTTTTATTATGCCTTTCACTTTCCTTCAACTGTTGCTTCGCCTCCTCAACAGCTTTCACCGTTCGTGCTACCGCACTTGCTCCTCCAAGAAGTGAACCCAGGGCTGCTAGTCCAGCAAACAGTGCAGGTAAAAATCCACCACGTTTCGGCACACGAATAACTCGGGCACGTTTTCTAAAACGTAGTTTACTTTTGGGATTCGCATGCAATCGTGCTGCTCGGAGTGCTTTCTTAATAGCCAACTCACTATTTGTTTCTCCGCGCGAAGCTTGACGTGCCGCATGAAGAATAGCTTTAAAGCCTCCCTTTCTTGACAACTTCTTCCTCTTCTTCACCACATATCTCTGTTTCACCATCGCGACCAAAGAACAAGACAACCTCACACCGCAAAGTATAGAACACAACTAACGCTCCTCTGGAAGGGAACCTGTAGTTATTTATTCAATGGTGGCTGTATATTCAAGTTCTATATACAGAGGAAAATAGTTCATCGTTTTCCCCGCCTCTTTTTCTTCAGACGAGAGTTTCAAGTGAAAGAATAATTTGTCTCCGGCTTTCACCGGTTGATCAATAAGTGGTTGAACACTACCGTTTAATCGTACCTCTAAATGTTTCAAATCTGGTGCATACTCAATTACACGAATGGCACCATCATACATTAAACGGTAATTGTCATACCCCGAACGTAGTATGTAGGCGAGGTTATTGGGATCTTTTACCGGTTGTTGGTTTACAATGTGAAGCAGAAATATAGAGGGTATTGATTTAATAAAAAGCGATAACCGTTGTTCCAAAAATCGTTTGGTCGTCACGTCGTGAGGTTGCACAGGATCAGCAACTTCGGCTATTCGTCTTCGCTTCATCTGTAGAGCGTTCTCCTTAATTTCCCACACCTTTTCCATTTCAGAGTTTAAAAACCGTTTTGTACAAACATCTTGATCATCTTCAGGATCGGCCACATGCACAAGGCGTGCATTATTTGCTGTATAGCCCTTTGCAGTTAGGGTGGGCACAATACTGAGCACCTGTTTCACCTTGCTATCTACATAGTCCTTTCGAGCAGCGTCCGTGTTGTTTGTTGGAAGAGCCAGCTGAGTGATTCGACGTTGGTGTACGTCATAGTCCTTTGCTTCTGTTAACACCACAGCATTGGTTAACATATAGGCTTTGGTGCACACATCTTGATCGTTCACAGGATCTGCAACGCCTGTAATACGTTTATTCTGAGCCTCATAATCTCCTTTGATACGTCGTAATCGGTAATAATCTACATACTTTTTTGAACATGCGTCTGAGGGTAATACGGGTTCTGTTATATTGGTCAATCACTTTCCATTAAAGTCGTAATTGCCATCTGTAGTGCGTGACAATACATTAGCATCGACATATCGTTTAGTAGCCGGATCTGTATCATGTTTTGGATCGTTTGTCAAAGCAAATCGTTCATTTGTTTTGAGAGTTCTTCCAAAGGCGTCCATGGTTACACTGGAACTGAAACACCCGTTTGCCTCATGTATATAGAGACCAGCTCTTCCCCTTTCACATTTAGTTGATATGCAGATTATTAAGCAACAACATTCACTTCCGGTGGGAGACTTGGTTTCACACCTCTTCTCAACATCGTCCGAACAACGTCATGGTTCACTCTTCCCATCCTCCATTCGCTGTCTCATCGCCGGCCCGTCGGGATGTGGAAAAACCAATCTTCTGCTTACCCTCATCACCTCCTTAAACGGAGTGCGCTTTCAAAATATCTATATTTTTGCCAAATCGCTGTATCAACCGCTGTATGTGTTCTTGGAACAGGTCATGTCAGGTCTGCGCAACATGGAGTACTTCACATTCGCAGCGCACGAAGATGTCATTTCTCCAGACAATGTTCGCCCCCATTCGCTTATGATTTTTGACGATGTGGCCACAGAACGACAGGGCATTATTCAGGCTTACTTTAGCATGGGACGTCATAAATATATTGATTGTTTTTATCTCGCTCAAACCTATTCGCGAATACCAAAACAGTTGATTCGTGACAATGCCAACGTGATTGTTCTCTTCCGTCAGGATGAGCGCAACATGCATCACGTCTACGATGATCACGTGAACCCGGACATGACCTTTCAAGCCTTTACACAGTTGTGTGCCATGTGTTGGAACGCTCATCACCACAGTTGTCTTGTTATTGATAAGCAGAGCAACATCAACAATGGACGCTACCGCATGGGATTTGATCATTTCATTCGTATTTAAGTAGCTGCATCGCTTTTCTAAACATCATTAGTTCAGATGCCATGGCGACAACAGGGAGTCAATTAAAAAAGCACATAATCCGTGCGCGAAATAGCATTCGACAAAAGTTTCGCTATCTAAAACGTGCACATGCCGACAGTGAATTGTTTGTCGAAAAACATTTGAAATCACCTCTGGAAGCTGTGTTGAAAGGAACAACAAAGCCTAGTACACGCTCAAAAGAAACACAAACAATTGAAGAGGAGGAGGAGGAGGAAGAAGATGATGGAGAACCTGAGGATGTTTTTTCTCCATTGCTTCTGTCTTCCGGCTCCAAAGAATCACCGCTGCCCCAGTTTTTGAAAACATCAATAATTGCTGAAACACCCACTAGAGCCAAAGAAAAGCAGCCTACTCTTAAAGAAATATTGAATACGCCCGAACAATATGTGCGGTTAAAATCCATTTTACTACAAAATTATGGTGCGTTGGTTACCCCCTTCCTTGAAGATCTTTTTACTAAGAAAACTGATACTACCTATGGTGTTCGCTATGAAAACAATAGATTTCGAATTGGCGATTCAGCAATCAAGATAAGTGACAATGTTTTGATTGTTAAAACAGTTCGTTACAAATTGACGTCAGGGCTTTTAGAACTTTTATTTTCACGTACACCTTCTACCGAGGACTATGATAAAGAAGATCTTGAAAAGTATAAAGACATCTTGATGGCTACAAATGGTTTTAGACGTAATTATAAACGTTCTGAAGCAATAAATGCTAATAAGGGCTTCAAATATAAAACCATCATATCAAAATTTTTTCCCACCTATGCAAGTGTTCGCCGTGCAAATTCAGCGTCCGGTATCACGTTTAATACTTTGAAACCATTCATCGATTTCGCCTATTGGAACAATCCAAATAAGTTGGTTAAACGTCTGCAACTGTTGCGTGCATCGGAACAGGCCGGTCATACCGGACACGAGGCGGAAGTTTTAGAAATAGAAGAGGAGCTTCGTCATGCTGGCATTATTGTCTAATGAGTCAACGTGTTCACACACCCTCGCCTGTTAAGGCTGCCATTGCTCGCGAGTTGCATAGACCAGCTCGTCGTCTCTACCATCGTCGTCGTGTCATCACACGGGGCGTTGACGATCTTTGGCAAGCTGATCTGGTTGAAATGATTCCCTATGCCAAAGCTAACAACGGGGTCAACTATCTGCTCACCGTCATCGACGTTTATTCCAAAATGGCCTTTGTTGAACCTGTTCGGAATAAATCTGCACAACTGGTCACCGCTGCATTCAAGACCATCGTTCAGCGGTCAAGACGACAACCTCGTTTGCTTCAAACAGATCAAGGCAAAGAATTTTTCAACAAGACTTTTTCCGCTTATCTCAAATCGCTTGACATCCATCACTATTCCACTTTTAGCAATCTAAAGTCAAGTGTTGTAGAACGTTTCAACCGCACACTCAAGACGCGCATGTGGGAACAATTTACAGCAAGAGGATCCTATCGCTGGCTTGAACTTGTAGGCGATCTGGTGACACGTTACAACAACACTAAACATAGAACCATCAAAATGAAACCACGCCTTGTAACCAAGAACATTGCGCAATTGGATCGCATTCATCACAAAATCAAAACAGTAGATCCACGACGTCATCAATTACGTATTGGTGATTATGTGCGCATCAGTAAACATAAATCAATCTTCGCCAAAGGATACACACCAAACTGGAGCACGGAAATATTTCGTATTCGCAAGGTAAAACTTTCTAATCCAGTTGTTTATTTACTTGACGACCTCAACAAGCAGCCAATCCAAGGAGGATTCTACATGGAGGAACTGCAAAGGACGCAATATCCAAAGCATTATCTTGTTGAAAAAATTGTACAAAAACGTGGCAATAAACTTTTTGTTAAGTGGCTAGGTTTTAATGCCACATATAATTCATGGATTAATAAATCAGATCTGGTGTACACCTTCTTGTTTTTATTTCATGTCGAGCTGGCCGACTCAACATGCCATGCGATTTGTATCCTACCCCCACCCTTCCATTTACAGGAAATAATACTCCAGATTCATTGACGTTTGTTTACCATTGAGCACATTCAACAACCAGTTCATTCCCCCTCTCTCTCCCTCAATTCCATTCACTACTCCCGATACCATTGATGTTTGTTTACCATTGAGCGCTTTCAACCCCATCTTGTTTGTCTCTCAGACCCATTCACAGCTAACCAACCTACCACGTCAGGGTCCAAACAACCACCGCCATCCACAGCCATTCATGTTTTCCATTCAAAACACTCCCGTTCATGACCTACCCCACATCCCGTAATCTGCTGTGACGTCACACACACACCAGTTACACTAATGTTTTCCATTCAAAACACTCCCGTTCATGACCTACCTCACATCCCGTAATCTGCTGTGACGTCACACACACACACCAGTTGACCGTTCAATTCTCTGACGATTCATTCACCGACAAAGATTCGGAAACCTTCGGCAACACTCGGATCTCGTCGGGATCAAAGCAAAGCTATATAGCCCAGGATAATATCAGAGAAGGCGCTCAGTCCAAGAGAGAGACTGGGTCGAAGAGGGTCTCGTGCAGAGCCTCTTCCATCCTTCCCCCTCATCCCCCAACCTCGCCACCACCCCCCTCCCCCTCCCCCTCCCCACCCCCACTCCCCCCCTCCCCACCCCACTCCTCCCCCTCCACCCACACCCCCTCAAACCGGTTCCTGGACCCTCCAAGGTTTGTTTACCTTCTGGGGTCCCGGCGACCTTGGGGGTCAATGACCTACCTCAAGGTCATTGAGCATGACCTACCTCAAGGTCATTGACCTTGCCACGCCCCCCTAATTTGCATAAATAACGGTATTTGGTTCAAAACCCCCTCAGCCTCCCTACTTGTACCGTATACATTCTGAAGGAGGAAACTCTTGAGAATCATACTGTTTTCAACATGTACCATATACATTCTGAAGAAAGAAAAATTCATGAGAATCCTACTGTACTCAACATGTACCATATACATTCTGAAGATAGAAACTCTTGAGAATCCTACTATATTCAACATGTACCATATACATTGTGAAGCAGTGAGCTCTTAACAATCCTACTGTATTCAACATGTACCATACACATTCTGAAGAAAGAAACTATTGAGAATCCTACTGTATTCAACATGTACCATATACATTCTGAAGATAGAAACTATTGAGAATCCTACTGTATTCAACATGTACCATATACATTCTGCAGAAAAAAGAACTATTGAGAATCCTATTGTATTCAACATGTACCATATACATTATGAAGAAAGACACTATTGAGAATCCTACTGTATTCAACATGTACCATATACATTCTGAGGAAAGAAACTCTTGAGAATCCTACTGTATTCAACATGTACCATATACATACTGAAGAAAGAAAATCTTGAGAATCCTACTGTATTCAACATGTACCATATTCATTCTGAAGAAAGAAACTATTGAGAATCCTACTGTATTCAACATGTATCATATGCATTCTTACGTAAGAAACTATTGAGAATCCTACTGTATTCAACATGTATCATAAACATTCTGATGAAAGAAACTCTTCAGAATCCTACTATATTAAACATGTACATTATACATTCTGAAGAAAGAAACTCTTGAGAATCCCACGGTATTCAACATGTACCGTATACATTCTGAAGGAGGAAACTCTTGACAGTCCTACTTTGTTAAACATGTACAATATACATTCTGAGATAAGAAACTCTTGAGAATCCTACTGTATTCAACATGTACCATATACATACTGAAGAAAGAAAATCTTGAGAATCCTACTGTATTCAACATGTACCATATACATTGTGAAGAAGTGAACTCCTAACAATCCTACTGTATTCAACATGTACCATATCCATTATGAAGAAAGAAAATCTTGAGAATCCTACTGTATTCAACATGTACCATATACATACTGTTTTAGATCCCTTTATTGGGGGTGGTGGGATCTAAAAGGAAGAGTTATTGTGTTAATTTATAAAGCAGCGTCTAAAAGGGGGTAGCTTCCCGTAGCAGGGTAAGCTGACCAGTGTAGAGTGTTGTTTGGTGTTAGGAACTAGGGGGCGCTCCTATAAAGGATGTAGATGTATTTTAGGGGATGGAGTTTGGTCTACAAGTCAATGCGCTGGTCTTCCAGCTGACTGGCTTGTTATATAACTGAACGTGCTCGTGTCAGCTAAGTGGCGCGCGCTGCTCTTAGCAGCCGGGCCGCCGCGAGGAATACAATGATACCTGAGCTAGCACTGTTGGGCTACCATATGTCACGTCTAACCGTGGCGGGAATAAGGAAGGGCGTTGGGATGTAAAGAGGCGTATAAACAGTAAGACGAGTGTAGTGTGTTGAGCAAGTGTTTATTGGTCTGTGATGTTGGATTATGAGTCCCTTGTAGGGAACGTAATAATGGTCACAATGTAAAAGTACAATCTGTGGGTGAAGGTTACAAATATAGGAGATCTGAACACGTCTGACTCACCTCTGATGATAACGTCGATAGCCTGCGGCCGCTGCACTGTAAGACTGGTAACTGAGAGATCCCCTGACCTCCTTAGGACCCCTTTTTATATTCTTCGGCGCTATGCTGTCAGCATTGTGACGGCATAGTTGCCCCAGTTAATAATGTGTCGCTGTGTGTAATAATTGTGCAAGGATTGAGCCGCTTTCTAGAATGGCAAGCTGTCCTTGCGGTGTTGATGGATGTTGGTCTGACTTTACAAGGGTTGCCCGTTAGGATATTTAGATAGATGATGGGGGGGATGGTCTCCAAGGGGTGCATACCCCTGGGGTACTGTACAATACTGAGGAAGTGACCTCCTAACAATCCTACTGTAATCAACATGTACCATATACATTCTGAAGAAAGAAACTCTTGAGAATCCTACTGTATTCAATATGTACCATATACATTCTAAAGAAACCATAAACATTCAACATGCTCATGGCTTGGAAATTCGCGAGTTGGAGATTTCGTGGGATTCCTGAGCGGGGCAGTTTTTACCCCTTTTTCCACTGACTTTGGGGCGGAATCTTTCCTCTTTCCCTTTGTTTTCTGCCTTTCATGGCTCTCCTTCCATTCTTCCAGGTCCCTCAATCCTAATTCTTCGAGGGTTGAGGGACTTTGTTTTCTTCCTGTCCTTTATTTGCCTTATCCTTTATTTGTACTCCATTTCTTCTCGGGGTACATACGTCTGTAGTTAGTATTAGGTATATTTTTCATTCTCGTCTAATCTTTCACTATCATCCAAACCATTAGGGTCCGATAACCTAGATGTTACGCTCCTTAAAACAACAATTATTATCATCGTGTATTCAACATGTACCATATACAGTACATTCTGAAGAAGGAAACTCTTGAGGATTCAACTACCATTCAACATGTACAATATAGATTCTGAAGAAAGTAACCCTTGGGAATCTAACTGTATTCAAGATGTGCCATATACATTCCGCAGAAAGAAACTCCCGAAAATCCTACTGTATCAACATGTACCATATACATACATAGGAAGTAAACTCCTGAGAATCGTACTGTATTCATCATGTACCATATAAATTCTTAAGAAAGAAACTCTTGGCAATCCTACTGTATTCGCATGTAGCATATACATTCTGAAGAAAGACTCTTGAGAATCCTACTGTATTCAACATGTACCATATACATTCTGAAGAAGGGAACTCCAGAAAATCCTACTGTATTCAACATGTACCATATACATTCTGCAGAAAAAAAACTATTGAGAATCCTACTGTATTCAACATGTACCATATACATTCTGAAGAAAGAAACTCTTGAGAATCCTACTGTATTAGTAGTAGGGAACTTTAGACTTTGAATATTGCGTAATCGCGATGACGTCATAGCCCTTTGGGTGACGTCATGGGCCCTTAGAGCGAGCACGTGGTCCAGGAGCGAGCATGTGCACTGCACGTGTTAGCGTGGGAAGGGGTTGACCTTTTGGCTTGTTTGTGCGATGATGATAAAAAGTTAATGGGTGTTGACGTCATGGGGTTGTTTATTAGGATGCTAACTGTCATCTGACACCCATGCGAGTGTGAGCATGTGTGCCAGTGCGAGCGATCCGCACATGTGGTGTGCAGCTGTTATGTTTTTTTTTTTGCTCGCGCCGGGTTGGCTGAGCGGAGAGGCGGTTTCTATCCACACATGTGGTGTGCAGCTGTTATTGTTTTTTGCTTAGGATGCTAACCGTCATTTGACACCCATGCAAGTTTGAGCATGTGCAGCAGTGTGATTGATCTCGTCTGCAGTGTTCGCGTGAGACAGAGTTGACCTTTAACGTCATTGGCTAAGAATGTAATCTTTGACTTCTTTAAGCAATAGCGTAAAAAAGAAATGTTTGCGTTAGAAGCTAGTTTGCAGCATATGGTTTCTGGAGTGTGGGTGGGGGTGAAGGATATATAAATGGACGAGTGCATGGAAGAGTTTAACTTTTACTTTTGCGCGAAGAGTGTGTGTGTGTGTGTGTGTGTGTGTGTGAAAGAAATAAAGAAAGTCAACGACGAGGAACAAATTGTGTGATGGAAGCTCTAACAAAGTTCAATAACTTATCATCTTGTACTGAGTATTCTAATAAGAAACTAGCAGAACTAGTCATTGATTTACCGTATGTGGTCCAAATTATTCGCCCCGTACAGACGAGGTTTGGAAGAAAAATAGTGGTGGATATTAACATTGAAGATGAAGTAACAAGTGTATTTCTACCAGCAGTATTTTCAAAATTAAGCGCATCAGAGATTGATGAACTAAACTCAATGGGAGGCACACTGATGCTGGTGTATTTGGGGGTGAAGAACCGCTCACATCAAGTCATTTTGAAACAGTACTCAATGGCAAACTGATGACGGTGTATTTTGGGTTGAAGAATCGCTCACATCAACATGTTTTGGTGAGTATTGGATTATATATATATATTTTATGTACTGATTGATATAACGATTGATAGTAGGTGAGCAAGGAGGGTTCTGCTTCAAATACCGTTATTTATGCAAATGAGGGGGGCGTGGCAAGGTCAATGACCTTGAGGTAGGTCATTGACCCCCAAGGTCGCCTGGACCCCGGAAGGTAAACAAACCTTGGAGGGTCCAGGAACCGGTTTGAGGGGGTGTGGGTGGAGGGGAGGGGGGGAGGGGGAGGGAAGGGTGGGGTGGGGGACGAGGGGGGAAGGATGGAAGAGGATCTGCACGAGACCCTCCTCGACCCAGTCTCTCTGTTGGACTGAGCGCCTTCTCTGTTATGGTCTCGTGCTATATAGCTTTGCTTTGTACTTGATGAGATCCGAGTGTTGCCGAAGGTTTACGAATCTTGGTCGGTGAATGAATCGTCAGATTTGAACGGTCAACTGGCTTGTGTGTGACGTCATAGTATATTACGGGATGTGGGGTAGGTCATGGACGGGAGTGTTTTGAATGGAAAACATGAATGGTGGTGGGTGGTGGTTGTTGAACCCTGGCGTGCTAGGTTTGCGGGTAAATAAACGTGAATGAAGATGGCACCGTGAATGGAGGTTGCGACGTCACAGCAGATTACGGAATGTAGCGCAGGTCATGGATGAGAGTGTTTTAATGGGAAACATGAATGGAGATGGATGGTGGTTGTTGAACCCTGACGTGCTAGGTTGGCGGGTAAACAAACGTGAATGAAGATGGAACTGTGAATGGAGGTTGTGACGTCACAGGCAGAATGTAGTGTAGGTCATGGATGGGATTGTTTTTTTCTAATACTTTACGGTAAACAAATTGTTAATGGGTGGGGGATACAAAACGCATGGCATGTCGGTTCAGCCAGCTCGACATGAAATAAAAACAAGATGGTGTAATGTCCATTGATGACATTGGAATATTCCATCTAGTTGTGAAGATATGAACTGTGCCGACTGTCGAAGCCTACCGCACTCCTCTGAGTCAGTGATTGAATAAATGACTGATAAAATTAAATGATGGTGGAGAGTGTTGGTGGAATGAAAGTTAGTCAGGAAAACTAGAGTACCCGGAGAAAAACCAGTCTGCTTCTGTTTTGTCCAGCACAGATTTTACATGGAGTAACTGGGATTTGAAACACAGACCCAGCGGTGAGAGGTTGGCATGCTTCTCCCTAAGCCATGGAGGCATAATCACAGAGACCTAGTGCAGCCGAAGGATTTTCATTTATGCTGACTTGGGAGATTTGAATTTATGTGTTATGGAGCTGAGGATATAGAATGTGTGCTAGATGGTTAATGGACATGGATGGGTGTTAGAATGAATAATCTGATTTGAACGGTCAACCTATGTGTGATGTCACAGGAGTGAATTTCTGAGATTGACACCTGACATGTTGGCTCGCTCAGCTTCATATAAAAAAATAAAAGTGGGAATGATAGACAAATAAATCAATCAAAACAAGAATATTTTTTATTAATATTGTTTTCTTTTTTGTTACATTCACTTGTTTTAATTATTTTTTTTGACAGCTTCTTCTTCCGCTTCCTCTTCGGTGTCGCTGCCACCTTCATTTTCCTCCTCCATCATCATCATCATTTGCACGAAAAATTCCGCCATGACGCGGTCATTTGAAAAACTATAAAATAGAAAAAATGTATATCAATGTCATTAGAATACCCAATCTAGCGGCGAGGATATAAACTGTCTTGATGTTTGTGTCAGGGTGAACCAAAGTACACAGAAGAAAACCTCCTAAGTTATGGAGGCATACTCCTTGCACTTCTCTGCATCAATGATTAAATGACAGGCAGAATGTAGGAAATAATGGGAAAAGAAGACTGGCCTTTTGCAGAAGGAGGGAATCAGAAAAGATGTGGCAAGGGCCTTGGATACTCTAATACTGTTGGAGTTGGAAGAGAACAAGAGTTGGCCAAGCGAGGTTGACAGGAAAGAAGACAGAGAGGAGCTTGACACAAGTAAGTGGAAGCAATGCTGAACTCGGCTGTCACCTCTGTAGTTGTAAAACCCGCGTTCTGCTATATGTAAGCTTTTAGAAGCTGAGTTTAAAAAATGTTTTGCAAGAAGAGAATAATACTGTTAATTTTGTTATCCTTAATTCAACCTTCTTGATTACTCATGCTTCAAAGATCCTGTCCAGAATGATTTACAAGAGGATTGAAAGCCAGATAGAAACGGAGTTGGGTGAAGATCAGTTTGGTTTCAGGAGAAATGTAGGAACAAGGGAAGCAGTACTAAGTCTTAGGCTGATTTTAGAAGGTAGAATAAGGAAAGATAAGAGAACGTTCATGGCTTTTGTAGATTTAGAAAATGCTTTTGATAAAGTTGATTGGACTAAATTGTTTGACATTTTGAAATCAATTGGAATAAAGTACAGGGATAGGAGGGTGATATACAATCTGTACAGAAACCAGACAGCAGTCATTCGAGTTGAAGGACATGAGAGAGAAGCTGGTATTCAGAAAGGTGTAAGGCAAGGCTGCAACTTATCACCCATACTTTTCAATCTTTACATTGAACAAGCAATGAAGGAAATTAGAGAAAAATTTAAAGTGGGAGTGAAGGTTCAAGGAGAAATAATTTCAACTCTGAGATTTGCTGATGACATTGTCATCTTGGCCGACAAGCCTGAGGATTTGAATGAGTTTTTGAATGGTATGGACTCCGTCTTACGGAAAGAATTCATGATGAAAATAAATAAATGTAAAACATAAATACTGGAATGCAACCGAAATAAATCAGAAACCTCTATGGAGATTAAATTGACAGGTGAAAAGCTGAAGGAAGTAGGAGACTTCTGTTACTTAGGAAGCAGAATAACCAGTGATGGACGAAGCAAAGAGGATATTAAAAGTAGGTTGGCTCAGGCAAAGAAAGCATTTCTACAAAAAAGGAATCTGCTGACATCGAATATAGATTTAGGTATTAGGAAGTCATTTTTGAAAGCCTTTGTCTGGAGCGTGGCGCTCTATGGAAGTGAAACTTGGACTATTGGTGCAGCAGAAAAGAGGAGAATAGAAGCATTTGAAATGTGGTGTTACAGGAGAATGATGAAGATCAGATGGGTAGATAGGGTTACAAACAAAGAGGTATAAAAACGAGTGGGAGAGGAGAGATGTTTCTGGTGACTGCTAATGAAGAGAAGAGATAGGTTGGTAGGACACATACTAAGACACCCAGGAATAGCAAGCTTAGTTATGGAAGGAAGGGTCGAGGACAAAAACTGTAGGGGTAGACCAAGGTTAGAATATGTTAAACAGATTGCCTCCGATGTAGGGTGTTGGAGCTATGTAGAGATGAAACGATTAGCTCAGGACAGGGAGACATGGAGAGCTGCATCAAACCAGTCAAAAGACTGAAGGCTCAAACAACAACAATTCAACCTTTGCGGTACCCTACACAGATCTCACATGAAGTGAGTGAGATTTAAACCGCAGATCAGCGGTGAGAAGCTGGTATACTAATGCTAATTTACATAACAGCGCAACACAATTGTAATGTATGAGTAATTATACTGTTACAACTCTAAGATATTGAAAGCCCTTTTGACATTAGACTGGTATCAAGATTGATGATGTAGGCTATTAACTTTTTTTTTGTTAAAGCAGTATGTCTTGGCAATATAATGAAAGCCATTATATTTGACAGCGGCAATAAATTTAACAGGTCTCCAACCGGTAATACAATTTGCATTAAATTACAATAAATTAGTCATGTTTCTTAAGTCGTACTGGGAGAAAAAGAAAGTTGTTTGTTCCAACAAGGCTGTAGGCAGCATTAGGTCATGGGTCCAAGCTCTCTGCTGACTTGGTAGACGCGTGGGTTCGAGCCCCACCGTCAGCCGTCCTTGAAATGGTTTTCCGTGGTTTCCCATTTTCAACACCAGGCAAATGCTGGGACGGTACCTTCTGATAGACCACGGCCGATTCCTTCCACATCGTTGCCCAGTTTCATTCATCTTCATCCATTCCATCCCGACGCGCAGGTCGCCCACGGACGTCGAATAGAAAGACCTGCACTCAGCCTCTGAGGAGGTCACTCGACAAAAAACTAGCTATGAAATTAAATTAAAAGCTTGGCAGGACGAGTTAATGAGTGATGAAAACTAATGGTAGGTAATGAATAATGATTGTGCGACCTCTGGAGAGGCCAAGTGCATGTCTTTCTAGTTAACACCCGTGGGCGACTTGAGCCCTATGACCTAACGCTGCGCTTTAGCGAGTGGAGCTGCTGTTATGATAGTTAATTAATATATATGAACAAGTGTTGAAGAAAGTACTACTTGCATACAATTTGCATTCTCGACTAGTACAAGTTATTACACAAAGGCTACACTCGGCTAAGTTTATAAAACCTTAACACCTATCTAAGTGTTCAAAGCTACTTGACCACAATTTGACAAACGCTATTAACATTAACAGCAATAGTGCTAGCCAAGCTTGACATTGCATTTAAACAATAGTGTAATAATTAACTTGACTGCTTATTGCGAGACAAGATACAACTATGTGTATAGCTGTGTGGCTCAACTATACTGTTCTTGGCTGCTGTTAGGCTCTGAACTGGAGGGTCCTGGGTTAGATTTTTGGGAGGGTTGTGGGGATTGTATTTTCTGGTGATTAATTCCCCTGGCTTGGGGACTGGGTGTTTGTGTTGTCTTAATTAAAAATATATTCCGGTCCCATGGTTAATTGGTTAGCGTTCTAGGCTTTGATTTAATTTTTTTACCTGGTATCAATTTAAAAAAATGAATATTACTTACATGAAAATGTCCAAAGACGAATCCCAATTGTTGGATTCTTCTTCATCAGCATGGGTGTTCTCCTGATCAGACATAGCAGTGAATGACAATTATTTGTAAAGTAGCAGGTTCATTTATACTAAATATGGAGGTCATCCAGTTACTGAGAAAGAGGACAAACCGGGGCGTTGCCTATGATTGTAAGGGTATATAAGCCGTGACATTATTGTTGCTAGCCAGAGAAGTCCACGAGTTTGTAGTAAACACATCGCTTTGCTGCAAAGATCTTCTATCAGGTAATATTGAACACAGTACTTTTAGTATCTCTAACTGTCGATGGTTACACAGTTGACCTTAACAATTTATCAAGTGGATAATAATAATATCAAATGGGTATATAAAACTATTATTGCAACTAACAGTCATTACCAGGTTTGACGTCAGTTAAAAGAGATATTACCTTATCTCGCTCTATCCAACTGATTACTGGACTAAGCGCTTTTAGGAGACTGTTCGTCTTAGCAAATAAGTTTTGTATACACATTAGTCTATAGATCAGTGTTTGAGTTCTCTCTCTGTGGTTAACAGCCGTGAGGCTGGTTGGCAGCAGCTCGCCATTCTTCCCGTCTTTCAGTCTTCCTCTTCAGTTCACAGTATGAGCCACAACCCAACTGATTTTCATAATCCTTCTATAGCACCAGGTTTCAAATGCCAGTAGTCTTTTCCTCTCTCTCCTATTGTCCAAGATTCGCTGCCATATAGCGCGACGCTCCATACATAGGTTTTAGGTTTTCAATATTAGTTTCCTCACATCAAGACTGATGTTCCTTGCAGTAAATAGGTTCTTCTTTTTATAGAAAGCGTTCTTGGCTTGGGCAATCCTACTTAATATCTCTCTGCTGCTTCTTCCATCATTCGTTATTTTACTTCCCAGATAATTAAACTCATTCACTTCTTGTATCTTTTCATTTCTTAACTCTATTGATGTCTGGTTTTCGTCATTTCTACTGCAGACCAATATTTTTGTTTTATTTGTATTTATTCTCATATTAAATTCTTCCTCCATTATTTTGTCCATCTTGCTCAGGATCGTTTGTAAGTTTGAGTTAATGTGCTAATAAATAAAGGTGGAGGGTACCTGAACCTTTTTAATAGTTTACCTAAACACATTATAATTAACTTTCAGAACCAATATGCCTGAGTAGAGAGGCTGTGGGGGTTCTGCTTCAAATACCGTTATTTATGCAAATGAGGGGGGCGTGGCAAGGTCAATGACCTTGAGGTAGGTCATAGTCAATGACCTTGAGGTAGGTCATTGACCCCCAATGTCGCCGGGACCCCGGAAGGTAAACAAACCTTGGAGGGTCCAGGAACCGGTTTGAGGGGGGTGTGGGTGGAGGAGTGGGGGGTGGGGAGGGAGGGTGGGGGAGGGAGGGGGAGGGAAGGGTGGGGTGGGAGACGAGGGGGGGAAGGATGGAAGAGGCTCTGCACGAGACCCTCCTCGACCCAGTCTCTCTCTTGGACTGAGCGCCTTCTCTGATATTATCCTGGGCTATATAGCTTTGCTTTGAGCCCGATGAGATCCGAGTGTTGCCGAAGGTTTCCGAATCCTTGGTTGTGAATGATTCGTCAGAGAATTGAACGGTCAACTGGTGTGTGTGTGACGTCACAGCAGATTACGGGATGTGAGGTAGGTCATGGACGGGAGTGTTTTGAATGGAAAACATGAATGGTGGTGGGTGGTGGTTGTTAAACCCTGGCGTGCTAGGTTTGCGGGTAAATAAACGTGAATGAAGATGGCACCGTGAATGGAGGTTGCGACGTCACAGCAGATTACGGAATGTAGCACAGGTCATGGATGAGAGTGTTTTAATGGGAAACATGAATGGAGATGGATGGTGGTTGTTGATCCCTGACGTGCTAGGTTGGCGGGTAAACAAACGTGAATGAAGATGGAACTGTGAATGGAGGTTGTGACGTCACAGGCAGAATGTAGTGTAGGACATGGATGGGATTGTTTTTTCTAATACTTAACGGTAAACAAATTGTTAATGGGTGGGGGATACAAAACGCATGGCATGTCGGTTCAGCCAGCTCGACATGAAATAAAAACAAGATGGTGTAATGTCTATTGATGACATTGGAATATTCCATCTAGTTGTGAAGATATGAACTGTGCCGACTGTCGAAGCCTATCGCACTCCTCTGAGCCAGCGATTGAATAAATGACTGATAAAATTAAATGATGGTGGAGAGTGTTGGTGGAATAAAAGTTTGTCTGGAAAACTAGAGTACCCGGAGAAAAACCAGTCTGCTTCTGTTTTGTCCAGCACAGATTTTACATGGAGTAACTGGGATTTGAACCACAGACCCAGCGGTGAGAGGTTGGCATGCTTCTCCCTAAGCCATGGAGGCATAATCACAGAGACCTAGTGCAGCCGAAGGATTTTTTTATTTATGCTGACTTGGGAGATTTGAATTTATGTGTTATGGAGCTGAGGATATGGAAGGCGTGCTAGATGGTTAATGGACATGGATGGGTGTTAGAATGAATAATCTGATTTGAACGGTCAACCGATGTGTGATGTCACAGGAGTGAATTTCTGAGATTGACACCTGACATGTTGACTCGCTCAGCTTCATATATAAAAAAAGTGGGAATGATAGACAAATAAATCAATCAAAACAAGAATATTTTTATTATTATTCTTTTCTTACATTTATTGCTTATTTTCGGAAGCTTCTTCTTCTTCTCCTTCCTCTTCACTATCATCGTCCTCCTCCTCCTCCGTGTCATTATTGGCCTCCATCAGCAGCATCATCTGCACGAAAAACTCGGCGATGACGCGGTCATTCGAAAAACTATAAAATAGAAAAAAATGTCTATCAATGTCATTAGAATACCCAATCTAGCGGCGAGGATATAAACTGTCTTGATGTTTGTGTCAGGGAAAATTAAAGTACACAGAAGAAAACCTCCTAAGTTATGGAGGCATACTCCTTGCACTTCTCTGCATCAATGATTAAATGACAGGCAGAAGGTAGGAAATAATGGGAAAAGAAGACTGGCCTCTTGCAGAAGGAGGGAATCAGAAAAGATGTGGCAAGGGCCTTGGATACTCTAATACTGTTGGAGTTGGAAGAGAACAAGAGTTGACCAAGCGAGGTTGATAGGAAAGAAGACAGAGAGGAGCTTGACACAAGTAAGTGGAAGCAATGCTGAACTCGACTGTCACCTCTGTAGTTGTAAAATCCGCGTTCTGCTATATGTAAGCTTTTGGAAGCTGAGTTTAAAAAATGTTTTGCAAGAAGAGAATAATACTGTTAATTTTGTTATCCTTAATTCAACCTTCTTGATTACTCATGCTTCAAAGATCCTGTCCAGAATGATTTACAAGAGGATTGAAAGCCAAATAGAAACAGAGTTGGGTGAAGATCAGTTTGGTTTCAGGAGAAATGTAGGAACAAGGGAAGCTGTACTAAGTCTTAGGCTGATTTTAGAAGATAGAATAAGGAAAGACAAGAGAACGTTCATGGCTTTTGTAGATTTAGAAAATGCTTTTGATAAAGTTGATTGGACTAAATTGTTTGACATTTTGAAATCATAAATCAGAAACCTCTATGGAGATCAAATTGACAGGTGAAAAGCTGAAGGAAGTAGGAGACTTCTGTTACTTAGGAAGCAGAATAACCAGTGATGGACGAAGCAAGTAGGTTGGCTCAGACAAAGAAAGCATTTCTACAAAAAAGGAATCTGCTGACATCGAATATAGATTTAGGTATTAGGAAGTCATTTTTGAAAGCCTTTGTCTGGAGCGTGGCGCTCTATGGAAGTGAAACTTGGACTATTGGTGCAGCAGAAAAGAGGAGAATAGAAGCATTTGAAATGTGGTGTTACAGGAGAATGATGAAGATCAGATGGGTAGATAGGGTTACAAACAAAGAGGTATTAAGACGAGTGGGAGAGGAGAGATGTTTCTGGCGACTGCTAATGAAGAGAAGAGATAGGTTGGTAGGACACATACTAAGACACCCAGGAATAGCAAGCTTAGTTATGGAAGGAAGGGTCGAGGACAAGAACTGCTGATAGGCCACGGCCGATTCCTTCCACATCCTTGCCCAGTTTCATCTTCTTCCAACTAGTCTGTAGCGCAACATTAGGTCACGGTCCAAGCTCTCTGCTGACCCGGTAGACGCGTGGGTTCGAGTCCCACCGTCGGCCGTCCTTGAAATGGTTTTCCGTGGTTTCCCATTTTCAACACCAGGCAAATGCTGGGACGGTACCTTCTGATAGGCCGCGGCCGATTCCTTCCACATGCAAATGCTGGGACGGTACCTTCTGATAGGCCACGGCCGATTCCTTCCACATGCAAATGCTGGGACGGTACCTTCTGATAGGCCACGGCCGATTCCTTCCACATCCTTGCCCAGTTTCATCTTCATATACTCCATAGCGACGCGCGGGTCACCCACGGACGTCGAATAGAAAGACCTGCACTCGGCCTCTGAGGAGGTCACACGACAAGAAACTAGCTATGAAATTAAATTAAAAGTTTTGCAGGATGAATTAATGAGTAATGAAACTAATGGTAGGTAATGAATAATGATTGTGCGACCTCTGGAGAGGTCAAGTGCATGTCTTTCTAGTTAACACCCGTGGGCGACTTGAGCCCTATGACATAACGCTGCGCTTTAGTGAGTGGAGCTGCTGTTATTATAGTTAATATATATGAACAAGTGTTGAAGAAAGTACTACTTGCATACAATTTGCATTCTCGACTGGTACAAGTTATTACACAAAGGTCACACCCGGCTAAGTATATAAAACCTTAACACCTATCTAAGTGTTCAAAGCTACTTGACCACAATTTGACAAACGCTATTAACATTAACAACAATAGTGTTAGCCAAGCTTGACATTGCATTTAAACAATAGTGTAATAATTAACTTGACTGTTTATTGCGAGACAAGATACAACTATGTGTTTAGCTGTGTGGCTCAACTATACTGTTCTTGACTGCTGTTAGCCTCTAAACTGGAGGGTCCTGGGTTAGACTTTTGGGAGGTCTGTGGGGATTGTATTTTCTGGTGATTAATTCCCCTGGCTTGGGGACTGGGTGTTTGTATTGTCTTAATTAAAAATATATTCCGGTCCCATGGTTAATTGGTTAGCGTTCTAGGCTTTGATTTTTTTTAGCCTGGTATCAATTTAAAAAAAAATGAATATTACTTACATGAAAATGTCTAAAGATGAATCCCAATTTGCGGATTCTTCTTCCTCATCCCCATGATGGGTGTTTTCATGATCCGACATAGCACCAGTGAATGACAATTCTTTGTAAAGTAGCAGGTTCATTTATACTAAATATGGAGGTCATCCAGTTACTGAGAAAGCGGACACTAAATATGGAGGTCATCCAGTTACTGAGAAAGCGGGACAAACCGGCGTGTTGCCTCTGATTGTAAGGGTATATAAGCCCTGACATTATTGTTGCTAGCCAGAGAAGTCCACGAGTTGGTAGTATACACATCGCTTTGCTGCAAAGATCTTCTATCAGGTAATATTGAACACAGCACCTTTAGTTTCTCTAACTGTCGATGGTTATACAGTTGACCTTAAATATTTATCAAGTGGATAATAATAATATCAAATGGGTATATAAAACTATTATTGCAACTAACAGTCATTACCAGGCTTGACGTCAGTCAAAAGAGATATTACCTTATCTCGCTCTATCCGACTGATTTACTGGGACTGAGCGCTGTTAGAGACTCCTCGTCTTCGCAAATAAGTTTTGTATACACATTTGATGGTTTAGTCTAGAGGTTTGGATGGGGATGCAGGACACACTACTCAAGTGGATATATGAAACTATTATTGCAACTAACAGTCATTACCAGGCTTGACGTCAGTCAAAAGAGATATTACCTTATCTCGCTCTATCCGACTGATTTACTGGGACTGAGCGCTGTTAGAGACTCCTCGTCTTCGCAAATAAGTTTTGTATACACATTTGATGGTTTAGTCTAGAGGTTTGGATGGGGATGCAGGACACACTACTCAAGTGGATATATGAAACTATTATTGCAACTAACAGTCATTACCAGGCTTGACGTCAGTCAAAAGAGATATTACCTTATCTCGCTCTATCCGACTGATTTACTGGGACTGAGCGCTGTTAGAGACTCCTCGTCTTCGCAAATAAGTTTTGTATACACATTTGATGGTTTAGTCTAGAGGTTTGGATGGGGATGCAGGACACACTACTCAAGTGGATATATGAAACTATTATTGCAACTAACAGTCATTACCAGGCTTGACGTCAGTCAAAAGAGATATTACCTTATCTCGCTCTATCCGACTGATTTACTGGGACTGAGCGCTGTTAGGACACTCCTCGTCTTCGCAAATAAGTTTTGTATACACATTTGATGGTTTAGTCTAGAGGTTTGGATGGGGATGCAGGACACACTACTCAAGTGGATATATGAAACTATTATTGCAACTAACAGTCATTACCAGGCTTGACGTCAGTCAAAAGAGATATTACCTTATCTCGCTCTATCCGACTGATTTACTGGGACTGAGCGCTGTTAGGACACTCCTCGTCTTCGCAAATAAGTTTTGTATACACATTTGATGGTTTAGTCTATAGATCAGGGTTTGAGTTAATGTGCTAATAAATAAAGGTGGAGGGTACCTGAACCTTTTTAATAGTTTACCTAAACACTTTATAATTACCTTTCAGAACCAATATGTCTGCTATAACAGTTGCGAATCTCATTGGCAGAGCAACAGGTCTGGAGACTAAACGTTTACAGGACCTGCCAGTTAACGAGTCCTATTTGGTGACAGCTGTTCGCAAAGTAAACGCGAAATATGGCAGAAGAATAGTTTGCGAACTAGAAGATTTCGCTGTCTTCTTACCTGCGAGGTTCATGGAACTCAACGACGAAGCTGTAAATGACCTCAACAAAGGAACCATCTACCTAAAATATTTGGGACTAGAAAACAAAAGATGTTTGGTAGAATTTATTGAAGAATCAAATAAAATTTAAAATTTGTTAATGTTAAAACAGAATTTGCAGAGGCAATAAACTTTGTTTGTTTTCATTCTCTGCAAACTGTTCAGTGATTTGCTGTTTTTGTAGTAAATGTAATTACTGTAAGTGTCATGATGTCAGCACCAGAACTTAGTTGGCAGAACGTGGATAGTTGTTTCAATAATAAGTTATGTAGCTTTAAAATTAATAATGATGCTAAATTTTTAGACCCAAATGAATTTTTAAACGCTAGCTACAACATTTTTCAAAATAAAATGCAAGACTGTTTAAGAGAACATGTAGCGTTAAAGATTAACGCTGAGTTATTATGTGATTTTGTTATTTTAAAACAAGGTGTTGAAGTAACCAAACCGATTTATTTACATACGAAAATGTGTGAATTGTACCGCACTGATAATATACACAGTTGGTATAGTAAAAACATTGTCAATAAGCTCATGACGCGCTTTGCCGAGTTTCAAGAATTGGAAAGTGGCAAATCGCTGGAAGCTATCAATCATCTTAAAATTAATGTATGCACCTTTGATCCCATGAACAGTGGTTCATCTCATGTTAATTTGCCTAAACAGTTGGAAAAACATCACGCAGTCATCAATGTGGATAATAATGACGTTTTTTTGCTTTGTGTGGTCCCTGGCTGCTGGGTTAAGTCCTGCAACTGAAAATGTTCACAGAATGGGAAAATATCACCAGAAATTTATGGAATTAATGATCAGTCTAAATTTAGCAGACATAGAATTCCCAATGGACCTCAACGCCATTTCTCGTTTTGAATCTAAAAATCTGCTTTACTCCATTAATGTATACGGAGTTGAAGGGGACAAAGTTATTGGGCCACTCTATGTGACAAAGGAAAAAAAAGAAAAGCATTTTAATTTATTGTACATTGAAGGGGAATTGTGCAACCTTTATTGTTATATCAAAGATCTTTCCAGACTAGTTCGTTCACAAGTTACAAAGAGTAAAAATAGGGTATATATATGTGATCGCTGTTTGCAATATTTTACTAGCAATCAAAAGTTGACAGCCCATACTATTGATTGCATTACACAACCAGCTGTAAAAATTACATTCCCAGAAAAGGATAAAGCCAGTATGAAATTTCAAAATGTGTCTCGTCAAGAACCGCTTCCATTTACAGTATATGCAGATTTTGAATGTTTAACCACACCCATTGACACATGTAACCCGGATCCAGCACGCCCGTACACTCAACAAGTACAGCAACATGTGCCATTCAGTTGTGCTCTAAACGTGATTTGTTCATATGACCCTTCACTTTCATACTTCAAATCTCATCGCGATGCAGATGCTGCTGCTTGGTTTTTAAATGAATTGGATGCCTTGGCAGATCGGGTGTACAATATCCTGGAAAACCCAATTCCGCTTCAAATGTCGGATGCAGACGAGGTGGCTTTTGCAACAGCAACCACTTGCCACATTTGTCAAAAACCAATAGCAACTTGTGACACGCCAGTGAGAGACCATAATCGGTACACTGGCAAATTTAGAGGAGCGGCTCATAGTGCATGTAATTTGGCCTATAAAAGAGCACGCTATATTTCTTGTTTCTTGCACAACATGTCTCGGTATGACAGTCATCTAATTATTAAGGAATTTGTTAACCTTGAAAACCAAAAGTTTTCTTTAATTCCACAAAAATCATGAAAATTTTATTTCGTTTTCGAAATGGCGAAATGGAATCAGTATACGATTTTTAGATTCGTATAGATTCCTCGCATCATCATTGGATGCGCTTGTTCAAGGGCTTCACCCAAACAATTTGAATTCTGTACGTCAAAACTTTACTGGTGACAAACAATTTGAATTATGCATTCGAAAAGGAGTGTTTCCCCATAATTATGTAAACAATTGGGCATGTTTACAGGAAACTGCACTCCCTTCAAAGGACAAATTTTACAATGACTTAACAAAAAGTCATATTTCTGAAGAAGACTATTTACACGCCCAAAAAGTATGGGACGTGTTCAAGATATCAACTTTGGGCGAGTATGCTGATTTGTACCTCAAAATTGATACACTACTTTTGACAGACGTGTTTGAACACTTTCGCAAACTGTGTCTTGAAATCTACAATCTAGATCCAGCCCATTACTACACCCTTGCCGGATATAGTTGGGACTGTATGTTGAAGGTGACTGACATAGAACTGGAACTATTAACAGACATCGACATGTTACTCTTTTTTGAACGTGGAATACGTGGTGGTCTTGTTTCGCTTGTGCAAAAGCACGCCAAAGCAAATAATCCATATATGGATACATACAAACCAAACCAACCTACAACATACCTCACCTACCTAGATTGTAACAATTTATACGGATATGCTATGGAAAAACCTCTTCCATATCAAAATTTTCGATGGTTGACTTCAGATGAAGTTTCAAATTTTAATTTAAAAGATGTGTTGAGCAATGACACGCGTGGCTACGTTCTAGAGGTCGACTTATTATATCCCTGTGAGATACACAATGATCATTCTGATCTACCATTTTGTGTTGAAAAATTACAACCTCCCAGTTCACGTTCCAACAATAAAAAGTTGCTGGCAACGTTAAATTCAAAAAATCGGTACGTCATACACATTGAAAATTTAATGCAATGTTTGAAACATGGTTTGAAACTGCAATCCATTCACCGCATTATTTGCTTTGACCAAAAACCATGGTTACAACCGTACATGCAATTGAATACTCATCATCGGCAGCACGCCAAGACCACATTTGAATCAAATTTTTATAAATTAATGAACAATGCGTGCTACGGTAAATCAATGGAAAATATTCGAAAGCATAGAACTATTCATTTGGTAAACCACTGGGACGGTCGATATGGCGCACGAAAATATATAGCTATGCCTAATTTCCATTCTGTACGAGTTATTGAAACTGATTTAGTAACCATTGAATTGTCAAAGACAGAAATCATGTATAACAAACCAATTTACTTGGGAATGGTAATACTTGACTTTTCAAAATTTGTAATGTATCAATTTCATTATGAGTTTGCCAAACAAAAGTTTGGAGATGTAAAATTACTGTATATGGATACAGACAGTTTTATTTATCAAACCAATACGATAGATGTTTACTCAGTGATGAGAGAACATCCAAATTACTTTGATACCTCAAACTATGAGGTTAACAATATGTTTGGCATAATTCCCATGAATAAAAAAAAAATAGGTCTATTTAAGGATGAGTGCGCCGGTGATGTTATGACAGAATTTGTGGCTTTGGCGCCGAAAATGTACGCATTTTCAACACAAAAGAATGAAGGTCAATGCAAAGCGAAGGGCGTTCTTCGTAGCGTCACACAATTCCTCAATGTTGAGGAATATCGATGTGTACTCTACGCAAACACCTCTCGCTTATACCAGCAAACACGCATTCTTTCAAAGAACCATAATATTTTTACAGTAAATCAAAATAAAACATCGCTGACAGCATATGACAATAAACGTCTGTGGGATGGTGTAAATAGCTTGCCTTATAGACATTTCCACACCTAGTAAAAAAAGAACACGCTTTCATTTTCAATTCTTTTTATTAAAATTGTTGGTTTTTGTACAAGAAGAAAACTAAACCATAATTTGTGTATACTATGAACTGGTGGACTGACTCTCAAATAAATACTTCACAATATTTGATTCATGTTTATTACTTTGTCCTTTTCCTCACTAATCCACCACCAATCAATAGCTTTGACTTCATCGCTCCTGCTACAATCAATAGAAGCAGTAGATGACATCACACGCTGCATGGCCTTTCTTAGAAGAATGCGGTCTGCAACTCGACGTACTTCTATATTCTTGTTGTTGTAAGCAATGTCATGATCTCTACACGCTGCATCCAATATGTTGATTCCAGAGTTCCCTTGTGCTAGACGTTGGCTTAGTTTAGTTCCAGGTCCACAAAATTGATAGCCAGGAATATGCAGTTCAATGGAAAGTAGATCAATGGCCTTGTTAACTAGACCATGACCAGCAAAGGTATGGCATATCTTTTTCAAGCGTTGTCTTACTTTTTGGTGCTGGCGATACTGCCGCTGCTGTCTCTTCTTCCTCTTCGTCATCGCAACCATGGAATGATGAAGCAAAGTCTTTACAGGACGGTATATTTGTATGGCCGTGGTACAATTTGATGAGCTGACACGTTCCACACTGTCTAATGGATGGCATTTTAGTAATAGACACTTGCTGGTGATGACTAAAGTCAGAGCATGGTTGTAGTTCACGCAGACCAGGATCTCTGCTCCATTCACTAGGTACACTGTGCCAAATATTTTTCACCGCGTTTGAAGCAACATAAAAAAGGAACGCCTTGGGCAAAGCGTTCAATTCCTCATCTGTGAAACTGTCAAGCTTTTTTTTACAGGCAAAAAACTTGACAATAGCTCGCTCTGTGGGGTTTGAGTCCAAACCTTCAATTGCTGCCATATTACTACACGTCCACACTGATCACTGGTATGTCTCACACTGAAGCTGACGTTACAACGCTTTGCACTCAACATGCAAGTTTTGACATGCTCTGCGAGCTAGCCAATCAAAAAGCTTCCAAACATTTTGAAGTGTTTTATTTTGTAGAGGTTCATCAGGCACGGACAGGTTGTACAGTGCAGG
Source organism: Meconema thalassinum (assembly GCA_946902985.2). NCBI lineage: Eukaryota > Metazoa > Arthropoda > Insecta > Orthoptera > Tettigoniidae > Meconema > Meconema thalassinum. The sequence continues at coordinate 475,051,221 of OX336392.1, forward strand.
ACATCCCAGATCATGAAGGTCAACAAGTTGACATGTTGAATTAACATACTGACGCAACCATTCCTTTTTTTCCACTTCCCTTTACAAATACAAGGTCAGCACCAAACAAGTGAGCTTTCAGAACAAGTGATAGATGCTGGTAAGGAATGTCGCCTTCTTTCCAGACTAGTCCCAAATTGCGTTGCAACCACTCTGTTTGTCTTCTGTCCTCGTCTGACTGCAAATGCAATGGAAACGGTGGTTCAAAGACAAAACTGGTTACTCTTGGTGCCCACATGGTTGTACAGTCAATAATTCCTACTTCTTTAAATACAAACTTGTTTCCGTTCACCTTGAAACCCTGCACGTCGACAATCAATGTTTTCGGCATGGCGACGGATATCACACCTTCCACCACCGCTGCTTCTTAACAACTAACTGATTGGATAGGAGCGGGAAAATAATATACACACAAAGAATCAATTACACAATTTTATTCATAAAGTTATCAGTACATCGCTTACAATTTTTTATCATAGGATTTGGACCATCCCAATCACAGTGAGAATCTCCTCGATGCATAAAGTGTCTACGACAAGGACGGCAGGCTGCAACATCCGCCGACATACGGAGGTGTAATGGTAGCTTATCCCAATTAAGGTCAATGTCGTGTGCACCGTACGCGGTCAGAAATCCAGCTGGTAAATAGGCAATCAGATGCTGCGGCATTTCACGAAGAAATTGTGCTTTATGGTAGGCGCGTATTGCTAAACTCACCAGGGTGCGATAAATCTCAAATGCTGCATCAGCGTCTCGACTTGTTGAGCAACGATCGCATTTGCAGTCCATGCAATCTACCCGCTCTCCAACATGACAAGATGAAGCTTTGGCAACGCCATCGTCCACATTATTTGTTTGATTAGCGATGGGCTTGTTGTTGTACCCCCTGTCATGAATACCAAACGTAGACATGAATCCATCTGGTAAATAGTGAACCAGATGCGGCGGCATTCTAAGCACAGTATGATTCTTGTGATAGGCAGTTATAGCTTCACTCACTAGGGCGCGATAAATGGTAAACCTTGAATCTTCATCTGAGCCTGGTGAATCACTTTCACATTTGCAGACCCACCTCGCAGAGGGGGTTGTGACTTCATCGTAGCTTTCCATGACTGTGAAGGGCAATGGAGGAAGACATGCTATTTATACTCTGGTCACCATATTGGACAGCGGTTGATAAAACACTTGCGCCTCGTGAACAATAAGGCAATAGGCTGTTGTTTTTTCTGGAATAACTGTAGATGTTTCAAATTCTAGTCTGATATCAATAGTTGTTTCCTTCATCGACTCCTCCAAATACGAACAGTCCATCACCACCAGTGGCGCCTTGGACTTGAAGTCTTGTGGTGATAATAGCGGACATGCCTCTTTCTGATAATAGGATGACTGAAAGTTTACAAACATGTCATAAAGCTTACCATATTTGTTCTTGTTAAAGTTTAAATCCATTCCCTCATAGGGAAAGGTAACACCGTTCAAAAAGAGTCGTATATTTCGTAATTGGATGTGGTCAAATTTTGATGCATCTTTATTCTGTTGATATTTGCGATCTGTTTGAAATCCAACCAGGACGTAGAGTGGCCGCTCTGTATACCGTGAGGTTTTTATAGACCAAGTATGTGTATCGGAGAGTGGTAATACAGGGTATTCATGCAGCTCCCAGCTTCTAAATTGAATGGGTAAAGCTGTATCCTTCTCCACAATCTTGAGCAGACTCAATTTTTTCTGATCTGATAGAGTAACGTGCGGTACTTTCCATAGAATTCGTTGCAGTAGAATTTTTGTATCTATTGGCGCTGTATCAGCTCCCTTTAGCGCATTATAATCACTCCTGTCTCGTACAAGAATCAGATCCTGTCTTGCGTTCACAATAATGCGCTTATGATCCTCTGCAAAGCCTAGTATTAATTTTAGAGGTAAATGTCCAGTAAATGTACCATCATCGTTAATCATCCAGTCGTTGGTTGAGTTGGGACACCAACCAGCCATACAAAAAGCTTTACTCTCTTCGCTTCCATACGAGGGATAAAGTTTCATGACACTTGTTATGCCAACATTTCGAGTAGTATCCACTTCAATACCGTTGATCACGTAGCGAACCTCAGAAAACAAAAAGGCCAAAGCATTGTTGGCCAACTTTGACGTTGTTGGAATGGTACCATCCAATTTGGTGAGTTGCCCTTCAATCTGGATGTAACTTTCATGTGGAAGCGTGTAGATATCTTGTTGGTTAATAGTAATGCGAATCTCATCATTATTATTTAGTCCCTGAGTATACGGTTGGTAGGAATGGTGTTCAATTCTTACAATACCCTCCTGTACTTCGACAGGGTTTGTCACGTCTAGAATCGAATTCATGACGTAAGGTGTAACCAAGTTGTTGTAGGATCTGCTTGTTGACACGTGTTAACCTGTACACGTGTTGAGCACAACTAACACCTGCTCTTGACAGCGTTGCCGCTTTATACACTTGTTTCATGCTGGTTTCAAATACAGTTTGTAGGTCACAGGTGTATGAGGGTCTAACCGAATGAGACGTTGGTTTCTATTCACCAGTCTTAAGGTAATATTCCTGATGTTGGTCACACTCACAGGATGATAGAGCACCACCGACGGGTTTTCGCAGATGATATAACCACCAGGTGAAGTAACAATAAAATCATAAAGCGAATGCGAGGGATCTTGATTGGTGTAGACGTCTGTAATAATATTACACGTGACAGATACGTGATGATCTTCAATTATTTTCACCGGTTGGTCAGACTTGTGTATCACGTTTGGTACTAACACTTGTGGTGAATAGCCTAACAATGACCCAATCGAATCTGGTTGAGATTTAAAATCAATCCTAAAAGAAGAAAGAATACTGCAGCGATGTGTCACGTTGTTGGCTATGAGTTCAAACTTGCGTGTCCCGTCCAGAAATGCTTTTAGACTAAATTCCTTGGTGAGAGTTGTGTAGATGTGATCGTGAATATCATCTACGGTGTAGCTGCCAGACGGTAGAGTTAACACATAGTCATCGTAGTAGAACTTATCATTGACGTCTTCAATTATGTTGCAGATTCTATTATAGCCTTCAAACGAAACAAGTCCCAGCACGTAGGGTCGTCGTCCCAATTCAATAGGAGGATAAAAGTCAACAGTTACTTCCGCCCCTTGTCCGTGCAGTGTAAACGTTCTACTTTCTGTTGTCATAATGACCACGTCACCCGCCGTGCTCGGTCTTATATAGAAAAGTCAAACATAGACGACCGCACTGTTGCGTGTTAAAATTTTGCACTCGTTTCACATTATAGTGTATTGTTGCACTGCTTCCAAAATAGCGAACAAGCTCTGTCGGAGGAGGAAGATTTCCAAAACTGTCAAAGTACCACACGGTTCGCCCATGCTTTATGTAGGCCACATAATGCGTTCCCGGTCCATGACTGTCATCCAAATTGACAACTGCACTTTCATGGCTCCGTGGTCGAGACGGTAGTTGGTTGCGCATAAACACGCCTCGAAAGTGGGAGATCATAAGCTGTTTTGCATATCTTATAACTTCCTCATGCGTCATGGCTCGTCGTGGCAGTGCATCGATTAACCGTTTTTTGGCGACATGTAAATGCCGAGTCCTTTCTTGTAGGGTGCTAGCTTCATGTTCACACCTTTACCGCGCAGTGCTATGGCCTCCATAGTTTTATTATGCCTTTCACTTTCCTTCAACTGTTGCTTCGCCTCCTCAACAGCTTTCACCGTTCGTGCTACCGCACTTGCTCCTCCAAGAAGTGAACCCAGGGCTGCTAGTCCAGCAAACAGTGCAGGTAAAAATCCACCACGTTTCGGCACAGGAATAACTCGGGCACGTTTTCTAAAACGTAGTTTACTTTTGGGATTCGCATGCAATCGTGCTGCTCGGAGTGCTTTCTTAATAGCCAACTCACTATTTGTTTCTCCGCGCGAAGCTTGACGTGCCGCATGAAGAATAGCTTTAAAGCCTCCCTTTCTTGACAACTTCTTCCTCTTCTTCACCACATATCTCTGTTTCACCATCGCGACCAAAGAACAAGACAACCTCACACCGCAAAGTATAGAACACAACTAACGCTCCTCAGGAAGGGAACCTGTAGTTATTTATTCAATGGTGGCTGTATATTCAAGTTCTATATACAGAGGAAAATCGTTCATCGTTTTCCCCGCCTCTTTTTCTTCAGACGAGAGTTTCAAGTGAAAGAATAATTTGTCTCCGGCTTTCACCGGTTGATCAATAAGTGGTTGAACACTACCGTTTAATCGTACCTCTAAATGTTTCAAATCTGGTGCATACTCAATTACACGAATGGCACCATCATACATTAAACGGTAATTGTCATACCCCGAACGTAGTATGTAGGCGAGTTTATTGGGATCTTTTACCGGTTGTTGGTTTACAATGTGAAGCAGAAATATAGAAGGTATTGATTTAATAAAAAGCGATAACCGTTGTTCCAAAAATCGTTTCGTCGTCACGTCGTGAGGTTGCACAGGATCAGCAACTTCTGCTATTCGTCTTCGCTTCATCTGTAGAGCGTTCTCCTTAATTTCCCACACCTTTTCCATTTCAGAGTTTAAAAACCGTTTTGTACAAACATCTTGATCATCTTCAGGATCGGCCACATGCACAAGGCGTGCATTATTTGCTGTATAGCCCTTTGCAGTTAGGGTGGGCACAATACTGAGCACCTGTTTCACCTTGTTATCTACATAGTCCTTTCGAGCAGCGTCCGTGTTGTTTGTTGGAAGAGCCAGCTGAGTGATTCGACGTTGGTGTACGTCATAGTCCTTTGCTTCTGTTAACACCACAGCATTGGTTAACATATAGGCTTTGGTGCACACATCTTGATCGTTCACAGGATCTGCAACGCCTGTAATACGTTTATTCTGAGCCTCATAATCTCCTTTGATACGTCGTAATCGGTAATAATCTACATACTTTTTTGAACATGCGTCTGAGGGTAATACGGGTTCTGTTATATTGGTCAATCGCTTTCCATTAAAGTCGTAATTGCCATCTGTAGTGCGTGACAATACATTAGCATCGACATATCGTTTAGTAGCCGGATCTGTATCATGTTTTGGATCGTTTGTCAAAGCAAATCGTTCATTTGTTTTGAGAGTTCTTCCAAAGGCGTCCATGGTTACACTGGAACTGAAACACCCGTTTGCCTCATGTATATAGAGACCAGCTCTTCCCCTTTCACATTTAGTTGATATGCAGATTATTAAGCAACAACATTCACTTCCGGTGGGAGACTTGGTTTCACACCTCTTCTCAACATCGTCCGAACAACGTCATGGATCACTCTTCCCATCCTCCATTCGCTGTCTCATCGCCGGCCCGTCGGGATGTGGAAAAACCAATCTTCTGCTTACCCTCATCACCTCCTTAAACGGAGTGCGCTTTCAAAATATCTATATTTTTGCCAAATCGCTGTATCAACCGCTGTATGTGTTCTTGGAACAGGTCATGTCAGGTCTGCGCAACATGGGCTACTTCACATTCGCAGCACACGAAGATGTCATTTCTCCAGACAATGTTCGCCCCCATTCGCTTATGATTTTTGACGATGTGGCCACAGAACGACAGGGTATTATTCAGGCTTACTTTAGCATGGGACGTCATAAATATATTGATTGTTTTTATCTCGCTCAAACCTATTCGCGAATACCAAAACAGTTAATTCGTGACAATGCCAACGTGATTGTTCTCTTCCGACAGGATGAGCGCAACATGCATCACGTCTACGATGATCACGTGAACCCAGACATGACCTTTCAAGCCTTTACACAGTTGTGTGCCATGTGTTGGAACGCTCATCACCACAGTTGTCTTGTTATTGATAAGCAGAGCAACATCAACAATGGACGCTACCGCATGGGATTTGACCATTTCATTCGTATTTAAGTAGCTGCATTGCTTTTCTGAACATCATTTGTTCAGATGTCATGGCGACAACAGGGAGTCAATTAAAAAAGCACATAATCCGTGCACGAAATAGCATTCGACAAAAGTTTCGCTATCTAAAACGTGCACATGCCGACAGTGAACTGTTTGTCGAAAAACATTTGAAGTCACCTCTGGAAGCTGTGTTGAAAGGAACATCAAAACCTAGTACACGATCAAAAGAAACACAAACAATTGAAGAGGAGGAAGAAAATGATGAAGAACCTGAGGATGTTTTTTCTCCATTGCTTCCGTCTTCTAGCTCCAAAGAATCACCGCTGCCCCAGTTTTTGAAAACATCAATAATTGCTGAAACACCCACTAGAGCCAAAGAAAAGCAGCCTACTCTTAAAGAAATATTAAATACGCCCGAACAATATGTGCGGTTAAAATCCATTTTACTACAAAATTATGGTGCGTTGGTTACCCCCTTCCTTGAAGATCTTTTTACTAAGAAAACTGATACTACTTATGGTGTTCGCTATGAAAACAATAGATTTCGAATTGGCGATTCACCAATCAAGATAAGTGACAATGTTTTGATTGTTAAAACAGTTCGTTATAAATTGACGCGAGGTCTTTTAGAACTTTTATTTTCACTTACACCTTCTACCGAGGAGTATGATAAAGAAGATCTTGAAAAGTATAAAGACATCTTGATGGCTACAAATGGTTTTAGACGTAATTATAAACGTTCTGAAGCAGTAAATGCTAATAAGAGCTTCAAATATAAAACCATCATATCAAAATTGTTTCCCACCTATGCAAGTGTTCGCCGTGCAAATTCAGCGTCCGGTATCACGTTTAATACTTTGAAACCATTCATCGATTTCGCCTATTGGAACAATCCAAATAAGTTGGTTAAACGTCTGCAACTGTTGCGTGCATCAGAACAGGCTGGTCATACCGGACACGAGGCGGAAGTTTTAGAAATAGAAGAGGAGCTTCGTCATGCTGGCATTATTGTCTAATGAGTCAACGTGTTCATACACCCTCGCCTGTTAAGGCTGGCATTGCTCGCGAGTTGCATAGACCAGCTCGTCGTCTCTACCATCGTCGTCATGTCATCACACGGGGCGTTGACGATCTTTGGCAAGCTGATCTGGTTGAAATGATTCCCTATGCCAAAGCTAACAACGGGGTCAACTATCTGCTCACCGTCATCGACGTTTATTCCAAAATGGCCTTTGTTGAACCTGTTCGGAATAAATCTGCACAACTGGTCACCGCTGCATTCAAGACCATCGTTCAGCGGTCAAGACGACAACCTCGTTTGCTTCAAACAGATCAAGGCAAAGAATTTTTCAACAAGACTTTTTCCGCTTATCTCAAATCACTTGACATCCATCACTATTCCACTTTTAGCAATCTAAAGGCAAGTGTTGTAGAACGTTTCAACCGCACACTCAAGACGCGCATGTGGGAACAATTTACAGCAAGAGGATCTTATCGCTGGCTTGAACTTGTAGGCGACCTGGTGACACGTTACAACAACACTAAACATAGAACCATCAAAATGAAACCACGCCTTGTAACCAAGAACATTGCGCAATTGGATCGCATTCATCCCAAAATCAAAACAGTAGATCCGCGACGTCATCAATTACGTATTGGTGATTATGTGCGCATCAGTAAACATAAAACAATCTTCGCCAAAGGATACACACCAAACTGGAGCACAGAAATATTTCGTATTCGCAAGGTAAAACTTTCTAATCCAGTTGTTTATTTACTTGATGACCTCAACAAGCAGCCAATCCAAGGAGGATTCTACATGGCGGAACTGCAAAGGACGCAATATCCCAAGCATTATCTTGTTGAAAAAATTGTACAAAAACGTGGCAATAAACTTTTTGTTAAGTGGCTAGGTTTTAATGCCACATATAATTCATGGATTAATAAATCAGATCCCCCCAGGGGCTCACATCTAGTGGGTTGTGGGTTGGCGACCACGGGGCCCCAGCTGAGTCCGGCATTGCTTCCACTTACTTGTGCCGGGCTCCTCTCTTTCTTCTTTCCTGTCGACCTTCCTTGGTCAACTCTTGTTCTCTTCCGACCCCGACGGTATTAGGTTATCCGAGGCCTAGGGAGTCTTTCACTTTCCCGCCTTAATTGGCCCTTGTCTACTCTTTCCTGATACCCTCCTTCTGTGAGGGGTCAGCCTTCTTGTTCTTTTCCTTTTACCTCCTGCCTTGTGCTCAAGGCCCTTAAGGAGGCAGGGTGTATGTAGCCCCACCACTTCTGGTGCACCGTCGATAATGCTACACCCTCAGGGGCTCACGGCTGGTGAGTTCGGGAGTTGGCGACCCCGAGGGATTCCTGAGCTGGGTCCGTTTTTCCTTTTTGTCCCTTACCTTTGGGGCGGACCCTCTCCTCTTTCACTTTCCTATCTGCCTTTCATGGCTCTCCTTCCTTCCAAGTCCCTCAATCCGCCTTCTTCGAGGGTTGAGGGCATTTCTTTTCCTCCTGTCCTTTATTTGCTTTATTCTCCTTTAGTTTTCCATTTCTTCTTCTAGTTTGTAGGTTGATAGTTAGTTTTAGTTTTAAGTTCGTTTTTCATTTTCATCTTCACGATCACCCAAACCATCAGGGGCCGATAACCTAGACGTTAGGCCCCTTAAAACAACAATTATCATCATCATCATCAATAAATCAGATCTGGTGTACACCTTCTTGTTTTTATTTCATGTCGAGCTGGCTGAACCGACATGCCATGCGATTTGTATCCTACCCCCACCCTACCATTTACAGGAAATACTACTCCAGATTCATTGACGTTTGTTTACCATTGAGCACATTCAACAACCAGTTCATTCCCCCTCTCTCTCTCAATTCCATTCACTACTCCAGATACCATTGATGTTTGTTTACCATTGAGCGCTTTCAACCCCATCTTGTTTGTCTCTCAGACCCATTCACACCTAACCAACCTACCACGTCAGGGTTCAACAATCGCCGCCATCCACCGCCATTCATGTTTTCCATTCAAAACACTCCCGTCCATGACCTACCTCACATCCCGTAATCTGCTGTGACGTCACACACACACCAGTTGACCGTTCAATTCTCTGACGAATCATTCACAACCAAGGATTCGGAAACCTTCGGCAACACTCGGATCTCATCGGGCTCAAAGCAAAGCTATATAGCCCAGGATAATATCAGAGAAGGCGCTCAGTCCAAGAGAGAGACTGGGTCGAGGAGGGTCTCGTGCAGAGCCTCTTCCATCCTTCCCCCCCTCGTCTCCCACCCCACCATTCCCTCCCCCTCCCTCCCCCACCCTCCCTCCCCACCCCCCCACTCCTCCACCCACACCCCCCTCAAACCGCTTCCTGGACCCTCCAAGGTTTGTTTACCTTCCGGGGTCCCGGCGACCTTGGGGGTCAATGACCTACCTCAAGGTCATTGACTATGACCTACCTCAAGGTCTTTGACCTTGCCACGCCCCCCTCATTTGCATAAATAACGGTATTTGAAGCAGAACCCCCTCAGCCTCTCTACTTGCCTGCAATAACAATTGCAAATTCCATTGGCAGAGCAACCGGCCTGGAGACTAAACGTTTACAGGACCTGCCAGTTAACGAACCCTATTTGGTGACAGCTGTTCGCAGGGTGAAAACGAAATATGGGGGAAGAATAGTTTGTGAACTAGAAGATTTCGCTGTCTTCTTACCTGCGAGGTTCATGGAACTCAACGACGAAGCTGTAAATGACCTCAACAAAGGAACCATCTACCTAAAATATTTGGGACTGGAAAATAAAAGATGTTTGGTAGAATTTATTGAAGAATCAAATAAAATTTAAAATTTAAAATTTGTTAATGTTAAAACAGAATTTTTCTGGTGCACCCTAGATAATGCTACACTCTCAGGGGCTCACGGCTTGTGAGTTCGGGAGTTGGCGACCCCGAGGGATTCCTGAGCTGGGTCCGTTTTCCCCTTTTGTCCCTTACCTTTGGGGCGGACCCTCTCCTCTTTTACTTTCCTATATGCCTTTCATGGCTCTCCTTCCTTCCAAGTCCCTCAATCCGCCTTCTCCGAGGGTTGAGGGCATTTATTTTCCTCCTGTCCTTTATTTGCCTTATTCTCCTTTAGTTTTCGATTTCTTCTTCTAGTATGTAGGTTATTAGTTAGTTTTAGTTTTAAGTTCGCTTTTCATTTTTATCTTCACGATCACCCAAACCACCAGGGGCCGATAACCTAGATGTTAGGCCCCTTAAAACAACAATTATCATCATCATCTATTCTTTTTGTGAATCTTTTCGTTCTAAATTCCCTTTTGTAAGACCATATTGTGATTTGTTTCCCTCTGAGTTTTCTTTGTACGTTTCCATCTCAGATAATTTTCGTTCTAGTTTCCATTTCATTCTCATTTTCGCTATCACCCAGATCATTAGGCCCCTTAAAACAACAATTATCATCATCATCATTTAAAGCTGTCACATACCTCGCTAGCTAATCACCCTTTTCTAGCGTCTAAGCGCCCTTGCTACTCGGGGTGGTTCTGTTCGCCCTGTGATGACGGCGTAAGCCTCTGGTAACCCCTTAGGCCCTTCTTTGCTGCCTTCTGCGGGCGTTCTCAGCAAGGTGAGTTTGGACTTTCGTGTTTGTGTATATTGGACTCGGCTAAATGTGGCGTGCGCGTGCCTGAAGGGCTAATTCCGCGCCGCACTGTCCCGTAAGTGTGTGGAGGGGTACGTTTCCTTTTGTTTAATTGGCCCGTGGTGGTAGGGAACAAAGTTTTCCTGTTCCCCCGTGTAATTTGTTACTGAATGGTCGAAGTTTGCTGATGCGTGTGGACTGCATTCGGAGGGGTTGGAAGCAACACTCTTCTGTGTATCTGGCCTGAGGGGGTTGGCGTCAGTGTCTGCCTCCGTTCTGGCAGAGTCGCCCTCTGGACTGGCGCTGTGGATCGTGTATGTATGTGCACCTGCAATGTTTTGGAGGGTGGATTGGCCTGCCTTTGTTCTATGGCCACGGCGTACTCCTTCCCCCTTGTGTTAGGTGCAGAGATAGACATCTGTGCAAATTTCTCTGTCAGTGTGTCGATGTCCCCCCTGTGTTTCGCGGGTCTTTCTGCTGCCAACTCGGTTACCATGTTGTTGGCCTGCAATTCGGCATATGCTTTCCAGACTTTTGCATATTCCTGGTTAAGCGCTATTGCCTGCTCGGCTACCTTTGTGCCGTGTGTGCCTATATGTATGTGTTGCTCCCTGAGCTTGTAATATTCCTGAAACATGGCATCATGCTGTAGGTGCAATCGCCAGTGTGTGCGGTTGAGTTCCTGCCTGACAGTAGGGATTTTTGCCCTCATTTTGCTATTCCGTGGTCGGACAAGTGCCTTTAGGATCCTCATGTACTGGGAGTGCATGAGCTGCTGGTATCTCCTGAGGTAATCCTGCTTCACGGCAACCCTTTTGTGCCATTCTATCAAATCTTGATACCCTGCGTTTTTCTTCAGCACGGTCAAGCGGTATAGCGGAGCCATTTTATGTGTGGAGCGGCGATTGTAAATTGTGTGAGTGTTTGTGTATGAGATGTATATATATATATATATATATATATATATCCTGGGAGTTGTGTGCTACTAGTGCCCCTAATTAATTCTGTGTGTGTGGTCTGATAAGTTAGTAGGGTCTGTTTAAAATTTACATCCGTCTCCTGGCCTCTATAAAAGTTTTCCTACTCAATGCCTTAATTCAACAAATTGGCGCTACTACAATCTCATTGTAGGGTGCGATAAATTTTCCTTAATTTGTCTTGCAAATGGTTTCCTACGTAACTACCCTATTGGGTGGGTGAGAGGGCTAATATGGACTACTAAGGTCCCCGTAAAAAATATCGTGGCGTACTCTAAAAAAAACTTTTCCCCCTGATTCGCTTGGCTCTCTTTGGTACCAGGGTCGTAGTTCCGGATCTCTTTGTCTGAGATCCCTTTCTAATCGGTAACTACCCTGCGTCTTCACCAATATTTGTTCTGTCCGGGAGCTGGGGGGATGGACGAACAAGGGTGTAAACTGTTGAATTTAGTGGGTGCTGTCCGAACGGGCCGAGTTTCCACTGAGGTGCGGAAACTCCCGAGTGTGAGAGAGTGTAGGGGGGGGGGGGAGAATTGGGGGTGAGCTCTATTTGTGTGAGATCGTAATCTATGGGGTGCGTAGTACAAACGGAACTATTAGTCTCTAAAACAAACGCTGTATGTGGGCAGTTAACTAACTGCTGACCGCGCGAAGATACGCGTGACGGTCGGGCACTTCCAGGCTAGCAGCTGGAGAATTCTTACACAGCAATTCTATATTTGTGGACCCTGGTAATTCAGGAGTTCAGGTGGGGAAGTGGGAAGTAAGGTGATGTGTGTAAATAAATGTCTGCAACTGTCTGTGATCAAAGTAGCTGCTGGCTTATTACTACCAGCTATAATTAGCAAGTGTTCCTTTAACTGGGAATGTGTAACCAATGTTATAAAAATACAATTAATGATTGGGTCTCAAGTGGGAAGGAGTACAAAATACAAGTTCTAGGAATCTGGTACACACTTACCCCTGGCAGGACGGTCACAGCTCAGACGGTCAAGGCCTCCGGCGAACAACGGATAGTGGGTCTTCTCAGCCGTCCTTCTTATGTGTTTTGGAGTTGCTTGGTCAGCATTACCCAATGTTGGTGTGCTAGATCCAATACTCTGTGTAATTGTTATGGTGTTGCTCAAGCGTTGGCTGACAGCTGTGGTAACTGTGCCGGCTTCGCGTTTAAAGAAATGTACTGCTGAGGCTCATGATTTAGCCTAAGGGATGTTTTTATTGGGTGAAGAGGTGTATTGGTTTTGGGATAGAAGCGTAGTCGTGTAGATTGGATTTATAGTTGAAAGATGTATGTGGCTGTATAGCTGTCTGCAGATTCAGTGGCGTATGCCCATATTTCCCTTGGGGGTGCGTAAGCTCCTCAGGTCCTAAGGGTGTAGGGGCCCTGGGGCCTGAACAATATCCTCCTGGCATGTGATCATTTAACATATACTATGTACGGATTCTCATGTACATTTCTCGCTTGTCTCCTGTTCTCTAACTTCTTACTATTACCATACTCATCCTTCTCATAATTATTATTTTTACTTTGTTCACTATCTAGCTTTATCACATTCCAACATTTATTGCCTCACGAGTTGGAATGAACCTAGGTCGCTCAGGCAGCTCTACTGCCGGTTTCCCTGATTGCTCCTACAATCTTTAGTTACATGCCCACTCTTATTACACTTACTACAAAAAGGTTTGCTCCTGCAATCCCTTACCAAATTTCCAGGTTTCTGACAACGGAAGCAAATAACCGCTGTAGTTGCATTAACCCCTGGTTCTCTTTTCACCTGCGCAAAAGAGGTACTCGACTTCGTACATCTTGCTGTGGGCAACTTCCTCTACCTGCCCCATAGGAACTACTTCTGTATTGGTGTGAATTATTATATTTCCTTAAGTTTTTCCTTGGTTTCCTAGCACTTTCCTCTTCAACTGCTATCTCAATTAATTGTTCCAACGGCTTCCCTTCACCTTTTACTTTAGTCGGTGTTTTAATTGATTCGTCAAATAATCCCTGAAAAAATCAATTTTACTTAGAAGAGAAATTGTTATGTTACTTCCTCTTGCATTTCTAGCGTCCAATTTATCATCTGTCTATCCAATGCTTTGTTTAATTCAATTGTTGCTTTCTCTACTCTGTTACCCCACTGAGTTACACTTTCATCGTTATATTGTTTGCTTGTGAATAATTTATTCGCATAAAAATGAAGAGTTCTTTGAACTGCATAATTAATTTCTAATTTATCTTTAATAGTTTCCCAAGTCTGAAATTCTTCAGGTATGGTGCGGAATGATAATACTGTTTTTGCGTCACCTGTTATATGTGCTAATACAAATTTCGAGAATGTTGAATGGGAATTCGGATTTATAATACTGAAAGCATTCTCTACATTATCTATGAATTCTTGTAATTCGTTAGGATTACCACTAAAAGTTGTTTTTAATAATATAACTGCCGTATCTACTGAAACTACTCCATATTGAGCTGGTTCCTCTACTTTTGTTGCTTCATACACCAATGCAGAAGACTTACTTTGGAAGAAGATAAGGGAGAAGATCATTCCTCGGAGCTGCCCCCGTAGTCGAACACCACCGCGAAGAAGGATAGCTGCAGGCTTGCTGAGTTGCGCACGTTCCCTCGAGATCCCCAACTGATGATCTCTCGGAAGTTGACACCACCTCGTCGCCAGAAGACGGAAGGGCAGCGTCGGCCTCCGGTTAGAGGAAGAAAAGGCGTTCCCAGTCTCTGGTGGAGAGACCAGCGAAGTACTGATGACCAGGCACCTCGATGTAGATCGCCGAAATAAGTTTGAAGATTGAAGAAAATAGATGATTTGGCTGTTTAGAATATTTTCTATTAGCCAGAAGAAGTCTCTTGAAACATATCCCACCGCTGCCACCAAATTTTATGTCGTGTAGCCAGTCGAGACACTCAATTATTTTTGGATGTTATAAGTTTTCGAAATAATTATTGGGTAAGGGCTCTGCATTGGCAAGAGCCTCCCAAGAGACGTTGAAAAAATAGAAGTCGAAGAGTACAGATGATAGTTTTATCTTCCAAAAGTAGATGTTTAAAGTAAAGTCTTCAAAGACGATACGGTTGTGAATAGTAGCGATGACTATGAGCATAATATTGTTCTGTCTCGGGGTTGGAGGGATGAGACGAACAAGCTGTGTTAATGTCCAATTTAGGGGTAGTTTCCAAAAGGTGCGAGTTCCACGTAAATGGGGAAACCGCGAGTGTAGGTGTTTGTTAAAGGATGTGGGGAAATGGGGCTGTAGCTCTACGGGGGTGTGATCGGTCCTTAAGGGATGCGCGATCAAGATGGGCTTAATGGCCGCGCTGAATAAACAGCTGCAAGTATGCTGGGAGCCTACCTGCTGAGTCGGCTGAACTGCTGGGCCGCTCGAGTATTCTAATACAAACACAATGGAAGTCCTTACTTGGCACTTCTCGGATTGACGGTCACGGGCAATTAGGAATGTCAGGTGGGTAGTGCGGATGTGACAACAAGTATAAATGATAACAAGAGTGTAGCTTACTGATCGAGTGCTTAATGGATCAGTAATTGGTGAGATGTAACGTCCCTTTTTAGTGTGGGATCGTTTGAGCAGTTTGGTATAAAATACAATGTAGTGTAGGTGTGGAGTGAAGGGAATACAACTGTGTTAAAGGATAGCTGAGCACACTCTTGCATTTGGTGATGACTTCGGACCGGGAAACAGACTAACTGGGCCGACGGCGGCAATAGACAATAGCTCCAATCCGGGTTCCGTTCTTATAGGTTTCGGCGCTGCTTACTCAGCATTGCATCAGTGTAGCTGCCCCAGATAGTTCTTAGGGCAAATGTTTTGCGTGTTTTGCAAGCTATTGGCTAACCTCCTAGGCTAGGTGGTCGCCGCTTGCTGTGTGGAGATATGTTCTGGAATTATAGTGTTTCCGGTTGGGGTGGTTTTTAGGGCAGAAGAGGGTGTTTAGTAATGTGGTCGATGTGGTAGTCTTGCAGAGTACTTGAAGGTGTATTTGTAGATGTAGATGTCCATTTTGTAGGTGTGTCTGAGGTCCTAGGGTCGTGTCGAACCTAGGGGCTCAACAACACTTCGTCAATGCTTAGCTCGAGGCCTCGCGAGCTGGGATGAGAGTTAGGTGTGGTTTCTCTCTCTAGCCTCTTCTTCTTCGTCCTTCTGGTCCTCCTCTTCTTCCGTGATGCTGTGTTGTTAATATTAAACAATACACAAGTAACATATGTTTGTACTTAATTTGCTTTCCATACAGGAAGGAAAAAAACCATGGTTCGGCGGGTGGTTGTGCCGTCCGTGTGCTGGCTGGAAAAAAGTGCTTCCTGTAGGTGTATTATAAAAACATGGGTGTTTGACATAAAGAGACAAATCTATGGTTAAGTTTCGGTATCCACGTAGACAGGAAAAAAACATAGATTGGATGAGAAAAAAAGTGCTCTCTACGTGCATCCGGTGTGTACAGGTTATAAGTGTATAATGATGGAAGGTGAAAGAGAAAAAAAACAGGTGGCCTGGGTGTAAAGTTAGGGGATATGCATAAAAAGGTTTTATTGTGTTGGGATAAAATAGGCCACCTTTACAATCTGTTATGAATAGAAGGAAAGGAAAAATGAGTGTGTACAATGTTTATAGCGTAACAGTGTTAGATGATGTGTATATCCACCGTCCTCTTTACAATTTACAATTTTGTTTTCAATGTTTACATCTATAGTGCCTTAACTATACTTAATAATATTCCTAGATCCTGATGCTCATGAGCGTGGTACAGTTTTTCATTATTCTGGCAATTTTTACCTCTCGCCTCTAATCGGCCGCTCCTCCTACCGTGGTTTAGTGGCTGGTCCACTAATGTATTTGTACCTAGTGACTTTCCCTTCGTGGGCGGGAAAAAATTCACCCTGATGGCAAGGCTCGGCACTTACAAAATTATACCGTCCCTGGCCATCGCATGTCGCTCATCATTCAAGCGTCGTCGTATTTGCGTCAGCGGCGTACAGTGTCCCACGAACCCTGTTCGCTGTTGGCGCCGTCGTCGTCACCTTATTGGTGCGACTGAAAGCGAAGATCAGTGAATTTGTGTGTGAGAGAAGAATATAGTAGTGTAGTGCATTTTGGTGTTGAGAAATATATTTACAAAGTCTATGTATATGCCATTGGCCATCTGTAAAAAAAATGGAGATCGGAGTGCGTCTCGTCCGCTGCTCTGTAATGAAACGCATGTTGATTAGCTGCAAGTTTCAGACAACAATGAAATGCACATATATTATTCAATCGTCCTTTGCTTATGGCCATACCAATTCTCTTTGGCGCGTCATGTCTATGCTAGATTATGCCGGCTAGGAATTTATCCTACTGACAGCTATTGTGTTTTTCTTGTATATTTGTCGTGTCTCCTAATTGTATAAGTGTGTATATGCTTGCGTGTCATTGGTGGTGCACCGTATTTTTACCTGTTACCATGATTGTTGGGTTCCCTCGTTGTTGTTCTTTCTCTGAAAGAAATACGTGATAATTAAAATGCCCTTGGCCAAATATTATTGTGCGCACATACCGCGCAGCGCTGTTTTAAGGGTCGGGTGCTGTGCCACCGCCCTTGAGACCTCTTCGTTCGTCTTGTTTCATCGCGGCATGCAACTTCGCGGAATATGATTTATAGAGCCTTTCCACAACGACCGAGTGTCGGACATTTAACTCTCCAGGGATCGGTATCCCTATTTAAAGTAGGCTATAATATTACCGAAGTTTTGTCTTCTTCTGACGTTCTCCCCTGTTGTTCGGGCTTACACGCCACCTAGAGGGTGTGTGACGCCGAATGCTATGGGGCGTTCGCATTGCGATTGCTTCGTGTAATTTAGTGTGTTCCGTCTATTTTATATCGTAATCTATATCTAGAAAAAAAATGTGCCGAAATTTGTCCTTATTCTATCGCAGGGTTTTTGTAAGTCACCGTTTATAAAGTGTGGCTTACTAAGTTTGCTTATATCTAAACT
Organism: Meconema thalassinum; assembly: GCA_946902985.2. NCBI lineage: Eukaryota > Metazoa > Arthropoda > Insecta > Orthoptera > Tettigoniidae > Meconema > Meconema thalassinum. The sequence goes on from OX336392.1 coordinate 475,068,799, forward strand.
ACCCCTGAAATAGGTAGCTAAATTTCTTACGTACTAAATTTTGACCAGGGCGATCGCCTGGGGCAGTTTTCCCCCCAGGGCACCACACGTGCGTATTCTGGTAACACCGGTTGTTTCCAAAACCGCCAGGCCTAAGCCCTTTTGCATTCCGCCCCCTTAATACTACTTATAACTAGGGCCCTTTACAACTAATATGTTTGTGTGTGTGTAGGCCTGTGTATATGCGTTGCTAAATTAGCAAGCATTTCACGCGGATATCCATAGTTTTATATTCGCCTCCATGTGGCTTAGAGCCGCCTTATAAATCATCTTCATCATTAATGGGTTGCCCAAACCCCTGTGGGGGGTCGCTCCCTTCCAAGTTTAACTCTGGGGGCTCGCTTCACTTCCCATTTAAGCTCTGGGGGTTCGCTACCCTCCATTTATTTGGGCTATGGAACCGAATGATCGCATTCATTCCTTATTCATTATTTATTCCAGCGTCTTCACCTCATACCCGAAATGAGGACTAGGCGTGGCCGAGGTTTGGTCCCGCTGAACCCTGGCTCACTTCTTCACTCCCTACGCGTGGGAGACTACCCTCTACGCCTCCGAGGGTTGACCTAGCATACATCTAACTATGAGTCTAGTCCTAAATGTGGTCGTCTCTAGGTTCGTCTCTTGAGTCCACCGACCCCGACGGTATTAGGGTATCCGAGGCCTAAGGAGTCACTTCCTTTCCCGCCTTAATTGGCCCTTGTCTCATCTTTTCTGATACCCTCCTTCTGCGAGGGGTCAGCCTTCTTTTTCTTTTCATGTTATCTCCTGCCTTCTGCTTAAGGCCCTCAAGGAGGCCGGGTGTATGTAGCCCCACCACTTTGGTGCATCCTAGATAATGCTACACCCTCAGGGGCTCACGGCTGGTGAGTTCGGGAGTTGGCGACCCCGAGGGATTCCTGAGCTGGGTCCGTTTTCCCTTTTTGTCCCTTACCTTTGGGGCGGACCCTCTCCTCTTTCACTTTCCTATCTGCCTTTCATGGCTCTCCTTCCTTCCAAGTCCCTCAATCCGTCTTCTTCGAGGGCATTTCTTTTCCTCCTGTCCTTTATTTGCCTTATTCTCCTTTAGTTTTCCATTTCTTCTTCTAGTATGTAGGTTAGTAGTTAGTTTTAAGTTTGCATTTCTTTCTTTCTTTTTTTTTCATCTTCACGATCACCCAAACCATCAGGGGCCGATAACCTAGATGTTAGGCTCCTTAAAACAACAATTATCATCATCATCATCATCTTGAGTCCAATACTGAGTTGGCTAATTCTCCTACTATACGTCAAAAATCTCCCCTGCAGGTCTGGCTTCGACAACAGTAGTGCATAATGGGTATAACTGTTCTCCGACACGGGGACAAGCTAGATACACCAACCTGCTGTATGGAAGTGAGAGCTGTATGTTGTAGCCCTGTAATTCAATGTGGCGATATGGAGAGTATGTACTCCTGGTGTGTGTTTAACATGTTCGCGTACACAAGTGCAGTCTTAGTGTTTGCAAGAAATAAAATCATTGGGCCTTCATTGACCGATTTTTACAAATCTTGGCTTTCCTTCGCCCATGGTTGATATTTATCCTATATTGTGGACCTAGGAGGGTATAATTTAATGTACCCTGGGCATAACTCGCCTAGGAAAACGTAGGATATTTATGGACCATAGACGTAGTGGCTGCCTGAATATATATATAGGCTCATGGCTGATATTTATCCTATATTGTGGACCTAGGAGGGTATAATTTAATATTCCCTGGGCATAACTCGCCTAGGAAAACGTAGGATATTTATGGACCATGGCGTTAATTGTACACGCATGGACATAATTATGGGGATATGTACCTCGGTGTGCATCGATGCCTGATATAAAAACGTGAAAGTTCAATTTGGCCAACTAATGATTATGGCTAAAAGTGTGTATCTAAAGGGTGTACCTATATTTAATGGGATCTCAAGAAGGACCGTAGGGTCCCGTGGTAGCCTTGTGGCTCTTATTAAGGTATAGCGTTAATTTATTGTTTAATGTTATGTCGTCAAATGGCAGACTATGACGAACAGTTCATAACTCAGCGTAGGGATGAAATAATGGTTTGCCTACGTCGACCGTTAGAGGAATATGCCACAATCCCACGGCTTAACCGCGAGTCCGGTCTGTCGTCGGCTACAATAATGTATGATATAATTAAATATTGAATGCAGTCCCTAATTCGTCGGCTAATAATGAGGACGCCTCGTTGGAGAACTGTTTATCATGTATGTCCCTATGACGGTACTGTGTGGTCAATGCTTCCGTTTAATAAAAATAAAAGTTAAAGATCCCATGGGAGGAAAAAATATATATAAAAGGGACTGTGTCGATTGTGACAGCGCCCGACGTGGCCTGCCTATGTTGGACGCCCTGCTCGTTGCATGCCGAGATGCTGTAAGTGCAATCCTACTTCCGGCTGCGTCTGTGGAACGCGCATCACTGCTTATCATCAGTGTGCAGTCCCGAGCGTTGGGATCTAGTGAAATGTGTGAGATAATGGAACATGGATTTACAGTGTATGCTAATATGTGACCTAGGTAAGTAGTTCCTTACCCCAATTGTCCCATAAGTGTGTGGTCCTGATGACCTGTGGAGTCTGATGTTCGGAGGTTATTGTAACCTGTGTAATTGTGTTAATTCGTGGCTGTCTGTGGCGGTGGTAATTAACCTGTGCTATTGTAAGAATGCGTCTTTGCCGATGCTGAAGGCCGCTATCCTGTGTTAGTGTAGTAATAAGCCTGTGCTTATGCGGAAGACCGCTAACCTGTGTTATTGTGGTGTCCATGAATTGAAGTGTAAACAGCGTTCGGTATCGGCTGTGAACACGATATATGCCATGAATCCTAATAGAGTACGATCTGACGCGGTGACACTGAAAGAGAAGGTTGTGGTAACCTCTTCACATCTCAGCTGGAGGTCGCTTTCGGAAGCCGTGCACCTCGGGTGTGTGTGTGTGAGGTATGGCTACAGGTATTATCTCTCGCGGTGATTCTAGAATGGATGTGTTTTCAAAATAACTGGCTGTGGCCATGTATTGCGGTATTAGTAACTGTTATCCTATGGCATTTTCATCTTTAGTCGGGCACTAGCTAATGTATATACCGTTATTCCGCATGCATATCGTTATGAGTGTAGAGGGTGGACAGAATCCTTCTGTATAGACATGGATGCCCCATTGACCCTGCTGTAAGGGAAGTGATCTGCCGTCGGTCAACTAAAGGACTGTGCTTGGGTGCGGAATGTATTGTAAAATACGAGTGGATATGTCCTCCGTCAAACTACTGTGTGATCCAAACCTTTCTGCGGGTTGCCGCTTGTACTCCCGGATAATGTACTTGAGTACGCATGGCCGAGGATGTGTGTTCCTAGGCACGTGCCATGCAGCGCACAACAGTGCTATGGAAGCGTGTTAATTGCGATGTCAGTGGTGGGGTTCGGGTGACAACGTCCGGTGAGTGTAAATGACCTAGGCTGGCAGTGAAACATGTTTCACTGTACAGATACTCCTTATCCTAGCGTTGGTGATCAGACCCAAATATGATACAATTGTGACATAAAGACACAAAATAAAATAATAAAGTATATATATATATATATATATTAATACATTCTTAACAGGTAAACATGTAACTTATAATAAGGACTTGTGTCTATGCACGGTGTGGGACTGGTGTGGACACGTAGTCGTGAATATGGCTACAAGATGCCATCGCGCGCCTGGCGCTCTCGCCCAAGCTATCCTAGGGTATTATGTTCCTGGGTACTTATGGGGGACTTATGGGGATGATGGGACACGTGGAGCTGCTATATGTGTATCGTGCCTCGACATATCCTACCCTCTATACTGTGCCCATTCAACAATGAAATATGCAGATCACAGTTTGCCAGCAACGCTCAATCAAGAGTATCGGGGTTCATGGTATGTTCTCCCACTCTGTGACTTACACACTTTGGATTAAATAGAGGATACACTTCCAAAAATAAACAAAAATCAACTCCTACTATAAAAATATTTAATTCTTCAAACATATGGCGCTACAAAAATTAAACAAATAAAATACTGACACTTTAATTCATACTTGTTTAAAGTTGAACAAGAAACTCATATTAAACAAATATTAAATCATAATAAATGGTTTTCCATAAACCAACAACTTCCATTAAGTTTCACTTCCATATAGTGTCCTTTTTAAAATTCTATAAAATCAAGAGCTCCAAATGGCTCGATACTTTTTACACATACTGTGTTATCCATTTACGACACATCACTTCCTATTACGTGAGTATATCTTCTAATCAATAATATATAATTTAACAAAGTACTGTTACTCATTTACTTAAAATTTTGGGCTTCCACAATGCTCTTAGGTTACCATCTCTCTCTCATGTCAACAATTCACTACCGTGATTGGGAAACATTTGCGCACTCCCGAGCTACAGAAGACTACTTGAACAAGTCAAAAATTAAGATCACTCCCGGAATCTAATTGTCTTCACTAAAACTCGTGAATCACTACAACATATAATCATAACATTAGGGATTTATTATTATTTGCCTTAAAAGGCCATTATATCATAAGAAAGCAACGACTGAACTTTGCAAGCGGTAACATTCATCTAAAAGAACCTCGGTTCGAAGACCGGGTCGTTAAAACAAACTCTAAACACTCTTGTGCCCTATAACTTCAAACAGACGGCTCTTAGACCTACCACAACACGTTAATGGTAAGGGTCTGGCCTTGGTTACTTAGCGTGATTTATTGCCGGGAGCAGGAACTTCACGTTCTCGCTCACAAGAGACGGGCTATCCTCAGCTTTTATACAGCTGTTCTTAAATGCAGTTCTTTGAACAGGCAAGGCTTTCAAACTAATTTTTATACCAACATATTTAAGGTCAACATACCTATTCTCTTAACCTCGGCATTTATTAATTATGAAGTGTCCTCATTGGCGGATAAGAATAATTCAGTACAACAACAAATATTTAGGGGCTTAAACATGGACGAATCTGGGTTCGATCCATCAAATGCCTCGGGAACCATATCCCATACTGGAGGACTTCAACATTAGCGACTTATAGCAAGCCTCTTGCCTTACACCCGCGCTCATAATACAATAATTTGCACCCTTTTATAATACAATACACACACGGCCTCGTGATCACATCACTATTTGGAGGACTTACCGTAGTTCAATTACCATGACCAACTGCCCATCATAATTAGTGTTACCGAGTTTTTCAACGCATTCCTTGCGTGACCAATTACTTCAATGCGCTACATGGTGCTTATACATTAATGTGCCAAGTTGCCTTCAACGAACTGATAAATTCTACATCAACATTTTATTATACATGCCAATTCTATCTTAATCCTCTCCCTTGACAATAATCGCTTTACATTAAGAACATGTTTTCATAACATGTAATAATTCATTTAAAGGAGCTCAGAGGCTTCTACTTTTCATATAATTCATCATAATCTTCATTCATTTATATCATTATTATTATTATTATTACACTTGCTTTCACTTATTTAAATCATTTATCAACTACAACCCCCAGGGGCTCACATCTTGTGGGCGTGGGTTGGCGACCACGGGGCCCCAGCTGAGTCCGGCATTGCTTCCACTTACTTGTGCCGGGCTCCTCTGTCTTCTTTCCTGTCGACCTCACTTGGTCAACTCTTGTTCTCTTCTGACCCCGACGGTATTAGGGTATCCGAGGCCTAGGGAGTCTCTTCCTTTCCCGCCTTAATTGGCCCTTGTCTCATCTTTTCTGATACCCTCCTTCTGCGAGGGGTCAGCCTTCTTTTTCTCTTCCTTTTACCTCCTGCCTTGTGCTCTAGGCCCTTAAGGAGGCAGGGTGTATGTAGCCCCACCACTTCTGGTGCACCCTAGATAATGCTACACCCTCAGGGGCTCACGGCTGGTGAGTTCGGGAGATGGTGACCCCGAGGGATTCCTGAGCTGGGTCCGTTTTCTCCTTTTGTCATTTCTATTTCGGGCGGACCCTCTCCTCTTTCACTTTCCTATCTGCCTTTCATGGCTCTCCTTCCTTCCAAGTCCCTCAATCCGCCTTCTCCGAGGGTTGAGGGCATTTCTTTTCCTTCTGTCCTTTTATTTGCCTTATTCTCCTTTAATTTTCCATTTCTTCTTCTAGTATGTAGGTTAGTAGTTAGTTTTAGTTTTAAGTTCGCTTTTCATTTTCCTCTTCACGATCACCCAAACCATCAGGGGCCGATAACCTAGATGTTAGGCCCCTTAAAACAACAATTATCATCATCATCATATCAACTACACTGATATTTTATTTCATACATTTCCCCCAAGGGATTTATTTATTTCACATAACTATTTTATACTTTCTGAAGTTTTAATTGTTCAGATCGCGCTATTATTCCTTTATTTGTTATTCAAACATCCCTATTCTTTCTTTCTCATGTGGATTGTACGCAAATCTTCCCCAACACATAACATAATGAAATGGTTACATGATTTTACGGTCATCTACCGAATTCTCCAGCGATGTTTCATTTTGCCCACTCATTGCATTTAAGCCATCTTCATTGATACCATTTCACACATTGACACTTCTTTAAACATACACATTATTGACCTTAAACACTGGTAACATATTGAATACCATTTTTGTATTCATTTATCATACACAAATAAATTCACTAAAATTATTACACTAAAACAAATTTCACTATATTTACTTTACACTGCTTTTAATCACTTAGGCTTTGATTTTTGCCTTACACACGTGATTTCTTTCTTCCCCGTTTCCAAGGGTGTCACTCTTATACGTCGGCTCCCTAACCTGGTAAGATGATGAAAGTCTCGATCAATCTACCCCTCCCTGGAACGGTTATTCTTCAGATCTGGTTTCTGACTATCGGCTTCTATTTTACTAGCTCGATGTCGTTTCTTCCTAGACACTATTTAGTTTGTCTAGCTAAAGTCTGTCCTGTTTACGGCCTCTTGAATACTTTATCGGTGCCTGGCTGCGTGGCAACGTTCTCGCTTGCTGAGCCCAAGGTTGCAGGTTCGAAACCTGGCGCAGTCAGCTGGCATTTGAGGGTGCGCAAATGCGAGGGAGCCGTGTCAGTACATTTACTGGCACGTTAAAGATCCCCTTCGGGGCACAATTCCGGCACCCCGGCGTCTCTAAAAGCCAGGGTAGTTAAAAGGGACGTAAAACCAATAACATTATTATTATTTACTTTATCGGTGACCTAATGATTCCCTAGCATGTACTGCTATTCCTTCAATTCGTAGCTTATTGCTTTTTACTGTTCGTTTGTCTCCTTTAGACAACGCCTTGGATTACATTCTCAATTCTTATTGTTCTACGCTCTAGTACCTATCTTTTCGGCACACTAGGCGTTACTTATTTCGTCCGACCCTGATCGGGTTCCTTAACTTTGATAGAAATGTTTGTTTCACTTCCGTTGGTACTTCGAAATGTTACGAGACTTTATGTCTTTTAACTGAACTGTTATTCGAAGACATATCGCCTGTTCTTTCTTCTTAGTTCGCAGCCTAATTTTGACTGTAATAATGAACTTTCACTATAAAGACTGACGCTTACTAAAATTAATCCTGTACTAGGATTTTACTATGTCTTCACACGGCGATACTGATGACGATTCTTCTCTCCTGTACTAGGAGTTCACTTATAACTAGTCTTGTATTCGATGCTTCATCGTGCAGCGTCTCGGCGCTCTCGGAATAACTGCTTGTACTTCTGCGAAACAGCACCGTGCCCTCAGGCACCCATGGTAGACTGAATTGTTGTCGAAACAGTACCACGCTATCCGGCGTCTTTGGTTAACTGAATGAACTTCCTGGCTCTGCCAGGGTTTTTATACAAATTGGCGACAAAAAGATAAAATCCTCGTCTTCTTCAGCACTAACTTTTGAAGCAATAGTCGCGTAATTTTGAAACTATATCTCTGGAAAGCTCGTTTTCTAAACGTAAACTGACTTCTTTGCACATGAAAATCGATCGTACAATTCCAAGATATTAAATAAAATTTGCTCTTCAGATACGTGGGTGTTGCGGTTTATTTTCTCTCCCTACCAAATAAGGTCTCGGGGAATTTTAACTACGTCATGCTGTGTCTGCACTTCTTTCCTGTGCTAATATTATAAACTTTTTCCCCACACAAAAATCTCTATTCCAAAATGATTCACAATGATGTATTTCTTTTGTTAATTATATTCTCGCAAATGGCTTAAATCTAATTATTCCTCTTCTTGCACAACTGCGAGGTTGCCATTTTATTGCTGCGTAAGATCAATTTCCGAAACCTCTTCTCGCTTACACACAGTGGAAAGTTTTTATCGTTCTGTTAATAGTCATGATCGGCTCCATATCAGTGCGTCATGCATGCTATCATTTCCTCGTGACTCGTGTTCTCTTATTATTGCGCCACGTGGTAACAGTCCTCCACATAGAATCTTTCTAAGTCATTTTCAAGACTGTATTTTTCCTCTCTTCTTTTACCAATAAAATATGGATTCGACCCCTTGAACCAATGGTACATGGGTTCAATACTAAATGTGTTTTACGGGTTTAAAGGGGAAAAATGGTCCTCGATTCGAGTAATGTGATCTCCACTGGTACTTCGTAAGTCGCTTTCTACCGTAAGGCGTACCTCTTTTGCCCTCGGGTAGCTAATGCAATTTTTAGCTCCGGGAATCCACTTAGGGTGTTCATCCTGTTTTTGGGGCGTCTGTAAGGGGGGTAATTTTTGGTTTAAGGCGCTGTGGCTCTTCTGTAAGTATAAATGTGATTGGCCGGTGTATTAGTGTGGCTGTTCGGCGGGCCTTAGGACCGTTGTTCGCCTGCAGATGCGGTAACGTCCTAGGGGGCAATGTAACTGTGGAGATGGGGGTGCATGCACGTGGTGGGTAAAGTGGGTGCACGTGTGCAGCGTTCTCAAGCGTGGACTTATTGTGTGGCATGGCCTCGGTGACCTCCACTTCGAATAGGAGTGGGCCGTAGGGAGATGGTCCTGTGGGCCATGTGAGTATGAATTGAATTGTTTGGCCATGGTGGCGCAAGTGTATGGAGCTGTAGGTTGCTGGCTATCGCGTCCACTGTACGTGGCAAAAATTGAAAGACCACGCCGGCCCTTTTTCCTCGGCAATGAGCTGTGCAATGTGGTGATTCAACACCGCGTACTGCGCCCTAATGCGTAGGAGGGTCGCGTTGGGAGGGAGGTGGCTATAGACCATATCTATTCGGTGATGGATTCGCTGCGTTTTTATGCGTTTGGCCTGTAATGCCCTATGTATGGTGTGCAAATTTCGGTGCGACCGGGCGAGGAGTGCTTTACGCGTAGCGGTGGGGGTGCGGATGTACTTACCCTCGCTTGTAAGGCCTGTATGTGCAATTGCACCTTTAGCATTCGGCGCTGGCGGTTGCGGATTAGGAAAACAATAAGTCGGAGGTCCTATCCGTGTGTCTCTAGTGCATCCTTCCTTGTGTGTTGGGTACTTCGGCATGAGGGGCCATGGTGTACAAATATCTACTATCGGGGTGTAAACTCTCTAGGGTATCGTTAAATGTTCTTATAAAGTTATCCTCTCTACTTTGGGAAATATAGGGATTCCTATGGGTTATCTAAGCTGGTGGGGTGGTATTCTTCCTAATGTGTGTAATCTCCCCTCTGCTGTACGGGGGTGGTGAATTAAATATCACCGTCACTATCCTGGGAATCGAATTGGGTGGGCAATTAAATAATGTGGCCCCTATCTACTGTATGGGTTGGCGTAGCTATGTTTGGGGGGCTGTAAATTGTTCGCTATTATGTAAGGGTGGCGTTAGAAAATGTAAGATCTGCTGGGGCGGGCTTGGGTGGGTACTCAATTATTACCTGACCCGTACGCTAAAAAAATCCCAATTTTGGGTGGCGTATGCTTGGCTTTGTAAAAAGGTACTTTGCCGGATCTTTTCTGCAGAGTCATGGTGTATGTGACCCCTGGGCTTTGTTTTAAAAACAACGTCATGGTACTCGGCGCCTCTACCAATTGTAGGGTACCCGAGAGGGTGTCCTCTACAATGTATTGTCTTAGGGGATGAAATAAGAGTAGCTGGGGGGCTGTTCGTAGCTTGGCTGTGAGAGGTGTAAACATGGACAGGTTCGAGAGCGTATAAGCCCTCGAAAGGAGAACTCCCGAATGTACTGCTTAATCGGATAGTTCGGAGATGCGGTTAAGGGATGAAGGGCGGTTTGATGCTATGAGCTTTGATCAGCAGAGCCGCTGTTCGGAATACTGCCGCGTGAGCAGCGACTGGCTCGAGCTGCTGAGCGATGCACGCAGTGTGACGTCAGCGAGTAACTTGCTACGTGCGCTGTGAAACAATTAGTTAAATGTCTACCTGGCTTCCACCGGAACAAGGGATGAAGAATAGGATCTTAATAACTAATTAAATAAACTAGAGAGACCAGTTGCTTCTAATATTACTGAGTTTAATGTGGGGTACTTCAGACTTGAAGTACTCCTTGCAGTGGCAAAACAGTTATTAAAACAGATACTTCTATAAACCAAGCACAAAGGGGTGGTAGTGTAAATGTCTGTACTGCGGATGGTGTATCGTTATGACACTTACCCTTCGGCGTTGATGTGGCTCGTGGCAGCGGTTCGGCACAAAGAAGCACTGAGGCAAAGTGCCTGACTGTCTGAGTGATCGATTGATCCTGAGGTACCACGCCTCCCCACTTTTATACGTTTCGAAGTGCCGCGTCTGTGGAATTGCACGTTCCACAGGATGTGCGTTGCTGGCTGAGGTTACCGGAGGTCGTTCCTATGCCCTGGGCCTGGCTTTATGTTAGAAGTTTAAGTGATGTATGCCGCAGGCGTCTGTGTATAGATAAATGTATATTTCGTAGATATAGGGGGATGGGGATGCATCCCCCGGATGCAACACTATGTCGAAGTATTCTGGACTTCATTGTAGATACTGCGTTTCTGTTTTCCTACATTAATGCAATTAGCAGTACATCACTATTTGGTTAAAGAGTGAACCAATGATATCTCTCCTTTGCCTGACTGTAACTTGCATTTTTGATACTGGTATTTGTAGTGTAATACCACCGTCGAATACTGCTTTGAAGTATAGAGTATAGTCTGCAGTAAGATTATCGTCGTGTAGAAATGCCAGTTTTAAACTGTGGCTGCAAGATATACTTCCGTCCTCCTGTAGTAAACTGAGCCGTATGAATGAACTGCTTGCACGCTGTGTGTGTAGTGGACAGCTGCTAGTCTGCCTAGCAGTGCTAGCCTGCGCGGTGAGAGCTCTGCTTTCACGCAGATTTCACAGCCTTCTGAAGCCTCGCATTTCACTTGTTATACGTTGCACTGTTATACGAAATTTGTTCCCAGACTAGGTCTTGCCTCGAGCTAGTCAATGTATAGAGTGATTACGAGCGATCCCCTCCTAGTCTCAGGATCTCTCTTCAAGTCTACCCCACTCTTTCTCCTTCTGTGATGCGACTGCTAACCTCCCCAGGCTGTTGTCACATATTGTTACCTCTCCTCTCTTGTGACGACACACTACCTTCTCCGGATGTGCGATCCACGCTTCTAGCGATGTCGGCCTGTCCATTCCAATAATTCACCTATTTATTGTTTAAATAATTTCTAAATTTCCATCCTTTCTTCCGGCCTTTTATAAATGTTACTAGCACTTGCTTGACATAATAAAATACTCATCCTGAGTATAAAATCTTTAGATCTTCGATTTTACTTATTCTGAATAATTTCATTCCGTCATTTCTCAAATTTGCGGGTTTTTGTTCTCATCTCGTCTGAGTCATGGTCTTGGCCATGAATAAATTCGGACGCAGTACATTTACCGGTCATTTACCCCTAAAATTAATATTAGGCTTTGCAGAGGACCATAAGCGCATCGTTGTGAACGCAAGACAGGATCTGATTCTTGTCCGAGATAGGAACGATTATAATGCGTTAAAGGGTGCCGATGGAGCTGCAATAGATTCAAAAATTTTATTGCAACGAATTCTATGGAAAGTACCGCACGTTACTCTATCCGACCAGAAAAAAATTGAGTCTGCTCAAGATTGTGGGGAAGGATACAGCTTTCACTATACAATTTAGAAGCTGGGAGCTGCATGAATACCCGGTATTACCACTCACTGATACACATACTTGGTCTATAAAAACCTCACGGTACACAGAGCGACCTCTCTACGTCATGGTTGGATTTCAAACAGATCGAAAATATCAACAGAATAAAGATGCATCACAATTTCATCACATCCAATAGGGATGTATAGAACTAGCACCGACAGAGCGCACTGCTGTTGTACTGGGTAAGCGCATGGCGCTCTTCATTTGTCTCCTGTGTTCTCATGCAGCTAATATGTACGAATTTAAGTTGTTTAAATTGTTATTTTCGTGACTATGCCGAGCTATTGCAGTGTTCCTCTTTGCAAAAATCAGGGAAGCCCGTTTTCGTTTCACCGATTTCCACAAAATAAAGAAATGAGGAAGAAATGGTCACATGTTATCAGAAGGAAAAATTTCGGTGAGAAAAATCTGACCGAATATATTAAAGTGTGTTTCCATCATTTACAACCCCATGACTTCACGAAAACTGTGTTGGATTAGTGTGACTTACAAAGGGAAATAATTCCTTTTTTGTACCTATAAACTGATTAGACATTTCGATAACAACCACTGAATTTATGAGTTTGTATCTGAAGGTGAGAGAGCAAGATAAAAACCGGGCGCTGTTCCATCGCTTTTTCCGTGGACCACGAACACAACAAAAATAATTATTTAGGAAGAGGCCATACACAAGAAAATTGCCCGATTATCACGATAAGCCTACTAAATCGGAATCTGCAGAAATCATCTCCATTGAAGTCGGGAAGAAATCGTCAATATACACGAAGATATGAAAGTAACATTTCTGACTCCCATTTTCAAAGACATCAATAGGCTACTCGGTCAAATACTTCAAGAATAAATGTCGCAACATTAACAGTCACAAACGTATTATGGTTGGTTTCTTGAAATCAGAATTAATCGTCAACTTCCATCTGGCCGACGGAGAATGTGGTAGCGACTGACTTCTACAGTACATTCTTGAGACAGTCAGATGAATGGAAACAGTTCGTGGCTCTAAAGCAGGGATTCTCAAACTTTTAAAAAATTGTACCCCCAAGTCCTTTTCCAGAGGTAAGGGAACGATTCTTATTGAGAAATTGGCAAAATTACATAAGAACCAAACGTTGCGATGCATTTTCGAGGTACACATTACCGGTATCAACTTTCTTTGATTATGTTTACCTTAAAACACGACAGTTTCATGTAAGCTATCAACCTAAAAAAAAAAAAAAAAAAAAAAAAAAAAAACATGAATCGAAGTCTGTAAGCAGGGGGAGCAAGTGAATATTTAAATCTCTGTTTATGATTTAAGTCTTATGGAGATATATTTATCAATATAGGCCTACAATACTCTAGTAATTGTAATCTTTAGGAAAAAGCATGCTGAATCATATTGATTATTTGAATAATAAAGCGTGTTAGAATTTTGTTATTACCGCTGTAGGCCATTAATTCTTCCTTCCTCCCGCTAGTTTTAGTGTCTCTAGTGCGTAGCTCATTTTGCAGCTGTTTAACTCTTAAACGCTGAAAATCGTCCATAATATATTAGGAGATATACCTATAGAATTAATTAATAAAGTCTTGAAGTAAAATTAAAGAAGATATAATTTACTTTAGCTTAGAAATCTCGGTCACAATTTATACATTCTTCGCAGCTGACTGGGAGAAACATAAGACGATCGCCTTGCGCTTACCCAGTACTACACGAGCGCTATCTGGCGCGAACTTTCTCCCGCTACATCCCTATTGCGAAATATACGACTCTTCCTGAACGTCCCCCAGGGGCTCACTTCTAGTGGGCGTGGGTTGGCGACCACGGGGCCCCAGCTGAGTCCGGCATTGCTTCCACTTACTTGTGCCGGGCTCCTCTCCGTCTTCTTTCCTGTCGACCTCACTTGGTCAACTCTTGTTCTCTTCCGACCCCGACGGCATTAGGTTATCCGAGGCCTAGGGAGTCTTTTACTTTCCCGCCTTAATTGGCCCTTGTCTCATCTTTCCTGACACCCTCCTTCAGTGAGGGGTCAGCCTTCTTTTTCTTTACCTTTTACCTCCTGCCTTGTGCTCAAGGCCCTTAAGGAGGCAGGGTGTATCTGGCCCCACCACTTCTGGTGCACCCTAGATAATGCTACACCCTCAGGGGCTCACGGCTGGTGAGTTCGGGAGTTGGTGACCCCGAGGGATTCCTGAGCTGGGTCCGTTTTCCCCTTTTGTCATTTCTATTTGGGGCGGACCCTCTCCTCTCTCCCCTCCCCTCTCCTCTCTCCCCTCACCTCTCGTCTCCAATACTCTCCTCTTTTCCTTATATTTCCTTTTCTCTTTCATATTCCCGCACAGTTTTTGTTACTTGGTTCCCCGTGTATCTAAATCCCCTTTTAGCGCTTTTTTTTAGGTATTTTTAATCTACGTTGCATTTTGTAAGTCTTTTCGATCTAGATTGCATTTTCTGAGTGTTTTTCAATCTCAATTGCATTTTGTAAGGATTGACAATCTAAATTGCTTTTTAGTAAGTCTTTCAATATCCGGGCCGGGGCTTTTGTGAGTTTTTTTTTTTGAATTTCAATTGCATTTTGTATTTTCAACCTACCCCGCTTTGTTCAAGTAGTTAAGTCTCAATTGCAATTTTGTGGGTATTTTGAATCTAAATTACATTTTGTAATTATTTTCAATCTAAATTGCATTTTGGGGCCCCAGCTGAGTCCGGCATTGCTTCCACTTACTTGTGCCGGGCTCCTCTCTTTCTTCTTTCCTGTCGACCTCCCTTGGTCAACTCTTGTTCTCTTCCGACCCCGACGGTATTAGGGTATCCGAGGCCTAGGGAGTCTCTTCCTTTCCCGCCTTAATTGGCCCTTGTCTCATCTTTCCTGACACCCTCCTTCTGTGAGGGGTCAGCCTTCTTTTTATTTTCCTTTTACCTCCTGCCTTGTGTTCAAGGCCCTTAAGGAGGCAGGGTGTATGTAGCCCCACCACTTTTGGTGCACCCTAGATAATGCTACACCCTCAGGGGCTCACGGCTGGTGAGTTCGGGAGTTGGCAACCCCGAGGGATTCCTGAGCTGGATCCGTTTTCCCCTTTTGTCCCTTACCTTCGGGGCGGACCCTCTCCTCTTTCACTTTCCTATCTGCCTTTCATGGCTCTCCTTCCTTCCAAGTCCCTCAATCCGCATTCTTCGAGGGTTGAGGGCATTTCTTTTCCTCCTGTCCTTTATTTGCCTTATTCTTATTTAGTTTTACATTTCTTCTTCTAGTATATAAGTTGGTAGTTAGTTTTAGTTTTAAGTTAACATTTCATTTCATTTTCATCTTCACGATCACCCAAACCATCAGGGGCCGATAGCCTAGATGTTAGGCTCCTTAAAACAACAATTATCATCATCATCATAAATTGCATTTTGTAAGTATTATCCATCCTAATGAGAAGTTTGAATCTACCATAGGCTACATTTTGTAAGCAATTTCAATTGCATTTTGTATTTTCAACATACCCCGCTTTGTTCAAGTAGTTAAGTCTCAATTGCAATGTTGTGGGTACTTTGAATCTCCATTACATTTTGTGCGTATTTTCAATCTCATTTGCATTTTGTAAGTATTTTGATTTCACTTGCATTTTGTAGGTATTTCGACTGTACGTTGCATTTTGTACGTATTTTGGACTTAACCTACATTTTGTGCGTATTTTTCAATCTATTCCTTTTGTGAGTATTTTCGTTCGAAATTCCCTTATGTACGTATTACCGCTCTCTATTTGGTGAGTAGTTTCAATCTGAGTTCCTTTTTGTAAGTATTTTCTCTGCTACATAAGGCATAGTTGTTGGGGCTCACTGTCTATTTTATCTAAACCATTTTCGTTTCATCCATAGCAGTGAGCTGTTTTTTAACTTCATATTTTCATTTCACGCCATTTCATTTCATCAGGGGCCGATAACCTCGATGTTAGGCCCCTTAAAACAACAATTATCATCATCATCATCATTGTCGTTTTCGCTATCACCCAGATCATTAGGGGCCGATAACTAGATGTTAGGCCCCTTAAAACAACAATAATCATCATCATCATCTTCCTGAACGGAGTTACCTTCCCCTATGAAGGAATGGATTTATAAGTCCAAGGCACCTCTAGTGGTGATGGGATTGTTCGTATTTGTAGGAGGCTATGAAGGAAACGACTATCGATATCCGGTTAGAATTTGAAACGTCTGTAGTTATTCCAGAAAAAACAACAGCCTATTGCCTGATTGTTCACGAGACGCAGGTGTATTATCAGCCGCTGTCCAACATGGTGACCAGAGTATAAATAGAAGGTCTGCCTGCAGAGCCCTGTTCAGTCATGGAAAGCTACGATGAAGTCACTACCCCCTCTCCAAGGGGGACAACAGACCTTAAATGTGAACGTCGGTCGCCCCGTACAGATGAGGATTCGAAATTTGTCATCTATCGCTCCCTGGTGAGTGAAGCTATTACCGCCTATTCCAAGGCTCACTCTGTACAAGGAATATCACCGCATCTGGTTTCCTATCTACCCGATGGATTCATGTCTACGTTCGGCCAATACGACAGGGCAAACAAGCAGTGCTACAATCATAAGAAAAATGAGGATGATGTCACCAAAGTCTCATGTCGCCATGTTGGAGAGTGGGCAGATCCTGTAAACTGTAAATGTGATCGTTGCTCAACGAGTCGAGACGCCGATGCGGTATTTGAGATTTATCGCACCATGGTGAGTGTAGCTATTCAAGCCTACCATAAAGCTGAATTTCTGTCCACGTACGGTGCTCACGACATTGATCTCAACTGGGATAATCTACCATTACATCTCCGTATGTCAGCGGATGTTGCAGCCTGTCGCGCCTGTCGTAGACATTTCATGCATCGAGGAGAATCCCGCACCGACTGGGATGGACCAAATCCTATGATAAATGATTGTAAACAATGTTCTAATCTTTTTATGAATAAAGTAGTATAATCCATTTCTGTTTTTTTATTTTATTTTTTTATCCTTATAGCAAATCCGGTTCCTTTTCCCAACCCCTTAACTAGTAGGACTATAGATAAATATAGGTTAGTTGTCAGATAGCAGTGGTGAAGAAAGGAGTGTGTATCCGCGAGCAGTAACCATGTCTAGAACGTTGATTGTCGATATGCAAGGCTTCAAAGTCAATGAAAATAAGTTTGTTTTCAAGGGCGTTGCAATTATAGATTGCACAACCATGTGGACGCCCACGGTAAGTGCTTTCGCTTTTGAACCACCGTTTCCCTTGCACATGCAGTCGGACGAGGATAGAGGACAAACCGAGTGGCTGCAACGTCATTTATGATTGAACTGGAATCAAGGAAACATTCCTTATCACTATCTACCGTTTGTTTTAAAAGCCTATTTGTTTGGTGCCAACACTATTTTTGTAAAAGGAGGTGAAAAAAGGAATGGTTACGTCAGTATGTTCCTTCAACTTGTCAACTCATCGGTCTACACGAAATGGGATGTCCTGCACTACACACCTTATGTGAGCCTGGTGTACGTGTAGAAAACAAGACACTCCTACACGTATCGCAACTCTTTGATTGGCTAAGTCGCAATGCATGTCGGTACCTGGAAAATGAGTGTAAAACCTTGTGCATGAATGCAGACCAGAACAGTGAGACAGAGACTTATGTCTAGTACAGACGTGTCTGTGTATAATGGCTACCATCGAAGGCTTAAAATCTAACCCTATTGAGCGAGCTATTGTTAAGTTTTTCGCTTGTAAGAAAAAACTGACCAATTTTACCCAAGAAGAATTAAATGCTTTACCCAAAGCGTTTATGTTTTATGTTGCGTCAAATGCTGTAAAGGAGATTTGGGATAGTGTACCGAGTGATTGGACACGGGATCCTGTGTTGTGTGAACTTCAACCGTGCACCGAATATGAACATCATCAACAAGTGTACATTTTCAAAATGCCATCGGTTCAAAATTGTAGAACGTGTCAGTTAATTAAACTGTATCATGGACATAAAACCTCATGCAACGACTACGCTTCTTCATTCCACGGGTGCAATGGTAAGAAAGAAGCAACCTCCGCAGCAGCGGAAAAAGAATCAACATGTGCGTCACCGACTGAAAAAAATATGCCGGATCTCTACTGGTCATGGTCTCATTGACAAAGTCATAGATCTTTTACCCTTTGAGCTGCACTTACCTGGTTATCAATACTGTGGCCCTGGTACAAAGTTAGACGTTCGACTGGCACGTGGTGATCCTGGAATTAATGCTTTAGACTCAGCCTGCAAGCAGCATGATCTAGCGTACATAACATCAAAGCGTGAGAACAACATCTCTGAACTAAGACGTGCCGCCGACAAGATACTTTTGAGAAAGGCTATGGAACGTGTGACGTCACCTTCCGCATCTGTTGCAGAAAAAATGGCAGCCTTGTGGTAGCAGGTGATATGAAGGGGAAGCTCGTGTTGAGTGGTGGACGTTTACAGAACATGTGAAAGGACCTAGATCAAAGCAGAAGTAAACTCTACAATATTCTTACCTTATGTTAAACAAGTGGTTACATGTTGGTGTGTAAACGATGACAATAAAGAAATGAACTATAACGTCTGGTGGTTTTTCTAACTCATACTTGAGGTAGCATGCATGTATCCAATAGTTAAATAAAAAACTCAAAGAGTCTAACTTTTTTTTATTAAAAAACCTCATAGTAATCATAAAGCTATATAAGTTTTTACGTTGTTGCGATGTGAATGGTGTTGTGATGTGGATGGTGTTGCGATGGGGATGGTATCTTGATGAGTTGGACTCCTCACTGGAGTAAAACTAGTGGCAAGCGTAGGCGTTGTTACTGCCTCTTCTTCTATATAATCTCCCACGGGGTTGTTGTTTGCACTGGAACGAAATTTCATTTTAGAGAAGAAGCTATTGCAATTTGAGTTTGGAAGGTCTGTGGTAAATCTGACACACAATAAATATAACGTACCTTTTAGTAGGGATGATATACTTCTGCGAGATGTTAGTTGGTTTGTAGGATGTAAAATAACTTGACCAACTGAGTAAATGTATGAAGACTATAAGAAATCATTGGTGTTTGGATATATTATATCCGTTTTAATTCCATCTGGGAATACACATATCGTAACAAATTTGGGTTTTGTACATTTATGGCACCAATATAAGTCTTCCTCATTCAAATCGTCTAAGAGATACTTCCAATTTTTATGTTTTACAAAATAACTTTGATTGTGGATATTATTACGGAGGGGATGCGTGTCGTCTGTGTTGTTACTATCTGGATCTTCATCATCTTCCATAGCAAGGTCTAATCCATAGCATAAAACAAAATATTTTAAACACATCTTGTGACAATTAATGTAGTCAATTTCACCGTCACTATTTTCGTACGTGTCATATGTGCCAGGAATGTGGTAGTCGTTAATGTACGTCACTCACTGTAACTCATTGAATTGTCGTGGAAAAATGATGGTGTCTAGCCGCATAGAATAATGAAGTTTGTAGTCAAATTGAGTTGTGTGATGTGATAAAATATAGTTTAATGGCCATTGATTGTGGGAATTACTTCCTCCATTTTTGGTCCGTATTGACTTTGATGATTTATAGCAAAAAATGTTATTCCGTCAATCAATACATTAGGTTACATATAATTTAAAAGTGGTACATGTTTCGGGCAATCAATAGCCCTTCATCAGCCACATTTTGTCGAATACAAAGAAACAATCAACATAACATCAAAGACATTGTGACCACATTAAAAACATGCATAAATCTTGATTAAAAACAGGTCAACAAACATGGAAATAAAATATATGTGCACATCGTTATAATAACACTAAAACGGCTCTCCGGCCCATGTGTTCGTAGAAGTGAGTAAGGTCACATATATATTTGCACTGTGTGGAGCTAGCCAATCACTGTTCATTTTCTTGATATTAATGTGGCTAGAGGGAAGTCTTTTGGATATTCCTTAATATGGACACTTGAAGTGTCAAGTTGTGAAGATATGTAGTCGAAACGGACGAAAAATGGATCTCATAGCCGTGGCCAAGTTAGTTTGGGCGAAAAAACCGATGGTCCAAAGTGAAGCTGGGGAACCAAATCTTAAAGAGATACCAGAAAGAAAGGCCAAAAATTAAATGAGAATTCAAAACAGGGAAGGCTATCCGAAACGTGTAGAACCTAGCAGGGGCATATCTGAGGAGGGATCCACGTGTAGGACGTGGCCTGAGGAGAATACAGGAAACACTGGTACGGTGGGTTGAGCTGAGCTGGTCAAGAGAGGCGAGGCAAGTCAAGAGAGGGGGACGGAGGGGCGGGGGAAGGCTGCGCAGGAGAGTGAGTGCAAAGGAAAGCAAAGGTGTGGCAATCATGTGGGGAGCTCAGATGTAAACAAACCGAGAGAAATAGAAAATTTATGGGGGTTCGTTTGAGGGGATGTTAATGGTGTGCCTGGTTAGCGTGTCATAAAGTATGTTGCTGTCAAAATTAATTTCGTTGAGGTTGCCACACCTACTCCCAACAAACTGAGAGGCATCAAGGAGACAACGAAGGTGTGGAAATCTTCCTTCCGATCTCTCCGGAAGGAAGCTGTGGTACTCTGTCGACTCAGGATCGGCCATGGGATTGCTACGCACTCCCACTTGTTAAAGAGAGAAGACCCTCCTGTGTGTACTTGCGATGCCCATCTAACCGTGGCACACCTTCTCTTGGAGTGTGTGGATCTGACCGATCTGCGAAGGACTCTTAAACTGCCTAATACCCTCTCCCTTATTCTCCGTGATGACGGGCCGTCAGCTGACCTCGTCATCCGCTTCATGAGGGAGAACCCCCAGGGGCTCACATCTTGTGGGCGTGGGTTGGCGACCACGGGGCCCCAGCTGAGTCCGGCATTGCTTCCACTTACTTGTGCCGGGCTCCTCTCTGTCTTCTTTCCTGTCGACCTCACTTGGTCAACTCTTGTTCTCTTCTGACCCCGACGGTATTAGGGTATCCGAGGCCTAGGGAGTCTCTTCCTTTCCCGCCTTAACTGGCCCTTGTCTCATCTTTTCTGATACCCTCCTTCTGCGAGGGGTCAGCCTTCTTTTTCTCTTCCTTTTACCTCCTGCCTTGTGCTCTAGGCCCTTAAGGAGGCAGGGTGTATGTAGCCCCACCACCTCTGGTGCACCCTAGATAATGCTACACCCTCAGGGGCTCACGGCTGGTGAGTTCGGGATTTGGCGACCCCGAGGGATTCCTGAGCTGGGTCCGTTTTCCCCTTTTGTCCCTTACCTTTGGGGCGGACCCACTCCTCTTTCACTTTCCTATATGCCTTTCATGGCTCTCCTTCCTTCCAAGTCCCTCAATCCGCCTTCTCCGAGGGTTGAGGGCATTTCTTTTCCTTCTGTCCTTTTATTTGCCTTACTCTCCTTTAGTTTTCCATTTCTTCTTCTAGTATGTAGGTTAGTAGTTAGTTTTAGTTTTAAGTTCGCTTTTCATTTTCATCTTCACGATCACCCAACCCATCAGGGGCCGATAACCTCGATGTTAGGCCCCTTAAAACAACAATTATCATCATCATCATCATCATGAGGGAGAGTGGTTACTTTTTTAGGTTTTAATTTAAGTTAAGACTTTTAATTCAGGTTAAGTCTGTTTTATGTTTTTTATTGTGTTCATCTATTTTAATGTTCACTATGCCTTATTTGTTTTATTGTGTTTTACCATCCACCTTTTATTCTTTTTTAGTCAAATAAGGCATAATTGTTGGGGCTCACTGTCTATTTTATATAAACCATTTTCGTTTCATCCTTAGCAGTGAGCTGTTTTTATCTTCATCCTTTTATTTCACGCCATTTCATTTCATCAGGGGCGTGGGTTGGCGACCACAGGGCCCCGGCTGAGTCCGGCATTGCTTCCACTTACTTGTGCCGGGCTCCTCTCTGTCTTCTTTCCTGTCGACCTCACTTGGTCAACTCTTGTTCTCTTCTGACCCGACGGTATTAGGGTATCCGAGGCCTAGGGAGTCTCTTCCTTTCCCGCCTTAATTGGCCCTTGTCTCATCTTTTCTGATACCCTCCTTCTGCGAGGGGTCAGCCTTCTTTTTCTCTTCCTTTTACCTCCTGCCTTGTGCTCTAGGCCCATAAGGAGGCAGGGTGTATGTAGCCCCACCCCTTCTGGTGCACCCTCGATAATGCTACACCCACAGGGGCTCACGGCTGGTGAGTTCGGGAGTTGGCGACCCCGAGGGATTCCTGAGCTGGGTCCGTTTTCCCCTTTTGTCCCTTACCTTTGGGGCGGACCCTCTCCTCTTTCACTTTCCTATCTGCCTTTCATGGCTCTCCTTCCTTCCAAGTCCCTCAATCCGCCTTCTCCGAGGCATTTCTTTTCCTTCTGTCCTTTTATTTGCCTTATTCTCCTTTAGTTTTCCATTTCTTCTTCTAGTATATAGGTTAGTAGTTAGTTTTAGTTTTAAGTTCGCTTTTCATTTTCATCTTCACGATCACCCAAACCATCAGTGGCCGATAACCTAGATGTTAGGCCCCTTAAAACAACAATTATCATCATCATCATTTCATCAGGGGCCGATAACCTCGATGTTAGGCCCCTTAAAACAACAATTATCATCATCATTTTGTAAGCAATAAATAAACCAAGACCTTGTTTTAATTTTTTTTGTTAAATTTTAAATTGAAAAAGAATAGTTGATTCCTACCACAGGGTAGAGGGAGTTGTTCAATCACATCAATAACGTGCTAAAGCATCATTAGGCAAATCCATTAAAACGTATTTATAGGGATAAGGTTGAATCACTTGCGCATCTGCTAATGAAATAGTGCAAACCAGTAACCACTGCCACTGACGAAACGTATTTTCAAAATCTGGCAAATATCTAAATATTATCAAATCACCATAATTTTTAATTCAAAATAGTGGGTTTCTCACATCTATAAAATCTAAAATAAGACCTTGGTTTAAAGGTTGATTACCAGCTAAACCTGTTTTTGTATGGGTACAACTAATAGTTGCTTATGTTGTATCATCAGTAACTGATCTTCAACTTCTGAGCAAAGGGCTTCATAATTTTTTTTTCTAAAAAAGATAAATAACAAATCGCAAAGTTATTATTATTATTACCATGTTATGATTCATATTATCTGTTATATGGGGGGGGGGGTGTTCAAGAGTTTGTGGCAACAGCTTCCCTGACAGATTAACGAAAACGTAGGCTCGTGGACAATGTTCACATGACCACTGCATTACCTTTTGGTAAAACGTATGTAAAACAAACGAATGATCGTCCCACACTGTGTAGTCTACTTCTAAAAGTTGACATTCATTTTCATTGTTTTCAGCCAAAATATGATTTTGAAAATTATTTAATAGGAAATGTTTTATGAAGATTAAGTATGAATCATTTTCAAGATCGCTTGGAGGTAAATGTATGCCTCTGTTGTCAATAGGTATTAACATATTATCCCCTTGTTGAATGAGTCATATACGATTCCCCTGTCGACGTGCAGATTCGTACTGCATACTGTTAAATAAAAAAATAGTATGCTCAGATACTACAAGCAAACATCTGCATGCTAATGGATGCCTATAAAGGCAAAGTTAACATACCATGCAATTTATTAATCATGTCTATATCCATGAAACAAAAGAAAAGAAAACAACACAAATTTAAACCAGGGTATGTGTTTCCATAAACTTGAATACAGCATGAACTAAAAAAATAAATTAATAGCCAAATGTATTTTCAATGTTATGTATGTTCCTAAAACCCGAATCAAACAAAAAAACATAAGCATCACATGTTGTTGTTAGTTTCTAACTGACCGTATTCTATGTGGTGAATATTGATTCATAGGTAGAGTAAAATAAAGTTGACGAAATGCTTGTTGGCGATATGAAGTGGTTCCTTCCTCAGCAGGGAATTTATAAAAGTGAAAACAAGACATATTTGACGTTACTGGAAAATAAACATATTTGACGTTACTGGAAAATAAACATTAAATAGGAATTTTGTACTTAACGTGCACCAAAAATCTGGAACACAATCCTCATCCGCTAATTTAACAATCATTTGTTTCATCGTTAAACCATACCATGATATATGAATCACTTCCGAGGATACATTATTTTGAAAACCAAAATTTAGCATACAGGATTTGCAATAGTGTTCTATCCCGGTGTTGGGGGGAAGGGATGAACAGGGGTATGTAGATGTATAATTTAGGGGTGGTTTCCGAAAAGGTGCTGTTTCCTGTAATTGGGAGAAACTACTAGTGTAAGTGTCTGTTATAGGCTGCGATGTAACGTGGTACAATCCTATGGGGTGCGTTTACTCGTTAAGGGATGTATGCCTAAGAAAGAGCTATTAACTTAGATTAGCAATTAAGTGTGAGCGAGCAAAAGCGAGCTCACTTGCGAAGTCGGCAACTTGGCCTCTGCTGGTTGGCTGCTAGGCGAAGACAATGCAGTTCCTGACGGTGCAATTCTTAGCGTTCACGGTCAGGGGCAATTAGGAATAATAGCAGATTGGGTGTCAGGATGTAAAGACAAGTGAAATGAGTACAAGATGTGTGTTTACTGACCAAGTGTTTATTTGGTCAGTTCTGGTGATCTGATGTCCCTTTTACTGGTGGACAGGTGTAAAGCAATGTGTTACAAGTACAAGTGTGGGTTTGGGTGATGTAATACAAAGTTATAAGGTGATCTGAGTATACTCTATTCTCACCTGGTGATGACGTGCTGGAGTTGGAGCAGGAACTGGAGATGCAGAGCCGCCGGCCGCCATAGCCATTGGGCTTTCCTGGGGCCTACCTTTTAAGGTCTCCCGAGTTGCTGACTTGGCGTTTCGTCACTGTTGGTGTTTCAGATTCCGGCGATAGTGTGTTTGTTTATGAGTGATGTAAGCTTGGCTGACAGCTAGACTACTGCGTCTGCCTGTGTTAAGGAAGTGTATGAGGCTTATAGCCTGTAGGGGGTAGTTTTATAGGTTAGATGAAAGGGTGTGTTGGCGTTTCATGTCCTAGGGTCGTACCGATCCTGGGGCTGAACAAGACCTTCTCGGCCTTTGTTCGTGGCCTCACGAACGGGAAATAGTGTAGATGTTGCGGTGTAGTGGTTCTTCTTCTCTCTGTGTGTTTTTGTGTCAAATTATGTGTTCCCTGTATGTAAAAGAACCTACCTGTGTTTATGTTTGTGTTGTAAATGACATTCGTGTAATTTATATGTCAACCCTGGTGTCTATTTAAGACATGTACATCATGCTGATATGCAAGTACATATACATAGCGTTATAATATAACCCTTTTATTCATGCCTTAATTCTTAACCATAACTTATGGGGCACAGTGCGTGTATGGGATCCTATGTTTTTTTATGTGACTGTGTCTTTATATTGTTTGTGAGATGTCGTCCGTGTAATTGTCTGTCCCCGTGTCTATGTCCATGGCTTCAATTTTACTGTGCCTACGAATTGCCTTATTTCTGGCTAATTTTTCTCTATCTTAAGAGTTGATTTTTCACGGTGAATGTTTTTAACCTCTTCCGAGCGCTATTGCCCGGGAAGGTGATTGTGCTCGTCCTGAAATGACGGCATAGGCCTCTGCCCTCCATTGGGGTGGGTCCTCACTGTCTTTCTGAGGGTTTTTCAGTAGGGTGAGCCTGGGCCTACGTTTACCGTGTTGCCTGTTTGTTGGCCTAGGCGTGCTTGTGCCTGAGGGTCTGCCCTGCCCCTGCATTACCCTATCCGTGTCTGTGGGGGTGTATGTTCTCCTGTCGACTTGGCCTCTTGGGGTGGGCGGTAAAACCTCCCTTATGGCCCGTGTAGACTGTGTTTGAGGCATGATAGTACGTACAGGCGTGTGTGTTGCACCCTGCGGAGTTGCAAGCAACCCCCCTCTGTTTCTTTGCATTGGGGGTGCATATGTAATTGTCCGCCTCCATTCTGGCGAAATCGCCGTCTGCACTGGCGGTAGGGGTCGTGTATCTGTGTGTGTATGTCCCTTTAGTGTGCTTGAGCCTAAGATGGCCGTTTTCCGAGATGTGTCCACGGCAGACTCCTTCCATTGTGTTTTGGTTTGTGTTTGTGTCTGTATGGGCGTATTTTGCTGTGGCACGTTCTCTACGTCATCTGCCCATGATGTGGGTTCCTCTAGGTCCCCCTTTGTGTAAATTTGTGTGTCTGGAAGGACTGGCATCAACTCCCTCTCGTGTATTTGTTCTGAGGGGGTTGGTGTAAGTTTCGCCCCTCGGTCTGGCAAAATTGCCTCTTTACCCGGAGCTGCGGGACGTATATCTGTGTGTGGGTGTTCCTTTAGTGTATCCCCCCTGTGGGTGGGGGGTTTAGAATACACCCACGGTATCCCCTGCCTGTCGTAAGAGGCGACTAAAAGGGGCGACCTTGGCTATACTTTAAGGACTCCGCGTTATTTTGTGAATTGGACCCCCAGTGGGTGGGAGGCAGCGAATACATCCACGGTACTCCCTGCCAGTCGTAAAAGGCGACTAAAAGGGCTTCTCGGCATGGTCCCCTTTCGAGGGTTTGACAGTCAGCTTTAAAAGACATACACCCGTGCGGTATAACTCTCATTAGGTTATATCTCACTTCTTTCCGTCACTGCTTTCAGGGTCTGGCAACCAAAATTTCTATATGTGCGTGCTGTTAGGGGATGGGCCACTTACGCTAGCGACTACGCTCGAAAGCCTGTTCCGGTCTTGGCCGCGCCGACAGGTGGGTGTGCCATGTACCCGTTCAGTAGTATCCGCATGACTACGCAGGTCCCCGCACAGCCGAATGTCTGAGCTGTAAAATCCAATATATGCCAAGGGGTACATGCCGATACGGCATTGTAAAACATCGGACCCCCGGGCAATGCCTTCCAAGCTAGGCGGGCCTTGCCCTGGCTGGGTAGCGCCTACTGTGACGGCCCGTGATCGGATGTCGGTGGCATTCGGGGAGGATGATCTGGCCATGGGTTCTAAAAGAAAAATCCCCAACCAGGGTGGACCTACACCCAAACAGGGTGGTCCTACACCCAAGTCTTTAACATTTGATTCCCTACGGGGATCAACCCCCTGGGAACAATCTGTGCGTGAAAATCTGGGTGCTAACCCCCCAAGTTTCTGGTAGCTACCAGAACAGATGGGGGTGATTTCAAGCTGGTCAAGAGTATTTTGTTTTCTCGCCACATAGAAGGTGTCTATGGTGAGCTTGAGAAAGTACAAAAGATGAGGAACGGTAGCTTGTTGCTCAAGACTAGGACTGGTGAGCAAGTTGCACGACTTTTGCAATGTGACCACTTTGGCGACATTCCCGTCAAAGTGGAAAAGCACACATCCCTGAATCTGGTCCGAGGAGTTATTTTCCACCGGGACCTGATTCTGAACACTGACGAGGAGCTCAAGGAGGATATGCAGCACCGTCACGTGACTGATGTCCGGCGCATTACGCGCAAGGTCAACGGTCAAATCGTGGATACTGGTGCTTTCATTATTTCCTTTGAGCTTTCGGTGCTCCCGGAGAAAGTCAAGGTTACCAGTTACCGTTGTGACGTCCGGCCTTATATCCCTCCACCCATGAGGTGTTATAAGTGCCAGAAGTTCGGGCATATGTTATCCCGATGCTCGAACCCTGACGTCTGCGGAACATGCGGTAAGGTACCACACGAAGCGGAAGAGTGCACAACACCTTATCAGTGCACTAATTGCCCTGGATTTCATTCTCCTCGGGACAGGAACTGCCCTGTCTTCCTGAGTGAGAAGAAAATCCAGGAGATCAAAACCCTGGATGGTCTCACCTACCAGGAGGCCCGCAAGAAGTACCATACCACGATTTCGCCTCCTCCAACGATCGATTATAGAGCCATAATACCAAATTTGGTCCCGGCGACCTCATCTTTTGTACCAGCTGTGAAACCTGCAACTGAGTTACCTGTTCCGAAGCCAGCACCTATGATTATCATGGAAAGCCCGAAGGTGACTTCAACTCCACCTTCGGCCAGCACGAAGGCTGTGCGAGCGAAGGCTGCTCCGCCCGCACAGCAGGGGAGGAAGTTGAAGACTTACTCCCCACTCGGGAGGAAGTCGAAGTCTTCCTCCCCACCCAAACGGTCGGCGAAAGCCGCGCCGAAGCCGGCGGAGGCGGCATCGTCGACCAGGGTCAGGACTTCGGCTCCTGACCCGTCTATATACCTTAAAGAGCCGGGGCCGGGTAAGAAGGGACCCCGCACTACGCATTCCCTTTCTCCAAAAAAGGGGAAGCCATCCGCGCCAACACCTGCGGATGCTTCTGCGCCTGGGGACGTTTCGGTCCCCAGATCTGCGCGCTCCCCACGGAGATCCCCCCCGCCGCCGAACTGCGTCCAGGAAATCTTCCACCGAGTCGATTCACTCCATGAACTCGCCTGAGGACATGGAGATTATAGTCGACGTAGTGACTGTAGATTCTCCAGAGTCAAAGTTGGAGTAGCTTGCTGCTCCAACTTATTCCCTAAGTTCACACAATGGCACTGTTACAGTGGAATTGTAACAGTTATGACAGGCATTTGACAGAGCTCCCCCCCCCCCCAGGGGCTCACATCTTGTGGGCGTGGGTTGGCGACCACGGGGCCCCAGCTGAGTCCGGCATTGCTTCCACTTACTTGTGCCGGGCTCCTCTCCGTCTTCTTTCCTGTCGACCTCACTTGGTCAACTCTTGTTCTCTTCCGACCCCGACGGTATTAGGGTATCCGAGGCCTAGGGAGTCTCTTCCTTTCCCGCCTTAATTTGCCCTTGTCTCATCTTTTCTGATACCCTCCTTCTGTGAGGGGTCAGCCTTCTTTTTCTCTTCCTTTTACCTCCTGCCTTGTGCTCAAGGCCCTTAAGGAGGCAGGGTGTCTGTAGCCCCCACCACTTCTGGTGCACCCTAGATAATGCTACACCCTCAGGGGCTCACGGCTGGTGAGTTCGGGAGTTGGCGACCCCGAGGGATTCCTGAGCTGGGTCTGTTTTCCCCTTTTGTCCCTTACCTTTGGGGAGGACCCTCTCCTCTTTCACTTTCCTATCTGCCTTTCATGGCTCTCCTTCCTTCCAAGTCCCTCAATCCGCCTTCTCCGAGGGTTGAGGGCATTTCTTTTCCTTCTGTCCTTTTATTTGCCTTATTCTCCTTTAGTTTTCCATTTCTTCTTCTAGTATGTAGGTTAGTAGTTAGTTTTAGTTTTAAGTTCGCTTTTCATTTTTCATCTTCACGATCACCCAAACCATCAGGGGCCGATAACCTAGATGTTAGGCCCCTTAAAACAACAATTATCATCATCATCATCACCATCTTCCTGCCCCAGAGGAAGGAACGTGGAAGGCTTAATTCAAGGGTTGGATTTATCTCTATTAAATACAGGGGAAGCTACACATTTTAGCTTAGCGCACGGCACGTACTCACACATTGACTTGAGTGTGTGTAGCCGTGCGCTGGTTCCCCTATTTGGTTGGTATGTACACGATGACCTCTGTGACAGTGACCATTTCCCGATCGTTCTTACCCTTCTGAACCAGACGCCCGTTGAGTTCCCCAGTCGTTGGGTTCTTAAGCGGGCAAATTGGCCCTCGTTTCAAGAACGAGCTGTGTTCGTTGATCTTGGTTGCCGGAGCGTCGATGACGAGGTACAGCACATCACCGATGTGCTTCTTGCTGCCGCCGAAGAGTCCATTCCATCCTTTTCTGGGACTCCTCGTCGCAAACTCGTCCCTTGGTGGACAGAGGATATTGCAGCGGCAATAAGAGACCGTCGTCGAGCTCATAAGCACTACCGTCGGCGTCCAACCATGGCCAATTTGGTGGCGTTTAAGAAATTTCGTGCCAAGGCACGGATTCTTATTCGCCAGAGTAAGAAACAATCCTGGGAACGGTATGTGTCTTCCATTACGGCACATACCCCCTCCTCTCAAGTGTGGACTAAACTACGACGCATTTCGGGAATTCAGACATCTTCTACTGTACCGGGAATTTCCATTGCTAATGAACTGGTTACAGATCCTTATCGCGTTGCAAACCATCTCGCTTCGTATTTTGCGGATATATCCGGTTCCGATAACTATGACCCTGCCTTCGTGGCCCTGAAGCGCGAAGCGGAACGTTTCCATCTTAGTTTTGCTTCCCGCGCTTCGGAGGAGTACAACGTGCCCTTTACGGAGTTGGAACTCCGCGGAGCGCTGGCGCTCTGCAGGGACACGTCTCCTGGCCCGGATAATATTCACAACCAGATGCTTAAACACCTTAACGATGAGAGCATTCGCTATTTGCTCAGGGTGTTTAATCGTATCTGGTTGGAAGGTGTGTTTCCAGCGCAATGGCAGGAAGGTATCATTATACGTATCCTGAAGCCCGATAAGGATCCCAAATTGTCAGGGAGTTACAGACCTATTTGTCTCACAAACGGTTTGTGCAAGCTCTTTGAGAGGATGGTCAATCGGCGCCTGGTGTGGGTCCTGGAGAAACGGGGACTCCTGTCTGAATACCAGTGTGGTTTCAGGGCGTCACGGTGTACCAACGACCATCTGGTACGCCTGGAGACTGCCATACAGGACGCTTTTCTCCGGAGACAGCACCTAGTCGCTGTTTTCTTTGACCTCGAGAAGGCCTATGACACCACTTGGCGTTACGGCATCCTCTCTACCCTGCATCAATGGAAATTCCGAGGTAACTTGCCGGTTTTTATTGCGAATTTTCTGTCCCTTCGCCTGTTCCGTGTCCGAATAGGGGGGACATATTCGCAATATCATATACAGGAAAACGGAGTCCCACAGGGATCGGTGCTTAGCGTAACATTATTTGCGATTGCCATAAACGGTATAGTCGCTGCTGCTGGTTCAGCAGTGGTACCGTCGCTATATGTAGACGACTTCGCTCTACATTATAGTGCGCAAAATATGGCGGTCGCTGAACGACAGCTACAACAAGCTATTCGGAGAGTGGAACGCTGGACACTGGAGCATGGCTTTCGATTCTCCACCGCTAAGTCCTCGGTTGTCCATTTCTGCCGAAAGCGCACCCTCCATCCAGATCCTGAGCTTTATCTGGGCAATGTAGCTTTGCCTGTTGTTGCTGCGTACCGGTTCCTTGGGCTCCTTTTCGATCAGAAATTGACGTGGGAACCACACGTGCGGTGTTTGAAAACTGCCTGCGCTAAGAAACTCAACATGTTGCGGTTTCTTAGCGGCACATCATGGGGGGGCAGACCGCGCGGTGCTCCTGCGTTTTTATAAGTCACTGGTTTTATCTAGGTTAGATTATGGCAGTGTAGCATATGGTTCGGCCCGTAAGTCGGTGCTTTTTAAACTGGACAGTGTCCACCACGGCGGTGTGAGGCTGGCGACGGGTGCCTTTCGGACAAGCCCTGTCGTCAGCTTGCTCGCCGAGGCTGGCGTACCTCCTTTACACCTGAGGCGCCAACAAGTACTGCTGACCTATGCTGCAACTATTCGACAGATGCCACTTCATCCAAGCTATCCATGTTTGTTTTCCAATCCGAATCGCCGGCTGTATGATGTGCTCGCCCGAGCCACTCGGCCGGCGGGGATTCGCTTGGATGACTTGTACCGTCAGTTCCGATTTCCTTCTGTCTCCTGTATCGTCCGAGTACCTAGCAAGGCCCCTCCGTGGATGGTCTCTCGCCCTGATATCATCCTGGATCTGCACACCGGCCCCAAGTCGGACACGGACTCCTCCGTCCATCGGAGGCTGTTCCAGTCCGTGGTGACACGGTATCCGGGATCAGGGCTTCTCACTTCCCGAGGCCTGTAGCGTGTACACTGCGGAGCTCTATGCCATCTCAGAGGCTCTGCGGTACACGTTATCAGACGATCAGCAGCACTTTCTTGTGTGTACTGACTCTCTGAGTGCGCTGCAGGCGATCGATGTGTGTTTCCCGAAGCACCCGTTGGTCCAGCGTGTGCACGACCAGCTCGTCACTTCGCGTAACGCTGGAACCGGGGTGACCTTTGTGTGGCTTTCTAGCCACATGGGTATTGCGGGAAACGAGCTTGCTGATCAGGCGAGAGAGGCAGTCGCACTGCCCTCGCTACCGTATAAGGTGCCTGCTAGTGATGTGCGCTCTCAGTTGCGGCATACGATCCTGTCGCATTGGGAGGAGGCGTGGCGTGCAACGCCTCCACCCAACAAACTGAGAGGCATCAAGGAGACAACGAAGGTGTGGAAATCTTCCTTCCGATCTCTCCGGAAGGAAGCTGTGGTACTCTGTCGACTCCGGATCGGCCATGGGATTGCTACGCACTCCCACTTGCTAAGGAGAGAAGATCCTCCTGTGTGTTCTTGCGGCGCCCACCTAACCGTGGCCCCCCTGTGGGTGGGGGGTTTAGAATACACCCACGGTATCCCCTGCCTGTCGTAAGAGGCGACTAAAAGGGGCGACAGGGGCTCACATCTAGTGGGACGTGGGTTGGCGACCATGGGGCCCCAGCTGAGTCCGGCATTGCTTCCACTTACTTGTGCTGGGCTCCTCTCTGTCTTCTTTCCTGTCGACCTCACTTGGTCAACTCTTGTTCTCTTCCGACCCCGACGGTATTAGGGTATCCGAGGCCTAGGGATTCTCTTCCTTTCCCGCCTTAATTGGCCCTTGTCTCATCTTTTCTGATTCCCTCCTTCTGCGAGGGGTCAGCCTTCTTTTTCTTTTCATGTTATCTCCTGCCTTCTGCTTAAGGCCCTCAAGGAGGCCGGGTGTATGTAGCCCCACCACTTTTGGTGCACCCTAGATAATGTTACACCCTCAGGGGCTCACGGCTGGTGAGTTCGGGAGTTGGCGACCCCGAGGGATTCCTGAGCTGGGTCCGTTTTTCCCCTTTTGTCCCTTACCTTTGGGGCGGACCCCCTCCTCTTTCACTTTCCTATCTGCCTTTCATGGCTCTCCTTCCTTCCAAGTCCCTCAATCCGCCTTCTTCGAGGGTTGAGGGCATTTCTTTTCTTCCTGTCCTTTTTTTGCCTTATTCTCCTTTAGTTTTCCATTTCTTCTTCTAGTTTGTATGTTAGTAGTTAGTTTTAGTTTCAAGTTCGCTTTCATTTTCATCTTCACGATCACCCAAACCATCAGGGGCCGATAACCTAGATGTTAGGCCCCTTAAAACAACAATTATCATCATCATCATCACCTAACCGTGGCACACCTTCTCTTGGAGTGTGTGGATCTGGCCGATCTGCGCAGGACTCTTAAACTGCCTAATACCCTCTCCCTTATTCTCCGTGATGACGGGCCGTCAGCTGACCTCGTCATTCGGTTCATGAGGGAGAGTGGTTACTTTTTTAAGTTTTAATGTGTAGTTACGACTTTTAATTGTGGTTAAATCTGTTTTATGTTTTTATTGTGTTATGTATTGTATTGTTCACTATGCCTTATTTGTTTTATCCTTTTTTACCATCCGCCTTTTATTCTTTTTATTCAAATAAGGCATAATTTTTGGGGCTCACTGTCTGTTTTTATAAACACCATTTTCGCTTCATCCATGGCAGTGAGTTGTTTTTATCTACATCCTTTCATTTCACGCCATTTCATTTCATTAGGGGCCGATAACCTCGATGTTAGGCCCCTTAAAACAACAATTATCATCATCATCACCTTTAGTGTATTGGAGCCTAGCCTGTCCGTTTTCTGAATTATGGCCACGGCAGCTTCTTTCCCTTGTGTTTTGCCATGTGTGTGTGTGTAGGTGTAGAGATGGACATCTGTGCGAATTGCTGTGTGACTGTGTTTATGTCGCTGTCCTCTCTTAGTTGTGCTGGTGGCCCTGCGGCGAACTCAAAGATGGAGTTATTGGCCTGGAGTTCGCGGTAGTCATCCCAAATTTGGGCATACTCCCTATTGATGCATATGGCCTGCTCAGTGACTTTTGTTCCGCTAGTCCCTAAGTAGTAAGTGTTTCCTAGACTCCAAATATTGCATCATCATGACCAGAAATTGCGTAATCCTGATGACGTCATGAGATGACGTCATGGGTCCTTAGAGCGAGCACGTGGTCCAGGAGCGAACATGTGCACTGCACGTGTTAGCGTGGGAAGGGGTTGACCTTTTGGCTTATTTGTGCGATGTTGATAAAAAGTTAATGGGTGTTGACGTCATGGGGGTTGTTTATTAGGATGCTAACTGTCATCTGACACCTATGCGAGTGTGAGCATGTGTGCCACTGCCAGCGATCCGCACATGTGGTGTGCAGCTGTTATGTTTTTTTTTTTTTTTGGTCGCGTCGGGTGGGCTGAGCGGAGAGGCGGTTCCCATCCACACATGTGGTGTGCAGCTGTTATTGTTTTTGCTTAGGATGCTAACCATCATTTGACACCCGTGCAAGTTTGACCATGTGCAGCAGTGTGATTGATCTCGTCTGCGGTGTTCGCGTGAGACAGAGTTGACCTTTAACGTCATTGGTTAAGAATGTAATCTTTGACTTCTTTAAGCAATAGTGGAAAAAAAGAAATGTTTGCGATAGAAGCTAGTTTGCAGCATATGGTTTCTGGAGTGTGGGTGGGGGTGAAGGATATATAAATGGACGAGTGCATGGAAGAGTTTAACTTCTACTTTTGCGCGAAGAGTGTGTGTGTGAAAGAAATAAAGAAAGTCAACGACGAGGAACAAATTGTGTGATGGAAGCTCTAACGAAGTTCAATAACTTATCATCTTGTACTGAGTATTCTAATAAGAAACTAGCAGAACTAGTCATTGATTTACCATATGCGGTCCAAATTATTCGCCCCGTACAGACGAGGTTTGGAAGAAAAATAGTGGTGGACATTAACATTGAAGATGAAGTAACAAGTGTATTTCTACCAGCAGTATTTTCAAAATTAAGCGCATCCGAGATCGATGAACTAAACTCAATGGGAGGCACACTGATGCTGGTGTATTTGGGGGTGAAGAACCGCTCACATCAAGTCATTTTGAAACAGTACTCGAAGGCAAACTGATGACGGTGTATTTTGGGTTGAAGAACCGCTCACATCGACATGTTTTGGTGAGTATTGGATTATATATTATGTATTGATTGATATAACGATTGATATATTTAGTTGCTAATTATTTCTTAATTTGTTTAATTTTTCAGATTATCTAAAAAACTAATAAAACAACCAGCATAATGAAGTGGAAAACTGTTAATTTCCTGAGTGGAACTGAACATCGATCACACCCGCTAATAGAGTATCATCGTGTATGCTCTCAACAACCGGAAGAAGAGGAAGAAGATGATAACGAGGTGAGTCGTAATGAGAAAGAAGCTTGTTTTAACAAATGGACATCTTCGAGTGGAATTTCAACATTTTCAGTCTACGTTACCAATGTTAGCAAATCAGAGGATAGTCAGCGAGAGGTGACAGAAACAGTTCTAAGATATCTATTGAAAGAATTATGTGAAGATGAACATTTTATTTGTTTCTTCGGATACAATACATTTGATGAAGTTTTCAAAATCGAATTTTCCATGACGTGTTACGATGTAACAAAATTGAATGTGTATAGAAACAATTTGCTTGGTAAACTTCAGGATGAATTTCCTTTTGAGGCTGTTCATTGTTCATTGGAGATTACTGGCAGTAATTTGTCACAATGGCTTGAATATACTTTAAAAGATTATAGGTTTATGGTAAACCGATGTTACAGCAACTGCTGGTGGTGTATTAACAATAGTGCAAATTGGACGTATGCTTAGACATCAGTGATGGTACACCAACTGTTGGTGGTGTATTAACTTTAGTGCAAATTGGACATTTGCTTAGACAACAGCAACAATGACCTCGCCTCCTAGCAAACGTAGAAAGATCGATATTGTATTACATAATAACAGTGAAAATATAAGAAACCAATTGGACAATGCATTTGAAAGTGTTTCTAATTTTCGAAGTGAACTAAACGGTGCTATTTCAGTATCATACCAAATCGGGGAAAACACTCAAACCGAGTTGATTGAGAACAGTGATGAGTTGATTGAATGTTGGAGAGTTATTAGTGAGCACATATTGCAACAAGCTGTGAATTTCAAAGAAATTACAATTCAAATAAAGGATGAATCTTTCTTGAGCTGTGAGTTAATTGAAACGGCATTCAATTCTAGAGTGTACACACTTGCAGTATCAAATGTTAAGAATGAGTTTTTGGATCCTCGCGAATTTTTAGCGAATGCTAATATTTGGTTTACAAAGTATGTTAAGAAAGCGTTAACTGTACAAGCTTTAAAGGTGAATTCAGTTTTGTGTGCACAATACATGCTTCGCGACATATCAGAAACAAAATATTTTGCTATCAAAAATGAGGTAGTTTTCGAGTATACTGATTTAAATGAATTTTATAATAAGAATATCATTGAAGGTACATTGACAAAAATGAGCGAATTTGAAGCAAATGGTTCTGGGTGGGCTTTAGAAAAAATTCATAGTTTGAGAATTAATATAAATAAATATGTTGGATTTCGAGTAGGAATGTCCAATACTAGTAGATTGCCTGACGTAATAGTCAATAAAAATGCAGTGCTAAATTTGTATGATACAAAGGAAGCTTGTTTTGCGTGGAGTGTGGTTGCTGGTTTGTATCCAAAAACTCGAAACGTGAATCATCTTTCTTCCTATCCTAATTACAGAGATGTTTTAAATTTAGATGGTATTCCAATTCCGATGGAAATGAAATATTTAAACAAGTTTGAAAACCAAAACAATATTTCTGTAAATGTGTTTGGAGCACAATATGATGAAAACAATTGGGTATGTATGGGAACAAACGAAGTAAAAGGAAAAAAAACTTTTACTATTGTACCTTTGTATGTATCAGATAAAGTATATGAAAGGAGTGTAGACTTATTGATGTTGCAGATTGGAAACAGTGAAAGTTATCACTTTTGTTTAATTAGAAATCTTGCTCGCCTTGTGCGTTCAAGCCTCACTAGCACTCAGAGAAAGATTTATATATGTAGACGTTGTTTGTCATATTATTTTCTTGAGGATGAGTTAAATGTTCACTTTGCAGACTGTAAACAGTTTCCTGTTGCAAAAAGCATAATGCCGACTGATGAACAAAGATTTGTTAATTTTACAGAATTCCGAGTTAAAGATACAGTTCCATTTATAATATATGCAGACACTGAATGCGTCTTGTCTCCAATTTCCTCCTGTTTTCCAAATAGTGACATTCATAACTCTACTTTAACACATAAACAT
The DNA here is from genome assembly GCA_946902985.2 of Meconema thalassinum. Lineage (NCBI taxonomy): Eukaryota > Metazoa > Arthropoda > Insecta > Orthoptera > Tettigoniidae > Meconema > Meconema thalassinum. Next base: position 475,106,150 of record OX336392.1, read on the forward strand.
ATTCCTTACAGCATTTCTTTATACCTTCATTGTAATTTCGATAGTGAATTGTGCAGTTTCAAGCTCTTTAGGGGAAATAATTGCATTGAATTGTTTGTAAAGGAACTTTATAGTATTGTGGATAAACTTCAAACATATTACTTAACGGTTAAGCCAATGATAAAGATGACCGAAAATGAAGAAAGATTATTTTTGTCAAGTAAAATGTGTCACATTTGCGAGAAACCGATTGCAGTTAATGAAGTCAAAGTACGCGATCATTGTCACTTAACTGGAAAATATAGAGGAAGCGCACACAATAGTTGTAATTTAAATTACAAAGTAACAAAGGTTTTGCCGATAGCATTTCATAATCTAACAGCCTATGATGGACATTTTATAATTAAAGAAATTCGCGAGAAACAAGATGGAGAGGTGATACATAATCCTGGTCATATAAAATTGTTAGCGATGAATATGGAACGTTATAAAGGGTTTACAAAGTATGTACGGACTAAGAATGGATTCATTCAGTTAAGATTTTTCGATACATATAATTTCTTGTCCTGTTCACTAGATCAATGTTCATCTTCGTTAAGCGAAGATTCAAAGCAAATAACTCGACGTTATTTTAATGATGATGCTCAGTTTCGACTTACTGCGAGAAAAGGTGTGTTTCCCTATGAATACGTCACGAGTATGGATGTTCTTAACGAAACTAAATTACCTGAAATATCCAAGTTTTATAGCAGCCTTAATGATCAAACAATATCGAATGAAGAGTATGAGTTTGCTCAATCGGTGTGGGAAACGTTTTCCTGTCAAACATTAGGAGAATACGCAGATTTGTATTTAAAAGTTGACACACTTCTTTTGGCAGATGTCTTTGAAAATTTTAGATCGAATGGCATGGAAACTTATGGCATTGATGCAGCTCATTTTTACACTGCTCCATCTATGTCTTGGTGTGCTATGAAAAAGATAACCAACGTTCAACTTGAATTGCTTCAAGATATTGATATGTTACACTTTTTTGAACGATCTATTCGAGGAGGAAATGTTCAGTGTATAACACGACATGCGATTGCTAATAATAAGTATATGAAAACTTATGATGAGAAAAAGCAAGAGTCCTACATAATGTACTTTGACGTTAATAATTTGTATGGATATGCGATGATGGAATATCTTCCAACGGGTGGCTTTAAATGGATTGCAAATGTTGAAGGCTTTGATGTTTTAACTATTGATGATACTTCAGAAATTGGATATATTTTGGAAGTAGATTTGACTTATCCTCAAGAGTTACATGACAAACATTCAGATTACCCTCTATGCCCCGAAAAGTTGACAAAGCTAATGGCTACCCTAGATAATAAAGAACGTTATGTTTTGCATTATAGATTGTTAAAGCAATGTATTCAACTAGGAATGAAATTAGATCGTATTCACAGAATAATTGAATTCAATCAGAGCCAATGGCTAAAACCATATATTGATGTGAACACAGAGAAACGAAAACAAGCCAAAAATGATTTTGAAAAGAATTTTTATAAATTGATGAATAATGCAATTTTTGGTCGTTCACTGATGAATGTGAGGAAGTTAAGGGACATCAAATGGGTCACCAAATGGCATGGAGCTCGTGGTGCTAGGTCTTTAATAGCTAAGGCTAATTTTAAACATAGAATTATATTCGATGAACAATGTATGGTCATCGAGATGAGTAGACTAAAGATTTTTCACAATCAACCAGTATATGTTGGTGCATCTATATTAGATTTGTCTAAATGTAAAATGAATGACTTTCATTACAATGTTATTTTAGCAAATCCTGAATCAAATGTGAGGTTGTTATACACAGACACCGATAGTTTTATGTATATATTCTATTATGATATTTATGAGTTCATGAAACAACATTCAAATTTGTTTGATACTGGAAACTATGAAACAAACAATCCTTTTGGCATTGTGAGACAAAATAAAGGTGAAATTGGTTTAATGAAAGATGAAAATGCTGGAAGGATTGTTGAAGAATTTGTGGGGTTACGACCCAAAATGTATGCAATAAAATTGTGTGATGAAATGAATAGCTTGTGTAAGGCTAAAGGCATTAAGAAGAGTGTGAGTAAAAGTATGAATATTGATGAGTATCGAAAGTGTCTTTATAACAGAGAAAAAGTCAACAAAGTTCAAGTTTGTATAATTTCAAAATCTCATTCTGTATTTACTGTTCGGCAAAATAAGTTGGCAATTTCATCAAACGAAGATAAAAGACACATAACTGAAAACGGAATTGATACTTTACCGTTTGGTCATTTTTCTCTGAAAAATGATTAGAAACAAATTGAGATTAAAGCAGTTCATCTCACTTACTTTATTTCTTTCACACACACACTTTTATGCTGGTAATAATACTAATTTTTGTGTGTTCCTTTGCTTATGAAAAAAGAATAAATAATAACCCAAATTTTGTGTGTATTATTTAAAAAAAAAAAACACTTCCCCCCACCATTCCCATTTTCCAGAAATATAATTATATATGTATAATTACTTTATATTACATATCATTTAGTAATGGTGCGTTGTAAGAGGAGCAACTCTACCACTCAATATAAACGAACAGGAAGTGGATCATTAATCAGTCGTGTACTTAATAAAACTATTGATAATTTACCCGTGGAATTACACATCCCGGGATATGAATATTGTGGACCAGGAACAAAATTAGAAAAGCGATTGAGCCGTGGTGATCCAGGAATAAATATATTAGATAAAGCGTGCAAAGAGCACGACATTGCTTACGCAAAGCATAAAGATTCAAACAAAAGAAGAGAGGCTGATGAAATTTTAGCTTCAAAAGCTTGGTCTCGTGTAAAATCCCGTGACGCATCATTTGGAGAGAGAGCGGCTGCACTAACAGTGGGTGGCATCATGAAAGCTAAGTCTAAGATTGGAGGAGGTAAGCGAAACTTAAATAATTAAAAAAAAAAACAAGAAAAGATTAAAAAAAAGAAGAACATCGAAAAAGCAAGGTGGTATTTTACCCCTACTTCCGATATTTGCAGCCTTGTCGGGCTTGGGGGGTCTAGCAGGCGGAGCAGCAGGGGTGGCGTCTGCTATAAACAAGGCGAAAGCTGCTCAAGAAGAACTAAAAGAAATGAAAAGACACAATCGAATGATAGAAGCAATGCGAGGAAAAGGAGGTCAAGGCATTTATTTAAATCCTCCTGCATACAAAAGATAATTAACCAAATACCAAATAAAGCATTAAGTAATTTCGATTTAGCTAAATACGCACATCAATTAAAGATTCCAAATTTTAGAGGAGTCTTTATGCGAGATACGTTACCAAGATATCCTCGAAAAAATGAAAACTGTATTGTTAACCTTGAACCGATGGATAAATCCGGTTCACATTGGGTAGCTTTCAGTAAACATGGTAAATATGTGCATTATTTTGATAGTATTGGTAATTTAAGACCACCATTAGAAATTTTAACATATCTTAAAAATTGCTATCTACAATATAATTTTCATTCATATCAATCGATTACTTCTTCGATTTGTGGACATTTATGTTTAGTCTTCTTGTATTGTATAAATAAGGGAAACACAGACCGTCTTTAAACATTTCAAAGATGGCTTTCGAAAGACGGATAACTCTTGAAGGTAAAGGCTCGAAGATTGATGTTACATTGGAGAACCCGATTCATCTTGTAGGAGCAGAGTTTTTTGAAATAGGACTTGCAGGATTGTATACATCTAATTCTATTCGAAATGTTACCAACAGAAATAATAAATTTCGCATTCATTTTACTAATTTTTTATCAATTGATTTAGTGGTACCACCGGGTATTTATGAATTTGAAGATCTAGCCTCAGCTTTTGATGATTTACTTAGTTATCACTCATTGTCGAAACTTATACCAGAACATTTAGAAAAAACAAAATTGTATGTGGAAGAGGATATAGATGGAAAAAGAGACAACCGTCTCGTTTTGTCTTCCCCGTTTAATATTGATTTCACTGTAGCCAACAGTGTAGCAGGGCCTTTAGGTATTGAAAAGAAAGTTTACCCTAAAGAGAATAAAAGAGAAATTGAAATTCATCGAAATAGAATCGATAATGAAGTTGCAATTAACGAGAATAATAACATTTTGGCTATAAAGTTGAACGAAGCGGATAGAGCGATTTTAATAATACCCAATGCTAGCTATACGTTAAAACAATTAAGTGAAAAGATTAATGAATTATTAGTTGAACATTTATTAGGCGACAAAGACAAATTCCCATCATTTTATATTAATTATGATAAAGTCTTTTATCATTGTAAACTACATTCGAAAGTGTTTGCTATAGATTTTGGTGTTGCAGATTCTATTGCAGATTTGTTAGGCTTTTCTCATAGAAAGTTCAAGGCAAACACAACTCATCATTCTGAATATATGATTAAAATTAACACTGTTAATAGTATTCGAGTATGTTGCAACCTTGTGCTTGGTACGAGTTCTTATTTGAACCATAAACCAACACACTCTTTATATAATTTTAAAGCTCATGTTCCTGCTGGTTACCCGATTGTTGTACAACCAACAACGATTAATTTTTTGCCCATGAACACCAAGCTTATTCAACATGTATCTGTGCAACTTGAAGATCATCTTCAACAGCTCATTGATTTGCAAGATGAAGATTTAACTGTAGAATTAATTATTCGTCCAGCACGATATCTTGCTATATAAAGTAATGAAATACTGTTATGTTTTCATTCTACTTGAGTAAGCATACTAGAAAACAATCACAAATATGGTTATACTATATAATACTCAAAGTTTGAAAAAAAAGAAGTCGACTCTGATTCGAAAAAATAATATAAATCAATCAGCTAAAATTTGTAAAAAAAACAAACAACGACATCGCACCTTGAAATCTAAGAAACAGTTATCGAGTAACAACAAACAATTCTTACAGTCTTTAGGCTATCGCGTACTTTAATTTCAATATAAATATATATGCAATTGTTAATCTTATTTAGTTTCTATCTATAGTTGAAGCTGTTAACATGTTTAGCATGTTTAACATAACAGATAAAAGAGAGGTTGACAACAGAGTTGTGCGACGAGAAGAAAGAGTTTATCAACCTTATTCAGCTAATAAATTCGAAAATAATGATGAAATTCGAATACCGATTCAAAATGAAGAAAACATAGTTTTATTATCAGAAGGTGTTCTTCACTTAGAAGGTCAAATTATTACTTCTAACATAAATCCAGCTGCTTCTACTACAGCGCATCCTGACCAAAATTTTGGGGCTAATCTTTTTAGCGAAATTCGCATCACGTTAAATGGTAAAGAAATTGATCGTACACGCCATCTAGGTATAACAAGTTCTATAAAAACCTTTGCATCATATTCAAAAAACGAATATACAGCTTTACAAAATGCTGGTTATTTTCCCTCTTTAACAACGCCAGCAAGTGAAGCAAATATTGTTGATAGTAACACAAAACGTTTTCATATAATACTTCCTTTAAGCAACCTGTTAGGAATAGCAGAGGATTACAGAAAGCCGATTTTAAACTGCAAGCATGAGGTAATACTTCTCCGATCGTCAAGTGACGCACGTGCGTTGCAATCGACAACCGAAAACGATCTTTCTAAGGTCAAGTTATTTAAAGTTTATCTAAAAATTCCTGTTTTATTATTATCAGACGAAGAACAAATTAAAAGATTAAAACTAATGCAGAAAAATATTCCCATTCAGGTTGGTTATCGATCGTGGGATGTTCACGTCTTGCCTTCTCTTCCTAGAACAACTAAATATAGTTGGACTGTAATGACAACTTCTGAAACTCAAAAACCGCGTCAATTTTTATTAGGTTTTCAAACTAGAAGAAATTTACTAAACACATGCTCTTCCTATTTCGACCATTGCAACATTAAATCTATAAGAGTTTTTTTAAATTCAATTTTTTATCCCTATGAAATGCCAACTTCTGAAATTGCCATAAATGACTACAGCGAGTTGTATGACATGTTTGTTAAATTTCGTAATGTATATTATCAGATCGATGATGTTCGTTCAGAGACTCTGGTTTCACGAGATGAATTTAAGTCTCTTTGTCCTATTATTGTAATTAATTGTCTCGAACAAGTGGAAGCAGTGAAGACATCTTCAGTCGATGTGCGAATTGAAATCGAGACAAGTGAGAATATACCTGAAGATACAACTCTTTATTGTGTTCTTATTCATGATCGTCAAATATCTTACAGACCATTAACGAATGAAGTAATTATCTAAACCAATATTTGCTAAGTTATAAGCAAGCAAGTAAACAAGTATTCTCACTTTAGTTGCAATCATGGAATTGACAACAACAAACTCTCCTTCTACTGATGCTGGCACGTGGAATAAGAAGCAACCAATAGTTGCAGACATTCGCAAGCTACCAAACGGCAGTTTGGAACTTGCTTACTGTATGTTAAATAACGGCAATATACCTTCATTCAGCCCCGTGATCACATGGGTTGCAGCATATTGTGAAAAAACTCTTTCTTCTTTTTTTGAGTCTATTAAGAATAAATATGATTATTTAGTTGTATATAATTTGCCACAGGAATTTTCTTTGTTTGCACTAAAAGCACTTTCCCCAGACTCATTATTCGATCTTAATACGATTGATGGAATGTCAGACCTAATGTTGAGGCATAGCCATCGTTTACCTACAGATTGTCCAAAACATTTACCATCTCTAGCAATGGGAAGCAATAGTTGTGCTAAATTCAACGTCAATGCTGTTCAACATTGGTTAAATTCTTCTGATGGCATCATGAAAATCGTGTGTTCGATAATAAACAAGTTTCGAAACAGTGGACTTCGAGGTTTTAATAAGTTTGATTGGAACTACTTTCCTATAAACGTGCTGACTATATATGAACCACAACGAATTCGTCTAGAGTGGGAACATCTACCAGATCATCTAAAGAGGAAATTTCAACTGTTTCATCTTCGCTGCAAATGTGACAACTGTAATCGCTATCTATAAAAGGTGATTAATTTAGATCTACTACTGTAGTTGACAGCTATACATATTTTGTTTTTAGTTTGCTTTTTAACACAGTGTATCTTTTTTTTGTCTACAGAAAATAATCATCTGGACAACTAAAAAGAAGAAGATCATCTCAACACAGCCACACTCATCTGGACAACTAAAAAAGAATGAGATTACTTCAAGAGAAATAAAATTGTATTAATTGTAATTCTAAATGAATAAAGAAGAAAAAAAAATGTCTTTTGTACCATTTCATATGAAAGTTCTTATTAATGATCAATTACCTCCTCACTCTACATGTAAATAAAATAATAATAATAATAATAATAATAATAATAATAATAATAATAATAATAATATTGTCAGGTGAGGGATTCGAACCCTCGCTTTCAATTTCTGAAAATTAGATCTTAAGTCTAACGCCTTAGACCGCTCGGCCAACCCAACACGTGCATATTAGCCAACGTGTTTTGTTGATTCATGTCAGTTCGCATTTAGCTTTGTGTGGTGAACATCTTTTCTTTGTGAAGTAAACCAGCATCATGAAGTATTTTAATTGTGTAAAGTATTCCAAAAAACAGTTAATGCAAATGATATTGAGTCAAAAAGAAATGAATTTAAAATCTGAAAGAGATCGGCTAAAAACATTTAAGACCTGGTCTTCAGACAGTTTTACGAACACTGCATGGTTAGCAGCTGCAGGATTTTTCTATTTTGGATATAAGGATATGGTTAGGTGTGCTTTCTGTAATCTGCAACTTAGTTATTGGGAAGAAGATGATGATCCGTTTGAAGAACATAAGAAATGGGCTTTTTCTTGCCCCTACGTAAACAATATTTCTCCTAGCATAGAATTGAAATGCGAATATGAAAGACTTAAAACTTTTCAAAATTGGCCTCTTCCCTGTCCAAACGAATTTTGTTTAGCACCAGCAGGGTTTTATTATACTGGACATGGTGATAAGGTGAAATGTATATTCTGTAAGATTGAAATTGAAAATTGGAGGGAAAACGATAATCCTTTAAATGATCATGAAAAATGGGCGCCATATTGTCCATATATAAGAGGGTTTTACGTCGGCAACGTTGATTTAAATCCTGAAAATCCTACTATTATTCCACATAATACAAGTTATGATACGTGTGGAAGCAATATATGTTGATGTGATGTGATTTTTTGTGCAGTGTGCATTCTCAGACGTAAACGTAGACATGTTGAAGTTTGTTAAGCATTCAAACACTCTACCAGTAATTTCATTTACTAATGCTGAAAACCAGAGTAAAAGTGAAAAAAGAAAGCATGGTGTTTTACTACCGAACACAATTCGATGTATCATTTGCGGTCCATCGAACTGTGGCAAAACAAACGTAATGCTAAATTTATTATGCCACAAAAATGGAGTTCGTTTTGAAAACGTTTATATTTATTCTAAATCACTTGCTCAAAGTAAATATGTTGAATTAAAAAAGTTTTTGGACTCCATAAAAGAAATAAAAAGTGATTTTTTTTCCGATAATGATGAAGTAATGCCTCCAGAAATGGCTAGAAAAAACTCTATATTTGTTTTTGATGATGTAGCCAGCAATAAACAACAACACATGAAAGATTATTTCAGTAGAGGTCGTCATCACGACGTTGACGTATTTTATCTTTGTCAAACATATTCTTGTATACCTAAACATCTAATTAGAGATAACGCTAATTTTTTAATTCTTTTTAAACAAGACGGAACAAACTTGCGTCACGTATATAACGATCATGTAAATACAGATATGAGCTATGAACAGTTCTTTGATATTTGTTCGTATTGTTGGCAAAACTCTAAGTTTGGTTTTTTGGTTATCGATAAAGATAGCGATTTACAAAATGGTCGATATCGCAATGGTTTTGATGTTTATTTTCAGTTATAAATAAGACTTCAAAAAGAGGTAAATGGCCATTCGTGTTATAGCTTTTGCGTGGTTAACAACTTAACTATGACATCGTTTAACAAAACCAATAATGTGTCTATCGGACGACCGACTTCACGACATGATATTGCAACTAAATCATATGTTGATGATAAGCTAGTGCAATATGGAAATCAACTAACAACAACAACAAGCGACGGACATCTAAGTATTAACGGCAAACGGTTAAAAAATGTTGGAATGCCAATACATGTTGAAGATGCATGCAACAAAGGTTATGTAGTGAAGTTATTAAATGAGCTAAATAAAATCGAGTCTAAAGAAGACATACAACGAAACTTTAACGAGCTTAAAGGTTTAATTTTTTCAATTTGTAAAATAGAGAAAAAAGAACTTGACTTTCAAAACAAACGTCTCGCGGGCTTAGCTTTACCATCATCTGCAAATGATGCAGTAAACCTTATTGCAATGCAGCAACATACATCGAATATAAAAAAATATCTTGAGACCCGAATAACCGAAGTGTTAAAACGAGTAGAATTCATTCATGGTTTAGTGCGAGAATTTTCAGAAGATCACTTTCCGTATGATCAAGATACTCTCGACTTGGGTAACAAAAGAATAAGAAATGTTAAAGATCCAATTCAAAATCAAGATGCGGTAACGTATTCTTTTCTTAAAACTCATGTAACAAATGAACTCGATGAAATTAGAAAATCTCTTTTGAATATAAACAGAGATGATGAAACTGTAGATATGTTAAATAGAAGAATAACAAACATATCTCAACCAATCGATTCGTTAGATGCAATAAACAAATATTACTTAGAAAACTTTGCTGCCTCTCGAAAAGATCTAGAAGACTTAATCGCTAAATTTAATAAACAAAACGTTTTAAACGTAGACGATGGTGGAACTTTAAATATGATGAGTAGACGAATTACTCACGTAAACAATCCCATATACGATAACGATGTTGCAAATAAGACGTTTGTTGAACAATATGCCGCTTCCCAACGTGAATTTGATCAATTGAAACAAACTGTAAACAATCTACAACATCAAAAACAAACAAATGTTGAGTTCCCTGTTAACGACCAAGACGTGACAAATAAACGGTTTGTAGAACACTATGCTGCGTCACGAACTGAAGTTAATCAACTAAAAGAAATTTTAAGCAATTTACAAACTCGTATTGAGGGTGTTGCTAACAATCTCAATATTGTTAAAAAAGAAGATCTTGAAAGTTATGCTGCTGAATCCAAAGAAGAATATAACAAGTTAAAAACTGAACTGGAAAAAATTGAGCAAATGGTTAACAAAGAACCACTCGAAAGTTTTACTGCATCCAAAGAAGAATATGGTATATTAAAAGATGAAGTAAAGAAAAAGAACTTATCGAAATTTATTCTGAAATTCTCCAACACACCATCAATCCATTCACCAGTATACACGCTTCATAATCATAACATACAGTACCAACTTCCCTACAAAGGTGTATTAAAACCAATTTTTGTTTCACCAAGATCTCCAATTGTGTATGCAATTTTAAATATACGTCAAGAGATTGAACTGGATGGCAGTGATATTGTCGTTGAAGAGCAAGATGAAATTCAGTTTCGACTTAGAGACCCGAAAAAACATAAAACTGATGATCTTCCTCTTCAAATCGATTTTGAATATACTATAAATAAGTAAAACAACCACAATTTCCGTTTAGTCATGGAGAAGAGCTCAAAGATTAAAGCTGAAAGTCGAGTAAAGGATAAACTTTCTCGCTTAAAAAAAGATGTTAAAGACAAGTATCTTTCACTTCAAGATGATGTTAGACGAAAAGAATTAGATATAGAGACTAACTTTAAACCAGTAACAAGTTCATTAAATCAACTTGTAGCTATTGCTAATACGTCGACTCAAAATAAAGAAAATCGAAAAAGAAAAGGAAAATATAACGATTCTGAATCCACTGCTACTTCAGACGAAGAAGATGGAGATAGCATCAAAATAATTTCACTACTTAACCGCTACTTTGATCCGTTCATTAAACAAAACGTGGATAGAACATTTGGTATAACGATAAGAAATGATAAACAATACTTGGGACGCGAACGAGTTTTCTTCGATAAAAAGTGGATAAAAGTTGGCGGTGAAAAATTTCCTATTACAGAAGGTCTACTTGAATTGATTCAAAGGAAAGTACCAGACCCCACTCTAATAGATAGGAGTGATTTAAGTTCATATTTGAAATTATTAAATGTTTCAAACGTGCACAAAAGAAATTATACAAGCAATGCAGCTCCAAGAGGAACGCAATCTTATAAGTATAGACATATAATTGAACCCCTTCTCACTGAAGACATAGATAGAATTATAAAAACAGCAGATGAAAATGAAGAAGCAAATACTACAATGCATACTGGATATGGTCAAAAAAAAACACATCGCGCCACAAGCCATTTGGAAATTTGAAGGCGGAAACAATATTGAATTCGTTCACTGGAATGAACCAAACAAATTGGTATCAAGACTTAAAAAATTAATTGCATCGAAAGCTGCAGGTCACACAGGACTAGACAGCGAAATCTTTGCAATAGAAGAAGAACTAAGAAATGCTGGATATATTGAATAAAAATTCCAACGTTTGTAAAACAATGCACAGTATGTTATAAAACATTGTTTGGAAAATAACTATGAACGAAATCAGACGAGAAATTGCAAAAGAACTTCACGCACCGCTTAGAAAAAAAGTTTAAAAGACGACGTGTTATTAGCAAAGGAATCGATGACCTCCATGAAGCTGACCTTGTGGACATGTCCAAACTTGCAAAATGGAATAATGGATTTAAATATTTATTAACCATTATTGACGTTTACTCGAAATATGCATGGGCAATTCCTCTTAAAACCAAAAAAGGAAGTGAGATTGTGAAAAGCTTAAAATTTGTTTATTCTCAAAATAAAAGATTGCCCAATTATTTTCACACCGATCGAGGAACGGAATTTTATAACAGTGAATTCAAAACATGGTCTCAGAAACAAAATCTAAAGCATTATTCCACTGGCAGCTCCATTAAAGCGAGTGTGATAGAAAGATTTAATCGAACTCTTAAGGAATCGATGTGGAAAGAATTCACAACACGAGGTTCTTACCGATGGGTACATATTTTGCCTGAGTTACTAGTAAAGTATAATCACAAAATACATCGCAGCATTGGCATGAAACCTAATGATGTGAAAAGAAACAATCCACCCCGCTTGCCAACACAATATAATGAAACTTTAAGAAAACCAAAATATAAAATCGGCGACATTGTAAGAATATCAAAAATCAAGAAACACTTCAGTAAAGGGTACGAAGCTAATTGGACAACAGAATTATTTACAATTTATAAAGTTCAAAATACTAATCCACGAACATATCTTTTAAAAGATAATAAAAATATCCCAATATTTGGTGCGTTCTACGAAGCAGAGTTACAACGAACAAAACATCCTAATATTTACTTAGTCGACAAAGTACTACGTAGAAAAGGAACCCGAGCCTTCGTATCTTGGCTTGGATTCGATTCAACTCACAACTCTTGGATCCCCAACAAAAATATCTTATAATTAGAACAGTGTAAGTTTTTTTTATTTTTATTTTTTATTCCTCACAAAAGATATTATTATTATTATTATTATTATTATTATTATTATTATTTATGTGTCTCTATATATATTTTTCAGCTCACTAAAACCAACACACGCAAGAAAGAAAAGAATGATTGTACTTACCCCGTGCACAAGACCAGCATATTCCACTCTGCAAACAACACAGCATCTTCAATTCTCTCTGCAGCTTGTTGGAAAAAGAACTACTTACCACTTTAAGAACGAAGATCATATCATTTTTCACTAATTCATATTATATAATTAATGTAAACCACAAATGATCAAATAAATATATTTTTAAAAAAGATTTACACCACACAAATTATTATTATTATTATTATTATTATTATTATTTTTTTTTTTTTTAAACACCCACTGTCCAACGTCCATTTAATTAATCATTTGGACTTCTTCTTCTTCTTCTTCTTCTTCTTCTCCACCTTCTTCGGCATCCATACGATCTTCACCCCCCACACTCTCTTCCTCCAGCGGTGGAAAATCGAGCAGCTCGATACTGTCGGAGTCGATTGATTCCAGCCGCTGAATGATCACCCCCAATATGTGGGGGGTTACGCCATCCGCCGTCAACTCTCTGCAATGCTGGCGGTCTCGAATTATTTCCAATAACTCGCAATTATACATGTCCTGCTGAAGATTGCTAAGCCCGTTGAACCAAACGTCCTCTTCCACTTTGAACGCGCTCACTGCGAAGTTTAGCCCCAGCCTCTCTGATTGTTCTCTCAGAGATTTTATCTCATAGAGCTGCTGGAGCTTAACTAAAAGATTTCCATACATGGTCATGTTGATTGTTAACTGAGTTGCTTTGAAACTAAGTGTTACTTCATAGCTATGTGCTCTTATATATTGCGAATATCAAACTGCAAAAAGCTATTTTAAACATTTTCACATGGAGCTCTGGGAACCGACATCCAATCTCGTTCTCGCATTAAAAATTACAGACTTGACTAATGACGTCTGTGAATCTAAAAACAAACAGATCGAAATTCATTTCACACACTCAAAGTTATACATGTCATATAAAACACTTTGACCAGATTGAGATCATGAAGCAAGCCAGAACACAAAAAATGTTAACATCATTTAAATTAAACAGACATAACATAGCGAGAAGGAGTAACACAACTCCACTCCCACGCTGTGGTAATATATGTCGTACTTAAACAGAGTGTGGCATTACAACATCGGATTACTTATTTAGCTTGCGCGAGCAAAAACTTTAACGACAACCATGCACTACATGCGCTGGCTGCTCTCATGGCTTGCCGCACGGCGCGAGCAAAAACGGAACAGCTGCACACCACATGTCTGGTAGCGATCCGGCTATGTCGAGTGCCTCACCGTACACTCTCATTCAAAAGTTATGACACACAAGACTCTCTACACTTCCTTGGGAAATTACCAAAATATAATTCAATAATCAATCAATACTTAATAACCATGATACACAGGCTGTCCCGGGAATTAAATAACAAAACACAGAATCGAACCAAGAAACTCCCCTGTAGGAGTGGAAGAGGAGTCTGAATTTCGAGTTACCATCCTAATAAACAACCCCCATGCCGTCAACACCCATTAACTTTTTATCACCATCACATAAACAAGCCAAGAGGTCACCCCCTTCCCACGCTAACACGTGCAGTGCACATGCCCCGCTCCTGGACCACGTGGTCGCTCAAAGGACCCACGACGTCATCAGGATTACGCAATTTCTGGTCATGATGATGCAATATTTGGAGTCTAGGAAACACTTACTACTTCCCTACGTGTTTGTGTTGTTTATTGAGTGCCTCATGTTGCTGGAACATGACATCATGTAGACAGTGTAGTCTCCAATGGGAGCGATTCAACTGTCTACGCAGAGTGGGAACTCTGATCCTCATTTTCCTGTTTTGAGCCATTCTCCTCGGACGGACAAGCGCCTTAACACGCGCATATATTGTGCGTGGAGGAGCTGTTGATATTTTTGCAGGTAATCCTGCCTTGTCGCAAAGACCTTATGCCAGGCAATTAAGTCCTGGTACTCTCCAATGTTCTTTAGCATGGCTAAACGGTATAGGGGGGCCATCTTGAATTGCGTGTGTATTAAAAAAGTGTGTGTGCCTTCTGGCGTGTTAAGTGTGATGGTTTTTCCTTGGGAGGGTGGGTGGGCTAAATATTCCCCCTTATATTCACAGAGAAGAAAAAATAATGTGTTCTCTCAAAAAAATATTCTATTTTCGCTTGGCTGCTTAGGTACTTCTTCCGGTCTACCACGAGGGCTCGTTGTCTGAGCCCCTACCCTTAATTTGCGTGGCACCCGGCCTCCACCAATCTGTTCTATCCCGGTGTTGGGGGAAGGGATGAACAGGGGTATGTAGATGTATAATTTAGGGGTGGTTTAAAAAAGGTGGAGTTTCCCGTAATTGGGGGAAACTACTAGTGTAAGTGTCTGTTATAGGCTGCGATGCAACGTGGTACAATCCTATGGGGTGCGTTTACTCGTTAAGGGATGTATGCCTAAGAAAGAGCTATTAACTTAGATTAGCAATTAAGTGTGAGCGAGCGAAAGC
The DNA here is from genome assembly GCA_946902985.2 of Meconema thalassinum. NCBI lineage: Eukaryota > Metazoa > Arthropoda > Insecta > Orthoptera > Tettigoniidae > Meconema > Meconema thalassinum. The sequence continues at coordinate 475,121,319 of OX336392.1, forward strand.
GAGCTCACTTGCGAAATCGGCAACTTGGCCGCTGCTGGCTGGCTGCTAGGCGAAGACAATGGAGTTCCTGACGGTGCAATTCTTCGCGTTCACGGTCAGGGGCAATTAGGAATAATAGCAGGTTGGGTGTCAGGATGTAAAGACAAGTGAAATGAGTACAAGATGTGTGTTTACTGACCAAGTGTTTATTTGGTCAGTTCTGGTGATCTGATGTCCCTTTTACTAGTGGACAGGTGTAAAGCAATGTATTACAAGTACAAGTGTGGGTTTGGGTGATGTAATACAAAGTTATAAGGAGATCTGAGCACACTCTATTCTCACCTGGTGATGACGTGCTGGAGTTGGATCTGGAACTGGAGATGCAGAGCCACCGCCCGCGATAGACATTGGGCTTTCCTGGGGCCTACCTTTTAAGGTCTCCCGAGCTGCTGTCTTGGCGTTTCGTCACTGTTGGTGTTCCAGATTCCGGCGATAGTGTGTTTGTTTATGAGTGATGTAAGCTTGGCTGACAGCTAGACTACTGCGCCTGCCTGTGTTAAGGAAGTGTATGAGGCTTATAGCCTGTAGGGGTAGTTTTATAGGTGAAAGATGAAAGGGTTTGTTGGCGTTTCAGGTCCTAGTGTCGTACCGACCCTGGGGATGAACAATAGTGATGGCCTGGATCATAAAACATATCATCCATAATGTTGTTATAAAAAGTGGTATCAATGAGTAATTTAGTGTTTCTATATTCCGAAGGATATGCCACACGTTGTGGAATAATTTACCATCGTTGCATATTCATTAAACGTAGTGTGTTTGGTCACAATAAACGCATCTTGATCGTGGTTCATCATTGAATCTGAAAAGTAGTAGTTAACGTCTTGCTAAGTATATAAAAATGCTATCAATCTATACACTGTCTGTCCCCTAAGTGAATAGCAAAAATAAAATAAAAAATAAGCAAAACATAAATAAATAACCATCTGTCTGTTGGCTTATTTACCTGTAGGCCACAAGGATAACATGCATCAGGTGTAAAAAACAATTTCTGTTCAGATATTGGACTGGTATTGTTTTCAAATACACCACCACTCTTAACACTTGCCATAAAGTGAGATTGTCCACAGTGAAAGCAGGAGATTTTTTTGTTCTGGCATGACGCCTATTAAGCCACAACCTAGTGACGTTTATTAAGCCGCATGCCTACTGAGAGTGAGTGGTCACTTTGCTGAAACATGAGGGCTATTAAGCCACAACCTAGTGAGGCCTGTTAAGCCGCATGCCTACTGAGGGTGGGTGGTCAATTGCTGAAACATGAGGCCTATTAAGCCACAACCTAGTGAGGCCTATTAAGCCAGCACCTTTAAAAGCCAACATGTTTTTAATCTAGCCTGTGCACAGTGAGCCATGCAAACGTTGATGCATGGCTCTCATTATGCGTTGATAGGCAAATAGCACAATACATACAGTTTATATACAAATATTTACACCCATTCACACATCCCTGCTTACATCCATGCACACAGGTAAAAAAAATATATATATATGATACACTACAATTTTAATTTTATTCCAAGGCTCGAGATGGCATCACACACGTTATAGCAACCAAACCAACACTTGCCGTGTTGTACAACAACAATAGCAACAACCATTACTGGTTGTAACCAAAGGGAACGCTTGTCCTCATATCCTGCACCACTGTCTCTTGTCGTCCAACAAGGCAAGTGCTTGTTTTCGCTGTTTCATTAAAAATAAATTATGATTTTTTGAAAGAATCCTAAACTGGCTATGTGTCATGCCTGTGTGGGTCTGAAGGACATGTAAATAATCATTCACACAGAGGCGTTTAAACACATGCTGGCTAATCCCTTTGTCTCGCGTGGATTCACATCGATCCGCCGGCCGAAAAATATACATTTTTGGAGCAAGCCCAACAAACTCTAACATCATGGTGTCTGAACACTCATCATTCATTAAACCAATTTCTTTTTTGTTCAGACGGGGGATATCGAACACGTTCTTCTCACTAAACGAGGACGTGTCAAACTTTTTTGGGTTTTGTTTGATAACATATGGGTTACAGTCACTGATATGGTAAATGAAACTATCCGTGTCTGTATATAACAAGGAAATGCTACCAAATCGCTGCATTGCACAACCATGATGAAATTTATACATGTGCAATTTTCAAAAATCTAAAATGACTTGGCCAAAATAGATATGTTTATTCATGACCACTTTAGTTTTGGCAAGTTCAATAGTGAGTAGATCATGTTAAATATTGTTCAAAGATTTGAAATTTGATTTTTCAAGGTATTTTTGAGCTCCCCATCCGCAATACCATGTGTTGACCAATTTAATGTCCCGATTGTGCCGTACATTTTCCAGACTCTTGCCATAAATACAATTATTCATCAGTTTAAAACGAATGAAATGGCTGAGTGGCACTTTGTGATTGGTATTTAAATCCATGTACGGTTTCAGCCACCGCTTCTGCCAGAAAGAGATACCTCTATGGATTTTTAAGGGTTAAGCCCTGGGCTAAACATTCTACTAGCATGTCAATATGCAACACATAGAGATTTTTGTCATACAAGGTGCCCATTAATTTTTTATGATTGCCCTTACTATCTGGCGGCACCATTTTCTCTATGCAAAAGGGGAAATCACTCTGTCGCTGTCTGATATCAGGGGGATAAACCATGTCGACGTCAAGGACTTATCCTACGTCCTGTTGCTCGCTTGCGCTATGCACATTAAAATCTTAATTTCATTCTCAGACAGCAAGACAAAGTTTTTGTACGGCAGCGGCTGGCTCATGGTGAAACCGTATAAATTGTTTACATCGAAATACATCAAGTATAGATTCTGGTTCTTCGGGACAGTAATCAGGCATGTAATGATTATTTGCCTTAGCATGTCGCTGATTGAGCGATAAGAACCCCCGACGAATTCCTCGTTCCATCATCAGTACCATATCAGGATCCGTCAATAAATCAAGCTCAATTTGGGCATATTTGAGAGCTGCGTCCCAACTTAACCCTGGACTGGTATAGTAGTGTGCAGGATCCAATCTATATACCGTATGCCATAGCTGACGAAAGGTCTCAAATACATCTGTCAAGAACAACACATCTAATTTGAAGTAGTGCATAGCACACTGGCACATGGTTTTTATGCCAAACGTTGGCCAAACATGGCATGCGTGGTCATATTGTTCTTCAGTAATAGTGCTTTGAGTTAACTGAGAAAAGAATTTTTCTCGCGGAGGCAAATACGTTTCCTCTAGCACGTCCCAACTTCCCACGTAATCATAAGGAAATTCACCTTTACGAAGACAAAATTTAAATTGTTCTTCATTGGTAACGTGGGATTGGGTATGTTTCAACTCATACTCGCTTAGTCCTTTCACAAGACAATCCAGCGAACTCGACATACACTTGAAAGAGTCGAGTAAGCGAATGCTCATCCTTCCTTTTCTCCATGAAAGTGAAGTAAAGATCTCATGGTTCTTAGCCAAAATGGTGAATTTCCTCTTATCTACATGAGCAAATTGTTTAACAATGAAGTTAAGGTCATATCGAGAGAAATTGAGTAAGAAGACAGGGAGGAAGCGAGGTGTAGAGTACTTCAAATTGCATTCGCTATAGGCGGCACCTCTAAAATAACAGGTCCTGAGGCTGTGATCTCTTCCTTTTTTCTCCGCTTAAAATAGGCCCCCCACTGTGGGTGGGGGTTTAGAATACACCCACGGTATCCCCTGCCTGTCGTACGAGGTGACTAAAAGGGGCGACCTTGGCTATTCTGTTAGGTTTCCGGCTTGTCTTGCGAATTGGACCTCTCGTGGGTGGGAGGGATGGAATACACTCACAGGTATACCCTGCCGGTCGTAGAAGGCGACTAAAAGGGTTTCTTGGCACAGGGCCCCTTTACGGGTTTCGTTGGTCCAGCGTGTGCACGACCAGCTCGTCAGTTCGCGTAACGCTGGAACCGGGGTGACCTTTGTGTGGCTTCCGAGCCACATGGGTATTGCGGGAAACGAGCTTGCTGATCAGGCGGCGAGAGCGGCAGTCGCACTGCCCTCGCTACCGTATAAGGTTCCTGCTAGTGATGTGCGCTCTAAGTTGCGGCATTCGTTCCTGTCGCATTGGGAGGAGGCATGGCGTGCCACGCCTCCACCCAACATACTGAGAGGCATCAAGGAGACAACGAAGGTGTGGAAATCTTCCTTCCGATCTCTCCGGAAGGAAGCTGTGGTACTCTGTCGACTCCGGATCGGCCATGGGATTGCTACGCACTCCCACTTGCTAAAGAGAGAAGATCCTCATGTGTGTACTTGCGGCGCCCACCTAACCGTGGCACACCTTCTCTTGGAGTGTGTGGATCTGGCCGATCTGCGAGGGACTCTTAAACTGCCTAATACCCTCTCCCTTATTCTCCGTGATGACGGGCCGTCAGCTGACTTCGTCATCCGGTTCATGAGGGAGAGTGGTTACTTTTTTAAGTTATTATGTGTAGTTACGACTTTTAATTCTGGTTAAATCTTTTATGTTTTTTATTGTGTTATGTATTGTATTGTTCACTATGCCTTATTTGTTGTATCCTTTTTTACCATCCGCCTTTTATTCTTTTTATTCAAATAAGGCATAATTTTTGGGGCTCACTGTCTGTTTTATAAACACCATTTTCGCTTCATCCATGGCAGTGAGTTGTTTCTATCTACATCCTTTCATTTCACGCCATTTCATTTCATTAGGGGCCGATAACCTCGATGTTAGGCCCCTTAAAACAACAATTATCATCATCATCATCGTCAACCTTTACGGGTTTGACAGCCAGCTCTAAACGCCCCACCTTGTGCGATATACTGTAACTCTCATTAGGTTATATCGCACTTCTTTTCCGTTCATGTTTTTGAGGTCTGGCACTCAAAATTATATGTGCGTGCTGTCAGGGGAAGGGCCACCTAAGTGTGCGACTACGCTCGAGAGCCTGTTCGGTCTGGCCACACTGACAGGTTGGTGCGCCTTATACCCTGCAGCAGTATCCGTCTGACAACGCAGGTCCCCGCACAGCTGCATGCCTGTGCTGGAATACTCTCTAGTATATGCCAAGGGGTACATGACTGTATGGCATGTCAAACATCGGACCCCCGGGCAATGCCTTCCAAGCTAGGCGGGCCTTGCCTTGGCTGGGTAGCGCCTACAGAGACAGCCCATGATTGGAATCGGTGGCATTCAGGGAGGAAGAAATGGCCATGGGAAAAAAGCGCATCTTCCCCCAACAGGGTGGTCCCCCACCCAAGTTTTCAAATTTTGATGCCCTAAGTGGTGCTACTCCTTGGGAACAGTGTGTACGTTCGAATATGGGTGCTTATACCCCCAAGTTTCTGGTCGCGATCAGAACCGATGGGAATGATTTCAAGCTGGTCAAATCGATTTTGTTTTCTCGCCACATAGAAGGTGTCTATGGTGTGCTTGAGAAAGTACAAAAGATGAGGAACGGTAGCTTGTTGTTCAAGACCAAAACGGCTGAGCAGGTAGACAAACTTTTGACGTGTGACCACTTTGGCGAAATTCCCGTCAAAGTGGAAAAACATAAGTCTCTCAATCAGGTCCGGGGAGTTATCTTCCACAGGGACCTGATTCTGAATACTGACGAGGAACTCAAGGAGGATATGAAGCACCGTCACGTGACCGATGTCCGGCGCATTAAGCGCAAGGTCAACGGTCAGGACGTTGACACGGGTGCTTTCATCATTTCCTTTGAGTGCTCAGTACTCCCGGAGAAGGTTAAGGTCACAAGCTATCGTTGTGATGTCAGGCCGTACATTCCGCCACCTATCCGATGTTATAAGAGCCAGAAGTTCGGGCACATGGTATCTCGTTGCTCGAACTTGGCAATCTGTGGAATGTGTGGTAAGGTACCTCATGATGACGAGCAGTGCACAAAGCACTATCAGTGCACCAACTGCTCTGGATTTCATTCTTCTCGGGACAGGGACTGTCCTGTGTTCCCGAGAAGAAAATCCATGAGATCAAAACCCTGGAAGGTCTCTCCTACCAGGAGGCTCGCAAGAGGTACCACACTACGATTGCTACTGCTCCCACGATTGATTATCGTAAAATTATACCTGGCCTGATTCCACCAACCCCATCTTTTGTACCAGCTGAGAAACCCTCAGTCTTGACTTCCACGATCCCGAGATCAGCACCAGAGACATTGACTATCAGCTCGAAGGTGGGTCCTGTCCCACCTCCGACCACCAAACAGACTGTGAGGGCGGTGGGTTCTCCGCTCGCACAGCAGGGGGGGGGATTCCCAGACATCCCCCCACCCCAACGGTCGGCGAAAGCCGTGCCTAAGCCGGTGGAGGCGGCATCGTCGACCAGGGCCAGGAGTACCTCTCTTGGCCCGTTTAAACTTAGGAGAGCGGCGGGGAAGACGGGATCACGTACCGCGCGATCCCCTCCCCCTCCGAACAAGGGGAAGCCATCCGCCCCACCAGCTGCGGATACTTCTGCGCCTGGAGACGTTCCGGTCCCCAGGTCTGCGCGCTCTCCACGGAGGTCCCCCGCCGCCAACATGCGTCCCGGAAATCGTCCGCTGGGTCGGCCCGCTCCAGGTCACCACACGAGTACATGGAGCTTGTGGTCACCTGATAATGGTTAAGTTGTAGTTTGCTACTTCGTTTCCTTAGTTTCAAAGTTCACACTATGGCACTGTTACAGTGGAATTGCAACAGTTATGGCAGGCATTTGACTGAGCTCCGTCAGCTCATAGCCCAATAAGCAGCGAGTTTAGTCTGTTTACAGGAGACAAATCTTAGGCCTGATCATCAGACGGTCCTGAGGGGTTTCCGACTATACTCGAAAGAGCGAACAGACGCCGCCCGGGCCTCCGGGGGCGTCTGGACTTTCGTTCGCTCTGACTGCTATAGTGATGAGTTTCTGTTAACTACTCCTATGGAAGCTATTGCAGTTCGCGTGTCATTGCCTGTTATGACTACAGTTTGTAACGTGTACCTTCCACCGAACCAGCTCCTTGATATTAACGCGGTTTTTGATCTTGTAGATCAGCTTCCCGCCCCTTTCCTACTCGTGGGTGATTTCAATGGGGATCACCATCTTCGTGCCCCAGAGGCAGGGACGTGGAGGGCTTAATTCAAGGACTGGATTTATCCTTGTTAAATACGGGGGAAGCCACTCATTGTAGCTTAACGCACGGCACGTACTCCCACATTGAGTTGAGTGTGTGTAGCCGTGCGTTAGTTCCCTATTTTGGCTGGTACGTACACGATTAATTCTATGACAGTGACCATTTCGCTATCGTTCTCACTCTTCTTAGCCAGAAGCCCGTGTCGTTCCCCAGTCGTCGGGTATTTAAGCGGGCAAATTGGCTGGCCCTCGTTTCAAGAACGAGCTGTGTTCGTTGATCTTAGTTGCCGGAGCGTCGATGACGAGGTACAACACGTCACTGATGTGCTTCTTGCTGCCGCCGAAGTGTCCATTCCATCCTTTTCTGGGACTTCTCGTCGCAAACTCGTCCCCTGGGGGACTGCGGATATTGCAGCTGCAATAAGAGACCGTCGTCGCGTTCATAAGCATTATCGGCGACGCCCAAACATGGCCAATTTGGTGGCGTTTAAGAAATTTCGTGCCAAGGCACGGTTTCTTATCCGGCAGAGTAAAGAAGAATCATGGGAACGGTATGTGTCGTCTATCACGGCACATACCCCCTCCTCTCAAGTGTGGACTAAACTACGACGCATTTCGGGCATTCAGACATCTACTGTACCGGGAATTTCCATTGATAATGAATTGGTTACAGATCCTTACCGCGTTGCAAACCATCTCGCATCTTATTTTGCGGATATATCCGGATCCGATAACCATGATCCTGCCTTCGTGGCCCTGAAGCGCGGGGCAGAACGTTTCCATCTCAGTTTTGCTTCTCGCGCTTCGGAGGAGTACAACGTGCCCTTTACGGAGTGGGAACTCCGCGGAGCGCTGGTGCTCTGCAGGCACACGTCTCCCGGCCCGGATAATATTCACAACCAGATGCTTAAACACCTTAACGATGAGAGCATTCGTTATTTGCTCAAGGTGTTTAATCGTATCTGGTTGGAAGGTGTGTTTCCAGCGCAATGGCAGGAAGGTATCATTAGACCTATCCTGAAGCCCGATAAGGATCCCAATTTGACAGGGAGTTACAGACCTATTTGTCTCACTAACGGTCTGTGCAAGCTCTTTGAGAGTATGGTCAATCGGCGCCTGGTGTGGGTCCTGGAGAAACGAGGACTCCTGTCTGAATACCAGTGTGGATTCAGGGCGTCTCGGTGTACCAACGACCATCTGGTGCGCCTGGAGACCCCTATACAGGACGCTTTTCTCCGGAGACAGCTCCTAGTCACTGTTATCTTTGACCTCGAGAAGGCCTATGACACCACTTGGCGTAACGGCATCCTCTCTACCCTGCATCAATGGAAATTCGGATGTAACTTGCCGGTTTTTATTGCGAATTTTCTGTCCCTTCACCTGTTTCGTGTCCGGATAGGGGAGGGACATATTCGCAATATCATATACAGGAAAACGGAGTCCCACAGGGATCGGTGCTTAGTGTAACATTATTTGTGATTGCCATAAACGGTATAGTCGCTGCTGCTGGTCCAGCAGTGGTACCGTCGCTGTATGTAGACGACTTCGCTGTACAATATAGTGCGCACAATATGGAGGTCGCTGAACGACAGCTACAACAAGCTATTCGGAGAGTGGAACGCTGGACACCAGAGCATGGCTTTCGGTTCTCAACCGCTAAGACCTCGGTTGTCCATTTCTGCCGAAACGCACTCTCCATCCTGATCCTGAGCTTTATGTGGGCAAAGTAGCTTTGCTTGTTGCTGCTACGTACCGGTTCCTTGGGCTCCTTTACGATAATAAGTTAACGTGGGAGTCACACGTACGGTGTTCGAAAACTGCCTGTGCTAAGAAGCTCAACATGTTGCGGTTTCTTAGCGGCACATCTTGGGCGGCGGACCGCGCGGTGCTCCTACGTTGTTATCAGGCACTGATTTTATCTCGATTAGATTATGGCAGTGTAGCATATGGTTCGGCCCGTAAGTCAGTGCTTGTTAAACTGGACAGTGTACACCACGGCGGTGAAGCTTGCGACGGGGCCTTTCGGACGAGCCCAGTCGTTAGCTTGCTCGCCGAGGCTGGCGTACCTCCTTTACACCTGAGGCGCCAACAAGTACTGCTGACCTATGCTGCAACTATTCGACAGATGCCACTTCAACCAAGCTACCCATGCTTGTTCACCAATCCGAATCGCCGGCTGTATGATGCGCGCGCCCGAGCCACTCTGCCGGCGGGGACTCGCTTGGATGACTTATACCGGCAGTTCCGATTTCCTGCTGTCTCCTGTATCGCCCGAGTACCTAGCAAGGCCCCTCCGTGGATGGTCTTTCACCCCGATATCATCCTGGATCTGCACACCGGCCCCATGTCGGACACGGACTCCTCCGTCCATTGGAGGATGTTCCAATCCGTGGTTCCCCCAGGGGCTCACATCTAGTGGGACGTGGGTTGGCTACCACGGGGTCCCAGCTGAGTCCGGCATTGCTTCCACTTACTTGTGCCGGGCTCCTCTCTGTCTTCTTTCCTGTCGACCTCACTTGGTCAACTCTTGTTCTCTTCTGACCCCGACGGTATTAGGGTATCCGAGGCCTAGGGAGTCTCTTCCTTTCCCGCCTTAATTGGCCCTTGTCTCATCTCTTCTGATACCCTCCTTCTGCGAGGGGTCAGCCTTCTTTTTCTCTTCCTTTTACCTCCTGCCTTGTGCTCTAGGCCCTTAAGGAGGCAGGGTGTATGTAGCCCCACCACTTCTGGTGCACCCTAGATAATGCTACACCCTCAGGGGCTCATGGCTGGTGAGTTCGGGAGTTGGCGACCCCGAGGGATTCCTGAGCTGGGTCCGTTTTCCCCTTTTGTCCCTTACCTTTGGGGCGGACCCTCTCCTCTTTCCCCCCCAGGGGCTCACATCTTGTGGGCGTGGGTTGGCGACCACGGGGCCCCAGCTGAGTCCGTTATTGCTTCCACTTACTTGTGCCGGGCTCCTCTCTGTCTTCTTTCCTGTCGACCTCACTTGGTCAACTCTTGTTCTCTTCCGACTCCGACGGTATTAGGTTATCCGAGGCCTAGGGAGTCTTTCACTTTCCCGCCTTAATTGGCCCTTGTCTCATCTTTCCTGATACCCTCCTTCTGTGAGGGGTCAGCCTTCTTTTTCTTTTCCTTTTACCTCCTGCCTTGTGCTCCAGGCCCTTAAGGAGGCAGTGTGTATGTAGCCCCACCACTTCTGGTGCACCGTCGATAATGCTACACCCTCAGGGGCTCACGGCTGGTGAGTTCGGGAGTTGGCGACCCCGAGGGATTCCTGAGCTGGGTCCGTTTTCCCCTTTTGTCCCTTCCCTTTGGGGCGGACCGTCTCCTCTTTCACTTTCCTATCTGCCTTTCATGGCTCTCCTTCCTTCCAAGTCCCTCAATCCGCCTTCTTCGAGGGTTGAGGGCATTTATTTTCCTCCTGTCCTTTATTTGCCTTATTCTCCTTTAGTTTTCCATTTCTTCTTCTAGTATGTAGGTTAGTGGTTAGTTTTAGTTTTAAGTTCGCTTTTCTTTTTCATCTTCACGATCACCCAAACCATCAGGGGCCGATAACCTAGATGTTAGGCCCCTTAAAACAACAATTATCATCATCAACCTCTCCTCTTTCACTTTCCTTTATGCCTTTCATGGCTCTCCTTCCTTCCAAGTCCCTCAATCCGCCTTCTCCAAGGGTTGAGGGCATTTCTTTTCCTTCTGTCCTTTTATTTGCCTTATTCTCCTTTAATTTTCCATTTCTTCTTCTAGTATGTAGGTTAGTAGTTTTAGTTTTAAGTTCGCTTTTCATTTTCATCTTCACGATCACCCAAACCATCAGGGGCCAATAACCTAGATGTTAGGCCCCTTAAAACAACAATTATCATCATCATCAGTTTTAGTTTTAAGTTTATGTAACGACTTTTAACATCGTTACATGAAGACTGAAATTATTTCGCAACAGTCTGGAGCTGGTGTATTTCGCAAGCACTCCTGCTACCAGCTAATTGGTTTCCGAAACTCTTGAACCTACATTTGTTGCCTGAGAGAGGAGCTGACGTAAATACCCTGGAAGATTGACATTTCTACGCTGCTGTTGTGAAGTAAACTGCTGCGCAGAGGTTCCTAGAACCCCCTTTAAGCCCCATTAGTGGGTTGAGTTTCTCCCTGGGAACATTTCGTCGTAGCACTTCTGAGTAAACTCTTAAAGATTTGGGTCATGGCACCAGTTGTGGTACCAACATTTCTCTTGGACTATGTCGTTGTTATGGTGGTCTGCGCCCCCAAGTTAGGTTGGCACGACCAAACTGTGCAGTGGAGAGGGGGTGGTCACGTTCGCCCTGGAAAGCAAGCCCTCAGCGAACAATAACCAGTCAGTATCCAGCCTTCCTGAATCTCACACGCAGAACTTGGGAGTGTCGAAGACCCCTTCCCGGAGGAAATTTTCTTTTCCTCTGGGGAGAGGCATATAACAGTATAGTATTGCTAAAACCTTATCTAACAGGGATCTGACAAAACTTTGAATTTGCTAAGACTGTTAATTCTAAAAAAAACTTCCATTTGACTCTCGTAGTGCATTTCCTAGCCACGTGTCGTGTGGCAATTCAGATATAAATTTAAGACATGTTTTAGGTTGAGGCATATTGGAAGGCGATGTGGTCCTCCTCATTTTGCGTTGCATTATTTCAGGGTGGGGATTTCTTCATTATTTAGTTTCCGTTTTGCTCTTCAGGGTGGGTGTTGGCTTTAACTTGGTCAGAACGACTCCTCGCCAACTCAGTTGACAGGTGTCCTTCAGACGGTCTGGTCGCAATAAGCGACTTGTTTGGTTGTGTCAGACAACTTTCTTTCTGGAGTAGCTTTACCTTACTTCACATCGTTATTTCCTTTCATACTATTTGGGGGAATTACTTTAGTATTTTTAGTTGTGAATTATAATGCGGGAATACAAACCGTACTTGGACGAGGGATGTGTTGGTTGAAGCGCGTTTTAAATTCACGGGGTTTTAATTTCGCGTCGCCCTAATCATAACCTACTGGGACCATATGTTTATTGTGTAACATTTTTATACTTAAGGTGTTACCTAGTTTAGTTGTTTGTAATACTTATGTTAATACAATGTCCAGTCATCTTAAGAATTTTATATTTATTTGTGCATGAAGCTCAGCGGAAATGGTTACCTTTTTCCTTCCTCGGCATTTTGGATGGGAAATGTTCGCATTCGGTCTCAGGGTAAGTCCAGCCCTTCCAAATCAACAGGCTTGTCCTGGCATCGCCTATTTCCTGCCTTGATCTAAATTATTGAGGGCGTTTCTAAGCTCCCCTCTTGGTTGCCTTAGTGTCACCGAATTAATTTCTTGTTTTAATTATGCTAATTTTGATCATATCAAGGTGGGAAGAGGTGAGGTGCGATAGTGGAGTGTGTTTTGACATTTTGTTACCTTCATCAACGGTTTGTCTCTCGATATCTCGCGAGGACCGTTGATTCTGCAAAAAAAGTCCCACAAGGTGCAATTCGCTACCCCCGCAATGCGGCTCTTTCCGAAGAAATTTTAATTTCTAATTTATTTCTCAAAAAGTTTTATGGTTTCTAAATTACTCCAAATATTAAACGATAACATATATATATATATAATTAATCAAAGAGCATCTTATGGATGCTCAAAAATGGATAACCGAACTGTGAAGCAGCTCGGGTTCCGAACCACGGAGTGTCTGCAACAAAAGTTGCGTCGCTCCGTGGTAAATTAGATCCTTAATCTAATGTTGCTGGTCCGCTCCAGCACCTGGTTTGTATAGCGGTTTTATATTTGATCCCTGACTTAGCTGGTCCGCTCCAGCACCTCGTTTGTATAGCGGTTTTATATTTGATCCCTGACTTAGCTGGTCCGCACCAGCACCTGGTTTGTATAGCGGTTTTTAACAAGTCAGGGATCGGGGGCTTGATCGGATAATCATCCTACACTGGTCTCCCCCACTGCCCCACTATAGGGCACAATTGGTTGCCTGGTGGGAATCTCTGCGGCATTCTCAGGCCTGACCGGTCGGGTGTCCACGTACATGCCACTGCGATACACGCGCTTCTTCCACTGAACAACCTCGTTTGCCAACTCCCTATCGAGTTTCTCGTGGACCTCAATCTCTCCGCCCAATGAGATCCGTTCCCCAGTTGGGCTGAACATCTGACGGATTGGGTTGCCGATTCTTGTGCTGAGGGCAATAAAGCTGTTCTTCAAGCTAGGGAGTCGAGGCATCAGCCACTGCGCCACCTTGGTCAGCATATCCACGCGCTTGGTTGAGATATTAACACCCACTAGGCCGGCGTTGTGCTGCGCGGCCTTCAATTCTGACTGTTCGGTGGAGTATTCATACGCCGAGAAACTGTCAAAGTCAGAGACACCATACAAGCTGTGCAAAGCACCCTGTAAAGTGCCCGCATCCGTGTAGTGAGTTAGCACGCAGTCAGACCTGCTACCCGCCCTGTCCGGCTTTACAGTTCCCTCGCCCACCACGGCCATCACGCTCAACCCAATCATGAGCGGTGTGAACATGTGGGGGTAAAGCAGGAGATAAGATAGACACTTGGATCGGGTCAGCTCTAAAGATGTCGCGGCTGCCCCGGCCACGTTCGACGGTTCTTCCCACTTTCCTCGGTTGAGGCCTTGCCCAGCCTCCTCTGGCCCATACAACATTGTTGCCACCTTGAGTGTTAGTGGCATTTTTCCAACTATCAATGTCGCGTTCCGATGACAAAGCCAATAAACCTTAGAACCTGTGTGAATGGCAAATGCGGCGTGTCCCATCTTCTTCGCTACCAAGTCAGGTTTCATACCTTCTCGGCGCATGTGGCCCACCGCATCTCCTATGACGACCGGTGTGTAGTTATGAGAGCAGATGAACAGCTCAGAAAAGCGTCGACAAAGTGTCGCCCCCAGTTTTGTGCCGGATCTGATCACCTTGCAGCCCTGCGCCAAGGTGCCATCTAGGTCCTTTGCCAGCAATTGCGCAATGATGTCTTTGGTTATGATGATGAAGTCGTCTCGATCACCAAACACGCTGTAGCGCAGGACTTCATATCTTTTGACTGCCTTCGTGGCGTAATCCACTCGGAATTGCGCTGCAGCCCCATAAGACATGCTTCGGGTGACTGAGTCTAGGTATGACTCGGCAGCTTCCTCGACGCAAGGTGCCCAATGCTTACCCTTGGCTGACGGTGTATCCTTAACCTTGTACTCAATAGTACCTATAGTTTCGCACACTTCTCTTACTGATTTATCAGTGAGCATTACTATAGAGGTCAATAGATGAGCCACCGCCAGTCTGGTATTTCCGATGGAAGTTGAGATTTCGCCCGACCCCCGCTGGCCCACTCTCAACCAGATATCACCGAGATCGTTGACACAGATCGGGTACGTCATTTCCCAGTTGGCCGTTTCTATGGCAGCATGGTATTTTATGCTGTATAGCTGTTGCTGCGACCTGCACTCCAACATCCGTTCCGCCTCGGTGATGCTGTGATCAAACCTGGAAAAGTCAATCGCCAGCCCACAGGGCAAGTTGTTTGGTTTGGGCTGTTTACCTTTGGTATCGGGGCTGCGATCCACGTGACGCTGATTCAAAGGAAGGTGCTGGTCACCCTGGTCAAAGACGTTCATCTTGACATCACACCACTCGTTGTTTCCGGGCCGGATTTCTCTCCTTTCGGCCACATTATGAAAATCCCACGTGGCCCTGAGCACTCGGCCCACATAATGAGGGGCGGTTCCGTTGATAGACCCCTTGTATAACTTGGCCCATTCGTGATGTTTGTACATTTGGCCAAGCAATACTATGTGAGCGACACGTGTTCTCTCATCGGCGAAGGTGATCTGCCGAGCCGTCATGTCACCCGCGTCAACCAGCTCCTTAGAGTTCATCTCACCCTTGCGGTACTTGAGTCTGCCGTTGTCATCCACATCGCTGCGAAGTTTGCTCTCTTTCTTATTCCGCAGCGTGAAGTATGATCCGGTATCTTTGCCCAGGCTCCAGTGGTGTATGAGCTGCAGGGCGTCGTCGTACCAGTTTGGATTCGCGTCAACGTACTGGCCCAATTTCCCATAAGGGCTGAACTTGCCGGTAGCACCCTGCTTGTTCATCATTTGCAGGGTTTCCTCCTTGCTCAGCAAGCCCATCTTCTTATGGTCAGGCAAGTTCACCAAATGCTGGCCCCATTCAGTCCACATGTTATCCATGACCTGAATGAAGGTGTTTCGGTACCGTGTCCTAGGCAATCCGGGATGAACATCGAGCCTGTTGTCATAGCTCATCTGTGTCCTCTCAAAGCTGGATTGGGTCACTCCATAGGCACCAGAGTCCAATCCCCAACCAAACACGTTGTAGCATAGGTTGTCGATGACCCGGTTCGAGATGTGGCGAACCTTGTCAATCATGGGTTTCGTCGAGAAGGTGCCCAAACCTACCAAGCTCTTCCATTGCCGGGCGAAGGGAAGGACCTTGAAGTCGCGGAACCTGTTTTGACCATGTTTCCGCATTCCCTTCACAAGCTCCCGCATTCTGGCGTTGACCCTTGGTTCCCAACTCTTCGAGCAGCTGTATTCCCTTCCTGTTTCATCCACAGCCTTGATGTTAAGACTAAGCCCGGGAGGCTCTGCATACTTGCCGGACACCAGGCACGGCAACCTATTGATAGTGGTTTCGCACTGGGGCTCGTACCAGTCTGTCCTGATGGATGTTGTGTGTTTGGTAAGACGTCCTCTGTGGTAGGCGTTCACCCACATGGCGGTGTTTTCCAGATTCTCGTGGCAAACAGCAGTCAACATGTTGTCGAAGTATCCAGGTGGTCGGATACGGTCTTTGTCATATTGCGAACAGTACACGTACCACTCTCGACTCACGCATGGGCTGATTGGGAGTTTGATGGCCTTAACCACTTTAAACTTCTCGCACAGCGCATGCACCAGGTTCTTCATGGAGAGACTGCTACTCACGAACTTGAACAGCATCTTGCCTCCAGGTTTAAGTAGCGCCTGCAGTCGCAATATAGCCTGTCTTATATTGACTGAATCCTTAGTGCGAGCACCTTCATAGAAGTCAGCCTCTGCTTTCAAGTTACTACTCGACTCACCGAAATCCAAGATCAGCAGGTCAGGCTGGGTTGTTCTAGCCACATCTCGATATGCCTCATAGAGATAGTCCGATCTGATATCGCCATCCCCTTCACCAGTCATTGGAATCTGCTTCATCAATGACCCTTTGTGAGACATGTTGTGCGGTTGTGGCTGCCTGTGCTGGGACTGCTGTTTAGAAGAGTAGAAGTAGCAGAGCATGGTTATTCCGAAACACGAAAGACAAATACTCGGCAAATCCACCGTAACCACACGCTGGCTCCCACACCCGCAAGCATTGATCGAAGAAGTGCGGGTCTGCTTCGTACAAGAGCTGCATCTTGATAGTTCCCTTAGACGCATAGATGTCTTTCGTGTCTCTGCCAGACCAGGTCGTTCCAGCTGGAAACAGGCGGTAACAATACTTCAGAACGTCCCACCTGCCTTTTCCTAGGTACTTCCTGATATGGTTCACCTGGTCAACGTAGCCCTGTAAGTTCTTGGTTTTACTTTTCAAGGTGCCAGTTGGGATGGCCAGCGAGTCCTTGGTCATAGGGCTGTACCAGTTCCAGAAGTCGTTCTGATAGTGCACTTTCCGGAACCCTCTCAGCCAGACCGCGGACTCGAACCCAATGCGTTCATCGACGTTGAAGGTGTCATCGTCATCGTCTCCCAATTCATTTCGTGCCCATGAGCGCCATTTTGCTCTATTTGGGATGGAAACAATCCACTTCCCAAACGTCCGCGGATCAAGGTCAGTACCAGTGTCTATTTTCTTGCGCCAAATGCTAGGTGTAATTAGCTTCAACCAGTCGAATAGGCTAGAATAGGTGGTTGTTAACCCTTCCCTTTGAACCCCCAGGGACTCACATCTTGTGGGCGTGGGTTGGCGACCACGGGGCCCCAGCTGAGTCCAGCATTGCTTCCACTTACTTGTGCCGGGCTCCTCTCTGTCTTCTTTCCTGTCGACCTCACTTGGTCAACTCTTGTTCTCTTCTGACCCCGACGGTATTAGGGTATCCGAGGCCTAGGGAGTCTCTTCCTTTCCCTCCTTAATTGGCCCTTGTCTCATCTTTTCTGATACCCTCCTTTTGCGAGGGGTCAGCCTTCTTTTTCTCTTCCTTTTTCCTCCTGCCTTGTGCTCTAGGCCCTTAAGGAGGCAGGGTGTATGTAGCCCCACCACTTCTGGTGTACTCTAGATAATGCTACACCCTCAGGGGCTCACGGCTGGTGAGTTCGGGAGTTGGCGACCCCGAGGGATTCCTGAGCTGGGTCCGTTTTCCCCTTTTGTCCCTTACCTTTGGGGCGGACCCTCTCCTCTTTCACTTTCCTATATGCCTTTCATGGCTCTCCTTCTTTCCAAGTCCCTCAATCCGCCTTCTCCGAGGGTTGAGGGCATTTCTTTTCCTTCTGTCCTTTTATTTGCCTTATTCTCCTTTAGTTTTCCATTTCTTCTTCTAGTATGTAGGTTAGTCGTTAGTTTTAGTTTTAAGTTCGCTTTTCATTTTCATCTTCGAGATCACCCAAACCATCTGGGGCCGATAACCTAGATGTTAGGCCCCTGAAAACAACAATTATCATCATTATTATCATCCTTCCCTTTGACATAAGAACTCGGTGGCCACAGCCAAGAAGCTATTGGCCGTCGACGAAAACACCATCTCGGGATAGTCTTCCATTATTTTTGCCTTGAGAGCCTCACTTTCAGGGGTGTTTATAGAACCGAGCCTCTTGATAGACATTTTCAGGACTTTGCTCTTGGTTTCAGTGAACACCTTCTTTGCTGCAGCGCCTGCTTTCGCAAGCGCCTCATCTGGGTCGTCTATAACGTCGTTCACTCCTTTGGCCACCGCTTTTGCCGCGCTGATCACTGCCTTCGCGGCTTGCATTTCGGGAGCTTGATGTTTGAGCTCACCGTTGATGGTCTCCACTTGCTCGGGTGTGAGTTGTAGCTCTCGCTTTCTGCATATTGCCTTCTTAGGTATAATTGGATTATTCCTCAGCCAGTCCAGCTTCTTTTCGTAATATTGAAGCTGTTCATCTGGAAGTGTTGCCACCACGGCAGGCTGATCAGGCACAAGCCTATCAAGCACGAGGTCGAGCATAGTGATGGGTATTGTCACCAGCGTTCGGAAGAATTTCTTTATACTACGCCAGAATTCTTTTGTAGCTCTGCGGGTGACTCCACCGCAACTAATCATCGTAGCCACGAAGCTAAGCTTAGTCAGCTTTGTTAGCAACACAAAGATCTTGTTCCAGCGCCGAAGTTCCACAGGCATTTTTATCTCTTTTTCCTTCACAAGTGCCTTCTGCCTGATGCTCCTTTCGACTATTGCGTCACGCATGGCCTCAAGTTGTACTTGGTATTCATCTATTGCGCTGCCCTGAATCTCTTCATGACTTACTTGTTTGGCCTCTCCGATCATTGGGGCGTCCTTTTCAGCAACAGGTAGCCGCCTATCACTGCGCTCAGCTATAGTCTCGGCGTTTTTCAACTCGCCGCAAGCCTCGACAATTCCCAGTGGGCCGATTAGCTGGCGCGGTTTCTCTCTTAGTCGCTCCACCATCGGATCCACACGCAGTCCCGATAGCGAATGGTAAAACCGTGAAACCAGATTGCCGAATATGCCCATCCCCACGTGACTAGTGAATTTAATGTCAAGTGGTGGCGACGAGATGTTTTCGACCAGCACTTCAGAGCCCCCGCCGAAACACAATTTGATGTACCCCTCTACTTTGCCGCCATACTTGTTCTGTATGTCATGGTGCCACTCAGCTTGAACTTCCCTGGCTACTTCGACCTCCTCTCCGGGTTGCAACTCGGGTCTGACGATTGTATCTAATGCCGCAAACCTCTGTTCCCAGGTCACTATGCTGTGGTGTTCGCACATCCTAACCCACATTGTGGGTTCACTGTAGGCTATGCAACAGTCACACTTGCCAGGCGTCGTGTAAATAGTCTCACGCATTAGGTTGTACAGTGTAATGCCCCAAGACAGTGCCACTCGTCGAACCAGACTTTCGTCGCTGAACGCCTCCCTGAAATTCACAGAGTGACGGAAGTTGTATATGATAGTGGCACTTGAAGGTCCAGCTATATCCTTATTAGTCAGAAGATTAATATGGACTAGCTCCAGGTCGCAGCTCATCTCGACCCACGGCTTCTGATCAAGGTCAAAGACTGTGTCCAGCCCGAGAGCAGCCGGTGAACACTCCACCCAACCAGGAGCTAGCGGCTCTATCTTTGTTGGTGCTGAGATTATGCCTCTCAGGGTGCCGAACCAGTCAACAGCCAATTCTAGTGTCTCTTCCGTATACATGGTACTAATGATCTTATCCACGAGCTTCTTACCATGGCCTGCGTGATCCCATTTCATCGTGGATGCCAAGTTACCTTTACGCACGATGATGTTTTTGCTTGTGTCAACTAGCCACGATGCAAGTTGTCCTGTCACGCTTAAAACGACGTTTTCTCCATACTCAGTGTGGGTCCTAAGATCAGCACACCTTTCTAGCAACGATTTATGGGGCCCATCACATGGGGAAAGGATCAGACGTCGCATGTACGTCCTCGCCATGTCCAGAATATCAGATCCCATGGCCGCAGCGAGCACGCCACTGATGCAAACGCAACCCTCAGCCGTGCGCATCATCTGAGATCCTTCTTCCTCGTCTTTTTCGAAGATGTAAGCTGTCATGGCAATCTTCGCTGCCGACCCGACCTCCACCTTGATACGGACGCAAGCCTCAAGTCTGTCGCTGTCATCGATGAGTCTCCAAGACGCGTTATACTTCACCACGGGTCGGATTCCCAATACAGGTTTGATAATTTCAAACAGCATCCAGTCTCCCTCGGCAGACACGTCGGAAAAGATTTCGAATCCGCTACTGTGCCTATCCATGTTAAATAGCAGAGGGGCGATGCCTAGTTCGGACCGTAGGTTGTAGAATAACTTTTGGCTGCCACCATAGATGTCATAATAGCGATCATTGTTGCAAATAGACCACAGTAGAGGAGCAGGGAGGGTTCTGCTTCAAATACAGTTATTTATGCAAATGAGGGGGGCGTGTCAAGGTCAATGACCTTGAGGTTGGTCATGGTCAATGACCTTGAGGTAGGTCATTGACCCCAAGGTCGCCGGGACCCCCGGAAGGTAAACAAACCTTGGAGGGTCCAGGAACCGGTTTGAGGGGGTGTGGGTGGAGGGGAGGGGTGAGGGGGTGGGGGAGGGGGAGGGAAGGGTGGGGTGGGGGACGAGGGGGGAAGGATGGAAGAGGATCTGCACGAGACCCTCCTCGACTCAGTCTCTCTGTTGGACTGAGCGCCTTCTCTGTTATGGTCTCGTGCTATATAGCTTTGCTTTGTACTTGATGAGATCCGAGTGTTGCCGAAGGTTTCCGAATCTTTGTCGGTGAATGAATCGTCAGATTTGAACGGTCAACTGGCGTGTGTGTGACGTCATAGCAGATTATGTGATGTGGGGTAGGTCATGGTTGGAAGTGTTCTTAATGGGAAAACGTGAATGGAGATGGATGGTGGTGTTTGTTGAAACCTGACGTGGTAGGTTGGTTAGGTGTGAATGGGTCTGAGAGATAAACAAAATGGGGTTGAAAGCGTTCAATGGTAAACAAACATCAATGGTATCTGGAGTAGTGAATGGGATTGAGAGAGAGGGGGCATGAACTGGTTGTTGAATGTGCTCAATGGTAAACAAACATCGATGAATCTGGAGTAGTATTTCCTGTAAAAGGTAGGGTGGGTGAGGATACAAAACGCATGGCATGTTGGGTCGGCCAGCTCGACATGAAATAAAAACAAGAAGGCGTACACCAGATCTGATTTATTAATCCATGGCATTAAAACTATTTTTTCCGTAGCTTCTTCCGCTTCCTCTTCTGTGTCGCCGTCACTTTCATTTTCCTCCTCCTCCATCATCATCATCATTCGGACGAAAAATTCCGCCATGACGTGGTCATTTGAAAAACTATAAAATAGAAAAAATGTCTATCAATGTCATTAGAATACCCAATCTAGCGGCGAGGATATAAACTGTCTTGATGTTTGTGTCAGGGTGAACCAAAGTACACAGAAGAAAACCTCCTAAGTTATGGAGGCATACTCCTTGCACTTCTCTGCATCAATGATTAAATGACAGGCAGAAGGTAGGAAATAATGGGAAGAGAAGACTGGCCTCTTGCAGAAGGAGGGAATCAGAAAAGATGTGGCAAGGGCCTTGGATACTCTAATACTGTTGGAGTTGGAAGAGAACAAGAGTTGGCCAAGCGAGGTTGACAGGAAAGAAGACAGAGAGGAGCTTGACACAAGTAAGTGGAAGCAATGCTGAACTCGGCTGTCACCTCTGTAGTTGTAAAACCCGCGTTCTGCTATATGTAAGCTTTTGGAAGCTGAGTTTAAAAAATGTTTTGCAAGAAGAGAATAATACTGTTAATTTTGTTATCCTTAATTCAACCTTCTTGATTACTCATGCTTCAAAGATCCTGTCTAGAATGATTTACAAGAGGATTGAAAGCCAGATAGAAACGGAGTTGGGTGAAGACCAGTTTGGTTTCAGGAGAAATGTAGGAACAAGGGAAGCTGTACTAAGTCTTAGGCTGATTTTAGAAGGTAGAATAAGGAAAGATAAGAGAACGTTCATGGCTTTTGTAGACTTAGAAAAGGCTTTTGATAAAGTTGATTGGACTAAATTGTTTGACATTTTGAAATCAATTGGAATAAAGTACAGGGATAGGAGGGTGATATACAATCTGTACAGAAACCAGACAGCAGTCATTCGAGTTGAAGGACATGAGCGAGAAGCTGGTATTCAGAAAGGTGTAAGGCAAGGCTGCAACTTATCACCCATACTTTTCAATCTTTACATTGAACAAGCAATGAAGGAAATTAGAGAGAAATTTAAAGTGGGAGTGAAGATTCAAGGAGAAATAATTTCAACTATGAGATTTGCTGATGACATAGTCATCTTGGCCGACAAGCCTGAGGATTTGAATGAGTTTTTGAATGGTATGGACTCCGTCTTACGGAAAGAATTCATGATGAAAATAAATAAATGTAAAACAAAAATACTGGAATGCAGCCGAAATAAATCAGAAACCTCTATGGAGATCAAATTGGCAGGTGAAAAGCTGAAGGAAGTAGGAGACTTCTGTTACTTAGGAAGCAGAATAACCAGTGATGGACGAAGCAAAGAGGATATTAAAAGTAGGTTGGCTCAGGCAAAGAAAGCATTTCTACAAAAAAGGAATCTGCTGACATCGAATATAGATTTAGGTATTAGGAAGTCATTTTTTGAAATCCTTTGTCTGGAGCGTGGCGCTCTATGGAAGTGAAACTTGGACTATTGGTGCAGCAGAAAAGAGGAGAATAGAAGCATTTGAAATGTGGTGTTACAGGAGAATGATGAAGATCAGATGGGTAGATAGGGTTACAAACAAAGAGGTATAAAGACGAGTGGGAGAGGAGAGATGTTTCTGGCGACTGCTAATGAAGAGAAGAGATAGGTTGGTAGGACACATACTTAGACACCCAGGAATAGCAAGCTTAGTTATGGAAGGAAGGGTCGAGGACAAAAACTGTAGGGGTAGACCAAGGTTAGAATATGTTGAACAGATTGCCTCCGATGTAGGGTGTTGGAGCTATGTAGAGATGAAACGATTAGCTCAGGACAGGGAGGCATGGATAGCTGCATCAAACCAGTCAAAAGACTGAAGACTCAAACAACAACAATTCAACCTTTGTGTTACCCTACACAGATCTCACATAGAGTGAGTGAGATTTGAACCGCGGACCAGCGGTGAGAAGCTGGTATACTACTGCTAATTTACATAACAGCGCAACACAATTGTAATGTATGAGTAATTATACTGTTACAACTCTAAGATATTGAAAGCCCTTTTGACATTAGACTGGTATCAAGATTGATGATGTAGGCTATTAACTTTTATTTTTGTTAAAGCAGTATGTCTTGGCAATAAAATGAATTATATTTGACAACGGCAATAAATTTAACGTGTCTCCAACCGGTAATACAATGCGCATTAAATTACAATAAATTGGTCTTGTTTCTTAAGTCGGACAGAGGGAAAAAGAAAGTTGTTTGTTCCAAACAATGTCTGAATACTAAGTAGGTAGCCTCACACTGTCAGCACTGTCTACGCTGGAACTCGTCAGTTCAGGCGCGCACGGCCAGCCCGTACCGACATGGTTTCGTAAAGCCGTTCTTATCTTCCCTTCATATTATTATTATTATTATTATTATTATTATTATTATTATTATTATTATTATTATCATACTATTAATATTAGCAATAAAATGTTATTGGGCAGCAATAGACTACGTCTCATACTGTTCCCGAGTACATTGAAGATGAATTCTCTATTATTGAATGGATTCATTGATAGCTAAAATTAGGTCATTTATACGTAGGCATACCCAAACTTGATGAGTGATTTAAAATGTTGATGTTGATCCTCTCGCTTATTCGAAACGTGCCACAAGCTTTCACTTCTCTTTGAAGCCTATCGTTTTCTCTAAACTACCTGTTTTGTTATGCCGAAGGTTAATTCACATCTGATGGTGGGGTCCAGCAAAAATCTTGTATCCTTCTTATGGCCAATAACAATTATTATGCCCATTGCATTTTTGCTTCTAACACGAGAAAGACACAAAGACATGGATCGCGTAACATTTCTGAAATGTTACAGCTGCATCTTAGATCTATTTTGGCGATTCCTAACTTTTGTAGTAAATCCCCTTCTTAATTATGTTTTTTGAACGTGAGCTAGGGTATCAGGCACTCCACAGTGTTTGCAGTATACAGCGTCCTGGCTACGCCCATGGAGGTCTCACACAAGAGCATCCTTTGCTTCCACCTATTTGTACTAGGCTACTCCCTTTCATGTCTACTTCTGGATTAGTCAATCTCCATAAAATATGGTGATTGGATAGTTTCTGTACTTTCGCATTCAACCTGCAATTTCATTTTGTGTTTACCATAGATCCGCTTCAGTCTAAAGTATCGGTTATTTATATTCCCTTGGTTCCTAACTAATTTTTCACCGTCTTCATCGTTATCACCAGTAGGGAGGCTGAGGGGGTTTTGAACCAAATACCGTTATTTATGCAAATTAGGGGGGCGTGGCAAGGTCAATGACCTTGAGGTAGGTCATGCTCAATGACCTTGAGGTAGGTCATTGACCCCCAAGGTCGCCGGGACCCCTGAAGGTAAACAAACCTTCGGAGGGTCCAGGAACCGGTTTGAGGGGGTGTGGGTGGAGGGGGAGGAGTGGGGGTGGGGAGGGGGGAGTGGGGGTGGGGAGGGGGAGGGGGAGGGGTGGTGGTGGCGAGGTTGGGGGATGAGGGGGAAGGATGGAAGAGGGTCTGCACGAGACCCTCTTCGACCCAGTCTCTCTCTTGGACTGAGCGCCATCTCAGATATTATCCTGGGCTATATAGCTTTGCTTTGATCCCGACGAGACCCGAGTGTTGCCGAAGGTTTCCGAATCTTTGTCGGTGAATGAATCGTCAGAGAATTGAGCGGTCAACTGGTGTGTGTGTGTGTGTGACGTCACAGCATATTACGGGATGTGAGGTAGGTCATGAACGGGAGTGTTTTGAAATGGAAAACATTAGTGTATCTGGTGTGTGTGTGACGTCACAGCAGATTACGGGATGTGGGGTAGGTCATGAACGGGAGTGTTTTGAATGGAAAACATGAATGACGGTGGATGGCGATGGTTGTTTGGACCCTGACGTGGTAGGTTGGTTAGGTGTGAATGGGTCTGAGAGACAAACAAGATCGGGTTGAAAGCGCTCAATGGTAAACAAACATCAATGGTATCGGGAGTAGTGAATGGAATTGAGAGAGAGAGAGAGGTGGAATGAACTGGTTGTTGAATGTGCTCAATGGTAAACAAACGTCAATGAATCAGGAGTAGTATTTCCTGTAAATGGAAGGGTTGGGTAGGATACAAATCGCATGGCATGTTGAGTCGGCCAGCTCGACATGAAATAAAAAACAAGAAGGTGTACACCAGATCTGATTTATTAATCATTCTTCTTCCTCTTCATCTTCCTCTTCATCATCATCATCATCTTCTTCTTCCTCATCATCTCCTACTCTCTGGCACCCTTCCATCTCCGCCATTAATTGGGTGAAAAACTCCACCAACACTGGATCATTTCCAAAGCTATAAAAAAAAAAAATGTATACAATAAAGAGTACAACAAAATTGTTTTATAACGCTTGTTTATCTAAATATTGGATTGTGAATTGCTGGGAGTGTGTGAGAGCAAGTACAGTTCACCTAAGTCTGCAGCAGCTTCCAGCGGACGCCTTAGGGTGAGCTACAAGTTCTGTTCATTTTTAAGTAGTTTCAAAATTTTGCTACTAGATATTAATGATACCTAGTGGTGAATGTTCGAACTTGAGTATGGGTTTCAGTGCTGGCAGTGTTCACGAACATGTGTGACTCACTTGAGTATGTAGGTGCTGTGAATTGCTGGGAGTGTGTGAGAGCATGTTCACCTAAGTCTGCAGCAGCTTCCAGCGGACGCCCTTAGGGTGAGCTACAAGTTCTGTTCAATTTTAAGTAGTTTCAAAATTTTGCTACTAGATATTAATGATACCTAGTGGTGAATGTGCCAGCGGACGCCCTTAGGGTGAGCTACAAGTTCTGTTCATTTTTAAGTAGTTTCAAAATTTTGCTACTAGATATTAATGATACCTAGTGGTGAATGTTCGAACTTGAGTATGGGTTTCAGTGCTGGCAGTGTTCACGAACATGTGTGACTCACTTCAGTATGTAGGTGCTGTGAATTGCTGGGAGTGTGTGAGAGCATGTTCACCTAAGTCTGCAGCAGCTTCCAGCGGACGCCCTTAGGGTGAGCTACAAGTTCTGTTCATTTTTAAGTAGTTTCAAAATTTTGCTACTAGATATTAATGATACCTAGTGGTGAATGTTCGAACTTGAGTATGGGTTTCAGTGCTGGCAGCGTTCACGAACATGTGTGACTCACTTGAGTGTGTAGCTGCTTCCAGCAAACACCATTAGAGTGAGCTACAAGTTCCAAGTTTTTTTGCTACCAGATAATAATGCCATCTAGTGGTAAATGTTGGAACTTGTTTTGACAGAATCTAACCTGTCAATTTACCTTCACACAAGTTTAGTCTGTGGACGGATCTTTTACATGTCATAAAGTGAGAACATGTAACCACTGGCTTTACTCCCCCTCCAAAGGAAGACATACTAAAGGATTTTAACACACCTAAAAAAATCTGACTTCCTTCCCAATCCTTTTTTTTTATTCATCGCAATAACACGGGTTATCAGACAAATTCTACTCACACCCAAGTAAACATGGGTGTAGTGCTGAAATATCCGTTAAAAGATAAGGAATATGTGGTTATGACAGATGCTTCACATATAGGCATTGCTGGAGTATTATGTCAGAAAGATGATGAGGGTAATCTGTGCATTGTACTCCCCCTCCAAAGGAAGGCATACTAAAGGATTTTAACACACCTAAAAAAAAATCTGAGTTCCTTCCCAATCCTTTTTTTTTATTCATCGCAATAACACGGGTTATCAGACAAATTCTACTCACACCCAAGTAAACATGGGCTACAAAGGCGGTAACTACGCTCAGTATTTCCAATCATTTTGAAGAAAAAAAACACCGCTTGCTTCCAGTATTTGATCAGATCAGGAATGGAATGAATTAAACTCCATCTAGCGGCGAGAAAGATCTGTGTTGGCTGCCAAAGCCTGTCTCACTTTTTAGAGTCAATGTTTAAATGAATGACAGATAAAAAGAGAAATGATAGTGGAGGATGTTGTCGGAAGAAAATTTTGACAGGGAAAACTGGTGTTCCCAGAGAAAAACCTGTCTGCTTTTGGTTTGCCCAGCACAGATCTAACATAAAGTGACTGGAATTAAACCACGCACCCAGCCGTGAGAGACTGGGGTGCTGCTACATAAGGCTTTAGTAAATAAATAATACTTACATTAACAGATCCAGCGACAACTCCTCCTGGTTTTCTTCTTCTGGCATCTCCATGTTGTTGTCCCCAGACATTGTAGCGAATGATATGTTGTGAAAAGGAACGTCCTCCTTATATACTGTGTGTAGTTTCTGGTGAAAGGCGGATTAATTAGATGTGTTTAAACTTGTTGTACAGGGTTATACAGTGTGGAGCTATTTCTGGTGAAAGGAAGGTCAGTAACGATTCCTGTATTAACGCAGGGTAATGCCGTATGGAGGTCATGTTTGTGTGAAAGGAACGGTAATCCAGAGACGTTTCCTGTATTCGGAGGGGTATAAATACTCGAGCAGAATTGAAATAAAGGTAGAGTTGTCCACGGGCTTACAGTGTTCACACCAGATTGTAATTTGGATCCTTGTCTATCAGGTAATATTCAACATACTTAAGTATATAACTTTAAAGTATATCCTAGTGTATATATTTGACTATGTGCTACTGGGAGACTAACTCAGCTAGATAGTTTACAAAATAAGTAATTGTACTGTACAGAAAAGAGGAGAATTGAAGCATTTGAAATGTGGTGTTACAGGAGAATGATGAAGATCAGATGGGTAGAGAGAGAGTAACAAATAAAGAGGTATTAAGACGAGTGGGAGAGGAGAGATGTTTCTGGCGTCTGCTAATGAAGAGAAGAGGTACATTGGTAGGACACATATTAAGACACCAGGAATAGCAAGCTAAGTTATGGAAGGAAGGTTCGAGGACAAAAACTGTAGGGGTAGACCAAGGATAGAATATGTTAAACAGATTGTGTCGGGTGTATGGTGTCGGAACTATGTAGAGATGAAACGATTAGCTCAGGACAGGGAGGCATGGAGAGCTGCATCAAACATGTCAAAAGACTGAAGACTCAAACAACAACTGTACATTACAGTACTTGTAAATGATGAGATGGTATGTTTAAATCCACATGAAGATGTTTAGAATTTTAATAGTATAATGGCCTATTGACAAAGCTGGTTTAAAAGTCAGATGGTACGAATCAGACAAGCAATAATTACTTCATGTTTGAAACGAGCAGAATTCATAGCATGTAATAAGATTGGTTTTAACGTGACTTGCATTTTAAACCACTCGCTGCCTGGGATATATAAAATGAATGCAGCTCAATTATATATAAGTACTGTTATTATCCAATTAAATGTTGTCGATTTCACTGCATTGCTCCGCGAGATAATGACCGTGCTCGAGGCGGTTACCTCTTATGTAACATTAGCTCTGAGCCATGGATTCACTTTTATACTTTAGTTTCAAGTCAAGTAACCTATTTAGTTAAGGACATTTAAATCATCACCTCCCAACTAATGTAGGCCCCCACGCACTAGGGTGTATTGAACACATAAATTATTTAACCAACCTGCAACGGCTTCACCCGGGAACAGATATAATATACAAACAACCCGACCCGGCTTCGCCCGTGAACAGTTATGTTATACCAGAAACCCAACCCGGCTTCGCCCGCGAACAGTTATATTATACCAAAAGCATGCACCGACTTCGCACGAGAACAGATAAATTATACATGCAATCTGCCCCGGCTTTGTCCGGGAACAGATAAATTATACAGACAATCCGCCCCGGCTTCGCCCGGGAACAGTTGTAAACCGGCTTCGCCCGGCGGAATAGATAATGACCTCTTATGTAACATTAGCTCTGAGCCATGGATTCACTTTTATACTTTAGTTTCAAGTCAAGTAACCTATTTAGTTAAGGACATTTAAATCATCACCTCCCAACTAATGTAGGCCCCCACGCACTAGGGTGTATTGAACACATACATTATTTAACCAACCTGCAACGGCTTCACCCGGGAACAGATATAATATACAAACAACCCGACCCGGCTTCGCCCGTGAACAGTTATGTTATACCAGAAACCCAACCCGGCTTCGCCCGCGAACAGTTATATTATACCAAAAGCATGCACCGACTTCGCACGAGAACAGATAAATTATACATGCAATCTGCCCCGGCTTTGTCCGGGAACAGATAAATTATACAGACAATCCGCCCCGGCTTCGCCCGGGAACAGTTGTAAACCGGCTTCGCCCGGCGGAATAGATAATGTCCTCTTATGTAACATTAGCTCTGAGCCATGGATTCACTTTTATACTTTAGTTTCAAGTCAAGTAACCTATTTAGTTAAGGACATTTAAATCATCACCTCCCAACTAATGTAGGCCCCCACGCACTAGGGTGTATTGAACACATAAATTATTTAACCAACCTGCAACGGCTTCACCCGGGAACAGATATAATATACAAACAACCCGACCCGGCTTCGCCCGTGAACAGTTATGTTATACCAGAAACCCAACCCGGCTTCGCCCGCGAACAGTTATATTATACCAAAAGCATGCACCGACTTCGCTCGAGAACAGATAAATTATACATGCAATCTGCCCCGGCTTTGTCCGGGAACAGTTAAATTATACAGACAATCCACCCCGGTTTCGCCCGGGAACAGTTGTAAACCGGCTTCGCCCGGGGAACAGTTAAATTACACAAGCAGTTTGCCCCGGCTTTGTCAGGGAACAGTAAAATTATACAAACAATCTGACCCGGTTTCATCAAAGTACAGTCATGACCAGCACCTGACCATGTAGCACCTGGGTGTATAACTTGTTTGATAACCTGTGTTCTTGTAATGGATAGGGAGTCTCTTCCTTTCCCGCCTTAATTGGCCCTTGTCTCATCTTTTCTGATACCCTCCTTCTGCGAGGGGTCAGCCTTCTTTTTCTCTTCCTTTTACCTCCTGCCTTGTGCTCTAGGCCCTTAAGGAGGCAGGGTGTATGTAGCCCCACCACTTCAGGTGCACCCTAGATAATGCTACACCCTCAGGGGCTCACGGCTGGTGAGTTCGGGAGTTGGCGACCCCGAGGGATTCCTGAGCTGGGTCCGTTTTCCCCTTTTGTCCCTTACCTTTGGGGCGGACCCTCTCCTCTTTCACTTTCCTTTCTGCCTTTCATGGCTCTCCTTCCTTCCAAGTCCCTCAATCCTCCTCCTTCGAGGGTTGAGGGCATTTCTTATCCTCCTGTCCTTTAGTTGCCTTATTCTCTTTTAGTTTTCCATTTCTTCTTCTAGTATGTAGGTTAGTCGTTAGTTTTAGTTTTTAAGTTCGCTTTTCATTTTCATCTTCACGATCACCCAAACCATCAGGGGCCGATAACCTAGATGTTAGGCCCCTTAAAACAACAATTATCATCATCATCATCTTGTAATGGAATGAGGAGAAGTAGGAAAATGGTGAACGCAAGCTGCTGACAATTAAATTAGTGGCTAGCGATAATGGGTGTGTAGAAGGGTTTTGATAACTTTGTGTGTATATACATATTTGCTAATGGCTTAGGTATACTAAAACACTATTATAGATATCAAATTCGATTTCAGAATGTCGGCAATAAAAAATGCGAATTCCATAGGGAAAGATGCTGGAGCAGAGACTAAACGACTACAGGATCTGCAGGTAAACGAGTCTTATTTGGTAACTGCTGTTCGTCGAGTCAAGACGAAATTTGGGGACCGCATTTTATGTGAACTGGAGGACTTTGTAGTATTTCTACCGTCGAGATTCAAGGAACTCAGCGAAGAAGATGTAGCCGATCTCAACAAAGGAACCATCTATTTAAAATACATGGGACTGGAAAACAAAAGATGTCTTGTTGAATTCATAGAAGAAAAAAATAAAATTTAAAATTAGTTTATGTAAAACGGAATTTGCAGGGAAAATAAACTTTGGTTCACTCTCTCTGCAAACCGTTCAGTTTTTTTTTTGTTGTAATTGTTAAGTACTAAGGGACATCATGTCGTCACCGATACAAAGTTGGGAAGATGTGGATAGTTGTTTCAATAACAATATCTGTTCCACTAAAGTCAATAATGATGCAAACATTTTAAATCTCAATGAATATTTAAACACTAGTTACAACATTTTTCAAAACAAAATACAAGACTGTTTAAGAGAACATGTAGCGTTAAAGGTTAACGCTGAATTATTATGTGACTTTGCTATTTTGAAACAAGGTGTCGAATTTATTCAGCCGATCTATTTACACACCCACATGACTAAATTATACCGCACTGATAATATACACAGTTGGTATAGTAAAAACATTGTTGATAAACTCACAACACGCTTTGCCGAGTTTCAAGAATTAGAAAGCGGCAAATCGCTGGAAGCTATCAATCATCTTAAAATTAATGTATGCACCTTTGATCCCATAAATAGTGGGTCATCTCATGTTAATTTGCCTAAACAGTTGGAAAACCGTCACGCAGTTATCAATGTGGATAATAATGATGTTTTCTGTTTTGTGTGGTCTCTGGCTGCTGGGCTATGTTCTGCAAGTAAACATGTTCACAGAATGGGCAAATATCACCAGAAATTTATGGAATTAATGAGCAGTCTAAATTTAGCAGACATAGAATTCCCAATGGACCTCAACGCCATTTCTCGTTTTGAATCTAAAAATCTGCTTTACTCCATTAATGTATACGGAGTTGAAGGGGACAAAGTTATTGGGCCACTCTATGTGACAAAGGAAAAAAAAGAAAAGCATTTTAATTTATTGTACATTGAAGGAGAATTGTGCAACCATTATTGTTATATCAAAGATCTTTCCAGACTAGTTCGTTCACAAGTTACAAAAAGTAAAAATAGGGTATATATATGTGATCGCTGTTTGCAATATTTTACTAGCAATCAAAAGTTGACAGCCCATACTATTGATTGCATTACACAACCAGCTGTAAAAATTACATTCCCAGAAAAGGATAAAGCCAGTATGAAATTTCAAAATGTGTCTCGTCAAGAACCGCTTCCATTTACAGTATATGCAGATTTTGAATGTTTAACCACACCCATTGACACATGTAACCCGGATCCAGCACGCCCGTACACTCAACAAGTACAGCAACATGTGCCATTCAGTTGTGCTCTAAACGTGATTTGCTCATATGATCCTTCGCTTTCTTACTTCAAATCTTATCGCGATGCAAATGCTGCTGCTTGGTTTTTAAATGAATTGGACGCCTTGGCAGATCGGGTGTACAATATCCTGGAAAACCCAATTCCGCTTCAAATGATGGATGCAGACGAGGTGGCTTTTGCAACAGCAACCACTTGCCACATTTGTCAAAAACCAATAGCAACTTGTGACACGCCAGTGAGAGACCATAATCGGTACACTGGCAAATTTAGAGGAGCGGCTCATAGTGCATGTAATTTGGCCTATAAAAGAGCGCGCTATATTTCTTGTTTCTTGCACAACATGTCTCGGTATGACAGTCATCTAATTATTAAGGAATTTGTTAACCTTGAAAACCAAAAGTTTTCTTTAATTCCACAAAATCATGAAAATTTTATTTCGTTTACAAAATGGCGAAATGGAATTAGTATACGATTTTTAGATTCGTATAGATTCCTCGCATCATCATTGGATGCGCTGGTTCAAGGGCTTCACCCAAACAATTTGAATTCTGTACGTCAAAACTTTACTGGTGACGAACAATTTGAATTATGCATTCGAAAAGGGGTGTTTCCCTATAATCATGTAAACAATTGGGCATGTTTGCAGGAAACTGCACTCCCTTCAAAGGATAAATTTTACAATGACTTAACAAAAAGTCATATTTCTGAAGAAGACTATTTACACGCCCAAAAAGTATGGAACGTGTTCAAGATATCAACTTTGGGCGAGTATGCTGATTTATACCTCAAAATTGATACACTACTTTTGACAGACGTGTTTGAACACTTTCGCAAACTGTGTCTTGAAATCTACAATCTAGATCCAGCCCATTACTACACCCTTGCCGGATACAGTTGGGACTGTATGTTGAAGGTGACTGAAATAGAA
This sequence comes from Meconema thalassinum, assembly GCA_946902985.2. Lineage (NCBI taxonomy): Eukaryota > Metazoa > Arthropoda > Insecta > Orthoptera > Tettigoniidae > Meconema > Meconema thalassinum. Next base: position 475,154,465 of record OX336392.1, read on the forward strand.
CTGGAACTATTAACTGACATCGACATGTTGCTCTTTTTTGAACGCGGGATACGTGGCGGGCTTGTATCGCTTGTGCAAAAGCATGCCAAAGCAAATAATCCATATATGGATACATACAAACCAAAGCAACCTACAACATACCTCACCTACCTGGATTGTAACAATTTATACGGATATGCTATGGAAAAACCGCTTCCGTATCAAAATTTTCGATGGCTGACTTCAGATGAAGTTTCAAATTTTAATTTACAGGACGCGTTGAGCAATAACACACGTGGCTATGTTCTAGAAGTTGACATATTATATCCCCGCGAGATACACAATGATCATTCTGATCTACCATTTTGCGTTGAAAAACTACAACCTCCCAGTTCACGTTCCAACAATAAAAAGTTGCTGGCAACGTTAAATCCGAAAAATCGCTACGTCATACACATCGAAAATTTAATGCAATGTTTGAAACACGGTTTGAAGCTACAAACCATTCACCGCATTATTTGTTTTGACCAGAAACCATGGTTGCAACCGTACATGCAATTAAATACTCATTATCGGCAGCACGCCAAGACTACATTCGAGTCAAATTTTTATAAATTAATGAACAATGCATGCTACGGTAAAACTATGGAAAATATTAGAAAGCAAAGAACTATTCATTTGGTAAACCACTGGGATGGTCGATATGGCGCACGAAAATATATTGCTATGCCCAATTTCCATTCAGTACGAGTTATTGAAACTGATTTAGTAACCATTGAATTGTCAAAGACAGAAATCATGTATAACAAACCAATTTACTTAGGAATGGTAATACTTGACTATTCAAAATTTGTAATGTATCAATTTCATTATGAGTTTGCCAAACAAAAGTTTGGAGATGTAAAATTACTGTATATGGATACAGACAGTCTTATTTATCAAACCAATAAGACGGATATTTACTCTGTGATGAGAGAACATCCAAGTTACTTTGATACCTCAAACTATGAGGTTAACAATATGTTTGGCATAATTCCCATGAATAAAAAACACATTGGTCTATTTAAGGATGAGTGTGCTGGCGATGTTATGACGGAATTTGTGGCTTTAGCGCCGAAAATGTACGCATTTTCAACACAAAAGAATAAAGGTCAATGCAAAGCGAAGGGTGTTCTTCGTAGCGTCACACAATTCCTCAATGTTGAGGAATATCGATGTGTACTCTACACAAACACCTCTCGCTTGTACCAGCAAACACGCATTCTTTCAAAGAACCATAATATATTTACAGTAAATCAAAATAAAACATCGCTGTCTACATATGACAATAAACGGTTGTGGGATGGTGTAAATAGCTTGCCTTTTGGACATTTCCACACCTAGTAAATAAGAACACACTTTAATTTTTCAATTCTTTTTTATTACAATTGTATGTTTTTACAAGAAGAAACCAAAACATCTTTTGTGAATGCTGTAATCTGGTGGACTGACTCTCAAATAAATACTTAACAATATTTGATTCATGGTTATTTCTTTGTCCTTTTCCTCGCTAATCCATCACCAATCATTAGCTTTGACTTCATAGCTCCTGCCACGATCAAGGCTGCAATCTTTTCACCAATGGAAGCAGTAGATGATGTCACGCGCTGCACAGCCTTTCCTAGAAGAATGTGGTCTGCAACTCGACGTACTTCTGCATTCTTGTCGCTGTAAGCAATGTCATGATCTCTACACGCAGCATCCAATTTGTTGATTCCAGAATTACCTTGTGCTAGACGTTGGTTTAGTTTAGTCCCAGGTCCACAAAATTGATAGCCGGGAATATGCAGTTCAATGGGAAGTACATCAATGGCCTTGTTAACTAGACCATGACCAGCAAAGGTCCGATATATCTTTTTCAATCGTTGTCTTACTTTTTGGTGCTGGCGATACTGCCGCTGCTGTCTCTTTTTCCTCGTCTTCATCACAACCATGGAATGATGAAGCAAAGTCTTTACAGGACGGTATATTTGTATGGCCGTGGTACAATTTGATGAGCTGACACGTTCCACACTGTCTAATGGATGGCATTTTAGTAATAGACACTTGCTGGTGATGACTAAAGTCAGTGCATGGTTGTAGTTCACGCAGACCAGGATCTCTGCTCCATTCACTAGGTACACTGTGCCAAATATTTTTCACCGCGTTTGAAGCAACATAAAAAAGGAACGCCTTGGGTAAAGCGTTCAATTCCTCATCTGTGAAACTGTCAAGCTTCTTTTTACAGGCGAAAAACTTGACAATAGCTCGCTCTGTGGGGTTTGAGTCCAAACCTTCAATTGCTGCCATATTACTACACGTCCACACTGATCACTGGTATGTCTCACACTGAAGCTGACGTTACGACGCTTTGCACTCGACATGCAAGTTTTGACATGCTCTGCGAGCTAGCCAATCAAAAAGCTTCCAAACATTTTGAAGTGTTTTATTTTGTAGAGGTTCATCAGGCACGGACAGGTTGTACAGTGCAGGACATCCCAGATCATGAAGGTCAACAAGTTGACATGATGAATTAACATACTGACGCAACCATTCCTTTTTTTCACTTCCCTTTACAAATACAAGGTCAGCACCAAACAAGTGAGCTTTCAGAACAAGTGATAGATGCTGGTAAGGAATGTCGCCTTCTTTCCAGACTAGTCCCAAATTGCGTTGCAACCACTCTGTTTGTCTTCTGTCCTCGTCTGACTGCAAATGCAATGGAAACGGCGGTTCAAAGACAAAACTGGTTACTCTTGGTGCCCACATGGTTGTGCAGTCAATAATTCCTACTTCTTTAAATACAAACTTGTTTCCGTTCACCTTGAAACCCTGCACGTCGACAATCATTGTTTTCGGCATGGCGACGGATATCAGACCTTCCACGACCGCTGCTTCTTAACAACTAACTGATTGGATAGGAGCGGGAAAATAATATACACACAAAGAATCAATTACACAATTTTATTCATAAAGTTATCAGTACATCGCTTACAATTTTTTATCATAGGATTTGGACCATCCCAATCACAGTGAGAATCTCCTCGATGCATAAAGTGTCTACGACAAGGACGACAGGCTGCAACATCCGCCGACATACGGAGGTGTAATGGTAGCTTATCCCAATTAAGGTCAATGTCGTGTGCACCGTACGCGGTCAGAAATCCAGCTGGTAAATAGGCAATCAGATGCTGCGGCATTTCACGAAGAAATTGTGCTTTATGGTAGGCGCGTATTGCTAAGCTCACCAGGGTGCGATAAATCTCAAATGCTGCATCAGCGTCTCGACTTGTTGAGCAACGATCGCATTTGCAGTCCATACAATCTACCCGCTCTCCAACATGACAAGATGAAGCTTTGGCAACGCCATCGTCCACATTATTTGTTTGATTAGCGATGGGCTTGTTGTTGTAGCCCCTGTCATGAATACCAAACGTAGACATGAATCCATCTGGTAAATAGTGAACCAGATGCGGCGGCATTCTAAGCACAGTATGATTCTTGTGATAGGCAGTTATAGCTTCACTCACTAGCGCGCGATAAATGGTAAACCTTGAATCTTCATCTGAGCCTGGTGAATCACTTTCACATTTGCAGACCCACCTCGCAGAGGGGGTTGTGACTTCATCGTAGCTTTCCATGACTGTGAAGGGCAATGGAGGAAGACATGCTATTTATACTCTGGTCACCATATTGGACAGCGGTTGATAAAACACTTGCGCCTCGTGAACAATAAGGCAATAAGCTGTTGTTTTTTCTGGAATAACTGTCGATGTTTCAAATTCTAGTCTGATATCAATTGTTGTTTCCTTCATCGACTCCTCCAAATACGAACAGTCCATCACCACCAGAGGCGCCTTGGACTTGAAGTCTTGTGGTGATAATAGCGGACATGCCTCTTTCTGATAATAGGAAGACTGAAAGTTTACAAACATGTCATAGAGCTTACCATATTTGTTCTTGTTAAAGTTTAAATCCATTCCCTCATAGGGAAAGGTAACTCCGTTCAAAAAGAGTCGTATATTTCGTAATTGGATGTGGTCAAATTTTGATGCATCTTTATTCTGTTGATATTTGCGATCTGTTTGAAATCCAACCAGGACGTAGAGTGGCCGCTCTGTATACCGTGAGGTTTTTATAGACCAAGTATGTGTATCGGAGAGTGGTAATACCGGGTATTCATGCAGCTCCCAGCTTCTAAATTGAATGGGTAAAGCTGTATCCTTCTCCACAATCTTGAGCAGACTCAATTTTTTCTGATCTGATAGAGTAACGTGCGGTACTTTCCATAGAATTCGTTGCAGTAGAATTTTTGTATCTATTGGCGCTGTATCAGCTCCCTTTAGCGCATTATAATCACTCTTGTCTCGTACAAGAATCAGATCCTGTCTTGCGTTCACAACAATGCGCTTATGATCCTCTGCAAAGCCTAGTATTAATTTTAGAGGTAAATGTCCAGTAAATGTACCATCATCGTTAATCATCCAGTCGTTGGTTGAGTTGGGACACCAACCAGCCATACAAAAAGCTTTACTCTCTTCGCTTCCGTACGAGGGATAAAGTTTCATGACACTTGTTATGCCAACATTTCGAGTAGTATCCACTTCAATACCGTTGATCACGTAGCGAACCTCAGAAAACAAAAAGGCCAAAGCATTGTTGGCCAACTTTGACGTTGTTGGAATGGTACCATCCAATTTGGTGAGTTGCCCTTCAATCTGGATGTAACTTTCATGTGGAAGCGTGTAGATATCTTGTTGGTTAATAGTAATTCGAATCTCATCATTATTATTTAGTCCCTGAGTATACGGTTGGTAGGAATGGTGTTCAATTCTTACAATACCCTCCTGAACTTCGACAGGGTTTGTCACGTCTAGAATCGAATTCATGACGTAAGATGTAACCAAGTTGTTGTAGGATCTGCTTGTTGACACGTGTTAACCTGTACACGCGTTGACCACAACTAACACCTGCTCTTGACAGCGTTGCCGCTTTATACACTTGTTTCATGCTGGCTTCAGATACAGTTTGTAGGTCACAGGTGTATGAGGGTCTAATCGGATGAGACGTTGGTTTCTATTCACCAGTCTTAAGGTAATATTCCTGACGTTGGTCACACTCACAGGATGATAGAGCACCACCGACGGGTTTTCGCGGATGATATAACCACCAGGTGAAGTAACAATAAAATCATAAAGCGAATGCGAGGGATCTTGATTGGTGTAGACGTCTGTAATAATATTACACGTGACAGATACGTGATGATCTTCAATTATTTTCACCGGTTGGTCAGACTTGTGTATCACGTTCGGTACTAACACTTGTGGTGAATAGCCTAACAATGACCGAATCGAATCTGGTTGAGATTTAAAATCAATCCTAAAAGAAGAAAGAATACTGCAGCGATGTGTCACGTTGTTGGCTATGAGTTCAAACTTGCGTGTCCCGTCCAGAAATGCTTTTAGACTAAATTCTTTGGTGAGAGTTGTGTAGATGTGATCGTGAATATCATCTACGGTGTAGCTGCCAGACGGTAGAGTTAACACATAGTCATCGTAGTAGAACTTATCATTGACGTCTTCATTTATGTTGCAGATTCTATTATAGCCTTCAAACGAAACAAGTCCCAGCACGTAGGGTCGTCGTCCCAATTCAATAGGAGGATAAAAGTCAACAGTTACTTCCGCACCTTGTCCGTGCACTGTAAACGTTCTACTTTCTGTTGTCATAATGACCACGTCACCCGCCGTGCTCGCTCTTATATAGAAAAGTCAAACATAGACGACCGCACTGTTGCGTGTTAAAATTTTGCACTCGTTTCACATTATAGTGTATTGTTGCACTGCTTCCAAAATAGCGAACAAGCTCTGTCGGAGGAGGAAGATTTCCAAAACTGTCAAAGTACCACACGGTTCGCCCATGCTTTATGTAGGCCACATAATGCGTTCCCGGTCCATGACTGTCATCCAAATTGACAACTGCACTTTCATGGCTCCGTGGTCGAGACGGTAGTTGGTTGCGCATAAACACGCCTCGAAAGTGGGAGATCTTAAGCTGTTTTGCATATCTTATAACTTCCTCATGCGTCATGGCTCGTCGTGGCAGTGCATCGATTAACCGTTTTTTGGCGACATGTAAATGCCGAGTCCTTTCTTGTAGGGTGCTAGCTTCATGTTCACACCTTTACCGCGCAGTGCTATGGCCTCCATAGTTTTATTATGCCTTTCACTTTCCTTCAACTGTTGCTTCGCCTCCTCAACAGCTTTCACCGTTCGTGCTACCGCACTTGCTCCTCCAAGAAGTGAACCCAGGGCTGCTAGTCCAGCAAACAGTGCAGGTAAAAATCCACCACGTTTCGGCACAGGAATAACTCGGGCACGTTTTCTAAAACGTAGTTTACTTTTGGGATTCGCATGCAATCGTGCTGCTCGGAGTGCTTTCTTAATAGCCAACTCACTATTTGTTTCTCCGCGCGAAGCTTGACGTGCCGCATGAAGAATAGCTTTAAAGCCTCCCTTTCTTGACAACTTCTTCCTCTTCTTCACCACATATCTCTGTTTCACCATCGCGACCAAAGAACAAGACAACCTCACACCGCAAAGTATAGAACACAACTAACGCTCCTCTGGAAGGGAACCTGTAGTTATTTATTCAATGGTGGCTGTATATTCAAGTTCTATATACAGAGGAAAATCGTTCATCGTTTTCCCCGCCTCTTTTTCTTCAGACGTGAGTTTCAAGTGAAAGAATAATTTGTCTCCGGCTTTCACCGGTTGATCAATAAGTGGTTGAACACTACCGTTTAATCGTACCTCTAAATGTTTCAAATCTGGTGCATACTCAATTACACGAATGGCACCATCATACATTAAACGGTAATTGTCATACCCCGAACGTAGTATGTAGGCGAGGTTATTGGGATCTTTTACCGGGTGTTGGTTTACAATGTGAAGCAGAAATATAGAGGGTATTGATTTAATAAAAAGCGATAACCGTTGTTCCAAAAATCGTTTGGTCGTCACGTCGTGAGGTTGCACAGGATCAGCAACTTCGGCTATTCGTCTTCGCTTCATCTGTAGAGCGTTCTCCTTAATTTCCCACACCTTTTCCATTTCAGAGTTTAAAAACCGTTTTGTACAAACATCTTGATCATCTTCAGGATCGGCCACATGCACAAGGCGTGCATTATTTGCTGTATAGCCCTTTGCAGTTAGGGTGGGCACAATACTGAGCACCTGTTTCACCTTGTTATCTACATAGTCCTTTCGAGCAGCGTCCGTGTTGTTTGTTGGAAGAGCCAGCTGAGTGATTCGACGTTGGTGTACGTCATAGTCCTTTGCTTCTGTTAACACCACAGCATTGGTTAACATATAGGCTTTGGTGCACACATCTTGATCGTTCACAGGATCTGCAACGCCTGTAATACGTTTATTCTGAGCCTAATAATCTCCTTTGATACGTCGTAATCGGTAATAATCTACATACTTTTTTGAACATGCGTCTGAGGGTAATACGGGTTCTGTTATATTGGTCAATCGCTTTCCATTAAAGTCGTAATTGCCATCTGTAGTGCGTGACAATACATTAGCATCGACATATCGTTTAGTAGCCGGATCTGTATCATGTTTTGGATCGTTTGTCAAAGCAAATCGTTCATTTGTTTTGAGAGTTCTTCCAAAGGCGTCCATGGTTACACTGGAACTGAAACACCCGTTTGCCTCATGTATATAGAGACCAGCTCTTCCCCTTTCACATTTAGTTGATATGCAGATTATTAAGCAACAACATTCACTTCCGGTGGGAGACTTGGTTTCACACCTCTTCTCAACATCGTCCGAACAACGTCATGGTTCACTCTTCCCATCCTCCATTCGCTGTCTCATCGCCGGCCCGTCGGGATGTGGAAAAACCAATCTTCTGCTTACCCTCATCACCTCCTTAAACGGAGTGCGCTTTCAAAATATCTATATTTTTGCCAAATCGCTGTATCAACCGCTGTATGTGTTCTTGGAACAGGTCATGTCAGGTCTGCGCAACATGGGCTACTTCACATTCGCAGCGCACGAAGATGTCATTTCTCCAGACAATGTTCGCCCCCATTCGCTTATGATTTTTGACGATGTGGCCACAGAACGACAGGGCATTATTCAGGCTTACTTTAGCATGGGACGTCATAAATATATTGATTGTTTTTATCTCGCTCAAACCTATTCGCGAATACCAAAACAGTTGATTCGTGACAATGCCAACGTGATTGTTCTCTTCCGTCAGGATGAGCGCAACATGCATCACGTCTACGATGATCACGTGAACCCAGACATGACCTTTCAAGCCTTTACACAGTTGTGTGCCATGTGTTGGAACGCACATCACCACAGTTGTCTTGTTATTGATAAGCAGAGCAACATCAACAATGGACGCTACCGCATGGGATTTGATCATTTCATTCGTATTTAAGTAGCTGCATCGCTTTTCTAAACATCATTAGTTCAGATGTCATGGCGACAACAGGGAGTCAATTAAAAAAGCACATAATCCGTGCGCGAAATAGCATTCGACAAAAGTTTCGCTATCTAAAACGTGCACATGCCGACAGTGAATTGTTTGTCGAAAAACATTTGAAATCACCTCTGGAAGCTGTGTTGAAAGGAACAACAAAGCCTAGTACACGCTCAAAAGAAACACAAACAATTGAAGAGGAGGAGGAGGAGGAAGAAGATGATGGAGAACCTGAGGATGTTTTTTCTCCATTGCTTCCGTCTTCCGGCTCCAAAGAATCACCGCTGCCCCAGTTTTTGAAAACATCAATAATTGCTGAAACACCCACTAGAGCCAAAGAAAAGCAGCCTACTCTTAAAGAAATATTGAATACGCCCGAACAATATGTGCGGTTAAAATCCATTTTACTACAAAATTATGGTGCGTTGGTTACCCCCTTCCTTGAAGATCTTTTTACTAAGAAAACTGATACTACCTATGGTGTTCGCTATGAAAACAATAGATTTCGAATTGGCGATTCAGCAATCAAGATAAGTGACAATGTTTTGATTGTTAAAACAGTTCGTTACAAATTGACGTCAGGGCTTTTAGAACTTTTATTTTCACGTACACCTTCTACCGAGGACTATGATAAAGAAGATCTTGAAAAGTATAAAGACATCTTGATGGCTACAAATGGTTTTAGACGTAATTATAAACGTTCTGAAGCAATAAATGCTAATAAGGGCTTCAAATATAAAACCATCATATCAAAATTGTTTCCCACCTATGCAAGTGTTCGCCGTGCAAATTCAGCGTCCGGTATCACGTTTAATACTTTGAAACCATTCATCGATTTCGCCTATTGGAACAATCCAAATAAGTTGGTTAAACGTCTGCAACTGTTGCGTGCATCGGAACAGGCCGGTCATACCGGACACGAGGCGGAAGTTTTAGAAATAGAAGAGGAGCTTCGTCATGCTGGCATTATTGTCTAATGAGTCAACGTGTTCACACACCCTCGCCTGTTAAGGCTGCCATTGCTCGCGAGTTGCATAGACCAGCTCGTCGTCTCTACCATCGTCGTCGTGTCATCACACGGGGCGTTGACGATCTTTGGCAAGCTGATCTGGTTGAAATGATTCCCTATGCCAAAGCTAACAACGGGGTCAACTATCTGCTCACCGTCATCGACGTTTATTCCAAAATGGCCTTTGTTGAACCTGTTAGGAATAAATCTGCACAACTGGTCACCGCTGCATTCAAGACCATCGTTCAGCGGTCAAGACGACAACCTCGTTTGCTTCAAACAGATCAAGGCAAAGAATTTTTCAACAAGACTTTTTCCGCTTATCTCAAATCGCTTGACATCCATCACTATTCCACTTTTAGCAATCTAAAGGCAAGTGTTGTAGAACGTTTCAACCGCACACTCAAGACGCGCATGTGGGAACAATTTACAGCAAGAGGATCCTATCGCTGGCTTGAACTTGTAGGCGATCTGGTGACACGTTACAACAACACTAAACATAGAACCATCAAAATGAAACCACGCCTTGTAACCAAGAACATTGCGCAATTGGATCGCATTCATCACAAAATCAAAACAGTAGATCCACGACGTCATCAATTACGTATTGGTGATTATGTGCGCATCAGTAAACATAAATCAATCTTCGCCAAAGGATACACACCAAACTGGAGCACGGAAATATTTCGTATTCGCAAGGTAAAACTTTCTAATCCAGTTGTTTATTTACTTGACGACCTCAACAAGCAGCCAATCCAAGGAGGATTCTACATGGAGGAACTGCAAAGGACGCAATATCCCAAGCATTATCTTGTTGAAAAAATTGTACAAAAACGTGGTAATAAACTTTTTGTTAAGTGGCTAGGTTTTAATGCCACATATAATTCATGGATTAATAAATCAGATCTGGTGTACACCTTCTTGTTTTTTATTTCATGTCGAGCTGGCCGACTCAACATGCCATGCGATTTGTATCCTACCCAACCCTTCCATTTACAGGAAATACTACTCCTGATTCATTGACGTTTGTTTACCATTGAGCACATTCAACAACCAGTTCATTCCACCTCTCTCTCTCTCTCAATTCCATTCACTACTCCCGATACCATTGATGTTTGTTTACCATTGAGCGCTTTCAACCCGATCTTGTTTGTCTCTCAGACCCATTCACACCTAACCAACCTACCACGTCAGGGTCCAAACAACCATCGCCATCCACCGTCATTCATGTTTTCCATTCAAAACACTCCCGTTCATGACCTACCCCACATCCCGTAATCTGCTGTGACGTCACACACACACCAGTTACACTAATGTTTTCCATTTCAAAACACTCCCGTTCATGACCTACCTCACATCCCGTAATATGCTGTGACGTCACACACACACACACACACACCAGTTGACCGCTCAATTCTCTGACGATTCATTCACCGACAAAGATTCGGAAACCTTCGGCAACACTCGGGTCTCGTCGGGATCAAAGCAAAGCTATATAGCCCAGGATAATATCTGAGATGGCGCTCAGTCCAAGAGAGAGACTGGGTCGAAGAGGGTCTCGTGCAGACCCTCTTCCATCCTTCCCCCTCATCCCCCAACTTCGCCACCCCCCCCCTCCCCCTCCCCCTCCCCACCCCCACTCCTCCCCCTCCACCCACACCCCCTCAAACCGGTTCCTGGACCCTCCGAAGGTTTGTTTACCTTCAGGGGTCCCGGCGACCTTGGGGGTCAATGACCTACCTCAAGGTCATTGAGCATGACCTACCTCAAGGTCATTGACCTTGCCACGCCCCCCTAATTTGCATAAATAACGGTATTTGGTTCAAAACCCCCTCAGCCTCCCTACTATCACCATTTTCATCATCATCATCATCACCTTCCTGACAACCTCCTTCGTTGTACGAGCACAAATTACGCACTATGTCACCATGTCTTCAAGCAATGCATGCTCTCTCTGGTACAGTCTCCCTACAAATGATGCTTACTATATTTTGGATGTTGATTCACTGAAAATTGCAAAATTAGCTTCGAGGTTTTCCTACTGTATGCCCAGAGCTTAGAATGCAATGAAAATGAAATGTCTTAAATACCATATCTGGATTAGTCTACATATACATATGCAATTGGATTAACTCATGAGGTACTTGTGCCGGGCTCCTCTCTGTCTTCTTTCCTGTCGACCTCCCTTGGTCAACTCTTGTTCTCTTCCGACCCCGACGGTATTAGGTTATCCGAGGCCTAGGGAGTCTTTCACTTTCCCGCCTTAATTGGCCCATGTCTCATCTTTCCTGATACCCTCCTTCTGTGAGGGGTCAGCCATCTTTTTGTTTTCCTTTTACCTCCTGCCTTGTGCTCAAGGCCCTTAAGGAGGCAGGGTGTATGTAGCCCCACCACTTCTGGTGCACCGTAGATAATGCTACACCCTCAGGGGCTCACGGCTGGTTGAGTTCGGGAGTTGGCGACCCCGAGGGATTCCCGAGCTGGGTCCGTTTTCCCCTTATGTCCCTTACCTTTGGGGTGGACCCTCTCCTCTTTCACTTTCCTATCAGCCTCTCATGGCTCTCCTTCCTTCCAAGTCCCTCAATCCGCCTTCTTCGAGGGTTGAGGGCATTTCTTTTCTTCCTGTCCTTTATTTGCCTTATTCTCCTTTAGTTTACCATTTCTTCTTCTAGTATGTAGGTTAGTAGTTAGGTTTAGTTTTAAGTTCGCTTTTCATTTTCATCTTCACGGTCACCCAAACCATCAGGGGCCGATAGCCTAGATGTTAGGCCCCTTAAAACAACAATTATCATCATCATCATCATCATCATCATAACTCATGAGGGCTACTTGTAGCATAGGCCTTTGAGAATATTTTACGGAAGCTATTCTTACAACTCAACGGAGTGATGTGCTCTCAATTCGAATTGCAGAATAAGAATGTATAAAAAAGAAAACTCGTGCCCACTGGCCTGGCGCAAGTCCTCGAAATGAGCACCGCTTGGATGACTTACGTATCATTGATACAATTTCAGTACCCCAAACCGAAATTCAATTTCGAGGCAGGGCAGGGAATCAAACCCGGACCACCGGGGCCCCGACAGCCAAGAATGTTAGCCGCTACACCACAAGGTGGTCCCTTTCATTGTCAGCGCAATCAATTGCACAATACCATGTAATTTCTACACTAGGCGAACTATAATAGTACACATTTCTTCGTATTTTTGCATTACATAGCCCCTGGTAAGTTAGGAAGTCGGTTCGCGTACCGTACCATAACCCTAAAATCGAATAGTTCCAAGAACTAACAAACAAAACAGTTTTAGGCACTCCACCGAAAGAAATACAGACAAGCTGGTAGAAAGACAGACAACATATTTTGTAATTTTCAGAGCAAAATAGGCTAATTGTTATATATATATAAAAAAAGAATAGCACTCATGTTCGCCATAGTGTTGAAATAATGAATAGTGTCCTAAAACTTGAAGGTTTGAAGGATTTCGTGTCTTCTTGCTTATTTTGCGGTATATCTTATGTGTAGGTAAATTCCACGAGGTATTGTTTCAGGCCATGTTGAATATAAGAATTCTATCTTTTTTTTTTATCGTTTACCCTCCAGGGTTGGCTTTTCCCACGGACTAAGCGAGGGATCCCACCTTTACCGCCACTGCTAGTGTCCTGGAGCTTGAGACTCTGAGTCGGGGACACTACTGGGGAGTGTGACTAGCACGTCACCCGGGCGGCCTCACCTGCAAAGCGAACAAGGGCCTGATGAAGAGATGGGAAGAGTGGGAGGATTAGGCAAGGAAGAGGAAAGGAGGCGGCCGTGGCCTTACGTTAGGTACCACCCCGGTATTTTCCCGAAGACGAAGTGGGAAACCACGGAAAACCACTTCGAGGATGGTTGAGGTGGGAGTCGAACCCCCTCTACTCATTTGGACCACCCGAGGCTGAGTAGACCCCAATCCAGTCCTCATACCACTTTTCAAATTGGTAATCGAACCGCGGACCTCCTGGGTGGCAGCTAATCATGCTTACCACTACACCACGGTGGCGACTTGAATATAAGAATAAAAGACATAAATGACCTTAGATTGCGACGGAATATGTATCTTTTTAAAATCCTGATGAATTTACTAACGCATGCTTCTCGAACTCACATATCCCTGAAGAGCATCAATCTAGTAATTTGGAGAATTCAGAATCGTGTTATTGAAATACACTTTTATAGTCCTAATGTAGTATTTTTGGTTCTACCCATAATTATTCCGGTTGCTATGAGGTAGGGGATGTGGAGAGACAGTTTCCTTGTGGGAATGATTTCGCGGATAGTTGCCTTCATTACACCAATCTCATGAGAGGAGTTAATGACAAATGAAATTAATGAGGTAATGTATGGAGTGGCTGTGTGTGGTCTTTCGAGTTTGGAGTAGTCTGACCATGCACGTTTACGTGTTTAGCTACCTCGGCTGGTTTGTGACATTATATCAACAAATTAAAAAATGTATTTTAACTCTCCTGATTCCATACCGGCCCCTGATTCTATTTTAGGACTATTATATCTCGCTGCACCTGCTACATCACTCAAAAAGTATGCACATTTCTGTATCCTTGCTGCAGATCTGGTTCATGTGCGTCCAAATATCATGTTTTATATGTCTTTGGTTTGATTCATTAATGTGTGACTCTCCCACTATGCTATTTTTGTCCTCCCCACGTTATGAGCACGGCAGACCACACGCATATGACACAATGTTGGCTCTAGTGCGCCTAGTGTCGAGGCTCCGCGCTCAGTACTAAACGTACTTCAGTACCCGGTCAAATGGACAGTGCTTGTGCGACTAAGCGCTGCAGTACTAGTGTGCTGTCGTGCTGCACTGCTCAGAAATGGACCGAGTGGGGCTACGCTCGACCGGCACGAGTAAATTTCTCGCTAGCACTGCTTCACCTTGCCCATTGCACGGCCCTGGAGTGTAGGTGGAGGTTGGTAGGGGGGGGGGGGGGTGTAGGAGTAAGGCACGTGGCTGGGGTTCAATGAATGGGAAGGTAAACAAAGGGGGGAGGGATGGATTGAAGAGGCTCTGCGAGCCTTTCCGGTCCAGTCTCTTTTGTGGACTGAACGTCTGCTCTGGTGGTGACTGGAGCTATATAGCTTTGCTTTGCAGCCGATTGGTTCCGAGCCCACCCGAAGGATTCCGAATGTGCCGACGCGGGAGATTTGAATGGCTTACATCCACGTGTCAGAATAATCAGATTTGAATGGTCAACCTGTGTGTGTGACAGGATGTGTTGTCCCCTGAGAATGTTAATGGGTTGTAAGTCATGGACGGGAAAGAGCATGATGGGATTGTGAGGGTGGACAATTGAATTATGAGGTAAACAATTATGAATGGAGATGGATGGTGGTTCTTGCTAGGTTGTGCGGAATGTAAACTAACCATGAATGAAGTGATAGTCAACATAAATCAATTAAACAAGGATTAAACATAAGGAAATATTTATTAGCTTATAATTTATTCTTCTTTTCCCCTATCCACTTCATCTTCATCTTCTCTTCCTTCTTCTTCCTCATTATTCTGCTTTTTATCTCTAATGCTGCCATTATGGCAGCAATAAATTCATCATCATATTCCTCGTTTATTTTCTGCAGCTGCTATGATTGCGGCAAAAAATTTATGAGCAATGGATCATTTCCAAATCTAAAAAGAACACAAAAGATGTGTATTAATAACATGACAACAAAAGTATTTTCAAGTTCTTGACCCATCAAACCATAAGACTGAAGGCCACCTCGTCTGCATCCGACATTTGAAGCGGAATTGGATTTTCCAGGATATTGTACACCCAATCTGCCAAGGCATCCAATTCGTTTAAAAACCAAGCAGCAACATCTGCATTGCGATACAATTTAAAATATGAAAGCAAAGGGTCGTATGAACAAACCACGTTTAAGGCACAACTAAATGGTACGTGTTGCTGTACTTGTTGAGTGTACTGTTGTGACGGGTCCGGGTTACACGTATCGATGGGTGTGGTTAAACATTCAAAATCTGCATATACTGTAAATGGAAGCGGATCTTGACGATACACATTTTGAAATTTCATACTGGCTTCATTCTTTTCTGGAAACGTAATTTTCACAGCTGGTTGTGTGGCACAATCAACAGTATGTGCTGTCAACTTTTGACTGCTGGTGAAATATTGCAAACAGCGATCACACACACACACACACACACATATATATATATATCCTTTTTTATTCCTTGTAACTTGTGGACGAACTAGTCTGGAAAAATCTTTGATGAAACAATAATAATTACACGATTCACCTTCAATGTACAGTAAATTGAAATGTCTCTCTTTTTGTCTTTGTCAGATGCAGTGGACCTACAACTTTGTCATCTTCAACTCCATATATATTAATGGAGTAAAGAGGATTTTTAGATTCCAAACGAGAGATGGAGTTGAGGTCCATTGGACATTCTATGTCTGTTAAATTTAGACTGATCATTAATTCCATAAATTTCTAGTGATATTTACCCATTCTGTGAACATTATTGTTGGCAGGACTTAGCCCTGCAGCAAGTGCCCAAACAAAACAGTACACGTCATTATTGTCACGTTAATTACTGCTTGACGTTTTTTTAACTTCTCGGGTAAATCAACATGAGCTGAACCACTATTAATTGGATCAAATGTACATAAATTAATTTTAAAGTGATTGATAGCCTCCAACGATTTGCCGCTTTCTAATTCGTGAAACTCGGCAAAGCGTGTCATTAGCTTATCAACAAGATTTTCCATATACCAACTGTGTATATTAACAGCGCGGTATAATTCAGTCATTTTTGAGTGCAAAAAAAATTCCTGATGGGTTTCCACACCTTGTTTTAAAATAACAAAATTACATGATAATTCAGCGTTCACTTTCAACGCCACATGTTCCTTAAACAGTCTTGTATTTTACTTTAACAAATGTTGTAGCTAGTTTTTAAATATTCATTTGGATCTAAAATGTTTGCATCATTATTGATTTAGTGGTACATAGCTTGTTACGAAAACAACTATCCACATTTTGCCAACTCTGTTCTGGTGCTGACATGATGTTACTTTACAAAACCTGAACGGTTTGCAGAGAGAGTGAGACAGGGTTTATTTTCCCTGCAAATTCCGTTTTAACAACAAATTTTAAATTGTATTTTTTTCCTCAATGAATTCCACCATACACCTTTTATTTTCCAGTCCTAAATATTTTAGATAATATGTCCCTTTGTTAAGATCAGATACGGCTTCGTCGGTGAGCTCCTTAAATCTCGTTGGTAGGAATACAGCAAAATCTTCCAGTTCGCACACAATTCGTTCACCGAACTTAGTCTTTGCGAACAGCAGTCACCAAATAGGACTCATTAACCACCAAGTCCTGTAAACGTTTTGTCTCCAGACCAGAATCTCTGCATGTGGAATTTTCCATCATTATTGCTAACATATTGGTTCTGAAAGTTAATATTATGTATATAGGAAAACGATTTAAAAAATTAAAAATGTTAAGGTAACCCCACCACCACCTCTATTTATTAGCAAGCAAAGAACAAATAAGTAACTCAGTCATCAAGTGTTTATTCATGATCCCC
This sequence comes from Meconema thalassinum, assembly GCA_946902985.2. Classification (NCBI taxonomy): domain Eukaryota; kingdom Metazoa; phylum Arthropoda; class Insecta; order Orthoptera; family Tettigoniidae; genus Meconema; species Meconema thalassinum. The sequence goes on from OX336392.1 coordinate 475,171,580, forward strand.
CAGGGGCTCACATCTAGTGGGCGTGGGTTGGCGACCACGGGGCGCCAGCTGAGTCCGGCATTGCTTCCACTTACTTGTGCCGGGCTCCTCTCCGTCTTCTTTCCTGTCGACCTCACTTGGTCAACTCTTGTTCTCTTCCGACCCCGACGGTATTAGGGTATCCGAGGCCTAGGGAGTCTCTTCCTTTCCCGCTTTAATTGGCCCTTGTTTCATCTTTCCTGACACCCTCCTTCTGTGAGGGGTCAGCCTTCTTTTTATTTTCCTTTTACCTCCTGCCTTGTGCTCAAGGCCCTTAAGGAGGCAGGGTGTATGTAGCCCCACCACTTCTGGTGCACCCTAGATAATGCTACACCCTCAGGGGCTCACGGCTGGTGAGTTCGGGAGTTGGCGACCCCGAGGGATTCCTGAGCTGGGTCCGCTTTCCCCTTTTGTCCCTTACCTTCGGGGCGGACACTCTCCTCTTTCACTTTCCTATCTGCCTTTCATGGCTCTCCTTTCTTCCAAGTCCCTCAATCCGCATTCTTCGAGGGTTGAGGGCATTTATTTTCCTCCTGTCCTTTATTTGCCTTATTCTCCTTTAGTTTTCCATTTCTTCTTCTAGTATGTAGGTTGGTAGTTAGTTTTGGTTTAAGTTTACATTTCATTTTCATCTTCACGATCACCCAAACCATCAGGGGCCGATAGCCTAGATGTTAGGCCCCTTAAAACAACAATTATCATCATCATCATCATCACCCAAACCATCAGGGGCCGATAGCCTAGATGTTAGTCCCCTTAAAACAACAATTATCATCATCATCAACAATTGCTTAGACAACAACAACAATGACCTCACCTCCTAGCAAACGTTGAAAGGTTGATATTGTAATACATAATAACAGTGAAAATATAAGAAACCAATTGGAGAATGCATTTGAAAGTGTTTCTAATTTTAGAAGTGAACTAAACGGTGCTATTTCAGTATCATACCAAATCGGGGAAAACACTCAAACCGACTTGATTGAGAACAGTGATGAGTTGATTGAATGTTGGAGAGTTATTAGTGAGCACATATTGCAACAAGCTGTGAATTTCGAAGAAATTACAATTCAAAAAAAGGATGAATCTTTCTTGAGCTGTGAGTTAATTGAAACGGCATTCAATTCTAGAGTGTACACACTTGCAGTATCAAATGTTAAGAATGAGTTTTTGGATCCTCGCGAATTTTTAGCGAATGCTAATATTTGGTTTACAAAGTATGTTAAGAAAGCGTTAACTGTACAAGCTTTAAAGGTGAATTCAGTTTTGTGTGCACAATATGTGCTTCGCGACATATCAGAAACAAAATATTTTGCTATCAAAAATGAGGTAGTTTTCGAGTATACTGATTTAAATGAATTTTATAATAAGAATATCATTGAAGGTACATTGACAAAAATGAGCGAATTTGAAGCAAATGGTTCCGGGAGGGCTTTAGAAAAAATTCATAGTTTGAGAATTAATATAAATAAATATGTTGGATTTCAAGTAGGAATGTCCAATACTAGTCGATTGCCTGACGTAATAGTCAATAAACATGCAGTGCTAAATTTGTATGATACAATGGAAGCTTGTTTTGCGTGGAGTGTGGTTGCTGGTTTGTATCCAAAAACTCGAAACGTGAATCATCTTTCTTCCTATCCCAATTACAGAGATGTTTTAAATTTAGATGGTATTCCAGTCTCGATGGAAATGAAATATTTAAGGGACACTGGGACTGAAATTTTAGTGAAATTTGTGGAAAATGTCGATTTTCGTTTTTTCCCATATTAATACACCCCTATCCCCTGCGGATCATATAGCAGTGTTTTATCCGAATTCCGCCATTTTTAAAGCCCTGGCGTAGCTTTAAAATGCACGGTGTGTCCTTTAAACGCCCCAGCACAGTAAGTGTCCTGAAGGTTCTGAGTCTTGGTGTTTCCACAATCGAAGTAATGCAGCTTGTAAAACACCACAGAGTCATGACAGAATGGCTGTAGAACTTTAAGAACCCTTAGTTGTTAAGATTATGCCTGTTTATCAAAGGCTGGCATCAGATGAGCTACTATCCAGATGCATCCGTGGTGCTACTGAAAATCAGAATGAGTCTCTGCATTCTGTTATCTGGAGGAAGTGCCCAAAAGAGATTTTTATTTCACGGAAGATACTTGAAATTGCTGTTTGGAATTCTGCAGCAGAATTCAACATGGGGTGTAGTGCAACAACAGAGTTGAAATCAGGAATAAGACTAACTTCAGTATCTTGAAAGATGTGACAGTCGCAGGAAGTATGTAAGTCCGCGGTCATAATTGGAGAAGCGAAATGCATGTCGACGGAAGGCGAAACTGACAAATGAAGGAGGAGGCTGCAAAACAGAAGAAGGAGGGTGTCATCTATGCTGTAGGACATTCCTAATGTCATTGGTAAGCTGAAACCTTGTAAATTGTGCATCATTTTAGGAAATTGCTGTTTTCTCGGATTCACTTTTTCAGGCATTCAAAATGTTACTCGCGTCATAAATCTTATGATATTGCTTTCAAAATGGGAATTTATTATCTTCATTGCAATGACTATAAACCTGCGGATCGTTTTTTAGATTGCACTTTTGGTTTGGCTGCAAAAAAAAATTCGAACTGAAAAAATACGATTTTTTTTAGAAAAAAACTTGGATATGAAAAAAAATTAATTTCTTGACACTCATTAATGCAATTCAAAATCGGATCCGTAGGTTTCTTCCAATTGTTATAGTGCAATAGAATATTACCTAAAAGTTACACTATCTTGTTTTTTTTAACGCGGCTGACCTTTATAAAACATGAATAATTAGCACAATAAATGTACAAAATAATTAATATCAGGAGAACTAATCAACTTACAATGCTCACGTTTCCCACAGTGGTTTATAATATGACTATTCATAACCATACAAAATTTCAAAGCTGTACCTCAGTTTATATAGAATTTGAAAATTTCAGTCCCAGTGTCCCTTAAACAAGTTTGAAAACCAAAACAATATTTCTGTAAATGTGTATGGAGCACAATATGATGAAAACAATTGGGTATGTATGGGAACAAACGAAGTAAAAGGAAAAAAACTTTTACTACTGTACCTTTGTATGTATCTGATAAAGTATATGAAAGGAGTGTAGACTTATTGATGTTGCAGATTGGAAACAGTGAAAGTTATCACTTTTGTTTAATTAGAAATCTTGCTCGCCTTGTGCGTTCAAGCGTCACTAGCACTAAGAGAAGGATTTATATATGTAGACGTTGTTTGTCATATTATTTTCTTGAGGATGAGTTAAATGTTCACTTTGCAGACTATAAACAGTTTCCTGTTGCAAAAAGCATAATGCCGACTGATGAACAAAGATTTGTTAATTTTACAGAATTCCGAGTTAAAGATACAGTTCCATTTATAATATATGCAGACACTGAATGCGTCTTGTCTCCAATTTCCTCCTGTTTTCCAAATAGTGACATTCATAACTCTACTTTAACACAAAAACATATTCCTTACAGCATTTCTTTATACCTTCATTGTAATTTTGATAGTGAATTGTGCAGTTTCAAACCCTTTAGGGGAAATAATTGCATTGAATTGTTTGTAAAGGATCTTTATAGTATTGAGGATAAACTTCAAACATATTACTTATCGGTTAAGCCAATGTTAAAGATGACTGAAAATGAAGAAAGCTGCTCAAGAAGAATTAAAGAAATGAAAAGACACAATCGAATGATAGAAGCAATGCGAGGAAAAGGAGGTCAAGGCATTTATTTAAATCCTCCTGCATACAAAAGATAATTAACCAAATACCAAATAAAGCATTAAGTAATTTCGATTTAGCTAAATACGCACATCAATTAAAGATTCCAAATTTTAGAGGAGTCTTTATGCGAGATACGTTACCAAAATATCCTCGAAAAAATGAAAACTGCATTGTTAACCTTGAACCGATTGATAAATCCGGTTCACATTGGGTGGCTTTCAGTAAACGTGGTAAATATGTGCATTATTTTGATAGTATTGGTAATTGAAGACCACCATTAGAAATTTTAACATATCTTAAAAATTGCTATCTACAATATAATTTTCATTCATATCAATCGATTACTTCTTCGATTTGTGGACATTTATGTTTAGTCTTCTTGTATTGTATAAATAAGGGAAACACAGACCGTCTTTAAACATTTCAAAGATGGCTTTCGAAAGACAAGACGGATAACTCTTGAAGGTAAAGGCTCGAAGATTGATGTTACATTGGAGAACCCGATTGATCTTGTAGGAGCAGAGTTTTTTGAAATAGGACTTGCAGGATTGTATACATCTAATTCTATTCGAAATGTTACCAACAGAAATAATAAATTTCGCATTCATTTTACTAATTTTTTATCAATTGATTTAGTGGTACCACCGGGTATTTATGAACATCGAGAATGCAAGGTGGTATTTTACCCCTACTTCCGATATTTGCAGCCTTGTAGGGCTTGGGGGGTCTAGCAGGCGGAGCAGCCGGGGTGGCGTCTGCTATAAACAAATTTGAAGATCTAGCCTCAACATTTGATGATTTACTTAGTTATTACTCATTGTCGAAACTTATACCAGAACATTTAGAAAAAACAAAAATGTATGTGGAAGAGGAAAGAGATGGAAAAAGAGACAACCGTCTCGTTTTGTCTTCTCCGTTTAATATTGATTTCACTGTAGCCAACAGTGTAGCAGGACCTTTAGGTATTGAAAAGAAAGTTTACCCTAAAGGGAATAAAAGAGAAATTGAAATTGATCGAAATAGAATCGATAATGAAGTAACAATTAGCGAGAATAATAACGTATTGGCTATAAAGTTGAACGAAGCGGATAGAGCGATTTTAATAATACCCAATGCTAGCTCTACGTTAAAACAATTAAGTGAAAAGATTAATGAATTATTAGTTGAACATTTATTAGGTGACAAAGACAAATTCCCATCATTTTATATTAATTATGATAAAGTCTTTTATCATTGTAAACTACATTCGAAACTGTTTGCTATAGATTTTGGTGTTGCAGATTCTATTGCAGATTTGTTAGGATTTTCTCATAGAAAGTTCAAGGCAAACACAACTCATCATTCTGAATATATGATTAAAATTAACACTGTTAATAGTATTCGAGTATGTTGCAACCTTGTGCTTGGTACGAGTTCTTATTTGAACCATAAACCAACACACTCTTTATATAATTTTAAAGCTCATGTTCCTGCTGGTTACCCGATTGTTGTACAACCAACAACAATTAATTTTTTGCCTGTGAACACCAAGGTTATTCAACATGTATCTGTGCAACTTGAAGATCATCTTCAACAGCTCATTGATTTGCAAGATGAAGATTTAACTGTAGAATTAATTATTCGTCCAGCACGATATCTTGCTATATAAAGTAATGAAATACTGTTATATTTTCATTCTACTTGAGTAAGCTTACCAGAAAACATTCACAAATATGGTTATACTATATAATAATCAAAGTTTGAAAAAAAAGAAGTCGACTCTGATTCGAAAAAATAATATAAATCAATCAGCTAAAATTTCTTAAAAAAACAAACGACATCGCACCTTGAAATCTAAGAAACAGTTATCGAGTAACAACAAACATTTCTTACAGTCTTTAGGCTATCGCGTACTTCAATTTCAATATAAATATATATGCAATTGTTAATCTTATTTAGTTTCTATCTATAGTTGAAGCTGTTAACATGTTTAGCATGTTTAACATAACAGATAAAAGAGAGGTTGACAACAGAGTTGTGCGACGAGAAGAAAGAGTTTATCAACCTTATTCAGCTAATAAATTAGAAAATAATGATGAAATTCGAATACCGATTCAAAATGAAGAAAACATAGTTTTATTATCAGAAGGTGTTCTTCACTTAGAAGGTCAAATTATTATTTCTAACATAAATCCGGCTGCTTCTACTACAGCACATCCTGACCAAAATTTTGGGGCTAATCTTTTTAGCGAAATTCGCATCACGTTAAATGGTAAAGAAATTGATCGTACACGCCATCTAGGTATAACAAGTTCTATAAAAACCTTTGCATCATATTCAAAAAACGAATATACAGCTTTACAAAATGCTGGTTATTTTCCCTCTTTAACAACACCAGCAAGTGAAGCAAATATTGTTGATAGTAACACAAAACGTTTTCATATAATACTTCCTTTAAGCAACCTGTTAGGTTTAGCAGAGGATTACAGAAAGCCGATTTTAAACTGCAAGCATGAGGTAATACTTCTCCGATCGTCAAGTGACGCACGTGCGTTGCAATCGACAACCGAAAACGATCTTTCTAAGGTCAAGTTATTTAAAGTTTATCTAAAAATTCCCGTTTTATTATTATCGGACGAAGAACAAATTAAAAGATTAAAACTAATGCAGAAAAATATTCCCATTCAGGTTGGTTTTCGATCATGGGATGTTCATGTCTTGCCTTCTCTTCCTAGAACAACTAAATATAGTTGGACTGTAATGACAACTTCTGAAACTCAAAAACCACGTCAATTTTTATTAGGTTTTCAAACTAGAAGAAATTTACTAAACACATGCTCTTCCTAGTTTGACCATTATAACATTAAATCTATAAGAGTTTTTTAAATTCAATTTTTATCCCTATGAAATGCCAACTTCTGAAATTGCCATAAATGACTACAGCGAGTTGTATGACATGTTTGTTAAATTTCGTAATGTATATTATCAGATCGATGATGTTCGTTCAGAGACTCTGGTTTCACGAGATGAATTTAAGTCTCTTTGTCCGATTATTGTAATTAATTGTCTCGAACAAGTGGAAGCAGTGAAGACATCTTCAGTCGATGTGCGAATTGAAATCGAGACAAGTGAGAATATACCTGAAGATACAACTCTTTATTGTGTTCTTATTCATGATCGTCAAATATCTTACAGACCATTAACGAATGAAGTAATTATCTAAACCAATATTTGCTAAGTTATAAGCAAGCAAGTAAACAAGTATTCTCACTTTAGTTGCAATCATGGAATTGACAACATCAAACTCTCCTTCTACTGATGCTGGCACGTGGAATAAGAAGCAACCAATAGTTGCAGACATTCGCAAGCTACCAAACGGCAGTTTGGAACTTGCTTACTGTATGTTAAATAACGGCAATATACCTTCATTCAGCCCCGTTATCACATGGGTTGCAGCATATTGTGAAAAAACTCTTTCATCTTTTTTTGACTCTATTAAGAATAAATATGAATATTTAGTTGTATATAATTTGCCACAGGAATTTTCTTTGTTTGCACTAAAAGCACTTTCCCCCGACTCATTATTCGATCTTAATACGATTGATGGAATGTCAGACCTAATGTTGAGGCATAGCCATCGTTTACCTACAGATTGTCCAAAACATTTACCATCTCTAGCAATGGGAAGCAATAGTTTTGCTAAATTCAATGTCAATGCTGTTCAACATTGGTTAAATTCTTCTGATGGCATCATGAAAATCGTGTGTTCGATAATAAACAAGTTTCGAAACAATGGACTTCGAGGTTTTAATAAGTTTGATTGGAACTACTTTCCTATAAACGTACTGACTATATATGAACCACAACGAATTCGTCTAGAGTGGGAACATCTACCAGATCATCTAAAGAGGAAATTTCAACTGTTTCATCTTCGCTGCAAATGTGATAACTGTAATCGCTATCTATAAAAGGTGATTAATTAAATCTACTAGTGTCGTACATATTTTGTTTTAGTTTGCTTTTTAACACAGTGTATATTTTTTTTGTCTACAGAAAATAATCATCTGGACAACTAAAAGAAGAAGAAGAAGGTCATCTCAACACACCCACACTCATCTGGACAACTAAAAAAGAATGAGATTACTTCAAGAGAAATAAAATTGTATTAATTGTAATCCTAAATGAATAAAGAAGAAAAGGTCTTTTGTACCATTTCATATTAAAGTTCTTATTAATGATCAATTACCTCCTCACTCTACATGTAAATAAAATAATAATAATATTGTCAGGTGAGGGATTCGAACCCTCGCTTTCAATTTCTGAAAATTAGATCTTAAGTCTAACGCCTTAGACCGCTCGGCCAACCCAACACATGCAAATCATGCATATTAGCCAACATGTTTTGTTGATTCATCTCAGTTCGCATTTAGCCTTGTGTGGTGAACATCTTTTCTTTGTGAAGTGAAGCAGCATCATGAAGTATTTTAATTGTGTAAAGTATTCCAAAAACAGTTAATGCAAATGATATTGAGTCAAAAAGAAATGAATTTAAAATCTGAAAGAGATCGGCTAAAAACATTTAAGACCTGGTCTTCTGACAGTTTTACGAACACTGCATGGTTAGCAGCTGCAGGATTTTACTATTATGGATATAAGGATATGGTTAGGTGTGCTTTCTGTAATCTGCAACTTAGTTATTGGGAAGAAGATGATGATCCGTTTGAAGAGCATAAGAAATGGGCTTTTTCTTGCCCCTACGTAAACAATATTTCTCCTAGCATAGAATTGAAATCTGAATATGAAAGACTTAAAACTTTTCAAAATTGGCCTCTTCCCTGTCCAAACGAATTTTGTTTAGCATCAGCAGGATTTTATTATACTGGTCATGGTGATAAGGTGAAATGTATATTCTGTAAGATTGAAATTGAAAATTGGAGGGAAAACGATAATCCTTTAAATGATCATGAAAAATGGGCGCCATATTGTCCATATTTAAGAGGGTTTTACGTCGGCAACGTTGATTTAAATCCTGAAAATCCTACTATTATTCCATATAATACAAGTTATGATACGTGTGGAAGCAATATATGTTGATGTGATGTGATTTTTCGTGCATTGTGCATTCTCAGACGTAAACGTAGACATGCTGAAGTTTGTTAAGCAGTCAAACACTCTACCAGTAATTTCATTTACTAATGCTGAAAACCTGAGTAAAAGTGAAAAAAGAAAGCATGGTGTTTTACTACCGAACACAATTCGATGTATCATTTGCGGTCCATCGAACTGTGGCAAAACAAACGTAATGCTAAATTTATTGTGTCATAAAAATGGAGTTCGTTTTGAAAACGTTTATATTTATTCTAAATCACTTGCTCAAAGTAAAATGTTGAATTAAAAAAGTTTTTGGACTCCATAAAAGAAATAAAAAGTGATTTTTTTCCGATAATGATGAAGTTATGCCTCCAGAAATCTCTAGAAAAAACTCTATATTTGTTTTTGATGATGTAGCCAGCAATAAACAACAACACACGAAAGATTATTTCAGTAGAGGTCGTCATCACAACTGTGCCAATTCTATTTGCCACGACTGTAAGACACATGATTTTGACGTTTGCATGCAAATTCTTGGGAGTTGAGATGAGGTAGTGCTCTTTATCTACGCTAGGGTGCAGCAGCGCCTTGGGAAGGCTACTACTAAGTTGTGTCCGCCTAGTGGTGAAAACGGTAAGCTTGTCCGCATGTGGTGAGTGTTCTTACTTGCCAAAGAAGATGGTTCCCTTTGTATCGACTGTTAGTAATTGCGCGATGAAATAACTGAGTGTTGGGACATGATTTGTACAAGACGTAACATCATGTAGTCTACTAATATTGAGTAGCTTTCAGCTACTCATTCGGATGTCTTGCTTTGTAAAGTTCGGCGTATCTTGCTCTAACCAAATATGAATCGACATGGAATAGTTTCTCTTCAAATTAATTAATATTTTTATGTAAAATGTGGCAGAAAGATGAGGTAGATTCTCATGTACACCTGGAGTTGTACGACGGTCTGTGCTTCGGTTTGTAACGTATACCTTTGTGGTCTTGTCGACGTGAAAAGATTATGTGTTGCTTCTTTTATATGTTTATATATAGTTGTTGTGGCAACTTTAAAGAAAGCAAACATATATGTCGTAGATGTCTGTAAGAGGCCAAATGTGGTTTATTGGAGTTATGAAGATTTGGTAAAAGGTATTATGTTCCAGAGAGAAGTAAGTGGATTATTATATATTTCTGGGGTGCATGTGTATCTTGCCTAATTGAGGTCCTGGTAAATTATTTAAAGCTTTTATTTTATTAGAGTGGGAGTTCGTATTTGCTGGCATTGCGTTCGTCTTCTGTTTTTAGTAATCGGTTGTTGTGTTCTGGATAACCTTGTTATGATTGTCAGCTGTTAGATGACAAAAAGAGAATGGTGGCACCATGTTTAAAAGGGATTGACGTATTGAGATCTTGTTCCGAGTTTGTTCAGGTTAAAAGGAATTATCCATGATTTAATATATTTAGTGTCTTATGGCATTACCTATTAATTGACGGTATTAAAATATTATTGAAGATTGTTTTCCGACTTACCTGAAAGTTATACAATTATGCATATACGAAATTTGTTGCTCAGGCCTATTTCTTGATGTTATCGAGTCAGCTGTTAATTATTTAGAGTGAAAGGATATTCGGTCCTAAGAGAAATATTTTGGGAGCCAATACAAAGTAAGTTTCATCCTACGTCAGGTACCACACCTTTTTATTTTATTTTATTTTGAACTGCATGTATTTGTTTATTGTATTTGTATTGTAATATTTGGTTTATGAATAGAAGTGTTGTTTTAAAATATGAATCGTGTGTGTCATTTCTGGGTTTGGGATTCTGTAGACAGCTCTCAAGATAGACACCTCGGGTTATGGTTGAAAATGGTCCAGTCGCTTCACTTACCTTCACCTAATAATAACCTGTAGTAAGAGGGGGTGTGTCAACAACGTTGACGTATTTTATCTTTATCAAACATATTCTTGTATACCTAAACATCTAATTAGAGATAACGCTAATTTTTTAAATCTTTTTAAACAAGACGGAACAAACTTGCGTCACGTATATAACGATCATGTAAATACAGATATGAGCTATGAACAGTTCTTTGATATTTGTTCGTATTGTTGGCAAAACTCTAAGTTTGGCTTTTTGGTTATCGATAAAGATAGCGATTTACAAAATGGCCGATATCGCAATGGATTTGATGTTTATTTTCAGTTATAAATATGACTTCAAAAAGAGCTAAATGCCCATTCGTGTTATAGCTTTTGCGTGGTTAACAACTTAACTATGACATCGTTTAACAAAACCAATAATGTGTCTATCGGACGACCGACTTCACGACATGATATTGCAACTAAATCATATGTTGATGATAAGCTAGTGCAATATGGAAATCAACTAACAACAACAACAAGCGACGGACATCTAAGTATTAACGGCAAACGGTTAAAAAATGTTGGAACGCCAATTCATGTTGAAGATGCGTGCAACAAAGGTTATGTAGTGAAGTTATTGAATGAGCTAAATAAAATCGAGTCTAAAGAAGACATACAACGAAACTTTAACGACCTTAAAGGTTTAATTTTTTCAATTTGTAAAATAGAGAAAAAAGAACTTGACTTTCAAAACAAACGTCTCGCGGGCTTAGCTTTACCATCATCTGCAAATGATGCAGTAAACCTTATTGCAATGCAGCAACATACATCGAATATAAAAAAATATCTTGAGACCCGAATAACCGAAGTGTTAAAACGAGTAGAATTCATTCATGGTTTAGTGCGAGAATTTTCAGAAGATCACTTTCCGTATGATCAAGATACTCTCGACTTGGGTAACAAAAGAATAAGAAATGTTAAAGATCCAATTCAAAATCAAGATGCGGTAACGTATTCTTTTCTTAAAACTCATGTAACAAATGAACTCGATGGAATTAAAAAATCTCTTTTGAATATAAACAGAGATGATGAAACTGTAGATATGTTAAATAGAAGAATAACAAACATATCTCAACCAATCGATTCGTTAGATGCAATAAACAAATATTACTTAGAAAACTTTGCTGCCTCTCGAAAAGATCTAGAAGACTTAATCACTAAATTTAATAAACAAAACTTATTAAACGTAGACGATGGTGGAACTTTAAATGTGATGAGTAAACGAATTACTCACGTAAACAATCCCATATACGATAACGATGTTGCAAATAAGACGTTTGTTGAACAATATGCCGCTTCCCAACGTGAATTTGATCAATTGAAACAAACTGTAAACAATCTACAACATCAAAAACAAACAAATGTTGAGTTTCCTGTTAACGACCAAGATGTGACAAATAAACGGTTTGTAGAACACTATGCTGCTTCACGAACTGAAGTTAATCAACTAAAAGAAATTTTAAGCAATTTACAAACTCGTATTGAGGGTGTTGCTAACAATCTCAATATTGTTAAAAAAGAAGATCTTGAAAGTTATGCTGCTGAATCAAAAGAAGAATATAACAAGTTAAAAACTGAACTAGAAAAAATTGAGCAATTGGTTAACAAAGAACCACCCGAAAGTTTTACTGCATCCAAAGAAGAATATGGTATATTAAAGGATGAAGTAAAGAAAAAGAACTTATCGAAATTTATTCTGAAATTCTCCAACACACCATCAATCCATTCACCAGTATACACGCTTCATAATCATAACATACAGTACCAACTCCCCTACAAAGGCATATTAAAACCAATTTTTGTTTCACCAAGATCTCCAATTGTGTATGCAATTTTAAATATACGTCAAGAGATTGAACTGGATGGCAGTGATATTGTTGTTGAAGAGCAAGATGAAATTCAGTTTCGACTTAGAGACCCTAAAAAACATAAGACTGATGATCTTCCTCTTCAAATCGATTTTGAATATACTATAAATAAGTAAAACAACCACAATTTCCGTTTAGTCATGGAGAAGAGCTCGAAGATTAAAGCTGAAAGTCGAGTAAAGGATAAACTTTCTCGCTTAAAAAAAGATGTTAAAGACAAGTATCTTTCACTTCAAAATGTTGTTAGACGAAAAGAATTAGATATAGAGACTAACTTTAAACCAGTAACAAGTTCATTAAGTCAACTTGTAGCTATTGCTAATACGTCAACTCAAAATAAAGAAAATCGAAAAAGAAAAGGAAAATATGACGATTCTGAATCCACTGCTACTTCAGACGAAGAAGATGGAGATAGCATCAAAATAATTTCACTACTTAACCGCTACTTTGATCCGTTCATTAAACAAAACGTGGATAGAACATATGGTATAACGATAAGAAATGATAAATAATACTTGGGACGTGAACGAGTTTTCTTTGATAAAAAGTGGATAAAAGTTGGTGGTGAAAAAATTCCTATAAAAGAAGGTCTACTTGAATTGATTCAAAGAAAAGTACCAGACCCCACTCTAATAGATAGGAGTGATTTAAGTTCATATTTGAAATTATTAAATGTTTCAAACGTGCACAAAAGAAATTATACAAGCAATGCAGCTCCAAGAGGAACGCAATCTTATAAGTATAGACATATAATTGAACCCCTTCTCACTGAAGACATAGATAGAATTATAAAAACAGCAGATGAAAATGAAGAAGAAGCAAATACTACGATGCATACTGGATATGGTAAAAAGAAAACACATCGCGCCACAAGCCATTTGGAAATTTGAAGGCGGAAACAATATTGAATTCGTTCACTGGAATGAACCAAACAAATTGGTATCAAGACTTAAAAAATTAATTGCATCGAAAGCTGCAGGTCACACAGGACTCGACAGCGAAATCTTTGCAATTGAAGAAGAACTAAGAAATGCTGGATATATTGAATAAAAATTCAAACGTTTGTAAAACAATGCACAGTATGTTATAAAACATCGTTTGGAAAATAACTATGAACGAAATCAGACGAGAAATTGCAAAAGAACTTCACGCACCGCTTAGAAAAAAGTTTAAAAGCGACGTGTTATTAGCAAAGGAATCGATGACCTCCATGAAGCTGACCTTGTGGACATGTCCAAACTTGCAAAATGGAATAATGGATTTAAATATTTATTAACCATTATTGACGTTTACTCGAAATATGCATGGGCAATTCCTCTTAAAACCAAAAAAGGAAGTGAGATTGTAAAAAGCTTAAAATTTGTTTATTCTCAAAGTAAAAGATTGCCCAATTATTTTCACACCGATCGAGGAACGGAATTTTATAACAGTGAATTCAAAACATGGTCTCAGAAACAAAATCTAAAGCATTATTCCACTGGGAGCTCCATTAAAGCGAGCGTGGTAGAAAGATTTAATCGAACTCTTAAGGAATCGATGTGGAAAGAATTCACAACATGAAGTTCATACCGATGGGTACATATTTTGCCTGAGTTATTAGTAAAGTATAATCACAAAATACATCGCAGCATCGGCATGAAACCAATTGATGTAAAAAGAAACAATCCACCCAGCTTGCCAGCACAATATAATGAAACTTTAAGAAAACCAAAATATAAAATCGGTGACATTGTAAGAATATCAAAAATCAAGAAACACTTCACTAAGGGCTACGAAGCTAATTGGACAACGGAATTATTTACAATTTATAAAGTTCAAAATACTAATCCACGAACATATCTTTTAAAAGATAATAAAAATTTGCAGATATTTGGAGCGTTTTATGAAGCAGAGTTACAACGAACAAAACATCCTAATATTTACTTAGTTGACAAAGTACTACGTAGAAAAGGAACCCGAGCCTTCGTATCTTGGCTTGGATTCGATTCAACTCACAACTCATGGATCCCCAACAAAAATATCTTCTAATTACAACAGAAAGTTTTTTTAATTCCTCGCAAAAATATTATTATTATTATTATTATTATTAATGTGTCTCTATATATATATATTTTTCAGCTCACTAAAACCAACACACGCAAGAAAGAAAAGAATGATTGTACTTACCCGTGCACAAGACCAGCATATTTCAACTCTGCAAACAACACAGCATCTTCAATTCTCCGCAGCTTGTTGGAAAAAGAACTACTTACCACTTTAAGAACGAAGATCATATCATTTTTCACTATTTCATATTATATAATTAATGTAAACCACAAATGATCAAATAAATATATTTAAAAAAAATTTACACTGCACAAATTATTATTTTTTTCGTTATAAAACAACCACTGTCCAACGTCCATTTTAGTTTACAATTTGGACTTCTTCTTCTTCATCTTCTTCGGCATCCATGCCCGCATGATCATCACCCCCCACACTCTCTTTCTCCAGCGGCGGAAAATCGAGCAGCTCAATACTGTCCGAATCGATTGCTTGCAGCTGCTGAATGATTACTCCCAATATGTGGGGAGTTACACCATCTGACGTCAACTCTCGACAATGCTGGCGGTGTCGAATGATTTCTAAGAGTTCGCAATTGTACATATTTTGTTGTAAATTACTCAACCCGTTAAACCACACATCCTCCTCCACTTTGAGAGCGCTTACGGCAAAGTTTAACCCAAGCCTCTCTGCTTGCTCTCTCAGAGATTTTATCTCACAGAGCTGCTGGAGCTTGACAAGAAGGCTTCCATACATGGTCATGATGATAGACAACTGTGTTACTTTGAAACTAAGTGTTACTTCATAGCTATGTGCTCTTATATATTGTGAATATCAAACTGCAAAAAGCTATTTTAAACATTTTCACATGGAGCTCTGGGAACTGGCTTCAGATCTTGTTCTCTCATTAAAAATTACAGACTTGACTAATGACATCTAGGAATCTATAAACAAACAGATCAAGATTCATTTCACACACTCGAAGATAAACATGACATATAAAACACTGTAACCAGATTGAGATCATGAAGCAAGCCAGAACACAAAAAATGTTAACATCATTTAAATTAAACAGACGTAACATAGCGACAACGAGTAACACAAGTTCACTCCCACGTTCTGGTAATATATGCTGTACTTAAACAGAGTCTAGCTGTACAACAACACTTGACTTATTTATCGAGCGCGAGCAAAAACTTTAACTACCATGCGTCACATGTGCGGAGAGAGCGGGCTGGTCTCACGGCTCGCCCACACGGCGTGAGCAAAAAAAAACGGAACAGATGCATGCCACATGTCTGGTAGCGAGCCAGCTATGTCGACCGCCTCACCGTACACTCTCATTCAAAAGTTATGACACCAAAGACTCTCTCCACTCCCTTGAAACAATTACCTAAATATAATTCCATAATCAATCAATAATTAATAACCAAGATACACAACTGACCTCTGCTGTCCTCTCCATGCGAACACAAGGCGTGGTGGTCATCCTAGCCATTAACCAATCACCTGATCCCCCTGGACCACGTGCTCGCTCTAAGGGCCCATGACGTCACCCAAAGGGCTATGACGTCATCGCGATTACGCAATATTCAAAGTCTAAAGTTCCCTACTACTCATATACGATAACGATGTTGCAAATAAGACGTTTGTTGAACAATATGCCGCTTCCCGACGTGAATTTGATCAATTGAAACAAACTGTAAACAATCTACAACATCAAAAACAAACAAATGTTGAGTTTCCTGTTAACGACCAAGATGTGACAAATAAACGGTTTGTAGAACACTATGCTGCTTCACGAACTGAAGTTAATCTACTAAAAGAAATTTTAAGCAATTTACAAACTCGTATTGAGGGTGTTGTGAACAATCTCAATATTGTTAAAAAAGAAGATCTTGAAAGTTATGCTGCTGAATCCAAGGAAGAATATAACAAGTTAAAAACTGAACTGGAAAAAATTGAGCATATGGTTAACAAAGAGCCACTCGAAAGTTTTACTGCATCCAAAGAAGAATAAGGTATATTAAAAGATGAAGTAAAGAAAAAGAACTTATCGAAATTTTTTCTGAAATTCTCCAACACACCATCAATCAATTCACCAGTATACACGCTTCATAATCATAACATACAGTACCAACTTCCCTACAAAGGCATATTAAAACCAATTTTTGTTTCACCAAGATCTCCAATTGTGTATGCAATTTTAAATATACGTCAAGAGATTGAACTGGATGGCAGTGATATTGTTGTTGAAGAGCAAGATGAAATTCAGTTTCGACTTAGAGACCCTAAAACACATAAAACTGATGATCTTCCTCTTCAAATCGATTTTGAATATACTATAAATAAGTAAAACAACCACAATTTCAGTTTAGTCATGGAGAAGAGCTCGAAGATTAAAGCTGAAAGTCGAGTAAAGGATAAACTTTCTCGCTTAAAAGAAGATGTTAAAGACAAGTATCTTTTACTTCAAAATGATGTTAGACGTAAAGAATTAGATATAGAGACTAACTTTAAACCAGTAACAAGTTCATTAAATCAACTTGTAGCTATTGCTAATACGTCAACTCAAAATAAAGAAAATCGAAAAAGAAAAGGAAAATATGACGATTCTGAATCAACTGCTACTTCAGACGAAGAAGATGGAGATAGCATCAAAATAATTTCACTACTTAACCGCTACTTTGATCCGTTCATTAAACAAAACGTGGATAGAACATATGGTATAACGATAAGAAATGATAAACAATACTTGGGACGTGAACGAGTTTTCTTTGATAAAAAGTGGATAAAAGTTGGTGGTGAAAAATTTCCCTTAACAGAAGGTCTACTTGAATTGATTCAAAGGAAAGTACCAGACCACACTCTAATAGATAGGAGTGATTTAAGTTCATACTTGAAATTATTAAATGTTTCAAACGTGCACAAAAGAAATTATACAAGCAATGCAGCTCCAAGAGGAACGCAATCTTATAAGTATATACATATAATTGAACCCCTTCTCACTGAAGACATAGATAGAATTATAAAAACAGCTGATGAAAATGAAGAAGAAGCAAATACTGCGATGCATACTGGATATGGTCAAAAAACACATCACACCACAAGCCATTTGGAAATTTGAAGGCGGAAACAATATTGAATTCATTCACTGGAATGAACCAAACAAATTGGTATCAAGACTTAAAAAATTAATTGCATCGAAAGCTGCAGGTCACACAGGACTCGACAGCGAAATCTTTGCAATTGAAGAAGAACTAAGAAATGCAGGATATATTGAATAACAATTCAACGTTTGTAAAACAATGCACAGTATGTTATAAAACATTGTTTGGAAAATAACTATGAACGAATTCAGACGAGAAATTGCAAAAGAACTTCACGCACCGCTTAGAAAAAAGTTTAAAAGACGACCGGTTATTAGCAAAGGAATCGATGACCTCCATGAAGCAGACCTTGTGGACATGTCCAAACTTGCAAAATGGAATAATGGATTTAAATATTTATTAACCATTATTGACGTTTACTCGAAATATGCATGGGCAATTCCTCTTAAAACCAAAAAAGGAAGTGAGATTGTAAAAAGTTTAAAATTTGTTTATTCTCAAAGTAAAAGATTGCCCAATTATTTTCACACCGATCGAGGAACGGAATTTTATAACAGTGAATTCAAAACATGGTCTCAGAAACAAAATCTAAAGCATTATTCCACTGGGAGCTCCATTAAAGCGAGCGTGGTAGAAAGATTTAATCGAACTCTTAAGGAATCGATGTGGACAGAATTCACAACACGAGGTTTATACCGATGGGTACATATTTTGCCTGAGTTATTAGTAAAGTATAATCACAAAATACATCGCAGCATCGGCATGAAACCTATTGATGTAAAAAGAAACAATCCACCCAGCTTGCCAACACAATATAATGAAACTTTAAGAAAACCAAAATATAAAATCGGTGACATTGTAAGAATATCAAAAATCAAGAAACACTTCACTAAGGGCTACGAAGCTAATTGGACAACGGAATTATTTACAATTTATAAAGTTCAAAATACTAATCCACGAACATATCTTTTAAAAGATAATAAAAATTTGCCGATATTTGGAGCGTTTTATGATGCAGAGTTACAACGAACAAAACATCCTAATATTTACTTAGTCGACAAAGTACTACGTAGAAAAGGAACCCGAGCCTTCGTATCTTGGCTTGGATTCGATTCAACTCACAACTCTTGGATCCCCAACAAAAATATCTTCTAATTACAACAGTGTATGCTTTTTTTAATTCCTTGCAAAAATATTATTATTATTATTATTATTATTAATGTGTCTCTATATATATATATATTTCAGCTCACTAAAACCAACACACGCAAGAAAGAAAAGAATGATTGTACTTATACCCGTGCACATGACCAGCATATTTCAACTCTGCAAACAACACAGCATCTTCAATTCTCCGCAGCTTGTTGGAAAAAGAACTACTTACCACTTTAAGAACGAAGATCATATCATTTTTCACTATGTCATATTATATAATTAATGTAAACCACAAATGATCAAATAAATATATTTTTAAAAAAATTTACACTGCACAATTTTAGTTAAAAACAACCACTGTCCACCGTCCATTTAATTCAAAATTTGAACTTCTTCTTCTTCGGCATCCACGTCCACATGATCTCCACCCCCCACACCCTCTTCCTCCAGCGGCGGAAAATCGAGCAGCTCAATCGTGTCTGAGTCGAACGCTTGCAGCCGCTGAATGATTACTCCCAATATGTGGGGAGTTACACCATCCGAAACCAACTCCCGACAATGCTGGCGGTCTCGAAAGATCTCCATCAGTTCACAGTTGAACATGTCTTGTTCTAAATTGCTCAACCTATTGAACCATACGTCCTCCTCCACTTTGAGAGCGCTCACGGCAAAGTTTAATCCTTGCCTCTCTGCTCGCTCTCCCAGAGATTTTATCTCGCCTAGCTGCTGGAGCTTTACAAGCAGGCTTCCATACATAGTCATAATGAAAGAGTAAGACGTCAACTGCGTTACTTTGAACTGAGTGTTACTTCATAGCCAAGTGCTCTCATATATTGTGAATATCAAACTGCAAAAAGCTATTTTAAACATTTCACATGGAGTTCTGGGAACTGGCTTCAGATCTTGTTCTCTCATTAAAAATTACAGACTTGACTAATGGCGGCTATGAAACAAGAAACAAACACACCAAGATTCATTTCACACTTGACTTATAAAACAGCGTAACCAGATTGAGATCATGAAGCAAGCCGGAACACAAAAAATGTTAACATCATTTAACTTAAACAGACATAACATAGCGACAACGAGTAACACAAGTTCACTCCCACGCTCTGGTGATATATGCTGTACTTAAACAGAGTCTAGCTTTACAACGCCACTTTACTTATTTAGCGAGCGCGAGCAAAAAACTTTATCAACAATGCACCACATGTGCGGAGAGCGCGGACTGGTCTCACGCCTCGCCCGCACGGCGCGAGCATAAAAAACAAACAAAAAACAAAAAAAACGGAACAGATGCACGCCACATGTCTGGTAGCGAGCCAGCTATGTCGACCGCCTCGCCGTACACTCTCATTCAAAAGTGATGACACCCAAGACTCTCTCCACTTCCTTGAACAATTACCTAAATATAATTCAATAATCAAACAATAATTAATAGCCAGGATACACAACTGACCTCTGCTGTCCTCTCCATTTGAACACAAGGCGTGGTGGTCATCCTAGCCATTAGCCAATCACCTGATCCCACCTGGACCACGTGCTCGCTCTAAGGACCCATGACGTCATCGCGATTACGCAATATCTGGTCGTGATGATGCAATATTCAAAGTCTAGCGTTTTATACTACTACCGTAGTGCCTCGATATTGGCCTGAGTGTGCTTGTGCCTGTGGGGCTGACTGCGTGCCGCGCTACCCTGGCAGTGTCTATAGGGGTGTGTGTCCTCCTGTCTGCCTGGCCTCGTGGGGTAGGTAATAAAACCTTTCTTACGCCCCGTGTATTGTATGTTTGTGGCTGGTCAGTGTGCACAGGCGTGCGTTTTGCACCCTGAGGGGCTGAAGGCAACACCCTCTTATGCATTTGTACTGGGGGTACACATGTTAGTGTTCGCCTCCGCTCTGGCGAAATCACCCTCTGAACTAGCGGTAAGGGTCGTGTATTTGTCTGTGATTGCCCTGGCAATGTGTTGGAGGGTAGTCTGACCGATTTCTGGCCTATGGCCACGGTAGACTCCTTCCCTTGTGTCTGCCTCCATTCCAGCCTAATAGTCTTCTGAACCGGTGCTGTGAATTGTGTGGATGTATTCGAGTGCCCCTTAGGTGTGTTAGAGCCTAACCTGGCCGTTTTCTGAACTGTGGCCACGGTGAACTCCTTCCCCTGTGTTTTGCTAGGTGTAGAGATGGACATCCTCGCTAATTGCCGAGTTAGCGTATCTACGCCTATGTCCTCTCTCGGCTGGGCTGGTGGCCCTGCCTCGAACTCAAAAATGGCCTTGTTGGCTCGGAGTTACCGGCATTTTTCCCAAATTTGGGCGTACTGCCTATTGAGGCATATGGTCTGCTCAGCGACCTTTGTCCCACAAGTCCCTATATATGTGTGCTGTTCCCTAAGTGCATTATACTGTTGGAACATTACGTCGTGTAAACAGTGTAGTCTCCAATGGAAGCGATTCAGTTGTCTGCGAAGGGTGGGAACTTTGGCTCTCATTTTCTTATTCTGAGCCGTGCTCCTTGGTCGGACAAGTGTCTTAATGACGCGAATGTACTGTGCGTGCAGGAGCTGTTGATATTTCTGCAGGTAATCCTGCCTTGTTGCGAAGACTTTGTGCCAGGCGATTAGGTCCTGGAACTCCGCAATGTTTCTTAGCATGGCCAAACGGTATAAGGGGCCATTTGATCTACGTATGTTTGGCTGTTGGTGTAAAAAATCTGAGGGTTCTTCCTAGGGAGGGTGGGTGGGTTTAATAATGTAAATCCCTGTCAAATGAAGGTAAAATGTGGGGCGTATTCTGAGAAGAAAAAGAAATCGTTATTTCGCTTGGCTGCTTGTGGTACGGCTCGTTCTACCACGACGGCTCGTTGTTTGAGTCCTACCCTTATTGTGCGTGGTAGCAGCGCCTCCACCAAATATGTTTTAATGCCTTGGTTGGGGGGGGGGGCTAGTTGGGATAAAACACGGTTGTGTCACTGTGCTAATTTAGAAGGCTACTCCTGGTTGAGAGTAGCTTCCCGTGGCTGGGAGAGCTTACTAGTGTAGTGTGTTGGTGTTTAGTGTTTAATATCTTAGTGGTGTCCCTGCAAGATGCAAGTATCTGCTAGGGGATGGATCTCTATGTGCGGGCTACTATACTGTCCTGCCAGCTGAGCGGAATGAGTAACTCAATAAATGTGCTGGGTCAGCGGCTCGACGCTATGCAGTCGAGTCGCGTACTGTGAGTACAATGGAGTCTGACGAAGCAATTACTGGCTCCTATGGTCACGGGCAATTGTGACGAAGGTCAGGTGGGGTATGAGGATGTGAAGTGGAGTGTAATCAGTAATACAAGTGTAGCTTACTGACCATGTATTTATTGGTCAGTAGATGTAGTTTGGTGTCCCTCTTGGGGAGTTTAGACAAGTATGGAATACAATCTGTGAGGTGTACAAGTTTCGGGTTGGTGTTTACAAAATAAAGGAGTCTGAGCACGAGCTGAATCTCACCTGGTGATAAGCTGGAACAGATGTCGGACAGGGCCGCTGGCGAAGCACAGAGTAGAACAGATAATGGCTCCAATCTGGACTCCATTCTTATACCTTTCGGCGCTGCTTGGTCAGCATTGCGTCAATGTAGCTGCCCCAGATAGTTGTCAGTGTAAATGTTTGTGTATGTTTTGCAAGCAGTTGGCTAACCTCCTAGGCTTAGGCGGCCACCGCTTGCTGTGTATAGATATGTCCTGGAATTATGGTGATTCCAGTTGGGGTGGTTTTGGTGAAAGATGGGGGTGGCTCTCAGGCGGTACTGCCCCCCCCCCGGGCTGTACAGTATTTTGAATTTCAGTTGCATTTTGTAAGTATTTCGACGCTACAGAGCATTTTGAACGTATTTTGAATCTAGCTAACGTTTTGTGGGTCTTTTTCAATCTATTCTTTTTGTGAATCTTTTCGTTCTAAATTCCCTTTTGTAAGATCATATTGTGAGTTGTTTCCATCTGAGTTTCTCTTTGTACGTATTTTCCGTCTCACATAATTTTCGTTCTGGTTTCCATTTCATTCTCATTTTCGCTATCACCCTGATAATTAGGGGCCGATAACCTAGATGTTAGGCCCTTTAAAACAATAATTATCATCATCTTCTACTATCTCTACTAGTGCTGTTTCTCCTTTAAGTTACTTTCCTCTATGTCTAACGTCTCTACCAACTCTACTATGCGTCTGCGTTCTCCTATTATCTCCTCTGACTCTAATCTGCTTTCAATTACAGTCTCCTTACAGGCTGTCTTCACTGATTCTTCTTCCGTATCCCCTAACCTCTCTACTACCTCTATTATACTTTCTCCTCTGACTCGATGCTGCTCTCTCCCCCAGGGGCTCACATCTTGTGGGCGTGGGTTGGCGACCACGGGGCCCCAGCTGAGTCCGGCATTGCTTCCACTTACTTGTGCCGGGCTCCTCTCTTTCTTCTTTCCTGTCGACCTCTCTTGGTCAACTCTTGTTCTCTTCCGACCCCGACGGTATTAGGTTATCCGAGGCCTAGGGAGTCTTTCATTTCCTGCCTTAATTGGCCCTTGTCTCATCTTTCCTGACACCCTCCTTCTGTGAGGGGTCAGCCTTCTTTTTCTTTTCCTTTTACCTCCTGCCTTGTGCTCAAGGCCCTTAAGGAGGCAAGGTGCATGTAGCCCCATCCCTTCTGGTGCACCGTCGACAATGCTACACCCTCAGGGGCTCACGGTTGGTGAGTTCGGGAGTTGGCGCCCCCGAGGGATTCCTGAGCTGGGTCCGTTTTCCCCTTTTATCCCTTCCCTTTGCGGCGGACCTTCTCCTCTCTCCCCTCCCCTCTCCTCTCCTCTCCTCTCCTCTCCTCTCCTCTCCTCTCCTCTCCACTCCTCTTTTCCTCATATTTACTTTTCTCTTTAAGATTCCAGCACTGTTTTTGTTACTTGGTTCACCGTGTGTCTAAATTCCCTTCTACCATTTTTTTAAGGCATTTTTAATCTACGTTGCATTTTGTAAGTTTTTTCGATCTAAATTACATCTCGCGATTGTTTTCAACTTCAATTGCATTTTGTAAAGATTGACAATCTAAATTGCTTTTTGGTAAGTCTTTCAATGCAGGTTGCGGGGCCTTTTAGTGAGAATTATGAATTTCAATTGCATTTTGTAAGTATTTTCAACCAAAACCGCATTTCGCACGAATTTTGAATCTAAATTGCATTTTGTTTGGTGGGCATTTTGCACATATTTTGATTCTTAATTGCATTTTGTGGGTATTTTGAATCTAAATTACATTTTGTCAAGTATTTTCAATCTAAATTGCATTTTGTAAGTATTGTCAATCCACATGAGTCGTTTGAATCTACCGTACATTTTGTAAGCATTTTCAATTTCAATTGTATTTTGTAAGTATTTTGAATTTCAATTGCACTTTGTGATTAATTTGGATTGGAACTGGGATATTTCAATCTGAATTGCATTGTGTATTTTCAATTTCAATTGCATTTTGTAAGTATTTTGAACCTCAATTGCATTTTGTACGTCATTTCGATCTCATTTGCATTTTGTGAGTATTTTGAATTTCAGTTGCATTTTGTAAGTATTTCGACGCTACATTGCACTTTGTACGTATTTTTAATCTAGCCTACGTTTTGTGTGTGTTTTACTTTTCGTCCTAAATTCCCTTTTTTCAGACCATATTGTGAGTTGTTTCCATCTGAGTTCTTTTATATACGTATTTTCCGTCTCAGATAATTTTGTTCTGGTTTCCATTTCATTATCATTTTCGCTATCACCCAGATCATTAGGGGCCGATAACCTCGATGTTAGGCCCCTTAAAACAACAATTATCATCATCATCACCAATCACAGTGAGAATCTCCTCGATGCATAAAGTGTCTACGACAAGGACGGCAGGCTGCAACATCCGCCGACATACATCATCATCGATGCTGCTCTCACCTATATTCCATTCATCTAACATCCTCATATCCTTCTGATGATTCTTACCTATTTTCTCACCTAAATCTCTATGTAATTTATCAGACATCACAGCTAATGCACCTTCAGGAATCTCTAATGACTTCTCTTTCTCATCCGCCATCTCGAATAAAGATTGCCCTTCCAAAATTTCACTTCACTTCACTGTCCCCCAAAAGCACTGACAATTTACACTGAAATCATACACTCCTCTCATAAGTACCGAACGGTTTTCGTGTCTCACGCTATGACGCCATATGTAATGGGTCGTAATATAAGAGAAATATTAGGCCTTCGTTGTGGTGCCAAGTGTAATGGGTCGAAATATAGGTGCCTTTGTTGTGGTGCTAATTGTAATGGTACGATTAAAACAAACAAGATAATAATAAATACACTGTGGTATGTACTTACCTTTGATAGTATGGGCGCCAGATCCCTATTTATTATAGTGAATCGAAATTGATGAATTAATCTCGGCTATCAGCAGTAGAGTGAGACCTACTTATCCCTGGTCATGGTGAGACAAAGTCATCTAACCAATCCAGTATTTATTTAAGGAGTAATTGAATTGCCTCATAGTATAAACTAACTACAAGAAAAGATATAGACATGAAGTAAAAGAAATAATTTATTGACTCAAGAAAATACTAATAGTTACAACAATTGAATTTAAATTTACTCAATGCGGCTGAATAATTTAAAAGAAAATAAACATTTAAATGAATTGAATTGAAGAGCTTGACTCTAAATTGCAAATGGAGACGGAAGTAATAATTGTTGATGCTTACTTACTTGTAGATTCGTCATGTAAAATGTCACGACAGATAACATTGATGTTCCTTCTCATAATTCTCAAAATGTTGCAGTATGTCATTGGATATGGTTTAACATCACCAAGTCCGTTGCGACTTATAGATTTATTGTAAATTTGAGCTATAACCCATTGCTGACTGATATTATTATCGGGTAGACATCTTGTTATATGGTTTGAAGTCGGAAGTCGATATTAGCTCAGCTCTTTACAGCTAAGAGTCTCAGTTGGCGCTCTCCTCTTACGGTCAGAACAATTGTTCACTAATGACTTGCCGTTCCTCTAATGACTGTGTAGTAGCGGGAGTGCGTTTATATACTTCTTGTCACGTGGTAGCAAGCAGCCCCCACTATACCTAGGCAGCTACCCTCTCCACGAACTCTTGGCTCATTCATCATCATGGGACTCAAGTTAAACCACAATTTGCAATATGTTGACGCGTACCTTCAGTAGAAATGGCGTGGTTCCTGCACCATGATTTGAAATATTTGTTCCTTATGAACTCGAGATAGTAGCCTAGTGATGATTACTCATGTGGGTTTTAAGATCCCGTGGATGTATCTTAACCGTGGTGAAATAACTACTGCGTCGTTCTGTATGTGACACATTGAGTTGGTTCTTATTGCCAAACTTGTTGCAATATATATTTACGGCATGCAGTATACTTCGTCTCCTTACAAAAATATATATTTACCTCAAATCTAATCGAATACGATAATAAAACCTGTCTGACTAATAATTTAAAGAAAATCGCTTTCACAAATATGACATTAAAATCATCTCATCGATGTATTAATTAATAAGAATAATGACATGATAATAAATGAATAACCCTATAAATCTAACAGCTGTGGGATCGAATCGTTACAATATGTCTCGATGAATTGTCAACCCATCATTTTCTCTCACTGTAACAAATACTTTCGCATGCAATGAGTGGCTGGGAGAACTGCACACATTAATGGTTCACATATTGCACAAGACCCGAGTGTGCTTACCATGTAAAGTTCAGCATCAGCATTTGAACACAATGCTCTCAGACCAGAATAATCTTGGCTAATGGGATCAAGGTAACGGCTGAGTGCGAACCGAGGCTGTTATCTCGCACGGTCCAGAGTGAGCACAGGTGCAGAGTCAACGTTTTCCCACGCAATCGGGGTCCACGGCATTCTCGTGATAAGAGAGGGAGGCTAGGTCCTCGAGCCACGGTCAGCTTCAAGACTTGCATATTCTCTTTTCTCTATGATTTAAAAGCGAGAGAGCGGCTCCCCTCCCAACGTCATAGAAATGACTTTTACCATCATAACAGCGATTTCCCCCACCAAACCTGGTTCTCACTTTTTTTTCGTTTCCCCCCAAATATCTGGGGAAGTAAAATAATAATAAGGGAAACGCCGTTTTAGACCAAAAACATGGTTTCAGCTACATCCCCGTAAAGAGGACAACATCACCTTTCATTTATCACAAACAAACGTTTTTGTCAACTTCACCGTTTCCAAAGTAGTGAGCATTTTTCAAAATTCATTTTCTTTTGTCCAACTGACTTGAAACTTCGTTCCTGCCTAGAGCGCATAGGGACCATTCATTAACGTCAAACAAACTTTTTTCTCAACTTCACAGTTTCCAAAATAGTGACAATTTCATAACATACATTTTCAATTAAAAAGAAATATCAACACACATTCGTAGCAAAGAGGAAGTCATCTCAACGCCAACAACACCTCATTCGTTAAAATCCGACCATGCGTTCACGAATTATCGCCAATGTGCGCGAGAAAGTAGGCTATCATTTTGTTTTGTCCTTCACACTTGAAACTTGCTGTCTGTCTAAAGGGCTTAGGGACGTTTCAATAACGTCAAACAAACTTTTTTTTCCAAAATTCTTCGTTTCCAAGATAGCGCCAATATAAAAAAAACATTTCAAAATTACTAACACACATCCTTAGCAAAGAGGACGTCACCTCAACGCCAACAACACCTCGTTCGTTAAAATCCGATCATGCGTTCGGGAGATATATGCAATGTTCGCAGAAAAGTAGGCTGTGGAGGAGAGCTCTTACTCTGTCTTTACTTCCGTCATATTACTCCCATCCCTAGAATGATACCTGCCAGAATTAATAATTTGTCTCATTTGCGATTGGTTATCCTCATTCAAATATTTTTCAAGAAACGTAATCTTCAAATCTTCAAAATTTACCAAAGTATGCTTGTATAATAAAAACCACCCCTTAGTTTCTCCTATTGAAGCCTGGTCCAATAGCTCTACTACCATCTTCCATTCATTTTGACCATCTTGACTCTTTAAATCTATCCTCTACTTGATTCATGAACTCCATAGTAGAGAGGCTGGGGGGGTTTTGACTCAAATACCGTTATTTATGCAAATGAGGGGGCGTGGCAAGGTCAATGACCTTGAGGTAGGTCATGGTCAATGACCTTGAGGTAGGTCATTGACCCCCAAGGTCGCCGGGACCCCGGAAGGTAAACAAACCTTGGAGGGTCCAGGAACCGGTTTGAGGGGGTGTGGGTGGAGAGGTGGGGGGGGGAGGGGGGGGAAGGGGGAGGGAAGGGTGGGGTGGGGGACGAGGGGGGGAAGGATGGAAGAGGCTCTGCACGAGACCCTCCTCGACCCAGTCTCTCTCTTGGACTGAGCGCCTTCTCTGATATTATCCTGGGCTATATAGCTTTGCCTTATGCCCGATGAGATCCGAGTGTTGTCGAAGGTTTCCGAATCTTTGTCGGTGAATGAATCGTCAGATTTGAACGGTCAACTGGCGTGTGTGTGTGACGTCATAGTATATTACGTGATGTGGGGTAGGTCATGGACGGGAGTGTTTTGAATGGAAAACATGAATGGTGGTGGATGGTGGTTGTTGAACCCTGGCGTGCTAGGTTTGCGGGTAAATAAACGTGAATGAAGATGGCACCGTGAATGGAGGTTGCGACGTCACAGCAGATTACGGAATGTAGCACAGGTCATGGATGAGAGTGTTTTAATGGGAAACATGAATGGAGATGGATGGTGGTTGTTGAACCCTGACGTGCTAGGTTGGCGGGTAAACAAACGTGAATGAAGATGGAACTGTGAATGGAGGTTGGGACGTCACAGGCAGAATGTAGTGTAGGTCATGGATGGGATTGTTTTTTTTCTAATACTTAACGGTAAACAAATTGTTAATGGGTGGGGGATACAAAAACGCATGGCATGTCGGTTCAGCCAGCTCGACATGAAATAAAAACAAGATGGTGTAATGTCTATTGATGACATTGGAATATTCCATCTAGTTGTGAAGATATGAACTGTGCCGACTGTCGAAGCCTATCGCACTCCTCTGAGTCAGCGATTGAATAAATGACTGATAAAATTAAATGATGGTGGAGAGTGTTGGTGGAATGAAAGTTAGTCAGGAAAACTAGAGTACCCGGAGAAAAACCAGTCTGCTTCTGTTTTGTCCAGCACAGATTTTACATGGAGTAACTGGGATTTGAACCACAGACCCAGCGGTGAGAGGTTGGCATGCTTCTCCCTAAGCCATGGAGGCATAATCACAGAGACCTAGTGCAGCCGAAGGATTTTTTTATTTATGCTGACTTGGGAGATTTGAATGTATGTGTTATGGAGCTGAGGATATGGAAGGCGTGCTAGATGTTTAATGGACATGGATGGGTGTTAGAATGAATAATCTGATTTGAACGGTCAACCGATGTGTGATGTCACAGGAGTGAATTTCTGAGATTGACACCTGACATGTTGGCTCGCTCAGCTTCATATAAAAAAAAAGTGGGAATGATAGACAAATAAATCAATCAAAACAAGAATATTTTTTATTAATATTGTTTTCTTACAATTACTTATTTAATTATTTTTTTTCGTTAGTTTCTTCTCCTTCCTCTTCACTATCATCGTCCTCCTCCGTGTCATTCTCGGCCTCCATCATCAACATCATCTGCACGAAAAATTCCGCTATGACGCGGTCATTCGAAAAACTATAAAATAGAAAAAATGTCTATCAATGTCATTAGAATACCCAATCTAGCGGCGAGGATATAAACTGTCTTGATGTTTGTGTCAGGGAAAATTAAAGTACACAGAAGAAAACCTCCTAA
Organism: Meconema thalassinum; assembly: GCA_946902985.2. Lineage (NCBI taxonomy): Eukaryota > Metazoa > Arthropoda > Insecta > Orthoptera > Tettigoniidae > Meconema > Meconema thalassinum. The sequence goes on from OX336392.1 coordinate 475,201,372, forward strand.
GTTATGGAGGCATACTCCTTGCACTTCTCTGCATCAATGATTAAATGACAGGCAGAAGGTAGGAAATAATGGGAAAAGAAGACTGGCCTCTTGCAGAAGGAGGGAATCAGAAAAGATGTGGCAAGGGCCTTGGATACTCTAATACTGTTGGAGTTGGAAGAGAACAAGAATTGACCAAGCGAGGTTGACAGGAAAGAAGACAGAGAGGAGCTTGACACAAGTAAGTGGAAGCAATGCTGAACTCGGCTGTCACCTCTGTAGTTGTAAAATCCGCGTTCTGCTATATGTAAGCTTTTGGAAGCTGAGTTTAAAAAATGTTTTGCAAGAAGAGAATAATACTGTTAATTTTGTTATCCTTAATTCAACCTTCTTGATTACTCATGCTTCAAAGATCCTGTCCAGAATGATTTACAAGAGGATTGAAAGCCAAATAGAAACAGAGTTGGGTGAAGATCAGTTTGGTTTCAGGAGAAATGTAGGAACAAGGGAAGCTGTACTAAGTCTTAGGCTGATTTTAGAAGGTAGAATAAGGAAAGATAAGAGAACGTTCATGGCTTTTGTAGATTTAGAAAATGCTTTTGATAAAGTTGATTGGACTAAATTGTTTGACATTTTGAAATCAATTGGAATAAAGTACAGGGATAGGAGGGTGATATACAATCTGTACAGAAACCAGACAGCAGTCATTCGAGTTGAAGGACATGAGAGAGAAGCTGGTATTCAGAAAAGTGTAAGGCAAGGCTGCAACTTATCACCCATACTTTTCAATCTTTTCATTGAACAAGCAATGAAGGAAATTAGAGAAAAATTTAAAGTGGGAGTGAAGGTTCAAGGAGAAATAATTTCAACTCTGAGATTTGCTGATGACATTGTCATCTTGGCCGACAAGCCTGAGGATTTGAATGAGTTTTTGAATGGTATGGACTCCGTCTTACGGAAAGAATACATGATGAAAATAAATAAATGTAAAACATAAATACTGGAATGCAACCGAAATAAATCAGAAACCTCTATGGAGATCAAATTGACAGGTGAAAAGCTGAAGGAAGTAGGAGACTTCTGTTACTTAGGAAGCAGAATAACCAGTGATGGACGAAGCAAGTAGGTTGGCTCAGACAAAGAAAGCATTTCTACAAAAAAGGAATCTGCTGACATCGAATATAGATGTAGGTATTAGGAAGTCATTTTTGAAAGCCTTTGTCTGGAGCGTGGCGCTCTATGGAAGTGAAACTTGGACTATTGGTGCAGTAGAAAAGAGGAGAATAGAAGCATTTGAAATGTGGTGTTACAGGAGAATGATGAAGATCAGATGGGTAGATAGGGTTACAAACAAAGAGGTATTAAGACGAGTGGGAGAGGAGAGATGTTTCCGGTAACTGCTAATGAAGAGAAGAGATAGGTTGGTAGGACACATACTAAGACACCCAGGAATAGCAAGCTTAGTTATGGAAGGAAGGGTCGAGGACAAGAACTGTAGGGGTAGACCAAGGTTAGAATATGTTAAACAGATTGCCTCCGATGTAGGGTGTTGGAGCTATGTAGAGATGAAACGATTAGCTCAGGACAGGGAGACATGGAGAGCTGCATCAAGCCAGTCAAAAGACTGAAGACTCAAACAACATGGAAGTGAAACTTGGACTATTGGTGCAGCAGAAAAGAGGAGAATAGAAGCATTTGAAATGTGGTGTTACAGGAGAATGATGAAGATCAGATGGGTAGATAGGGTTACAAACAAAGAGGTATTAAGACGAGTGGGAGAGGAGAGATAGGTTGGTAGGACACATACTAAGACACCCAGGAATAGCAAGCTTAGTTATGGAAGGAAGGGTCGAGGACAAGAACTGTAGGGGTAGACCAAGGTTAGAATATGTTAAACAGATTGCCTCCGATGTAGGGTGTTGGAGCTATGTAGAGATGAAACGATTAGCTCAGGACAGGGAGACATGGAGAGCTGCATCAAGCCAGTCAAAAGACTGAAGACTCAAACAACATGGAAGTGAAACTTGGACTATTGGTGCAGCAGAAAAAAGGAGAATAGAAGCATTTGAAATGTGGTGTTACAGGAGAATGATGAAGATCAGATGGGTAGATAGGGTTACAAACAAAGAGGTATTAAGACGAGTGGGAGAGGAGAGATGTTTCCGGTGACTGCTAAAGAAGAGATAGGTTGGTAGGACACATACTAAGACACCCAGGAATAGCAAGCTTAGTTATGGAAGGAAGGGTCGAGGACAAGAACTGTAGGGGTAGACCAAGGTTAGAATATGTTAAACAGATTGCCTCCGATGTAGGGTGTTGGAGCTATGTAGAGATGAAACGATTAGCTCAGGACAGGGAGACATGGAGAGATGCATCAAACCAGTCAAAAGACTGAAGACTCAAACAACAACAATTCAACTTTTGCGGTACCCTACACAGATCTCACATGAAGTGAGTGAGAAGCTGGTATACTAATGCTAATTTACATAACAGCGCAACACAATTTTAATGTATGAGTAATGATACTGTCACAACTCTAAGATATTGAAAGCCCTTTTGACATTAGACTGGTATCAAGATTGATGATGTAGGCTATTAACTTTTATTTTTGTTAAAGCAGTATGTCTTGGCAATATAATGAAAGCCATTATATTTGACATCGGCAATAAATTTAACAGGTCTCTAACCGGTAATACAATTTGCATTAAATTACAATAAATTAGTCATGTTTCTTAAGTCGGACTGGGAGAAAAAGAAAGCTGTTTGTTCCAAACAATGTATGAATACCAAGTAGGATGCAATACACTGTATTTTTAAAATCGTCAACATGTGTGCTTATGTAACATAAAATGTAGGTATATATGATAGTATTACAAGGCTGAAACGCTGCATTAGGTCATGGGATCAAGCTCTCTGCTGACTCGGTAGACGCGTGGGTTCGAGCCCCACCGTCGGCCGTCCTTGAAATGGTTTTCCGTGGTTTCCCCATTTTCAACACCAGGCAAATGCTGGGACGGTACCTTCTGATAGGCCACGGCCGATTCCTTCCACATCGTTGGCCAGTTTCATTCATCTTCATCCATTCCATCCCGACGCGCAGGTCGCCCACGGACGTCGAATAGAAAGACCTGCACTCGGCCTCTGAGGAGGTCACACGACAAAAAAACTAGCTATGAAATTAAATTAAAAGTTTTGCAGGATGAATTAATGAGTAATGAAACTAATGGTAGGTAATGAATAATGATTGTGCGACCTCTGGAGAGGCCAAGTGCATGTCTTTCTAGTTAACACCCGTGGGCGACTTGAGCCCTATGACATAACGCTGCGCTTTAGTGAGTGGAGCTGCTGTTATTATAGTTAATATATATGAACAAATGTTGAAGAAAGTACTACTTGCATACAATTTGCATTCTCGACTAGTACAAGTTATTACACAAAGGTCACACCCGGCTAAGTTTATAAAACCTTAACGCCTATCTAAGTGTTCAAAGCTACTTGACCACAATTTGACAAACGCTATTAACATTTACAGCAATAGTGCCAGCCAAGCTTGACATTGCATTTAAACAATAGTGTAATAATTAACTTGACTGCTTATTGCGAGACAAGATACAACTATGTGTATAGCTGTGTGGCTCAACTATACTGTTCTTGGCTGCTGTTAGCCTCTGAACTGGAGGGTCCTGGGTTAGATTTTTGGGAGGGTTGTGTGGATTGTATTTTCTGGTGATTAATTCCCCTGGCTTGGGGACTGGGTGTTTGTATTGTCTTAATTAAAAATATATTCCGGTCCCATGGTTAATTGGTTAGCGTTCTAGGCTTTGTTTTTTTTTTAGCCTGGTATCAATTTAAAAAAAATGAATATTACTTACATGAAAATGTCCAAAGACGAATCCCAATTTGCGGATTCTTCTTCTTCATCGCCATGATGGGTGTTTTCCTGATCAGACATAGCAGCAGTGAATGACAATTCTTTGTAAAGTAGCAGGTTCATTTATACTAAATATGGAGGTCATCCAGTTACTGAGAAAGCGGACAAACCGGTGTGTTGCCTCTGATTGTAAGGGTATATAAGCCGTGACATTATTGTTGCTAGCCAGAGAAGTCCACGAGTTGGTAGTATACACATCGCTTTGCTGCAAAGATCTTCTATCAGGTAATATTGAACACAGTACTTTTAGTTTCTCTAACTGTCGATGGTTATACAGTTGATCTTAAATATTTATCAAGTGGATAATAATAATATCAAATGGGTATATAAAACTATTATTGCAACTAACAGTCATTACCAGGCTTGACGTCAGTCAAAAGAGATATTACCTTATCTCGCTCTATCCGACTGATTTACTGGGACTAAGCACTGTTACGAGACTCCTCGTCTTAGCAAATAAGTTTTGTATACACATTTGATGGTTTAGTCTAGAGGTTTGGATGGGGATGCAGGACACACTACTCAAGTGGATATATGAAACTATTATTGCAACTAACAGTCATTACCAGGCTTGACGTCAGTCAAAAGAGATATTACCTTATCTCGCTCTATCCGACTGATTTACTGGGACTAAGCACTGTTACGAGACTCCTCGTCTTAGCAAATAAGTTTTGTATACACATTTGATGGTTTAGTCTATAGATCAGGGTTTGAGTTAATGTGCTAATAAATAAAGGTGGAGGGTACCTGTACCTTTTTAATAGTTTACCTAAACACTTTATAATTAACTTTCAGAACCAATATGTCTGCTATAACAGTTGCGAATCTCATTGGCAGAGCAACAGGTCTGGAGACTAAACGATTACAGGACCTGCCAGTTAACGAGTCCTATTTGGTGACAGCTGTTCGCAGGGTAAACACGAAATATGGGGGAAGAATAGTTTGTGAACTAGAAGATTTCGCTGTCTTCTTACCTGCGAGGTTCATGGAACTCAACGACGAAGCTGTAAATGACCTCAACAAAGGAACCATCTACCTAAAATATTTGGGACTAGAAAACAAAAGATGTTTGGTAGAATTTATTGAAGAATCAAATAAAATTTAAAATTTGTTAATGTTAAAACAGAATTTGCAGAGACAATAAACTTTGTTTGTTTTCATTCTCTGCAAACTGTTCAGTGATTTGCTGTTTTTGTAGTAAATGTAATTACTGTAAGTGTCATGATGTCAGCACCAGAACTTAGTTGGCAGAACGTGGATAGTTGTTTTAATAATAAGTTATGTAGCTTTAAAATTAATAATGATGCTAAATTTTTAGACCCAAATGAATTTTTAAACGCTAGCTACAACATTTTTCAAAATAAAATGCAAGACTGTTTAAGAGAACATGTAGCGTTAAAGATTAACGCTGAGTTATTATGTGACTTTGCTATTTAAAACAAGGTGTCGAAATCATTCAGCCAATCTATTTACACACACACATGACTAAATTATACCGCACTGATAATATACACAGTTGGTATAGTAAAAACATTGTCAATAAGCTCATGACGCGCTTTGCCGAGTTTCAAGAATTGGAAAGTGGCAAATCGCTGGAAGCTATCAATCATCTTAAAATTAATGTATGCACCTTTGATCCCATAAATAGTGGTTCATCTCATGTTAATTTGCCTAAACAGTTGGAAAACCGTCACGCAGTTATCAATGTGGATAATAATGATGTTTTCTGCTTTATTTGGTCCCTGGCTGCTGGGCTATGTTCTGCAAGTAAAAATGTTCACAGAATGGGCAAATATCACCAGAAATTTATGGAATTAATGATCAGTCTAAATTTAGCAGACATAGAATTCCCAATGGACCTCAACGCCATTTCTCGTTTTGAATCTAAAAATCTGCTTTACTCCATTAATGTATACGGAGTTGAAGGGGACAAAGTTATTGGGCCACTCTATGTGACAAAGGAAAAAAAAGAAAAGCATTTTAATTTATTGTACATTGAAGGGGAATTGTGCAACCATTATTGTTATATCAAAGATCTTTCCAGACTAGTTCGTTCACAAGTTACAAAGAGTAAAAATAGGGTATTTATATGTGATCGCTGTTTGCAATATTTTACTAGCAATCAAAAGTTGACAGCCCATACTATTGATTGCATTACACAACCAGCTGTAAAAATTACATTCCCAGAATAGGATAAAGCCAGTATGAAATTTCAAAATGTGTCTCGTCAAGAACCGCTTCCATTTACAGTATATGCAGATTTTGAATGTTTAACCACACCCATTGACACATGTAACCCGGATCCAGCACGCCCGTACACTCAACAAGTACAGCAACATGTGCCATTCAGTTGTGCTCTAAACGTGATTTGCTCATATGACCCTTCGCTTTCTTACTTCAAATCTTATCGCGATGCAAATGCTGCTGCTTGGTTTTTAAATGAATCGGACGCCTTGGCAGATCGGGTGTACAATATCCTGGAAAACCCAATTCCGCTTCAAATGTTGGATGCAGACGAGGTGGCTTTTGCAACAGCAACCACTTGCCACATTTGTCAAAAACCAATAGCAACTTGTGACACGCCAGTGAGAGACCATAATCGGTACACTGGCAAATTTAGAGGAGCGGCTCATAGTGCATGTAATTTGGCCTATAAAAGAGCACGCTATATTTCTTGTTTCTTGCACAACATGTCTCGGTATGACAGTCATCTAATTATTAAGGAATTTGTTAACCTTGAAAACCAAAAGTTTTCTTTAATTCCACAAAATCATGAAAATTTTATTTCGTTTACAAAATGGCGAAATGGAATTAGTATACGATTTTTAGATTCGTATAGATTCCTCGCATCATCATTGGATGCGCTGGTTCAAGGGCTTCACCCAAACAATTTGAATTCTGTACGTCAAAACTTTACTGGTGACGAACAATTTGAATTATGCATTCGAAAAGGGGTGTTTCCCTATAATCATGTAAACAATTGGGCATGTTTGCAGGAAACTGCACTCCCTTCAAAGGATAAATTTTACAATGACTTAACAAAAAGTCATATTTCTGAAGAAGACTATTTACACGCCCAAAAAGTATGGGACGTGTTCAAGATATCAACTTTGGGCGAGTATGCTGATTTATACCTCAAAATTGATACACTACTTTTGACAGACGTGTTTGAACACTTTCGCAAACTGTGTCTTGAAATCTACAATCTAGATCCAGCCCATTACTACACCCTTGCCGGATATAGTTGGGACTGTATGTTGAAGGTGACTGAAATAGAACTGGAACTATTAACAGACATCGACATGTTACTCTTTTTTGAACGTGGAATACGTGGTGGTCTTGTTTCGCTTGTGCAAAAGCACGCCAAAGCAAATAATCCATATATGGATACATACAAACCAAACCAACCTACAACATACCTCACCTACCTAGATTGTAACAATTTATACGGATATGCTATGGAAAAACCTCTTCCATATCAAAATTTTCGATGGTTGACTTCAGATGAAGTTTCAAATTTTAATTTAAAAGATGTGTTGAGCAATGACACGCGTGGCTACGTTCTAGAGGTCGACTTATTATATCCCTGTGAGATACACAATGATCATTCTGATCTACCATTTTGTGTTGAAAAATTACAACCTCCCGGTTCACGTTCCAACAATAAAAAGTTGCTGGCAACGTTAAATTCAAAAAATCGGTACGTCATACACATTGAAAATGTAATGCAATGTTTGAAACATGGTTTGAAACTGCAATCCATTCACCGCATTATTTGCTTTGACCAAAAACCATGGTTACAACCGTACATGCAATTGAATACTCATCATCGGCAGCACGCCAAGACCACATTTGAATCAAATTTTTATAAATTAATGAACAATGCGTGCTACGGTAAATCAATGGAAAATATTCGAAAGCATAGAATTATTCATTTGGTAAACCACTGGGACGGTCGATATGGCGCACGAAAATATATAGCTATGCCTAATTTCCATTCTGTACGAGTTATTGAAACTGATTTAGTAACCATTGAATTGTCAAAGACAGAAATCATGTATAACAAACCAATTTACTTGGGAATGGTAATACTTGACTTTTAAAAATTTGTAATGTATCAATTTCATTATGAGTTTGCCAAACAAAAGTTTGGAGATGTAAAATTACTGTATATGGATACAGACAGTCTTATTTATCAAACCAATAAGATAGATGTTTACTCAGTGATGAGAGAACATCCAAATTACTTTGATACCTCAAACTATGAGGTTAACAATATGTTTGGCATAATTCCCATGAATAAAAAAATAGGTCTATTTAAGGATGAGTGCGCCGGTGATGTTATGACAGAATTTGTGGCTTTGGCGCCGAAAATGTACGCATTTTCAACACAAAAGAATAAAGGTCAATGCAAAGCGAAGGGTGTTCTTCGTAGCGTCACACAATTCCTCAATGTTGAGGAATATCGATGTGTACTATACGCAAACACCTCTCGCTTATACCAGCAAACACGCATTCTTTCAAAGAACCATAATATTTTTACAGTAAATCAAAATAAAACATCGCTGACAGCATATGACAATAAACGTCTGTGGGATGGTGTAAATAGCTTGCCTTATGGACATTTCCACACCTAGTAAAAAAAAAAAGAACACACTTTCATTTTCAATTCTTTTTATTAAAATTGTATGTTTTTACAAGAAAAAAACTAAACCATATTTTGTGTATACTATGAACTGGTGGACTGACTCTCAAATAAATACTTCACAATATTTGATTCATGTTTATTACTTTGTCCTTTTCCTCACTAATCCACCACCAATCAATAGCTTTGACTTCATCGCTCCTGCTACAATCAAGGCTGCAATCTTCTCACCAATAGAAGCAGTAGATGACATCACACGCTGCATGGCCTTTCTTAGAAGAATGCGGTCTGCAACTCGACGTACTTCTATATTCTTGTTGTTGTAAGCAATGTCATGATCTCTACACGCTGCATCCAATATGTTGATTCCAGAGTTCCCTTGTGCTAGACGTTGGCTTAGTTTAGTTCCAGGTCCACAAAATTGATAGCCAGGAATATGCAGTTCAATGGGAAGTAGATCAATGGCCTTGTTAACTAGACCATGACCAGCAAAGGTCTGGCATATCTTTTTCAAGCGTTGTCTTACTTTTTGGTGCTGGCGATACTGCCGCTGCTGTCTCTTCTTCCTCTTCTTCATCGCAACCATGGAATGATGAAGCAAAGTCTTTACAGGACGGTATATTTGTATGGCCGTGGTACAATTTGATGAGCTGACACGTTCCACACTGTCTAATGGATGGCATTTTAGTAATAGACACTTGCTGGTGATGACTAAAGTCAGTGCATGGTTGTAGTTCACGCAGACCAGGATCTCTGCTCCATTCACAAGGTACACTGTGCCAAATATTTTTCACCGCGTTTGAAGCAACATAAAAAAGGAACGCCTTGGGCAAAGCGTTCAATTCCTCATCTGTGAAACTGTCAATCTTTTTTTTACAGGCAAAAAACTTGACAATAGCTCGCTCTGTGGGGTTTGAGTCCAAACCTTCAATTGCTGCCATATTACTACACGTCCACACTGATCACTGGTATGTCTCACACTGAAGCTGACGTTACGACGCTTTGCACTCAACATGCAAGTTTTGACATGCTCTGCGAGCTAGCCAATCAAAAAGCTTCCAAACATTTTGAAGTGTTTTATTTTGTAGAGGTTCATCAGGCACGGACAGGTTGTACAGTGCAGGACATCCCAGATCATGAAGGTCAACAAGTTGACATGTTGAATTAACATACTGACGCAACCATTCCTTTTTTTCACTTCCCTTTACAAATACAAGGTCAGCACCAAACAAGTGAGCTTTCAGAACAAGTGATAGATGCTGGTAAGGAATGTCGCCTTCTTTCCAGACTAGTCCCAAATTGCGTTGCAACCACTCTGTTTGTCTTCTGTCCTCGTCTGACTGCAAATGCAATGGAAACGGTGGTTCAAAGACAAAACTGGTTACTCTTGGTGCCCACATGGTTGTGCAGTCAATAATTCCTACTTCTTTAAATACAAACTTGTTTCCGTTCACCTTGAAACCCTGCACGTCGACAATCATTGTTTTCGGCATGGCGACGGATATCACACCTTCCACCACCGCTGCTTCTTAACAACTAACTGATTGGATAGGAGCGGGAAAATAATATACACACAAAGAATCAATTACACAATTTTATTCATAAAGTTATCAGTACATCGCTTACAATTTTATATCATAGGATTTGGACCATCCCAATCACAGTGGCCCCCAGGGGCTCACATCTAGTGGGTTGTGGGTTGGCGACCACGGGGCCCCAGCTGAGTCCGGCATTGCTTCCACTTACTTGTGCCGGGCTCCTCTCTTTCTTCTTTCCTGTCGACCTCCCTTGGTCAACTCTTGTTCTCTTCCGACCCCGACGGTATTAGGGTATCCGAGGCCTAGGGAGTCTCTTCCTTTCCCACCTTAATTGGCCCTTGTCTCATCTTTTCTGATTCCCTCCTTCTGCGAGGGGTCAGCCTTCTTTTTCTTTTCATGTTATCTCCTGCCTTCTGCTTAAGGCCCTCAAGGAGGCCGGGTGTATGTAGCCCCATCACTTTTGGTGCACCCTAGATAATGCTACACCCTCAGGGGCTCACGGCTGGTGAGTTCGGGAGTTGGCGACCCCGAGGGATTCCTGAGCTGGGTCCGTTTTCCTCTTTTGTCCATTAACTTTGGGGCGGACCCTCTCCTCTTTCACTGTCCTATCTGCCTTTCATGGCTCTCCTTCCTTCCAAGTCTCTCAATCCGCCTTCTTCGAGGATTGAGGGCATTTCTTTTTCTCCTGTCCTTTATTTGCCTTATTCTCCTTTAGTTTTCCATTTCTTCTTCTAGTATGTAGGTTAGTTGTTAGTTCTAGTTTTAAGTTCGCTTTTCATTTTCATCTTCACTATTACCCAAACCATCAGGGGCCGATAACCTAGATGTTAGGCCCCTTAAAACAACAATTATCATCATCATCACCAATCACAGTGAGAATCTCCTCGATGCATAAAGTGTCTACGACAAGGACGGCAGGCTGCAACATCCGCCGACATACGGAGGTGTAATGGTAGCTTATCCCAATTAAGGTCAATGTCGTGTGCACCGTACGCGGTCAGAAATCCAGCTGGTAAATAGGCAATCAGATGCTGCGGCATTTCACGAAGAAATTGTGCTTTATGGTAGGCGCGTATTGCTAAACTCACCAGGGTGCGATAAATCTCAAATGCTGCATCAGCGTCTCGACTTGTTGAGCAACGATCGCATTTGCAGTCCATACAATCTACCCGCTCTCCAACATGACAAGATGAAGCTTTGGCAACGCCATCGTCCACATTATTTGTTTGATTAGTGATGGGCTTGTTGTTGTAGCCCCTGTCATGAATACCAAACGTAGACATGAATCCATCTGGTAAATAGTGAACCAGATGCGGCGGCATTCTAAGCACAGTATGATTCTTGTGATAGGCAGTTATAGCTTCACTCACTAGGGCGCGATAAATGGTAAACCTTGAATCTTCATCTGAACCTGGTGAATCACTTTCACATTTGCAGACCCACCTCGCAGAGGGGGTTGTGACTTCATCGTAGCTTTCCATGACTGTGAAGGGCAATACAGGAAGACATGCTATTTATACTCTGGTCACCATATTGGACAGCGGTTGATAAAACACTTGCGCCTCGTGAACAATAAGGCAATAGGCTGTTGTTTTTTCTGGAATAACTGTAGATGTTTCAAATTCTAGTCTGATATCAATTGTTGTTTCCTTCATCGACTCCTCCAAATACGAACAGTCCATCACCACCAGAGGCGCCTTGGACTTGAAGTCTTGTGGTGATAATAGCGGACATGCCTCTTTCTGATAATAGGAAGACTGAAAGTTTACAAACATGTCATAGAGCTTACCATATTTGTTCTTGTTAAAGTTTAAATCCATTCCCTCATAGGGAAAGGTAACTCCGTTCAAAAAAAGTCGTATATTTCGTAATTGGATGTGGTCAAATTTTGATGCATCTTTATTCTGTTGATATTTGCGATCTGTTTGAAATCCAACCAGGACGTAGAGTGGCCGCTCTGTATACCGTGAGGTTTTTATAGACCAAGTATGTGTATCGGAGAGTGGTAATACAGGGTATTCATGCAGCTCCCAGCTTCTAAATTGAATGGGTAAAGCTGTATCCTTCTCCACAATCTTGAGCAGACTCAATTTTTTCTGATCTGATAGAGTAACGTGCGGTACTTTCCATAGAATTCGTTGCAGTAGAATTTTTGTATCTATTGGCGCTGTATCAGCTCCCTTTAGCGCATTATAATCACTCCTGTCTCGTACAAGAATCAGATCCTGTCTTGCGTTCACAACAATGCGCTTATGATCCTCTGCAAAGCCTAGTATTAATTTTAGAGGTAAATGTGCAGTAAATGTACCATCATCGTTAATCATCCAGTCGTTGGTTGAGTTGGGACACCAACCAGCCATACAAAAAGCTTTACTCTCTACGCTTCCGTACGAGGGATAAAGTTTCATGACACTTGTTATGCCAACATTTCGAGTAGTATCCACTTCAATACCGTTGATCACGTAGCGAACCTCAGAAAACAAAAAGGCCAAAGCATTGTTGGCCAACTTTGACGTTGTTGGAATGGTACCATCCAATTTGGTGAGTTGCCCTTCAATCTGGATGTAACTTTCATGTGGAAGCGTGTAGATATCTTGTTGGTTAATAGTAATTCGAATCTCATCATTATTATTTAGTCCCTGAGTATACGGTTGGTAGGAATGGTGTTCAATTCTTACAATACCCTCCTGAACTTCGACAGGGTTTGTCACGTCTAGAATCGAATTCATGACGTAAGATGTAACCAAGTTGTTGTAGGATCTGCTTGTTGACACGTGTTAACCTGTACACGCGTTGAGCACAACTAACACCTGCTCTTGACAGCGTTGCCGCTTTATACACTTGTTTCATGCTGGTTTCAAATACAGTTTGTAGGTCACAGGTGTATGAGGGTCTAATCGGTTGAGACGTTGGTTTCTATTCACCAGTCTTAAGGTAATATTCCTGATGTTGGTCACACTCACAGGATGATAGAGCACCACCGACGGGTTTTCGCGGATGATATAACCACCAGGTGAAGTAACAATAAAATCATAAAGCGAATGCGAGGGATCTTGATTGGTGTAGACGTCTGTAATAATATTACACGTGACAGATACGTGATGATCTTCAATTATTTTCACCGGTTGGTCAGACTTGTGTATCACGTTCGGTACTAACACTTGTGGTGAATAGCCTAACAATGACCCAATCGAATCTGGTTGAGGTTTAAAATCAATCCTAAAAGAAGAAAGAATACTGCAGCGATGTGTCACGTTGTTGGCTATGAGTTCAAACTTGCGTGTCCCGTCCAGAAATGCTTTTAGACTAAATTCTTTGGTGAGAGTTGTGTAGATGTGATCGTGAATATCATCTACGGTGTAGCTGCCAGACGGTAGAGTTAACACATAGTCATCGTAGTAGAACTTATCATTGACGTCTTCAATTATGTTGCAGATTCTATTATAGCCTTCAAACGAAACAAGTCCCAGCACGTAGGGTCGTCGTCCCAATTCAATAGGAGGATAAAAGTCAACAGTTACTTCCGCACCTTGTCCGTGCACTGTAAACGTTCTACTTTCTGTTGTCATAATGACCACGTCACCCGCCGTGCTCGGTCTTATATAGAAAAGTCAAACATAGACGACCGCACTGTTGCGTGTTAAAATTTTGCACTCGTTTCACATTATAGTGTATTGTTGCACTGCTTCCAAAATAGCGAACAAGCTCTGTCGGAGGAGGAAGATTTCCAAAACTGTCAAAGTACCACACGGTTCGCCCATGCTTTATGTAGGCCACATAATGCGTTCCCGGTCCATGACTGTCATCCAAATTGACAACTGCTCTTTCATGGCTCCGTGGTCGAGACGGTAGTTGGTTGCGCATAAACACGCCTCGAAAGTGGGAGATCTTAAGCTGTTTTGCATATCTTATAACTTCCTCATGCGTCATGGCTCGTCGTGGCAGTGCATCGATTAACCGTTTTTTGGCGACATGTAAATGCCGAGTCCTTTCTTGTAGGGTGCTAGCTTCATGTTCACACCTTTACCGCGCAGTGCTATGGCCTCCATAGTTTTATTATGCCTTTCACTTTCCTTCAACTGTTGCTTCGCCTCCTCAACAGCTTTCACCGTTCGTGCTACCGCACTTGCTCCTCCAAGAAGTGAACCCAGGGCTGCTAGTCCAGCAAACAGTGCAGGTAAAAATCCACCACGTTTCGGCACAGGAATAACTCGGGCACGTTTTCTAAAACGTAGTTTACTTTTGGGATTCGCATGCAATCGTGCTGCTCGGAGTGCTTTCTTAATAGCCAACTCACTATTTGTTTCTCCGCGCGAAGCTTGACGTGCCGCATGAAGAATAGCTTTAAAGCCTCCCTTTCTTGACAACTTCTTCCTCTTCTTCACCACATATCTCTGTTTCACCATCGCGACCAAAGAACAAGACAACCTCACACCGCAAAGTATAGAACACAACTAACGCTCCTCAGGAAGGGAACCTGTAGTTATTTATTCAATGGTGGCTGTATATTCAAGTTCTATATACAGAGGAAAATCGTTCATCGTTTTCCCCGCCTCTTTTTCTTCAGACGAGAGTTTCAAGTGAAAGAATAATTTGTCTCCGGCTTTCACCGGTTGATCAATAAGTGGTTGAACACTACCGTTTAATCGTACCTCTAAATGTTTCAAATCTGGTGCATACTCAATTACACGAATGGCACCATCATACATTAAACGGTAATTGTCATACCCCGAACGTAGTATGTAGGCGAGGTTATTGGGATCTTTTACCGGTTGTTGGTTTACAATGTGAAGCAGAAATATAGAGGGTATTGATTTAATAAAAAGCGATAACCGTTGTTCCAAAAATCGTTTGGTCGTCACGTCGTGAGGTTGCACAGGATCAGCAACTTCTGCTATTCGTCTTCGCTTCATCTGTAGAGCGTTCTCCTTAATTTCCCACACCTTTTCCATTTCAGAGTTTAAAAACCGTTTTGTACAAAAGTCTTGATCATCTTCAGGATCGGCCACATGCACAAGGCGTGCATTATTTGCTGTATAGCCCTTTGCAGTTAGGGTGGGCACAATACTGAGCACCTGTTTCACCTTGTTATCTACATAGTCCTTTCGAGCAGCGTCCGTGTTGTTTGTTGGAAGAGCCAGCTGAGTGATTCGACGTTGGTGTACGTCATAGTCCTTTGCTTCTGTTAACACCACAGCATTGGTTAACATATAGGCTTTGGTGCACACATCTTGATCGTTCACAGGATCTGCAACGCCTGTAATACGTTTATTCTGAGCCTCATAATCTCCTTTGATACGTCGTAATCGGTAATAATCTACATACTTTTTTGAACATGCGTCCGAGGGTAATACGGGTTCTGTTATATTGGTCAATCGCTTTCCATTAAAGTCGTAATTGCCATCTGTAGTGCGTGACAATACATTAGCATCGACATATCGTTTAGTAGCCGGATCTGTATCATGTTTTGGATCGTTTGTCAAAGCAAATCGTTCATTTGTTTTGAGAGTTCTTCCAAAGGCGTCCATGGTTACACTGGAACTGAAACACCCGTTTGCCTCATGTATATAGAGACCAGCTCTTCCCCTTTCACATTTAGTTGATATGCAGATTATTAAGCAACAACATTCACTTCCGGTGGGAGACTTGGTTTCACACCTCTTCTCAACATCGTCCGAACAACGTCATGGATCACTCTTCCCATCCTCCATTCGCTGTCTCATCGCCGGCCCGTCGGGATGTGGAAAAACCAATCTTCTGCTTACCCTCATCACCTCCTTAAACGGAATGCGCTTTCAAAATATCTATATTTTTGCCAAATCGCTGTATCAACCGCTGTATGTGTTCTTGGAACAGGTCATGTCAGGTCTGCGCAACATGGGCTACTTCACATTCGCAGCACACGAAGATGTCATTTCTCCAGACAATGTTCGCCCCCATTCGCTTATGATTTTTGACGATGTGGCCACAGAACGACAGGGTATTATTCAGGCTTACTTTAGCATGGGACGTCATAAATATATTGATTGTTTTTATCTCGCTCAAACCTATTCGCGAATACCAAAACAGTTAATTCGTGACAATGCCAACGTGATTGTTCTCTTCCGACAGGATGAGCGCAACATGCATCACGTCTACGATGATCACGTGAACCCAGACATGACCTTTCAAGCCTTTACACAGTTGTGTGCCATGTGTTGGAACGCTCATCACCACAGTTGTCTTGTTATTGATAAGCAGAGCAACATCAACAATGGACGCTACCGCATGGGATTTGATCATTTCATTCGTATTTAAGTAGCTGCATTGCTTTTCTGAACATCATTAGTTCAGATGTCATGGCGACAACAGGGAGTCAATTAAAAAAGCATATAATCCGTGCACGAAATAGCATTCGACAAAAGTTTCGCTATCTAAAACGTGCACATGCCGACAGTGAACTGTTTGTCGAAAAACATTTGAAGTCACCTCTGGAAGCTGTGTTGAAAGGAACATCAAAACCTAGTACACGCTCAAAAGAAACACAAACAATTGAAGAGGAGGAAGAAAATGATGAAGAACCTGAGGATGTTTTTTCTCCATTGCTTCCGTCTTCTAGCTCCAAAGAATCACCGCTGCCCCAGTTTTTGAAAACATCAATAATTGCTGAAACACCCACTAGACTCAAAGAAAAGCAGCCTACTCTTAAAGAAATATTAAATACGCCCGAACAATATGTGCGGTTAGAATCCATTTTACTACAAAATTATGGTGCGTTGGTTACTCCCTTCCTTGAAGATCTTTTTACTAAGAAAACTGATACTACCTATGGTGTTCGCTATGAAAACAATAGATTTCGAATTGGCGATTCACCAATCAAGATAAGTGACAATGTTTTGATTGTTAAAACAGTTCGTTATAAATTGACGCCAGGTCTTTTAGAACTTTTATTTTCACGTACACCTTCTACCGAGGACTATGATAAAGAAGATCTTGAAAAGTATAAAGACATCTTGATGGCTACAAATGGTTTTAGACGTAATTATAAACGTTCTGAAGCAGTAAATGCTAATAAGAGCTTCAAATATAAAACCATCATATCAAAATTGTTTCCCACCTATGCAAGTGTTCGCCGTGCAAATTCAGCGTCCGGTATCACGTTTAATACTTTGAAACCATTCATCGATTTCGCCTATTGGAACAATCCAAATAAGTTGGTTAAACGTCTGCAACTGTTGCGTGCATCAGAACAGGCTGGTCATACCGGACACGAGGCGGAAGTTTTAGAAATAGAAGAGGAGCTTCGTCATGCTGGCATTATTGTCTATTGAGTCAACGTGTTCATACACCCTCGCCTGTTAAGGCTGGCATTGCTCGCGAGTTGCATAGACCAGCTCGTCGTCTCTACCATCGTCGTCATGTCATCACACGGGGCGTTGACGATCTTTGGCAAGCTGATCTGGTTGAAATGATTCCCTATGCTAAAGCTAACAACGGGGTCAACTATCTGCTCACCGTCATCGACGTTTATTCCAAAATGGCCTTTGTTGAACCTGTTCGGAATAAATCTGCACAACTGGTCACCGCTGCATTCAAGACCATCGTTCAGCGGTCAAGACGACAACCTCGTTTGCTTCAAACAGATCAAGGCAAAGAATTTTTCAACAAGACTTTTTCCGCTTATCTCAAATCACTTGACATCCATCAC
Organism: Meconema thalassinum; assembly: GCA_946902985.2. Lineage (NCBI taxonomy): Eukaryota > Metazoa > Arthropoda > Insecta > Orthoptera > Tettigoniidae > Meconema > Meconema thalassinum. The sequence goes on from OX336392.1 coordinate 475,219,152, forward strand.
TATTCCACTTTTAGCAATCTAATGGCAAGTGTTGTAGAACGTTTCAACCGCACACTCAAGACGCGCATGTGGGAACAATTTACAGCAAGAGGATCCTATCGCTGGCTTGAACTTGTAGGCGACCTGGTGACACGGTACAACAACACTAAACATAGAACCATCAAAATGAAACCACGCCTTGTAACCAAGAACATTGCGCAATTGGATCGCATTCATCACAAAATCAAAACAGTAGATCCACGACGTCATCAATTACGTATTGGTGATTATGTGCGCATCAGTAAACATAAAACAATCTTCGCCAAAGGATACACACCAAACTGGAGCACAGAAATATTTCGTATTCGCAAGGTAAAACTTTCTAATCCAGTTGTTTATTTACTTGATGACCTCAACAAGCAGCCAATCCAAGGAGGATTCTACATGGAGGAACTGCAAAGGACGCAATATCCCAAGCATTATCTTGTTGAAAAAATTGTACAAAAACGTGGCAATAAACTTTTTGTTAAGTGGCTAGGTTTTAATGCCACATATAATTCATGGATTAATAAATCAGATCTGGTGTACACCTTCTTGTTTTTATTTCATGTCGAGCTGGCCGACTCAACATGCTATGCGATTTGTATCCTACCCCCACCCTACCATTTACAGGAAATACTACTCCTGATTCATTGACGTTTGTTTACCATTGAGCACATTCAACAACCAGTTCATTCCCCCTCTCCCTCAATTCCATTCACTACTCCCGATACCATTGATGTTTGTTTACCATTGAGCGCTTTCAACCCCATCTTGTTTGTCTCTCAGACCCATTCACACCTAACCAACCTACCACGTCAGGGTTCAACAACCACCGCCATCCACCGCCATTCATGTTTTCCATTCAAAACACTCCCGTCCATGACCTACCTCACATCCCGTAATCTGCTGTGACGTCACACACACACCAGTTGACCGTTCAAATCTGACGATTCATTCACCGACAAAGATTCGGAAACCTTCGGCAACACTCGGATCTCATCGGGCATAAGGCAAAGCTATATAGCCCAGGATAATATCAGAGAAGGCGCTCAGTCCAAGAGAGAGACTGTGTCGAGGAGGGTCTCGTGCAGATCCTCTTCCATCCTTCCCCCCTCGTCCCCCACCCCACCCTTCCCTCCCCCTCCCCCCCCCACCCTTCCCCTCCCCCCCCCCCACCCCTCCCCTCCACCCACACCCCCTCAAACCGGTTCCTGGACCCTCCAAGGTTTGTTTACCTTCCGGGGTCCCGGCGACCTTGGGGGTCAATGACCTACCTCAAGGTCATTGACCATGACCTACCTCAAGGTCATTGACCTTGCCACGCCCCCCTCATTTGCATAAATAACGGTATTTGAGTCAAAACCCCCCCAGCCTCTCTACTCTCCATAGGACACCCCTGTTTATTTGAAAACTTAGGCAGTTGAGTCGCTCTCATACTACTTGAATATATTATTCCATCCTGATTTCCCTCTTGCCACATCTGCTTCTTTAATCTCGTCTCCATTTCTTGAAAAGGACTCTCTTTATCCATTAACTAGCAGTGGCCTAGATAAGGCATGGGCGCACCGTGTGGTACTTTGACATTTTTGGAAACCTTCCTCCTCCGACAGAGCTTGTTCGCTATTTTGGAAGGAGTGCAACGATATTCTATAATGTGAAACGAGTGCAAAATTTTAACACAACAGTGCGGTCGTCTATGCTTGACCTTTCTATATAAGACCCAGCACGGTGGTGACGTGGGCATTATGACAACAGAAAGTAGAACGTTTACAGTGCACGGACAAGGTGCGGAAATAACCGTCGACTTTTATCCTCCTATTGAATTGGGACGACGACCCTACGTGCTGGGACTTGTTTCGTTTGAAGGATATAAAAGAATCTGCAACATTATTGAAGACGTCAACAATAAGTTCTCTACGATGATTTAGTGTTAGATCTACCTTCTGGCAGCGACACCGTAGATGATATTCACGATCATATCTACACGGCTCTCATCAAGGAATTGGGTCTAAGAGCATTTTTTGACGGGACACGCAAGTTTGAACTCATAGCCAACAACGTGACACATCGCTGCAGTATTCTTTCTTCTTTTAAGATCGATTTTATGTCTTAACCAGGTTCGATCGGTCCATTGTTAGGCTATTCACCACAAGTGTTAGTACCAAACGTGATACACAAGTCTGACCAAGCGGTGAAAATCATTGAAGATCATCACGCATCTGTGACGTGTAATATTATCACATAAGTCTACACCAATCAAGATCCAGCGCATTCGCTCTACGATTTTTTTTAATCACTTCACCTGGTGGCTACATCATCCGCGAAGTCCTGAGCTGGGTCCGTTTTCCCCTTTTGTCCCTTACCTTCGGGGCGGACCCTCTCCTCTTTCACTTTCCTATCTGCTTTTCATGGCTCGCCTTCCTTCCAAGTCCCTCAATCCGCATTCTTCGAGGGTTGAAGGCATTTCTTTTCCTCCTGTCCTTTATTTACCTTATTCTCCTTTAGTTTTCCATTTCTTCTTCTAGTATGTAGGTTGGTAGTTTGTTTTAGTTTTAAGTTTACATTTCTTTCTTTCTTTCTTTCTTTCTTTCTTTCTTTTTCATCTTCACGATCACCCAAACCATCAGGGGCCGATAGCCTATATGTTAGGCCCCTTAAAACAACAATGATCATCATCATCTCATCCGCGAAAACCCGTCCGTGGTGCTCTATCATCCTGTGAGTGTGACCGACATCAGTAATATTACATTACGACAGGTGAATAGAAACCAACGTCTCATCCAGTTAGACCCTCATACACCCGTGACCTACAAACTGTATCTGAAGCCAGCTTGAAACAAGTGTATAAAGCGGCAACGCCGTCGAGAGCAGGTGGTAGTTATGCTCAACACGTGAGTTAAATTTGACGCTTAACAGTTCTCTTCAGTGTTGCACTGTTGGGGTTATTGCTACTCCTGTTAAGTCAGTAGGTCTCGTGGTTCTCACTCCTGATGCGTGATATCTGATTCCTATGAATGAGAACTCCGTTGGTTAGTTTTAAAGTATTTATTAATCTGTCGACAATTCCATATATACAAGTTAAGACAGCCAGTCAGTCAACCTGTTTAGTTGCTGCTGTGATTATAAGATGCCAATCCTCCTCGGCGCAGGGCTTTTATTCAAGTCCCTTCATAATAATGCGCGTCATAGTGGAGGGGAGCACCCTGTAAATAACATGTTGTGGAAATATACATTTCACATACAGGATATGGACTCATGGTTCCGATAACAAGAGTTTCGTGAATTGATCACTCATAGATGTTGGAGTAAACACATTGAGAATAACGTATTGAGAAACACATGAGGAAATACGTGGTGTTATTTCCTTGGTTACTCATAGGAAGTGTTTTGACAAGTAACCACCTGTAGATAGTGGAGTAAACACATTGAGAATAACATGTTGAGAAATACTTCTAGTAATAATAATCATAATTCTTAGTTTAGTCTGGAGTTCGACCTTCGACGGAATACATAACTCCTCCACCCTTTGTTGATCGTTATCGTTATCGTCCTCGATAACAATTTTCTTAAGTCTATTCTTTACAGATTTAATACATTAATATATCCTTGTTCTAAATATTAACAGTATAACACAGAAAATAAGTATTATAATACTTGTGTTCACAGACACAAAAGTTTTCATTTTAGTATTATATTCTGGAATGGGTTTTAAATCTAACTTCATTCCTTTCACATCGAGGTGGGATGAATGGAAATTTATTTCGGTCTTAACATATGGTTCGTTTGGATTTGACAGGAGAGGAAACAGGTGCACATAATTGGTAAGTTGCTGTTGCAAAGTTATACCCATACTTGTAATAGGGCAAGACTCATCTGAGTAAATTACATAATATTATGATCCTGCTTATTTTATAGTTCTCTGAGATTCTGGGCAGGTTTGCAAAATTATTTGAGGGTTTTCACTAGAGATAAGGCTATGCTTCTTATTTAGTGGTTGAAAGAGTTGTACCTCGTTTTTGACAGATGCAAATTGACATCTGGTAGTTATTACATGAAGTTATTCTAGTATTAAAGAGTATACATGCGTAATATTGAGTAATGTTTATACAAGGTGCGTTAGACCATCTTGAGGTAGGTCCTTGCAAGTAATATTTTTCCGGAGGGATTAATATTAGATTATTGCTAGGTACAGGAGAAATTTTATGCAATGTATAAGTTTTAGCATCAGTGATTGGCATGTATGCTATTACAACCATTTCTTCCTTCATCATGAGAAGTTGTGTCTTTGACAGTTTAAGGTTCTCAAATTGATGATACTGGTCAGTATGAATTATAGTTTTTGTTGGGCAGATTAGTTGCAGATATTTTACCTTTGTTAAATCCTTTTGAGAGAACATCTTGATATTTGTCATTTCATTAAATGGCAAGCTAATAGTATCTTGCATCACTTGTATGATTTTATCTAATCTGTTCGTACACATGAGCACATATTTTTGATGCCTCCCAGGGGCTCACATCTTGTGGGCGTGGGTTGGCGACCACGGGGCCCCAGCTGAGTCCGGCATTGCTTCCACTTACTTGTGCCGGGCTCCTCTCAGTCTTCTTTCCTGTCGACCTCACATGGTCAACTCTTGTTCTCTTCTGACCCCGACGGTATTAGGGTATCCGAGGCCTAGGGCGTCTCTTCCTTTCCCGCCTTAATTGGCCCTTGTCTCATCTTTTCTGATACCCTCCTTCTGCGAGGGGTCAGCCTTCTTTTCTTTTCTTCTTACCTCCTGCCTTGTGCACAAGGCCCTTAAGGAGGCCGGGTGTATGTAGCCCCACCACTTCTGGTGCACCCTAGATAATGCTACACCCTCAGGGGCTCACGGCTGGTGAGTTCGGGAGTTGGCGACCCCGAGGGATTCCTGAGCTGGGTCCGTTTTCCCCTTTTGTCCCTTACCTTTGGGGCGGACCCTCCCCTCTTTCACTTTCCTATATGCCTTTCATGGCTCTCCTTCCTTCCAAGTCCCTCAATCCGCCTTCTCCGAGGGTTGAGGGCATTTCTTTTCCTTCTGTCCTTTTATTTGCCTTATTCTCCTTTAGTTTTCCATTTCTTCTTCTAGTATGTAGGTTATTAGTTAGTTTTAGTTTTAAGTTCGCTTTTCATTTTCCGATCACCCAAACCATCAGGGGCCGATAACCTAGATGTTAGGCCCCTTAAAACAACAATTATCATCATCATCATCATCTTCTTGTAGAATACCTTTATTTACTTTCATATTATAGTTTACATGGTTCATTTTATTATAGAACTTTTGAGCACTGGACTGAATGATACTAATTTATTAATATGTTTAATTTCCTTGGCGTTACTTTGTCTTAATGCTTGTAATTGTTCTTGCTTGTTGTCTAAATCATCTTGATCTAAATTGCCTGATATGAATTTAATTATACTACCTAAACAATTTATGAGGCCTCTCTTACTTCTAGGTGTAGCAGGTAGCAACTTATTTAATTCTTTTTTGTTTCTTTAATTGTTTCTCTTAATTCTGATATTAGATAAGGAAAAGTATTATTGCTTCGTGACGCGAGACTTGAGATAGTGTCTTGGATATTATTGCAAGAATCTCTTAAACTTGTTAAATGGAAGTGAATCATGAACCGGTGATAATCGTTAATTATTAAGTCTGGTCCTAATGAGCCGGCAAAGAATCCTTGTGTCTGGATTGGCTGTGTGATGATGGTGCCATATCCAAGGAGGAATCTGGAATAAGACATTTTCTTTTTGGTTTAATGTCCCGAAAATTCCTTACATGAGTTTTACCGTTTCTCATTTTACAGTTTACCCTGTTTTCTTCGCTTTTGGTAACGAAACCTTCGTTCTACAGGTTTTGAGATTTCTTGTTTCTGGTGAGAGGATCTAATACGTAGACAGTTTCATTAATTTGGTAATTATGATTGAAAGTGTCGGTGTTAGGTTTAGTATGCCTCTCTTTTACAATTTTCAACTGATTTCCTTGTCTTTCAATGTATTCGTTGATTTTGGGACATGGCGAGAAGACGTGGTCTAAAGCCTTATAGTATGGTCCGTATAGAACGTTGAAAGGAGGTTGTTTAGTAGTGGAATGGATTGAGGAATTGTAACTAGTGATTATGGTGGTCACGAGCTCTGAGAGCGGAGAGAACTTATCGTGATCTCTGGAGATACTGTTCTGTCCTGAAGTGAGGGTTGGACGAACAAGGGTGTAAATGGTTGAATTTAGAGTGGATTGTCCGAATGGAGTGAGTTTCCACAAAGGTGTGGAACTCCGAATGTGTGCGTGTATGTGAGGGTGTTAGAACGATGGGGCGTAAGCTCCAGGCTATCAGGGTCGTGCTTTAAGGAGTGCGCTGTCTAAGCGGAGCTAATAGCTTCTTGATCAAATATAATGTGTGAGCAGTTCACTTATTGCTGATCGCGCAACTTTACTCTCGATAGGCGTGCGTCTAAACACTTCAGGGCTGTGGTAATGCAAGTAGCTACTTGCTTACCCAGTGGTTTTATAAATAATGGATACTGGCAGTTCAATAGGTCAGGTAGGGAAGCAAGAGGTAAAACAAAGTGTAGTAATAATTGTCTGCAATGGTCTGTGGTAAGTGTAGTTGCTAGTTTATTGATACCAGCGTGTTAGAATGCGTTCCTCTTATTAGGAACTGTGTAGAACAATGTAAGAAATACAATCAGTTTATAGGTTTCAAATTGGAAAGGAGATTATAACTTTGTGAGTACAGGACTCGGAGACACATTCACCTCTGGTAGGACGTCGCGACACAATCGAACAAGGCCTTCGGCACCAACAGATGTTCGGTCCCCTGACGTTGGTCCTTATAAACGTTTTCCGTCACTGTGTCAGCATTACTCAATTGGGGCCGAGTTGCAGCTAGCTCCTTGTGGGTTTGTTGTGAAGATAACGCAAGCGTTGGTCAACAGCTGTGGTAACTGTGCCGGCTTGGTGTTCGAAGAAATGTAGTGTTGAGGCTCTTGATTTAGCATGGGGGATGTTTTATGGGGTGAAAGGGGTGTACGATGTTGGGCAGATTGTAGATGTGTTAATTGGATTGATAGTTGAAGGATGTATGAGTAGTTGTATAGCCGTCTGCAGATCCAGGGGTGTATGCCTATATCTCTCTTGGGGGTGTAAGGTCCTAAGGGTGTAGGATCCCTTGGGCCTTAACAATACGAAGTTTCTCGACAAGGGTCGAATTCAGTCTTTCTACTGGAGAATTAGATATAGAATTCAATGGGGGTAGTAGCGTGATATTCGATGTTCATGGCTTTACAATATTCTTTTAAGACATTGTTTTAGAACTCTCCTCCGTGGTCATGTGTGACTTTTCTTGGAAATCGATGGTGGGAAAAGTAAACTTGTAATTGGCTTAGTGTGGCCAGATCTGTACCGTTTGGTAAAATGTAGGCTTGTCCATACTTTGAGAAAATGTCAGTTATAGTTAATATGCGACTTTGTTCGAAGTGAAACGTGTCTATGTGAATTTGAGAGAAAGGGTGATCGGCTGTGATGGGACCTTGGTTCGATACCTCGTTAGGGTGCCTCTCATATTTGTTTCTCTGACAGAGGTTACATTGATTAATGATTGTCCTAATTTGTTCTATTAAGTGAGGCCAGTAGTATTTGGTCTTAAGATGTTCGTAAGTTTCTACTATACCATTGTGGTTTTCAGAATGATATTGTGAAATCAGCTGTCTCGTGAGTTTCGGGGTTATCAATGTCTTCCAAAAATTTGGATGACCTGATGATGATGATTAGTTCAGAAGTAAATAGCTTCTGGTATGCCCTGATGAGTGGGATCTCAAGAGTGATGTCGTCAAAATAAGTAGCGTACTTGTTTGAGGTTACTATCATTTTGAGGAGGTGATTTGCTAAATCTTCCTGAAGATTTTTCTTTGTGTCAATCATGTGTCTGGTACATTTTTAAACAGGTTTTGTTTAAGTAACTTGGGGTAATTACCATATTTTACAATAATCTTATTGCGGTTTTGGTTTAAGTTCCGTTCAGATATTTTTAATGTGAATATGGGGTCTGCCTGGTTTGAATAGACAGTTTCATTATCAATGCCATCTTGGTAGGTGTCATCTCCAGGGATGGCAACGTTTGAAGCTGTTTCATCAGCCATGTTAATCTCTACTCTAGAGAGTGCGTCTGCGACATAGTTAGTTTTGCCTCTGACGTAGTTGTTATCAAAGTCAAACTCTCCAAGCTTTATCTTCCAACGGTAAAGTCTCGAACTAGGATCCTTTATCGTGAAGAGCCACTGTAACGGGCGGTGATCACATTCTACTTGAAAGTGTCGTCCCCGTAAGTAAGGCTTGAAAGGTTTGCAGTTTTCTACAATTCCTAATAGTTCTCTCTCTATTGTGGAGTAGTTTTTCTCTGCCGGGTTTAGAGTCTTGGAGTAGTATGCGATGGAGTGTCCCTTTTGTGATAGGACGCTTCCCAGAGCAAAATCTGAACTGTCCGTGGTTAATGTGAATGCTTCTTCAATGTCTCGATAGACTAGCACCGGAGCATTTATTAAGAGGGTCTTAAGGTTCATAAAATCGGACTTGTATTCAGTATTCTCTATATCGACTTTGGATCCTTAAGCAGCGAACGATGGGTTGTGCTACTTTTGCGAAATCTTTGATGAATTTTCTGTAAAATCCAGCAAGGCCAAGAAATTGTATGATTTCTTTGGTAGACTTCGGTATAGGATAGTCCTTGACTACTCTGATCTTTTCGGGGTTTGGTTGACTCCGTCTTGTGATACAATGTGACCGAGAAAAGCAACTTCTTTGAAGAGACTCTGTCTTGTCTAGTTGTATTTTGAGATTTACTTCCCTCAATTTTTGTAGCGGAAGGGTTAAGTGTTGTACATGTTCGCTTAGCGACTTGCTGAAGATTATTATGTCGTCAATGTACACAAAGCAGAACGTGTATAGATAAGACGTAAGACATTGTCCATCACACGTTGAAAAGTGGCTGGCGGATTTTTTAGGCCGAAGGGCATTCTTTTGAACATTAGGTGTCTATTGTCGATTGTAAAGGCTGTTTTCTCGATAGACCTGGGATCCATCTCAATTTGGTGAAATCCCTGAGCCAGATCTAAAGTACTGAAGTACTGACATCGACCGAGATTGTCTAGGATCTTTGCTATTCTAGGCAGGGGATATTTATCCTCGATAGTTTTCTTGTTCAGCTGTCTGAAACCTATGACTAGTCTCCATTTCTTTTCTCCCGAAGCGTCAAGCTTTTTGGGGACAATCCAGACTGGATTGCAGTATGGCGATTCACTATCCGTGATTACTCCCTGGTCAAAGCTTTTCTGTACTTCGTCGTTTAATATTTGCTTTAGAGGTGGTGGGTACCGATAATTTCTTTGGTGTACCGGGTCTTCATCTGTAGTGCGAATAAAATGTTTTACTGCACTTGAAAATGTCATGTCACATCCTGGGTAATAGAACACATCTGAGGATTCCGAACATATGTTTTGAATAGCTCTGTTTTCTAGATCGTTCAAGTGTTGTGTCCGGAGGTGATCGTGAATGTTTCTTTCAGAAATGGAATTTATTTCCAGTGGTTTGATTGTTACATTCCCTAAAGTTTCAACTAGTATGGTTTCAGTGGACTCTTGTTTCAACTGAATGATTGTGAGATATAGAACCTGGTAGTTCTCTGCATGAAGGATAGCATCTGGAAAACACATTCCTTTATATTCAAATTTGGAAATGTACACGTCTCCGTGTTGTATGTTAACAGGTATAGCCAGATGATGTGCATTTAATGCGGGTTGAAAGCTTTCTTTCTTATGTGGGGAATGAAAGTGAAACGGTATGTCCGTGCTGTTGAGAGTGACTAGGTTCGAGGCGTAGTTAATCTTTGCGCCTAGTTGAATGAAATCTGCGCTAGCAATTAATTCGTCAATGTACAGTACCAGTCAGAAGTTTAAGACGACCCTATATAAAATGGCAGATTTTATTTTCATCATACATAACATCATAATTTCATTACAAGACGACTTCAAAATGTAAGAAAGTGCTTGCTCATTGTACCTAGTAATGAGTAGTACCTCCAGCCTGTTTGAGACACTCACGAACACGGCCTGGCATGCTGCTGTCTAACTTCCGGCATTCCTCACTCGTTAACTCGTTCCAGATCGTGGAGATTTTCTGTTGGAGCTCGGCCACAGTTTAGGTTGGGAGGCAGCAAGACGAAGTCCAGTAATATTCCACAAGTATTCAATTGGACTGAGGTCCGGGCTTCGTTGTGGCCAGGGCAGAACAGGAATTTCCTCGTCCTCCAGCCACGCAAATGTTAAGCGAGATTTGTGGCATGGTGCATTGTCTTGCTGGTACACGTAATAATCACCATGGAGCTTTTTAGCAGAAGGCGGCACATTATCTTGGAGTGTAGTAATATACTCCTTGGAATCCATGGTACCATCAAGGAAACGGAGAATACCGGTACCCGCAGCTGACATGCAGCCTCATACCATGACTGCTCCCCCTCCTCCTTGCACTTGCACATTCCGGTAGGAATTTTTCAGTTCGTGAGCGACGAACCCTGATTTTTCGTGACGAAAATAGCTGAAAGCGCGTTTCATCGCTGAACAGCACTTTACCCCAGCGATTCATAACCCAGTTTCTCTTTGAACGACACCAGTTTCTTGTCCGACTCGAAATCGCAGTTAGGAGAGGTTTCTTCAACGGAGAATATGAAATTAATCCTTTTTCTAGCAGACGTCTGGCTACAATTCGACGTGACACACGATGACCACTGATGTCCGTGAATTCACTCAAAATAGCGGGAACACTAGCACGGTGATTTGCCTTAGAAATCATGGTAATGGTTCGATCTTGGCGCGGTGTCGTAACCCTCGGCCGTCCACTGCGGGGCAAGTCATTCACAGCGCGTAACTGTTTGTATTTCCTTACTGTTTTCGTAACACGCGTCTTACTAATACTTAAGTCCTCTATGAGATGTTCCGCATTTAAACATGCCTACAATTTGCCTCTTGGCACTCTCTGACACACTTTTTCCCCATTGTACACGTGAACAAAAGTTACAAGTTCCTGATGCTATGCACTGCTAGCACCAAAATAATCTGGCGGCTAAATCCCACAAGCCAGAAATCGGTACTTGAATGCTATCTGTTGGGTAAAAGCTAAACTACTAGACGAGACTAGTTTCAAGCAGCCACGTAGCGAGGAAGCCCTCCGGCAAGCGTGACAAGAACAAGGAAAAATCGATCATTTTGGCGCTGGCTTCCAAATGTATAAACCCGAAAGAAACAGAGGTCCTGCAATTTTTCGGAATTTCTACATTTATACCAAAATGATCCCTAACTATTGCTAAGTCTACAAAAAAATTGGTGGCAATAACTGCAACCTGTTGGCATGTACATTATAACTTATCTCTGAAAATGGTGATTTTTGTTGTGACCTTCCAACAGTTAAAAATTCATAACTTTTACAATACTTGGCCTAACTCAATAAAAATAAGGCGGCATATATCCTCTTAGATCAAGAGCTCAGAAATAAAAATGCACGGGTCTAGTGGCATAAGTTTAGGTTATAGGTGACATTTCATGATTTCTTCATGTGGTCCTAAACTTTTGACCGGTACTGTAATTATGCCATTGCATAACCCTGAATAGGTGAACGTATGTTATATTCTGAAAAATAGGGGATTGAATTTTATCTTCTATTGTTTGTGAATGGATTGATTGGATACAAAAAGGTTCTTTAAACGTATATTCTGCGAATAATGAGCGTGCAAATTCAGGATTCATAATTGAATTGCAAGCACCGCTGTCAATTAAGATTTTTAGTTCAAAAAGTGTGATAATTGGTAATTGAGGAGCATTACCTAAATTATGTAAGTCTTCGATGCCTTCTGAAGGTTCTAAGTGAGAATTCAGATTACCTCTAATGGTTGAAACACCGGACATCGGCTGTGGAAATCTTTGGTTGTTAGAGGGTGTGAAAAGTCGGCCAATATTATTAGGAGTTGGGTAAGGACGATTCATGGAATTGGATGGCTTGAAAGGCTGAGTGTTCGGAGCTTGAGAGTGTCCGAAAATTGGTTGTGGATTATTTCTAAAGAAGGGTCTGTGAGTTTGATTTTGCGTGAAAGCTTGGTTTGGTGGATTCCTTGGTGGAGCGGGGTTAAAATTTGAAAATGGGTTGTGTGCTGAGTGGCCTAGTGGTCGAGCTGTTGGAAACCTGCTATGAGGTATTTTTCCTCTTAGTTGGTCCATGTAATCTTCATGGCGCGTTCGTTGTCATAAGACCTGCATAAACTGAGGCAATGATTCAGGTCTGTAATCTGTGCGTAACTTAAATAAGAACTGTAGGGTTCCAAATGTATTTAGGCTTAACTCATCAAGTGCCCTTAGTTTCAATTCCAAAATTTGGTTTTGATAATTGAGTTTGCATAGGCTTTTGCATCGGAAAGTCAATCCTTCTAAATTATCATGGTAAACATTGTATGATTCGTTTCTTTTCTGAAAGCAGTTAGAGATCTCCTGGATGAGAAGTCTCGTCTTTAACGTTGCCGTATTTTCTTATGAGTTTCTCATTAAACTTCTCGTAAGTACTGTTGGCTTCTAAGTCAAGAATGCTACTTGCTTCACCTTTCAGTTTTGATTTTATAACGTTAAATAGATAATCATTTATTAATACAGAGTTTGTGGCTGATGCTATTCTCTTATGAGTGTTTAGAAACGATTCTGTTCTTGCTAAGAAATAGTCAAGACTGCAAGAAATTGTGCCGTTAAATTCAGGCAAAATTTATCTGAGCATATTCGAATTTTGAAAGTAACTCTGTTTCAGGCATTTTGTTTGAATTTATAAAGACGGTTTTCAAAATTTCGTTTATAATAAATATTTAATTATTTGATTAATTCCTCTAATAGTGACAAGCGTAAGACCAGTATGGGCTGCACTAATTCACTTTTGTTAGGAAATGATGTTACTTTATTCTTATATTTTTGTTTTAATTGTTTAATTTCAATATTAATTCAAAAGTTTGGTAAAGAGTGTAAGGTCTGCTAATTAGAGCCCACTAAATTATTTCCTCTTGAAACTCACGAATATTTATTATTACGTATTTATTTTTGTTTTATTTACTAGTTTAATTAAAAAAACAAGGCAAACTCTACTAGTTAAAGTTTACTTGAATTTGCTTCCGTTTGAAAGGGAAAGAATATATTATTTAATTTGTATTATTATTATTATTATTGATCTCCTAATCTGTCTACCTGAAATACTGAACAATGCTTTACTAATAATGCTCTAGTTCACAAATAAGGTATTATTTGGAGTTTGACTTACAGACAAGAAAATATGATCAGTGTTGGCTGCATCCTCTTGGAAATGCGGAGTCGGTTGGTTCTCTTCTGTGTCGTCGTGTGGTCGAAAAGCGCTTCTGGAACGTTGTCGGCACGCACAGCGATGGCGGTTGGTTGTTGCGAAAGGCGTTACTTGAAGCGTTGGCTTCTTGGAACGTTTGTCGGCGAACTTCCTACCTTCAAGTCAGCGAAGTTGGTTATGGTCGAAAGGCCTCCTTATGAGGTTGTCAGTTTCACTCCTGGCTTGCTGTCTGGTTCATAGAATCGACGACTGCATCTAGTGCTGGAGATAGGTACCTTGGTGTCGCTAGTATAGTGAAGAAAGGCCTCCTTGTGAGGTTGTCAGAACACTATTCCAACTTACTCGTAGATTATCTGGAAAGGATAATCGTTACCTATCCCGGAAAGGGCCCACAGTTAAGTTTGTCGCTTAACAGTCCTCTTCAGTGTTGCACTGTTTAGGTTATTGCTACTGCTGTTAAGTCAGTAGTTCTCGTGGTTCTTACTCCTGATGCGTGATATCTGATTCCTATGAATGAGAACTCCGTTGGTTAGTTTTGAAGTATTTATTAATCTGTCGACAATTCTATAGATAGAACTTAAGACAGCCAGTCAGTCAGCCTGTTTAGTTGCTGCTGTGATTATAAGATGCTGGTCCTCCTCGGCGCAGGGCTTTTATACAAGTCCCTTCACAATAATAGTAGAGGAGCTAGAAGGGCCCGGCTTCAAATACCGTTATTTATGCAAATTAGTGGGGCGTGGCAGGCGCCATGACCTTGAGGTCATTCACCCCAAGGTCGTCCACCACCCTCGAGGTCATCAGGACCCTGAAAGGTAAACAAACCAGGAAGGACAAGGAACTGATTTAGGAGTGTAGGTGGAGGTTGGTAGGGGGGGTGTAGGAGTAAGGCACGTGGCTGGGGTTCAATGAATGGGAAGGTAAACAAAGGGGGGAGGGATGGGTTGAAGAGGCTCTGCGAGCCTTTCCGGTCCAGTCTCTTTTGTGGACTGAACGTCTGCTCTGGTGGTGACTGGAGCTATATAGCTTTGCTTTGCAGCCGATTGGTTCCGAGCCCACCCGAAGGATTCCGAATGTGCCGACGCGGGAGATTTGAATGGCTTACATTCACGTGTCAGAATAATCAGATTTGAACGGTCAACCTGTGTTTGTGTGTCACAGGATGTGTTGCCCCTGAGAATGTTAATGGGTTGTAGGTCATGGACGGGAATGAGCTTGATGGGATTGTGAGGGTGGACAATTGAATTATGAAGTAACAATTATGAATGGATATGGATGGTGGTTCTTGCTAGGTTGTGCGGAATGTAAACTAACCATGAATGAAGTGATAGTCAACATAAATCAATTAAACAAGGATTAAACATAAGGAAATATTTATTAGCTTTTATTTTACTCTTCTTTTCCCCTATCCACTTCATCTTCATCTTCTCTTCCTTCTTCTTCCTCATTATTCTGCTTTTTTCTCTAATGCTGCCATTATGGCAGCAATAAATTCATCATCACATTCCTCGTTTTTTTCTGCAGCTGCTATGATTGCGGCAAAAAATTTATGAGCAATGGATCATTTCCTAATCTTAAAAGAACACAAAAGAAGTGTATTAATAACATGACAACAAAAGTATTTTCAAGTTCTTGACCCATCAAACCATAAGACTGAAGGCCACCTCGTCTGCATCCGACATTTGAAGCGGAATTGGATTTTCCAGGATATTGTACACCCAATCTGCCAGGGCATCCAATTCGTTTAAAAACCAAGCAGCAACATCTGCATTGCGATACAATTTAAAATTTGAAAGCAAAGGGTCGTATGAACAAACCACGTTTAAGGCACAACTAAATGGTACGTGTTGCTGTACTTGTTGAGTGTACGGTTGTGACGGGTCCGGGTTACACGTTTCGATGGGTGTGGTTAAACATTCAAAATCTGCATATACTGTAAACGGAAGCGGATCTTGACGACACACATTTTGAAATTTCATACTGGCTTCATTCTTTTCTGGAAACGTAATTTTCACAGCTGGTCGTGTGGCACAATCAACAGTATGTTCTGTCAACTTTTGACTGCTGGTGAAATATTGCAAAGAGCGATCACACACATATATATCCTTTTTTATTCTTTGTAACTTGTGGACGAACTAGTCTGGAAAAATCTTTGATGAAACAATAATAATTACATGATTCACCTTCAATGTACAGTAAATTGAAATGTCTCTCTTTTTGTCTTTGTCAGATGCAGTGGACCTACAACTTTGTCATCTTCAACTTCATATATATTAATGGAGTAAAGAGGATTTTTAGATTCCAAACGAGAGATGGAGTTGAGGTCCATTGGGCATTCTATGTCTGTTAAATTTAGACTGATCATTAATTCCATAAATTTCTAGTGATATTTACCCATTATGTGAACTTTATTATTTGCAGGACTTAGCCCTGCAGCAAGTGCCCAAACAAAACAGTACACGTCATTATTGTCACGTTAATTACTGCTTGACGTTTTTTTAACTTCTCGGGTAAATCAACATGAGCTGAACCACTATTAATTGGATCAAATGTACATAAATTAATTTTAAAGTGATTGATAGCCACCAACTATTTGCCGCTTTCTAATTCGTGAAACTCGGCAAAGCGCGTCATTAGCTTATCAACAAGATTTTCCATATACCAACTGTGTATATTAACAGCGCGGTATAATTCAGTCATTTTTGAGTTAAAAAAATATCCTGATGGGTTTCCACACCTTGTTTTAAAATAACAAAATTACATGATAATTCAGCGTTCACTTTCAACGCCACATGTTCCTTAAACAGTCTTGTATTTTACTTTAAAAAATGTTGTAGCTAGTTTTTAAATATTCATTTGGATCTAAAATGTTTGCATCATTATTGATTTAGTGGTACATAGCTTGTTACGAAAACAACTATCCACATTTTGCCAACTCTGTTCTGGTGCTGACATGATGTTACTTTACAAAAACTGAACGGTTTGCAGAGAGAGTGAGACAGGGTTTATTTTCCCTGCAAATTCCGTTTTAACAACAAATTTTAAATTGTATTTTTTTCCTCAATGAATTCCACCATACACCTTTTATTTTCCAGTCCTAAATATTTTAGATAATATGTCCCTTTGTTAAGATCAGATACGGCTTCGTCGGTGAGCTCCTTAAATCTCGTTGGTAGGAATACAGCAATATCTTCCAGTTCGCACACAATTCGTTCACCGAACTTAGTCTTTACTCTGCGAACAGCAGTCACCAAATAGGACTCATTAACCACCAAGTCCTGTGGACGTTTTGTCTCCAGACCAGAATCTCTGCCTATGGAATTGTCCATCATTATTGCTAACATATTGATTCTGAAAGTTAATATTATGTGTATAGGAAAACTATTAAAAAATTAAAAATGTTAAGGTAACCCCACCACCTCTATTTATTAGCAAGCAAAGAACAAATAAGTAACTCAATCATCAAGTGTTTATTCATGACACATTTGCTAGGGGTGAAGAACAAATAAGTAACTCAAGTCATCAAGTGTTTATACTTGACACATTTGCTAGGACTTAACCCTTTTCAAACATATCCACTTGAACAATCTTGAAAATTAACTGTGTAAGCAACAACAGTTGGATACTTAAAGGATGTGTTGAATACCACTCACCTGTTAGAAGCTTCAGGACCCACACAATGTGAAGTCTATGGAATTGTGGACTGATCTGATGTCTACCGATACTGCATGGGTTTATATACGATTTGCTAGAAGGACAACGTCATGTTTGCACACATTTGGCAGTAAACGTGATGACAAGGAACATGTGTATAACTAGGGGAATTTATGAAAATATGAACAGTATGAAACCGACCTTGGGCATATTTCTCGAGAAGGCTTTTGACACCATACCTCACCATGTTCTCCTTCAGAAGATGGAAAGATATGGCATCAGAGGCATAGCACTGAAATTGATAGAAAGCTATTTGACTGAAAGGATTCAATACGTTAGAATAAATGGAACTACAAGTCTACCTTTAAGAGTGAAAAGAGGAATACCACAAGGCATTATTATTTTTGATTTTTATCAACGATATTGAATCATCTATACATGGAATTGAAAATGTTAATGTCATATCATACGCAGATGATACGGTAGTTTGTGTTGAAGGTAGAACATGGGGAAATGTAAAACAAATTGCAACTGCGGCATTGAAAATGTTAAAGGTATGGTTAGATGGTAACAAACTATTTTTAAATATAAATAAATCAAAGTTCGTAAGATTCAGTTTAAAAGCAGTTGAAGATGATTTTAATGAACTAAAAATACACACTTTGAACTGTAATCAGAACTGTGACTGTCCTAAAATAGCTAAAGTGGATACAGTTAAATATCTGGGATTATTTATAGATAGTGACATGAAATGGAAATCCAATGCAAACACCTTACAAGTAAAATAAGAAGAACAATCTATATATTTCACAATTTAAAACATATTGTCAATTACAAATTAATAAGAGACATCTTCCATGCTCTAGTCCAGTCAGTTCTTACATATGGTACTCTTGCCTGGGGAGGCGCCTATGAAAATGTACTAAAAAGTGTTCAGATAGTGCAGAATCTCATACTACGAATAATGTTGAAGAATGATAGATTATATCCGACTATGAGACTGTATGCTGAGACAAGGGTCTTCAACATTAAACAATTGTATGCTTTTGAAATATATAAATACATTTTTAAAGATAGAAATAGAATTCAAGTTGTTAGCCACGGGTATGAAACCAGAAGTATTACAGAGAATCACTCTATTTTGTATCAACCTAAGTTAGGTATAGCCAAACGTAACTTTCTGTATTTCTCACCAAAATTATATATCATTCTCCCAATTAAATTAAAAGAATTTAAAGGAAATCATGCAAACCTGAAGATGTAAATAAAACATTTTCTCAGAGAAAACAAAATTAAAATTGAAAATATAATTAGTTGAGCTTACAAGTTTATAAAATACAAATTCAATTTCCTTCTTATTAATTTTTTTGTGTATACATCATTTACATAGAACGTGTTATTCGGCTAAGCCATTATACAATTTTTAGAAATAGTAATCAACGATATGCATGCCGCACACAAGGTTGCACCTTTTAGTGGCATATGGGATATCTCTTCCTGCTCTGTATGAATTTGATATCACCCCCAGGGGCTCACTTCTAGTGGGCGTGGGTTGGCGACCACGGGGCCCCAGCTGAGTCCGGCATTGCTTCCACTTACTTGCGCCGGGCTCCTCTCTGTCTTCTTTCCTGTCGACCTCACTTGGTCAACTCTTGTACTCTTACGACCCCGACGGTATTAGGGTATCCGAGGCCTAGGGAGTCTCTTCCTTTCCCGCCTTAATTGGCCCTTGTCTCATCTTTTCTGATTCCCTCCTTTTGCGAGGGGTCAGCCTTCTTTTTCTTTTCATGTTATCTCCTGCTTTCTGCTTAAGGCCCTCAAGGAGGCCGTGTGTATGTAGCCCCACCACCTTTGGTGCACCCTAGATAATGCTACACCCTCAGGGGTTCACGGCTGGTGAGTTCGGGAGTTGGCGACCCCGAGGGATTCCTGAGCTGGGTCCGTTTTTGTCCCTTACCTTTGGAGCGGACCCTCTCCTCTTTCACTTTCCTATCTGCCTTTCATGGCTCTCCTTCCTTCCAAGTCCCTCAATCCGCCTTCTTCGAGGGTTGAAGGCATTTCTTTTCCTACTGTCCTTTATTTGCCTTATTCTCCTTTAGTTTTCTATTTCTTCTTCTAGTATGTAGGTTAGTAGTTAGTTTTAAGTTCACTTTCTTTTTCTTTTTTTTCGTCTTCACGATCACCCAAACCATGAGGGGCCGATAACCTAGATGTTAGGCCCCATGAAAGAACAATTATCATCATCATCATGAATTTGATATCCTATTTCGACCTGTCTTTATCATATTGTAACAATATAATTTAATAATTGTAAATTTACAGGTTAAACAATGAGTAGGAAGTGTAAGGAAATTCATAAAATGTGTGCAGATATTATGAATTTTGTAAAATGTGTGTATTAGTAACGATTTAATAAATAATAATAATAATAACATGTCATGTCCTGGCAGTCATCCTATTACAAACTATATTTGGCAGGAAACATGATGAGAAGGGAATGTGTGTATAACATATGGTAGTTGGCCTCCACAACTATATTTTTGGCAGTAAACGCGATGACAAGTAACGCGTGTTACGTGTTTATAGCATATGGTAATCAACCTCCACAAACTACATTTGGCAGGAAACGTGATGACAAGAGACGTGTGTATAGCATATAATAGTCGACCTCCGCAAACTACATTTGGCAGGGAACATGATGACAAGAGACGTGTGTTACATGTATAAAATCTATGTCTGGCCTCCACAAACTTTTGTGTTGGGGTATATAAAGATGCTGCTGTCTTTGAAAAATTATCATTCGTCACCATGTCATCTGACCATCGACATCAAGAAGATGAAGACGAAGTAGGCGCGTCATTCAACGCTTTGATGTAAGTATTATTCCATTTTTTACGTTGATTTTTTTAGAAAGCTAACTATTGCAATGGGTATCATGTTTTGACTTACAAATAATTTTGACTTATCTTCACGTTTCACATTACCTAGACTCCAACACCCGCATCAAGAGCCCGCTGATGAGCCAGCTTGGTGTCCTAGACAAAACCCCTCACAAGACACAGCACAAACCTAGAAATATTACTGAGTTTTAATAATTATCATCAACTTGGCAGGTAAAAAGCTGAAGGAAGTATGAGACTTTTGTAACTTAGGAAGCGAATTAACCATTGATGGACAAACAAAGAAGATATAAAAAGTAGGTTGGCTCGGACAAGGAAAGCAGTTTTACCAAAAGAGGAATCTGTTGACATTGGACATCAAATATAGATTTAGGTACTAGAAAGTAATTTTTAAAATCCTTTGTCTGGAGCGTGGCACTTTATGGATGTAAAACTTGGACTATTGGAGTAGCAAAATAAATGAGAGAATTAAAGCGTTTGAAATGTGGTGTTACAGGTGAATGATGATGGTCATCATAAGTATTAAGACAAGAGAAAAAAGATGTTTCTGGCGACTGCTATTAAAGTTAAGAGATATGTTGGTAGGACACATACTAAGACACCCACGAAGAACAGGCTTAGTTATGGAAGGAAGAGTTGAGGACAAGAACTGTGTCTGTCTGATAACCTATGCCATTGTGTATGGCTGTATTAGAGTGAGTATTTGAAATTTGAGAGAGGATTGGGAAGGAGACAGCCATGGTCTAAAGTTAGGAGCCAATCCAGCATTTGGCTCGAGTAGGTGTGAGTAGACCACAGAAAACCATTTCAAGGATTGCCACGGTGGGAATCGAACCAACCTCTTCTCAGCTTTGCTTCACAAGGCTGTCACGTTCCAGCCCTCTTAACAGTTTTTTTTGGCAGAGCCGGGAATTGAACCCAGATCTCTGCGGGCGACTTAGACATGCGAGTGTGCGTGTCTGTCTGATAACCCATGTCATTGTGTATGGCTGTATTAGTGTGTGTATTTGTAATTTGAGAGAGGATTGTTAAGGAGACAGCCGTGGTCTAATGTTAGGATCCCCCCCTAGGGGCTCACATCTTGTGGGATGTGAGTTGGCGACCACGGGGCCCCAGCTTAGTCCGGCATTGCTTCCACTTACGTGCGCCGGGCTCCTCTCTGTCTTCTTTCCTGTCGACCTCACTTGGTCAACTCTTGTACTCTTCCGACCCCGACGGTATTAGGGTATCCGAGGCCTAGGGAGTCTCTTCCTTTCCCGCCTTAATTGGCCCTTGTCTCATCTTTTCTGATTCCCTCCTTTTGCGAGGGGTCAGCCTTCTTTTTCTTTTCATGTTATCTCCTGCTTTCTGCTTAAGGCCCTCAAGGAGGCCGTGTGTATGTAGCCCCACCACCTTTGGTGCACCCTAGATAATGCTACACCCTCAGGGGTTCACGGCTGGTGAGTTTGGGAGTTGGCGACCCCGAGGGATTCCTGAGCTGGGTCCGTTTTTGTCCCTTACCTTTGGAGCGGACCCTCTCCTCTTTCACTTTCCTATCTGCCTTTCATGGCTCTCCTTCCTTCCAAGTCCCTCAATCCGCCTTCTTCGAGGGTTGAAGGCATTTCTTTTCCTACTGTCCTTTATTTGCCTTATTCTCCTTTAGTTTTCTATTTCTTCTTCTAGTATGTAGGTTAGTAGTTAGTTTTAAGTTCACTTTCTTTTTCTTTTTTTTTCGTCTTCACGATCACCCAAACCATCAGGGGCCGATAACCTAGATGTTAGGCCCCTTAAAATAACAATTATCATCATCATCATCATCATCATGAATTTGATATCCTATTTCGACCTGTCTTTATCATATTGTAACAATATAATTTAATAATTGTAAATTTACAGGTTAAACAATGAGTAGGAAGTGTAAGGAAATTCATAAAATGTGTGCAGATATTATGAATTTTGTAAAATGTGTGTATTAGTAACGATTTAATAAATAATAATAATAATAACATGTCATGTCCTGGCAGTCATCCTATTACAAACTATATTTGGCAGGAAACATGATGAGAAGGGAATGTGTGTATAACATATGGTAGTTGGCCTCCACAACTACATTTTTGGCAGTAAACGCGATGACAAGGAACGCGTGTTACGTGTTTATAGCATATGGTAATCAACCTCCACAAACTACATTTGGCAGGAAACGTGATGACAAGAGACGTGTGTATAGCATATAATAGTCGACCTCCGCAAACTACATTTGGCAGGGAACATGATGACAAGAGACGTGTGTTACATGTATAAAATCTATGTCTGGCCTCCACAAACTTTTGTGTTGGGGTATATAAGATGTTGCTGTCTTTGAAAAATTATCATTCGTCACCATGTCATCTGACTATCGACATCAAGATGATGAAGACGAAGTAGGTGCGTCATTCAACGCTTTGATGTAAGTATTATTCCATTTTTTACGTTGATTTTTTTAGAAAGCTAACTATTGCAATGGGTATCATGTTTTGACTTACAAAAAATTTTGACTTATCTTCACGTTTCACATTACCTAGACTCCAACACCGCACCAAGAGCCCGCTGATGAGCCAGCTTGGTGTCCTAGACAAAACCCCTCACAAGACACAGCACAAACCTAGAAATATTAGTAGAGGAGCAAGGAGGGTTCTGCTTCATATACCGTTATTTATGCAAATGAGGGGGGCGTGGCAAGGTCAATGACCTTGAGGTAGGTCATGGTCAATGACCTTGAGGTAGGTCATTGACCCCCAAGGTCGCCGGGACCCCGGAAGGTAAACAAACCTTGGAGGGTCCAGGAACCGGTTTGAGGGGGTGTGGGTGGAGGGGGAGGAGTGGGGGTGGGGAGGGAGGGTGGGGGAGGGAGGGGGAGGGAAGGGTGGGGTGGGGGACGAGGGGGGAAGGATGGAAGAGGCTCTGCACGAGACCCTCCTCGACCCAGTCTCTCTCTTGGACTGAGCGCCTTCTCTGATATTATCCTGGGCTATATAGCTTTGCCTTATGCCCGATGAGATCCGAGTGTTGCCGAAGGTTTCCGAATCTTTGTCGGTGAATGAATCGTCAGATTTGAACGGTCAACTGGTGTGTGTGTGACGTCACAGCAGATTACGGGATGTGAGGTAGGTCATGGACGGGAGTGTTTTGAATGGAAAACATGAATGGCGGTGGATGGCGGTGGTTGTTGAACCCTGACGTGCTAGGTTGGCGGGTAAACAAACGTGAATGAAGATGGAACTGTGAATGGAGGTTGGGACGTCACAGGCAGAATGTAGTGTAGGTCATGGATGGGATTGTTTTTTTCTAATACTTAACGGTAAACAAATTGTTAATGGGTGGGGGATACAAAACGCATGGCATGTCGGTTCAGCCAGCTCGACATGAAATAAAAACAAGATGGTGTAATGTCTATTGATGACATTGGAATATTCCATCTAGTTGTGAAGATATGAACTGTGCCGACTGTCGAAGCCTATCGCACTCCTCTGAGTCAGCGATTGAATAAATGACTGATAAAATTAAATGATGGTGGAGAGTGTTGGTGGAATGAAAGTTAGTCAGGAAAACTAGAGTACCCGGAGAAAAACCAGTCTGCTTCTGTTTTGTCCAGCACAGATTTTACATGGAGTAACTGGGATTTGAACCACAGACCCAGCGGTGAGAGGTTGGCATGCTTCTCCCTAAGCCATGGAGGCATAATCACAGAGACCTAGTGCAGCCGAAGGATTTTTTCATTTATGCTGGCTTGGGAGATTTGAATTTATGTGTTATGGAGCTGAGGATATGGAAGGTGTGCTAGATGGTTAATGGACATGGATGGGTGTTAGAATGAATAATCTGATTTGAACGGTCAACCGATGTGTGATGTCACAGGAGTGAATTTCTGAGATTGACACCTGACATGTTGGCTCGCTCAGCTTCATAGAAAAAAAATAAAAGTGGGAATGATAGACAAATAAATCAAAACAAGAATTTTTTTTATTAATAGTTTTTTTTTTCTTACATTTACTTGTTATTATTATTTTCGGAAGCTTCTTCTTCCGCCTCCTCTTCGGTGTCACTGCCTCCTTCATTTTCCTCCTCCACCTCCTCCATCATCATCATCATGCGGACAAAAAACTCCGCCATGACACGGTCATTCGAGAAACTATAAAATAGAAAAAATGTCTATCAATGTCATTAGAATACCCAATCTAGCGGCGAGGATATAAACTGTCTTGATGTTTGTGTCAGGGAAAATTAAAGTACACAGAAGAAAACCTCCTAAGTTATGGAGGCATACTCCTTGCACTTCTCTGCATCAATGATTAAATGACAGGCAGAAGGTAGGAAATAATGGGAAAAGAAGACTGGCCTCTTGCAGAAGGAGGGAATCAGAAAAGATGTGGCAAGGGCCTTGGATACTCTAATACTGTTGGAGTTGGAAGAGAACAAGAGTTGGCCAAGCGAGGTTGATAGGAAAGAAGACAGAGAGGAGCTTGACACAAGTAAGTGGAAGCAATGCTGAACTCGGCTGTCACCTCTGTAGTTGTAAAATCCGCGTTCTGCTATATGTAAGCTTTTGGAAGCTGAGTTTAAAAAATGTTTTGCAAGAAGAGAATAATACTGTTAATTTTGTTATCCTTAATTCAACCTTCTTGATTACTCATGCTTCAAAGATCCTGTCCAGAATGATTTACAAGAGGATTGAAAGCCAAATAGAAACAGAGTTGGGCGAAGATCAGTTTGGTTTCAGGAGAAATGTAGGAACAAGGGAAGCTGTACTAAGTCTTAGGCTGATTTTAGAAGGTAGAATAAGGAAAGATAAGAGAACGTTCATGGCTTTTGTAGATTTAGAAAATGCTTTTGATAAAGTTGATTGGACTAAATTGTTTGACATTTTAAAACCAATTGGAATAAAGTACTCCGTCTTACGGAAAGAATACATGATGAAAATAAATGTAAAACATAAATACTGGAATGCAACCGAAATAAATCAGAAACCTCTATGGAGATCAAATTGACAGGTGAAAAGCTGAAGGAAGTAGGAGACTTCTGTTACTTAGGAAGCGGAATAACCAGTGATGGACGAAGCAAGTAGGTTGGCTCAGACAAAGAAAGCATTTCTACAAAAAAGGAATCTGCTGACATCGAATATAGATTTAGGTATTAGGAAGTCATTTTGAAAGCCTTTGTCTGGAGCGTGGCGCTCTATGGAAGTGAAACTTGGACTATTGGTGCAGTAGAAAAGAGGAGAATAGAAGCATTTGAAATGTGGTGTTACAGGAGAATGATGAAGATCAGATGGGTAGATAGGGTTACAAACAAAGAGGTATTAAGACGAGTGGGAGAGGAGAGATGTTTCCGGTGACTGCTAATGAAGAGAAGATATAGGTTGGTAGGACACATACTAAGACACCCAGGAATAGCAAGCTTAGTTATGGAAGGAAGGGTCGAGGACAAGAACTGTAGGGGTAGACCGAGGTTAGAGTATGTTAAACAGATTGCCTCCGATGTAGGGTGTTGGAGCTATGTAGAGATGAAACGATTAGCTCAGGACAGGGAGACATGGAGAGCTGCATCAAGCCAGTCAAAAGACTGAAGACTCAAACAACATGGAAGTGAAACTTGGACTATTGGTGCAGTAGAAAAGAGGAGAATAGAAGCATTTGAAATGTGGTGTTACAGGAGAATGATGAAGATCAGATGGGTAGATAGGGTTACAAACAAAGAGGTATTAAGACGAGTGGGAGAGGAGAGATGTTTCCGGTGACTGCTAATGAAGAGAAGAGATAGGTTGGTAGGACACATACTAAGACACCCAGGAATAGCAAGCTTAGTTATGGAAGGAAGGATCGAGGACAAGAACTGTAGGGGTAGACCGAGGTTAGAGTATGTTAAACAGATTGCCTCCGATGTAGGGTGTTGGAGCTATGTAGAGATGAAACGATTAGCTCAGGACAGGGAGACATGGAGAGCTGCATCAAGCCAGTCAAAAGACTGAAGACTCAAACAACAACAATTCAACTTTTGCGGTATCCCTACACAGATCTCACATGAAGTGAGTAAGAAGCTGGTATACTAATGCTAATTTACATAACAGCGCAACACAATTTTAATGTATGAGATATTGAAAGCCCGTTTGACATTAGACTGGTATCAAGATTGATGATGTAGGCTATTAACTTTTATTTTTGTTAAAGCGGTATGTCTTGGCAATATAATGAAAGCCATTATATTTGACAGCGGCAATAAATTTAACAGGTCTCTAACCGGTAATACAATTTGCATTAAATTACAATAAATTAGTCATGTTTCTTAAGTCGGACTGGGAGAAAAAGAAAGCTGTCTGTTCCAAGCAATGTATGGATACCAAGTAGGATGCAATACACTGTATTTTTAAAATCGTCAACATGTGTGTGCTTATGTAACATAAAATGTAGGTATATATGATATTATTACAAGGCTGAAACGCTGCACTTAGGTCATGAGTCCAAGCTCTCTGCTTACTCGGTAGACGCGTGGGTTCAAGCCCCACCGTCGGCCGTCCTTGAAATGGTTTTCCGTGGTTTCCCATTTTCAACACCAGGCAAATGCTGGGACGGTACCTTTTGATAGGCCACGGCCGATTCCTTCCACATGCAAATGCTGGGACGGTACCTTTTGATAGGCCACGGCCGATTCCTTCCACATCCTTGCCCAGTTTCATCTTCATTCACTCTATACCGACGCGCAGGTCGCCCACGGACGTCGAATAGAAAGACCTGCACTCGGCCTCTGAGTAGGTCACACGACAAAAAAACTAGCTATGAAATTCAATTAAAAGCTTGTCAGGACGGACTCGGTAGACGCGTGGGTTCGAGCCCCACCGTCGGCCGTCCTTGAAATGGTTTTCCGTGGTTTCCCATTTTCAACACCAGGCAAATGCTGGGACGGTACCTTTTGCTAGGCCACGGCCGATTCCTTCCACATGCAAATGCTGGGACGGTACCTTTTGATAGGCCACGGCCGATTCCTTCCGCATCCTTGCCCAGTTTCATCTTCATTCACTCTATACCGACGCGCAGGTCGCCCACGAACGTCGAATAGAAAGACCTGCACTCGGCCTCTGAGTAGGTCACACGACAAAAAAAACTAGCTATGAAATTCAATTAAAAGCTTGTCAGGACGGACTCGGTAGACGTGTGGGTTCAAGCCCCACCGTCGGCCGTCCTTGAAATGGTTTTCCGTGGTTTCCCATTTTCAACACCAGGCAAATGCTGGGACGGTACCTTTTGATAGGCCACGGCCGATTCCTTCCACATGCAAATGCTGGGACGGTACCTTTTGATAGGCCACGGCCGATTCCTTCCACATCCTTGCCCAGTTTCATCTTCATTCACTCTATAGCGACGCGCAGGTCGCCCACGAACGTCGAATAGAAAGACCTGCACTCGGCCTCTGAGTAGGTCACACGACAAAAAAACTAGCTATGAAATTCAATTAAAAGCTTGTCAGGACGGACTCGGTAGACGCGTGGGTTTGAGCCCCACCGTCGGCCGTCCTTGGGCTACACCCGGCTAAGTATATAAAACCTTAACACCTATCTAAGTGTTCAAAGCTACTTGACCACAATTTGACAAACGCTATTAACATTAACAGCAATAGTGTTAGCCAAGCTTGACATTGCATTTAAACAATAGTGTAATAATTAACTTGACTGCTTATTGCGAGACAAGATACAACTATGTGTTTAGCTGTGTGGCTCAACTATACTGTTCTTGGCTGCTGTTAGACTCTGAACTGGAGGGTCCTGGGTTAGATTTTTGGGAGGTCTGTGGGGATTGTATTTTCTGGTGATTAATTCCCCTGGCTTGGGGACTGGGTGTTTGTATTGTCTTAATTAAAAATATATTCCGGTCCCATGGTTAATTGGTTAGCGTTCTAGGCTTTGATTTAATTTTTTAGCCTGGTATCAATTTAAAAAAAATGAATATTACTTACATGAAAATGTCTAAAGATGAATCCCAATTTGCGGATTCTTCTTCTTCATCCCCATGATGGGTGTTTTCATGATCCGACATAGCAGCAGTGAATGACAATTCTTTGTAAAGTAGCAGGTTCATTTATACTAAATATGGAGGTCATCCAGTTACTGAGAAAGCGGACACTAAATATGGAGGTCATCCAGTTACTGAGAAAGCGGACAAACCGGCGTGTTGCCTCTGATTGTAAGGGTATATAAGCCGTGACATTATTGTTGCTAGCCAGAGACGTCCACGAGTTGGTAGTATACACATCGCTTTGCTGCAAAGATCTTCTATCAGGTAATATTGAACACAGTACTTTTAGTTTCCCTAACTGTCGATGGTTATACAGTTGACCTTAAATATTTATCAAGTGGATAATAATAATATCAAATGGGTATATAAAACTATTATTGCAACTAACAGTCATTACCAGGCTTGACGTCAGTCAAAAGAGATATTACCTTATCTCGCTCTATCCGACTGATTTACTGGGACTGAGCGCTGTTAGGAGACTCCTCGTCTTCGCAAATAAGTTTTGTATACACATTTGATGGTTTAGTCTAGAGGTTTGGATGGGGATGCAGGACACACTACTCAAGTGGATATATGAAACTATTATTGCAACTAACAGTCATTACCAGGCTTGACGTCAGTCAAAAGAGATATTACCTTATCTCGCTCTATCCGACTGATTTACTGGGACTGAGCGCTGTTAGGAGACTCCTCGTCTTCGCAAATAAGTTTTGTATACACATTTGATGGTTTAGTCTAGAGGTTTGGATGGGGATGCAGGACACACTACTCAAGTGGATATATGAAACTATTATTGCAACTAACAGTCATTACCAGGCTTGACGTCAGTCAAAAGAGATATTACCTTATCTCGCTCTATCCGACTGATTTACTGGGACTGAGCGCTGTTAGGAGACTCCTCGTCTTCGCAAATAAGTTTTGTATACACATTTGATGGTTTAGTCTAGAGGTTTGGATGGGGATACAGGACACACTACTCAAGTGGATATATGAAACTATTATTGCAACTAACAGTCATTACCAGGCTTGACGTCAGTCAAAAGAGATATTACCTTATCTCGCTCTATCCGACTGATTTACTGGGACTGAGCGCTGTTAGGAGACTCCTCGTCTTCGCAAATAAGTTTTGTATACACATTTGATGGTTTAGTCTAGAGGTTTGGATGGGGATGCAGGACACACTACTCAAGTGGATATATGAAACTATTATTGCAACTAACAGTCATTACCAGGCTTGACGTCAGTCAAAAGAGATATTACCTTATCTCGCTCTATCCGACTGATTTACTGGGACTGAGCGCTGTTAGGAGACTCCTCGTCTTCGCAAATAAGTTTTGTATACACATTTGATGGTTTAGTCTAGAGGTTTGGATGGGGATGCAGGACACACTACTCAAGTGGATATATCAAACTATTATTGCAACTAACAGTCATTACCAGGCTTGACGTCAGTCAAAAGAGATATTACCTTATCTCGCTCTATCCGACTGATTTACTGGGACTGAGCGCTGTTAGGAGACTCCTCGTCTTCGCAAATAAGTTTTGTATACACATTTGATGGTTTAGTCTAGAGGTTTGGATGGGGATGCAGGACACACTACTCAAGTGGATATATGAAACTATTATTGCAACTAACAGTCATTACCAGGCTTGACGTCAGTCAAAAGAGATATTACCTTATCTCGCTCTATCCGACTGATTTACTGGGACTGAGCGCTGTTAGGAGACTCCTCGTCTTCGCAAATAAGTTTTGTATACACATTTGATGGTTTAGTCTAGAGGTTTGGATGGGGATGCAGGACACACTACTCAAAGCAAATAAGTTTTGTATACACATTTGATGGTTTAGTCTATAGATCAGGGTTTGAGTTAATGTGCTAATAAATAAAGGTGGAGGGTACCTGAACCTTTTTAATAGTTTACCTAAACACTTTATAATTACCTTTCAGAACCAATATGTCTGCTATAACAGTTGCGAATCTCATTGGCAGAGCAACAGGTCTGGAGACTAAACGATTACAGGACCTGCCAGTTAACGAGTCCTATTTGGTGACAGCTGTTCGCAAAGTAAACACGAAATATGGCAGAAGAATAGTTTGCGAACTAGAAGATTTCGCTGTCTTCTTACCTGCGAGGTTCATGGAACTCAACGACGAAGCTGTAAATGACCTCAACAAAGGAACCATCTACCTAAAATATTTGGGAGTAGAAAATAAAAGATGTTTGGTAGAATTTATTGAAGAATCAAATAAAATTTAAAATTTGTTAATGTTAAAACAGAATTTGCAGAGACAATAAACTTTGTTTGTTTTCATTCTCTGCAAACTGTTCAGTGATTTGCTGTTTTTGTAGTAAATGTAATTACTGTAAGTGTCATGATGTCAGCACCAGAACTTAGTTGGCAGAACGTGGATAGTTGTTTTAATAATAAGTTATGTAGCTTAAAAATTAATAATGATGCTAAATTTTTAGACCCAAATGAATTTTTAAACGCTAGCTACAACATTTTTCAAAATAAAATGCAAGACTGTTTAAGAGAACATGTAGCGTTAAAGATTAACGCTGAATTATTATGTGATTTTGTTATTTTAAAACAAGGTGTTGAAATAACCAAACCGATTTATTTACATACGAAAATGTGTGAATTGTACCGCACTGATAATATACACAGTTGGTATAGTAAAAACATTGTCGATAAGCTCATGACGCGCTTTGCCGAGTTTCAAGAATTGGAAAGTGGCAAATCGCTGGAAGCTATCAACCATTTTAAAATTAATGTATGCACCTTTGATCCCATGAACAGTGGTTCAGCTCATGTTAATTTACCTAAACAGTTGGAAAAACATCACGCAGTCATCAATGTGGATAATAATGACGTTTTTTGCTTTGTGTGGTCCTTGGCTGCTGGGTTAAGTCCTGCAACTGAAAATGTTCACAGAATGGGAAAATATCACCAGAAATTTATGGAATTAATGATCAGTCTAAATTTAGCAGACATAGAATTCCCAATGGACCTCAACGCCATTTCTCGTTTTGAATCTAAAAATCCGCTTTACTCCATTAATGTATACGGAGTTGAAGGGGACAAAGTTATTGGTCCATTGTATGTGACAAAGGGAAAAAAAGAAAAGCATTTTAATTTATTGTACATTGAAGGGGAATTGTGCAACCATTATTGTTATATCAAAGATCTTTCTAGACTAGTTCGTTCACAAGTTACAAAAAAAATAGGGTACATATATATGATCGCTGTTTGCAATATTTTACTAGCAATCAAAAGTTGACAGCACATACTATTGATTGCATCACACAACCAGCTGTAAAAATTATATTTCCAGAAAAGGATAAAGCCAGTATGAAATTTCAAAATGTGTCTCGTCAAGAACCGCTTCCATTTACAGTATATGCAGATTTTGAATGTTTAACCACACCCATTGACACATGTAAACCAGATCCGACACGGCCGTACACTCAACAAGTACAGCAACATGTGCCATTCAGTTGTGCCCTAAACGTGATTTGTTCATACGACCCTTCACTTTCATACTTCATATCTCATCGCGATGCAGATGCTGCTGCTTGGTTTTTAAATGAATTGGACGCCTTGGCAGATCGGGTGTACAATATCCTGCAAAATCCAATTCCGCTTCAAATGTCGGACGCAGACGAGGCGGTTTTTGCAACAGCAACCACTTGTCACATTTGTCAAAAACCAATAGCACCTTGTGACACACCAGTGAGAGACCATAATCGGTACACTGGAAAATTTAGAGGAGCGGCTCATAGTGTATGTAATTTGGCGTATAAAAGAGCACGCTATATTTCTTGTTTCTTACACAACATGTCTCGGTATGACAGCCTTTTAATTATTAAGGAATTTGCTAACCTTGAAAACCAAAAGTTTAATTTAATTCCACAAAATCATGAAAATTTTATTTCGTTTTCGAAATGGCGAAATGGAATCAGTATACGATTTTTAGATTCGTATAGATTCCTCGCATCATCATTGGATGCGCTTGTTCAAGGGCTTCACCCAAACAATTTGAATTCTGTACGTCAAAACTTTACTGGTGACGAACAATTTGAATTATGCATTCGAAAAGGGGTGTTTCCCTATAATTATGTAAACAATTGGGCATGTTTACAGGAAACTGCACTCCCTTCAAAGGACAAATTTTACAATGACTTAACAAAAAGTCATATTTCTGAAGAAGACTATTTACACGCTCAAAAAGTATGGAACGTGTTCAAGATATCAACTTTGGGCGAGTATGCTGATTTATACCTCAAAATTGATACACTACTTTTGACAGACGTGTTTGAACACTTTCGCAAACTGTGTCTTGAAATCTACAATCTAGATCCAGCCCATTACTACACCCTTGCCGGATATAGTTGGGACTGTATGTTGAAGGTGACTGACATAGAACTGGAACTATTAACAGACATCGACATGTTACTCTTTTTTGAACGCGGAATACGTGGTGGTCTTGTTTCGCTTGTGCAAAAGCACGCCAAAGCAAATAATCCATATATGGATACATACAAACCAAACCAACCTACAACATACCTCACCTACCTAGATTGTAACAATTTATACGGATATGCTATGGAAAAACCTCTTCCATATCAAAATATTCGATGGTTGACTTCAGATGAAGTTTCAAATTTTAATTTAAAAGATGTGTTGAGCAATGACACGCGTGGCTACGTTCTAGAGGTCGACTTATTATATCCCTGTGAGATACACAATGATCATTCTGATCTACCATTTTGTGTTGAAAAATTACAACCTCCCAGTTCACGTTCCAACAATAAAAAGTTGCTGGCAACGTTAAATTCAAAAAATCGGTACGTCATACACATTGAAAATTTAATGCAATGTTTGAAACATGGTTTGAAACTGCAATCCATTCACCGCATTATTTGCTTTGACCAAAAACCATGGTTACAACCGTACATGCAATTGAATACTCATCATCGGCAACACGCCAAGACCACATTTGAATCAAATTTTTATAAATTAATGAACAATGCGTGCTACGGTAAATCAATGGAAAATATTCGAAAGCATAGAACTATTCATTTGGTAAACCACTGGGACGGTCGATATGGCGCACGAAAATATATAGCTATGCCTAATTTCCATTCTGTACGAGTTATTGAAACTGATTTAGTAACCATTGAATTGTCAAAGACAGAAATCATGTATAACAAACCAATTTACTTGGGAATGGTAATACTTGACTTTTCAAAATTTGTAATGTATCAATTTCATTATGAGTTTGCCAAACAAAAGTTTGGAGATGTAAAATTACTGTATATGGATACAGACAGTCTTATTTATCAAACCAATAAGATAGATGTTTACTCAGTGATGAGAGAACATCCAAATTACTTTGATACCTCAAACTATGAGGTTAACAATATGTTTGGCATAATTCCCATGAATAAAAAAAATAGGTCTATTTAAGGATGAGTGCGCCGGTGATGTTATGACAGAATTTGTGGCTTTGGCGCCGAAAATGTACGCATTTTCAACACAAAAGAATAAAGGTCAATGCAAAGCGAAGGGTGTTCTTCGTAGCGTCACACAATTCCTCAATGTTGAGGAATATCGATGTGTACTCTACGCAAACACCTCTCGCTTATACCAGCAAACACGCATTCTTTCAAAGAACCATAATATTTTTACAGTAAATCAAAATAAAACATCGCTGACAACATATGACAATAAACGTCTGTGGGATGGTGTAAATAGCTTGCCTTATGGACATTTCCACACCTTGTAAAAAAAGAACACACTTTCATTTTCAATTCTTTTTATTAAAATTGTATGTTTTTTACAAGAAGAAAACTAAACCATATTTTGTGTATACTATGAACTGGTGGACTGACTCTCAAATAAATACTTCACAATATTTGATTCATGTTTATTACTTTGTCCTTTTCCTCACTAATCCACCACCAATCAATAGCTTTGACTTCATCGCTCCTGCTACAATCAAGGCTGCAATCTTCTCACCAATAGAAGCAGTAGATGACATCACACGCTGCATGGCCTTTCTTAGAAGAATGCGGTCTGCAACTCGACGTACTTCTATATTCTTGTTGTTGTAAGCAATGTCATGATCTCTACACGCTGCATCCAATATGTTGATTCCAGAGTTCCCTTGTGCTAGACGTTGGCTTAGTTTAGTTCCAGGTCCACAAAATTGATAGCCAGGAATATGCAGTTCAATGGGAAGTAGATCAATGGTCTTGTTAACTAGACCATGACCAGCAAAGGTCTGGCATATCTTTTTCAAGCGTTGTCTTACATTTTGGTGCTGGCGATACTGCCGCTGCTGTCTCTTCTTCCTCTTCTTCATCGCAACCATGGAATGATGAAGCAAAGTCTTTACAGGACGGTATATTTGTATGGCCGTGGTACAATTTGATGTGCTGACACGTTCCACACTGTCTAATGGATGGCATTTTAGTGATAGACACTTGCTGGTGATGACTAAAGTCAGTGCATGGTTGTAGTTCACGCAGACCAGGATCTCTGCTCCATTCACTAGGTACACTGTGCCAAATATTTTTCACCGCGTTTGAAGCAACATAAAAAAGGAACGCCTTGGGCAAAGCGTTCAATTCCTCATCTGTGAAACTGTCAATCTTTTTTTTACAGGCAAAAAACTTGACAATAGCTCGCTCTGTGGGGTTTGAGTCCAAACCTTCAATTGCTGCCATATTACTACACGTCCACACTGATCACTGGTATGTCTCACACTGAAGCTGACGTTACGACGCTTTGCACTCAACATGCAAGTTTTGACATGCTCTGCGAGCTAGCCAATCAAAAAGCTTCCAAACATTTTGAAGTGTTTTATTTTGTAGAGGTTCATCAGGCACGGACAGGTTGTACAGTGCAGGACATCCCAGATCATGAAGGTCAACAAGTTGACATGTTGAATTAACATACTGACGCAACCATTCCTTTTTTTCACTTCCCTTTACAAATACAAGGTCAGCACCAAACAAGTGAGCTTTCAGAACAAGTGATAGATGCTGGTAAGGAATGTCGCCTTCTTTCCAGACTAGTCCCAAATTGCGTTGCAACCACTCTGTTTGTCTTCTGTCCTCGTCTGACTGCAAATGCAATGGAAACGGTGGTTCAAAGACAAAACTGGTTACTCTTGGTGCCCACATGGTTGTGCAGTCAATAATTCCTACTTCTTTAAATACAAACTTGTTTCCGTTCACCTTGAAACCCTGCACGTCGACAATCAATGTTTTCGGCATAGCGACGGATATCACACCTTCCACCACCGCTGCTTCTTAACAACTAACTGATTGGATAGGAGCGGGAAAATAATATACACACAAAGAATCAATTACACAATTTTATTCATAAAGTTATCAGTACATCGCTTACAATTTTTTATCATAGGATTTGGACCATCCCAATCACAGTGAGAATCTCCTCGATGCATAAAGTGTCTACGACAAGGACGGCAGGCTGCAACATCCGCCGACATACGGAGGTGTAATGGTAGCTTATCCCAATTAAGGTCAATGTCGTGTGCACCGTACGCGGTCAGAAATCCAGCTGGTAAATAGGCAATCAGATGCTGCGGCATTTCACGAAGAAATTGTGCTTTATGGTAGGCGCGTATTGCTAAACTCACCAGGGTGCGATAAATCTCAAATGCTGCATCAGCGTCTCGACTTGTTGAGCAACGATCGCATTTGCAGTCCATACTATCTACCCGCTCTCCAACATGACAAGATGAAGCTTTGGCAACGCCATCGTCCACATTATTTGTTTGATTAGCGGTGGGCTTGTTGTTGTAGCCCCTGTCATGAATACCAAACGTAGACATGAATCCATCTGGTAAATAGTGAACCAGATGCGGCGGCATTCTAAGCACAGTATGATTCTTGTGATAGGCAGTTATAGCTTCACTCACTAGGGCGCGATAAATGGTAAACCTTGAATCTTCATCTGAGCCTGGTGAATCACTTTCACATTTGCAGACCCACCTCGCAGAGGGGGTTGTGACTTCATCGTAGCTTTCCATGACTGTGAAGGGCAATGGAGGAAGACATGCTATTTATACTCTGGTCACCACATTGGAGAGCGGTTGATAAAACACTTGCGCCTCGTGAACAATAAGACAATAGGCTGTTGTTTTTTCTGGAATAACTGTAGATGTTTCAAATTCTAGTCTGATATCAATTGTTGTTTCCTTCATCGACTCCTCCAAATACGAACAGTCCATCACCACCAGAGGCGCCTTGGACTTGAAGTCTTGTGGTGATAATAGCGGACATGCCTCTTTCTGATAATAGGAAGACTGAAAGTTTACAAACATGTCATAGAGCTTACCATATTTGTTCTTGTTAAAGTTTAAATCCATTCCCTCATAGGGAAAGGTAACTCCGTTCAAAAAAAGTCGTATATTTCGTAATTGGATGTGGTCAAATTTTGATGCATCTTTATTCTGTTGATATTTGCGATCTGTTTGAAATCCAACCAGGACGTAGAGTGGCCGCTCTGTATACCGTGAGGTTTTTATAGACCAAGTATGTGTATCGGAGAGTGGTAATACAGGGTATTCATGCAGCTCCCAGCTTCTAAATTGAATGGGTAAAGCTGTATCCTTCTCCACAATCTTGAGCAGACTCAATTTTTTCTGATCTGATAGAGTAACGTGCGGTACTTTCCATAGAATTCGTTGCAGTAGAATTTTTGTATCTATTGGCGCTGTATCAGCTCCCTTTAGCGCATTATAATCACTCCTGTCTCGTACAAGAATCAGATCCTGTCTTGCGTTCACAACAATGCGCTTATGATCCTCTGCAAAGCCTAGTATTAATTTTAGAGGTAAATGTCCAGTAAATGTACCATCATCGTTAATCATCCAGTCGTTGGTTGAGTTGGGACACCAACCAGCCATACAAAAAGCTTTACTCTCTTCGCTTCCGTACGAGGGATAAAGTTTCATGACACTTGTTA
The DNA here is from genome assembly GCA_946902985.2 of Meconema thalassinum. NCBI lineage: Eukaryota > Metazoa > Arthropoda > Insecta > Orthoptera > Tettigoniidae > Meconema > Meconema thalassinum. The sequence continues at coordinate 475,256,140 of OX336392.1, forward strand.
TGCCAACATTTCGAGTAGTATCCACTTCAATACCGTTGATCACGTAGCGAACCTCAGAAAACAAAAAGGCCAAAGCATTGTTGGCCAACTTTGACGTTGTTGGAATGGTACCATCCAATTTGGTGAGTTGCCCTTCAATCTGGATGTAACTTTCATGTGGAAGCGTGTAGATATCTTGTTGCTTAATAGTAATTCGAATCTCATCATTATTATTTAGTCCCTGAGTATACGGTTGGTAGGAATGGTGTTCAATTCTTACAATACCCTCCTGAACTTCGACAGGGTTTGTCACGTCTAGAATCGAATTCATGACGTAAGATGTAACCAAGTTGTTGTAGGATCTGCTTGTTGACACGTGTTAACCTGTACACGCGTTGAGCACAACTAACACCTGCTCTTGACAGCGTTGCCGCTTTATACACTTGTTTCATGCTGGCTTCAAATACAGTTTGTAGGTCACAGGTGTATGAGGGTCTAATCGGATGAGACGTTGGTTTCTATTCACCAGTCTTAAGGTAATATTCCTGATGTTGGTCACACTCACAGGATGATAGAGCACCACCGACGGGTTTTCGCGGATGATATAACCACCAGGTGAAGTAACAATAAAATCATAAAGCGAATGCGAGGGATCTTGATTGGTGTAGACGTCTGTAATAATATTACACGTGACAGATACGTGATGATCTTCAATTATTTTCACCGGTTGGTCAGACTTGTGTATCACGTTCGGTACTAACACTTGTGGTGAATAGCCTAACAATGACCCAATCGAATCTGGTTGAGATTTAAAATCAATCCTAAAAGAAGAAAGAATACTGCAGCGATGTGTCACGTTGTTGGCTATGAGTTCAAACTTGCGTGTCCCGTCCAGAAATGCTTTTAGACTAAATTCTTTGGTGAGAGTTGTGTAGATGTGATCGTGAATATCATCTACGGTGTAGCTGCCAGACGGTAGAGTTAACACATAGTCATCGTAGTAGAACTTATCATTGACGTCTTCAATTATGTTGCAGATTCTATTATAGCCTTCAAACGAAACAAGTCCCAGCACGTAGGGTCGTCGTCCCAATTCAATAGGAGGATAAAAGTCAACAGTTACTTCCGCACCTTGTCCGTGCACTGTAAACTTTCTACTTTCTGTTGTCATAATGACCACGTCACCCGCCGTGCTCGGTCTTATATAGAAAAGTCAAACATAGTCGACCGCACTGTTGCGTGTTAAAATTTTGCACTCGTTTCACATTATAGTGTATTGTTGCACTGCTTCCAAAATAGCGAACAAGCTCTGTCGGAGGAGGAAGATTTCCAAAACTGTCAAAGTACCACACGGTTCGCCCATGCTTTATGTAGGCCACATAATGCGTTCCCGGTCCATGACTGTCATCCAAATTGACAACTGCACTTTCATGGCTCCGTGGTCGAGACGGTAGTTGGTTGCGCATAAACACGCCTCGAAAGTGGGAGATCTTAAGCTGTTTTGCATATCTTATAACTTCCTCATGCGTCATGGCTCGTCGTGGCAGTGCATCGATTAACCGTTTTTTGGCGACATGTAAATGCCGAGTCCTTTCTTGTAGGGTGCTAGCTTCATGTTCACACCTTTACCGCGCAGTGCTATGGCCTCCATAGTTTTATTATGCCTTTCACTTTCCTTCAACTGTTGCTTCGCCTCCTCAACAGCTTTCACCGTTCGTGCTACCGCACTTGCTCCTCCAAGAAGTGAACCCAGGGCTGCTAGTCCAGCAAACAGTGCAGGTAAAAATCCACCACGTTTCGGCACAGGAATAACTCGGGCACGTTTTCTAAAACGTAGTTTACTTTTGGGATTCGCATGCAATCGTGCTGCTCGGAGTGCTTTCTTAATAGCCAACTCACTATTTGTTTCTCCGCGCAAGCTTGACGTGCCGCATGAAGAATAGCTTTAAAGCCTCCCTTTCTTGACAACTTCTTCCTCTTCTTCACCACATATCTCTGTTTCACCATCGCGACCAAAGAACAAGACAACCTCACACCGCAAAGTATAGAACACAACTAACGCTCCTCAGGAAGGGAACCTGTAGTTATTTATTCAATGGTGGCTGTATATTCAAGTTCTATATACAGAGGAAAATCGTTCATCGTTTTCCCCGCCTCTTTTTCTTCAGACGAGAGTTTCAAGTGAAAGAATAATTTGTCTCCGGCTTTCACCGGTTGATCAATAAGTGGTTGAACACTACCGTTTAATCGTACCTCTAAATGTTTCAAATCTGGTGCATACTCAATTACACGAATGGCACCATCATACATTAAACGGTAATTGTCATACCCCGAACGTAGTATGTAGGCGAGGTTATTGGGATCTTTTACCGGTTGTTGGTTTACAATGTGAAGCAGAAATATAGAGGGTATTGATTTAATAAAAAGCGATAACCGTTGTTCCAAAAATCGTTTGGTCGTCACGTCGTGAGGTTGCACAGGATCAGCAACTTCTGCTATTCGTCTTCGCTTCATCTGTAGAGCGTTCTCCTTAATTTCCCACACCTTTTCCATTTCAGAGTTTAAAAACCGTTTTGTACAAACATCTTGATCATCTTCAGGATCGGCCACATGCACAAGGCGTGCATTATTTGCTGTATAGCCCTTTGCAGTTAGGGTGGGCACAATACTGAGCACCTGTTTCACCTTGTTATCTACATAGTCCTTTCGAGCAGCGTCCGTGTTGTTTGTTGGAAGAGCCAGCTGAGTGATTCGACGTTGGTGTACGTCATAGTCCTTTGCTTCTGTTAACACCACAGCATTGGTTAACACATAGGCTTTGGTGCACACATCTTGATCGTTCACAGGATCTGCAACGCCTGTAATACGTTTATTCTGAGCTTCATAATCTCCTTTGATACGTCGTAATCGGTAATAATCTACATACTTTTTTGAACATGCGTCCGAGGGTAATACGGGTTCTGTTATATTGGTCAATCGCTTTCCATTAAAGTCGTAATTGCCATCTGTAGTGCGTGACAATACATTAGCATCGACATATCGTTTAGTAGCCGGATCTGTATCATGTTTTGGATCGTTTGTCAAAGCAAATCGTTCATTTGTTTTGAGAGTTCTTCCAAAGGCGTCCATGGTTACACTGGAACTGAAACACACGTTTGCCTCATGTATATAGAGACCAGCTCTTCCCCTTTCACATTTAGTTGATATGCAGATTATTAAGCAACAACATTCACTTCCGGTGGGAGACTTGGTTTCACACCTCTTCTCAACATCGTCCGAACAACGTCATGGATCACTCTTCCCATCCTCCATTCGCTGTCTCATCGCCGGCCCGTCGGGATGTGGAAAAACCAATCTTCTGCTTACCCTCATCACCTCCTTAAACGGAGTGCGCTTTCAAAATATCTATATTTTTGCCAAATCGCTGTATCAACCGCTGTATGTGTTCTTGGAACAGGTCATGTCAGGTCTGCGCAACATGGGCTACTTCACATTCGCAGCACACGAAGATGTCATTTCTCCAGACAATGTTCGCCCCCATTCGCTTATGATTTTTGACGATGTGGCCACAGAACGACAGGGTATTATTCAGGCTTACTTTAGCATGGGACGTCATAAATATATTGATTGTTTTTATCTCGCTCAAACCTATTCGCGAATACCAAAACAGTTAATTCGTGACAATGCCAACGTGATTGTTCTCTTCCGACAGGATGAGCGCAACATGCATCACGTCTACGATGATCACGTGAACCCAGACATGACCTTTCAAGCCTTTACACAGTTGTGTGCCATGTGTTGGAACGCTCATCACCACAGTTGTCTTGTTATTGATAAGCAGAGCAACATCAACAATGGACGCTACCGCATGGGATTTGATCATTTCATTCGTATTTAAGTAGCTGCATTGCTTTTCTGAACATCATTAGTCCAGATGTCATGGCGACAACAGGGAGTCAATTAAAAAAGCACATAATCCGTGCACGAAATAGCATTCGACAAAAGTTTCGCTATCTAAAACGTGCACATGCCGACAGTGAACTGTTTGTCGAAAAACATTTGAAGTCACCTCTGGAAGCTGTGTTGAAAGGAACATCAAAACCTAGTACACGCTCAAAAGAAACACAAACAATTGAAGAGGAGGAAGAAAATGATGAAGAACCTGAAGATGTTTTTTCTCCATTGCTTCCGTCTTCTGGCTCCAAAGAATCACCGCTGCCCCAGTTTTTGAAAACATCAATAATTGCTGAAACACCCACTAGAGCCAAAGAAAAGCAGCCTACTCTTAAAGAAATATTGAATACGCCCGAACAATATGTGCGGTTAAAATCCATTTTACTACAAAATTATGGTGCGTTGGTTACTCCCTTCCTTGAAGATCTTTTTACTAAGAAAACTGATACTACCTATGGTGTTCGCTATGAAAACAATAGATTTCGAATTGGCGATTCACCAATCAAGATAAGTGACAATGTTTTGATTGTTAAAACAGTTCGTTATAAATTGACGCCAGGTCTTTTATAACTTTTATTTTCACGTACACCTTCTACCGAGGACTATGATAAAGAAGATCTTGAAAAGTATAAAGACATCTTGATGGCTACAAATGGTTTTAGACGTAATTATAAACGTTCTGAAGCAGTAAATGCTAATAAGAGCTTCAAATATAAAACCATCATATCAAAATTGTTTCCCACCTATGCAAGTGTTCGCCGTGCAAATTCAGCGTCCGGTATCACGTTTAATACTTTGAAACCATTCATCGATTTCGCCTATTGGAACAATCCAAATAAGTTGGTTAAACGTCTGCAACTGTTGCGTGCATCAGAACAGGCTGGTCATACCGGACACGAGGCGGAAGTTTTAGAAATAGAAGAGGAGCTTCGTCATGCTGGCATTATTGTCTAATGAGTCAACGTGTTCATACACCCTCGCCTGTTAAGGCTGGCATTGCTCGCGAGTTGCATAGACCAGCTCGTCGTCTCTACCATCGTCGTCATGTCATCACACGGGGCGTTGACGATCTTTGGCAAGCTGATCTGGTTGAAATGATTCCCTATGCCAAAGCTAACAACGGGGTCAACTATCTGCTCACCGTCATCGACGTTTATTCCAAAATGGCCTTTGTTGAACCTGTTCGGAATAAATCTGCACAACTGGTCACCGCTGCATTCAAGACCATCGTTCAGCGGTCAAGACGACAACCTCGTTTGCTTCAAACAGATCAAGGCAAAGAATTTTTCAACAAGACTTTTTCCGCTTATCTCAAATCACTTGACATCCATCACTATTCCACTTTTAGCAATCTAAAGGCAAGTGTTGTAGAACGTTTCAACCGCACACTCAAGACGCGCATGTGGGAACAATTTACAGCAAGAGGATCCTATCGCTGGCTTGAACTTGTAGGCGACCTGGTGACACGTTACAACAACACTAAACATAGAACCATCAAAAAGAAACCACGCCTTGTAACCAAGAACATTGCGCAATTGGATCGCATTCATCACAAAATCAAAACAGTAGATCCACGACGTCATCAATTACGTATTGGTGATTATGTGCGCATCAGTAAACATAAAACAATCTTCGCCAAAGGATACACACCAAACTGGAGCACAGAAATATTTCGTATTCGCAAGGTAAAACTTTCTAATCCAGTTGTTTATTTACTTGATGACCTCAACAAGCAGCCAATCCAAGGAGGATTCTACATGGAGGAACTGCAAAGGACGCAATATCCCAAGCATTATCTTGTTGAAAAAATTGTACAAAAACGTGGCAATAAACTTTTTGTTAAGTGGCTAGGTTTTAATGCCACATATAATTCATGGATTAATAAATCAGATCTGGTGTACACCTTCTTGTTTTTATTTCATGTCGAGCTGGCCGACTCAACATGCTATGCGATTTGTATCCTACCCCCACCCTACCATTTACAGGAAATACTACTCCAGATTCATTGACGTTTGTTTACCATTGAGCACATTCAACAACCAGTTTATTCCCCCTCTCTCTCTCTCTCAATTCCATTCACTACTCCAGATACCATTGAAGTTTGTTTATCATTGAGCGCTTTCAACCCCATCTTGTTTGTCTCTCAGACCCATTCACACCTAACCAACCTACCACGTCAGGGTTCAACAACCACCGCCATCCACCGCCATTCATGTTTTCCATTCAAAACACTCCCGTCCATGACCTACCTCACATCCCGTAATCTGCTGTGACGTCACACACACACCAGTTGACCGTTCAAATCTGACGATTCATTCACCGACAAAGATTCGGAAACCTTCGGCAACACTCGGATCTCATCGGGCATAAGGCAAAGCTATATAGCCCAGGATAATATCAGAGAAGGCGCTCAGTCCAAGAGAGAGACTGGGTCGAGGAGGGTCTCGTGCAGAGCCTCTTCCATCCTTCCCCCCTCGTCCCCCACCCCACCCTTCCCTCCCCCTCCCTCCCCCACCCTCCCTCCCCACCCCCACTCCTCCCCCTCCACCCACACCCCCTCAAACCGGTTCCTGGACCCTCCAAGGTTTGTTTACCTTCCGGGGTCCCGGCGACCTTGGGGGTCAATGACCTACCTCAAGGTCATTGACCTTGCCACGCCCCCCTCATTTGCATAAATAACGGTATTTGAAGCAGAACCCTCCTTGCTCCTCTACTAATATTACTGAGTTTTAATAATGACCATCAACTTAGCAGTTCTAGTGGGCGTGGGTTGGCGACCACGGGGCCCCAGCTGAGTCCGGCATTGCTTCCACTTACTTGTGCCGGGCTCCTCTCTGTCTTCTTTCCTGTCGACCTCACTTGGTCAACTCTTGTTCTCTTCCGACCCCGACGGTATTAGGGTATCCGAGGCCTAGGGAGTCTCTTCCTTTCCCGCCTTAATTGGCCCTTGTCTCATCTTTTCTGATACCCTCCTTCTGTGAGGGGTCAGCCTTCTTTTCCTTTTCCTTTTACCTCCTGCCTTCTGCTCAAGGCCCTTAAGGAGGCAGGGTGTATGTAGCCCCACCACTTCTGGTGCACCGTAGATAATGCTACACCCTCAGGGGCTCACGGCTGGTGAGTTCGGGAGTTGGCGACCCCGAGGGATTCCTGAGCTGGGTCCGTTTTCCCCTTTTGTCCCTTACCTTCGGGGCGGACCCTCTCCTCTTTCACTTTCCTATCTGCCTTTCATGGCTCTCCTTCCTTCCAAGTCCCTCAATCCGCATTCTTCGAGGGTTGAGGGCATTTCTTTACCTCCTGTCCTTTACTTGCCTTATTCTCCTTTAGTTTTCCATTTCTTCTTCTAGTATGTAGGTTGGTAGTTAGTTTTAGTTTTATGTTTACATTTCATTTTCATCTTCACGATCACCCAAACCATCAGGGGCCGATAGCCTAGATGTTAGGCCCCTTAAAACAACAATTATCATCATCATCAACCCTTAAGGAGGCAGGGTGTATGTAGCCCCACCACTTCTGGTGCACCGTAGATAATGCTACACCCTCAGGGGCTCACGGCTGGTGAGTTCGGGAGTTGGCGACCCCGAGGGATTCCTGAGCTGGGTCCGTTTTCCACTTTTGTCCCTTCCCCTTGGGGCGGACCCTCTCCTCTCTCCCCTCTCCTCTCCTCTCCTCTTTTCCTTATATTTTCTTTTCTCTTTAAGATTCCCGCACTGTTTTTGTTACTTGGTTCACCGTGTATCTAAATTCCCTTTTAGCGATTTTTTAAGGCATTTTTGATCTACGTTGCATTTTGTGAGTTTTTTCGATCTAAATTACATCTCGCGATTTTTTTCTACCTCAATTGCATTTTGTAAAGATTGACAATCTAAATTGATTTTTAGTAAGTCTTTCAATGCAGGTAGACGGGCCTTTTAGTGAGTATTTTGAATTTCAATTGCATTTTGTAAGTATTTTCAACCTAAACCGCATTTTGCACGAATTTTGAATCTAAATTGCATTTTGTTTGGTGGGCATTTTGCACATATTTTGATTCTCAATTCCATTTTCTGGGTATTTTGTATCTGAATTACATTTTGTCTAGTATTTTCAATCTAAATTGCATTTTGTAAGTATTTTCAATCCACATGAGTCGTTTGAATCTACCGTACATTTTGTAAGCATTTTCAATTTCAATTACATTTTGTAAGTATTTTGAATTTCAATTGCACTTTGTGAATAATTTGGATTGGGACTGGGATAGGGCCTATTTCAATCTGAATTGCATTCTGTATTTTCTATTTCAATTGCATTTTGTAAGTATTTTGAACCTCAATTGCATTTTGTACATCTTTTCGATCTTATTTGCATTTTGTAAGTATTTTGAATTTCAGTTGCATTTTGTAAGTATTTCGACGCTACATAGCATTTTGAACGTATTTTGAATCTAGCCAACGGTTTGTGGGTCTTTTTCAATCTATTCTTTTTGTGAATCTTTCGTTCTAAATTCCCTTTTGTAAGATCATATTGTGAGTTGTTTCCATCTGAGTTTCTCTTTGTACGTATTTTCCGTCTCACATAATTTTCGTTCTGGTTTCCATTTCATTCTCATTTTCGCTATCACCCAGATCATTAGGGGCCGATAACCTAGATGTTAGGCCCCTTAAAACAACAATTATCATCATCTTCTACTATCTCTACGAGTGCTGTTTCTCCTCTAAGTTACTTTCCTCTAGGTCTAACGTCTCTACCAACTCTACTATGCGTCTGCGTTCTCCTATTATCTCCTCTGACTCTAATCTGCTTTCAATTTCAGTCTCCTTACAGGGTGTCTACACTGATTCTACTTCCGTATCCCCTAACGTCTCTACTACCTCTATTATACTTTTACACTGAAATCATACACTCCTCTCATATGTACCGAACGGTTTTCGTGTCTCACGCTGTGGCGCCATATGTAATGGGTCGTAATATAATAGAAATATTAGGCCTTCGTTGTGGTGCCAAGTGTAATGGGTCGAAATATAGGTGCCTTTGTTGTGGTGCTAACTGTGATGGTACGATTAAAACAAACAAGATAAAAATAAATACACTGTGGTATGTACTTACCTTTGATAGTATAATATAATATGAGTTGGGCGCCAGATCCCTATTTATTATAGTGAATCGAAATTGATGAATTAATCTCGGCTATCAGCAGTAGAGTGAGACCTACTTATCCCTGGTCATGGTGAGACAAAGTCATCTAACCATCCCCCAGGGGCTCACATCTTGTGGGCGTGGGTTGGCGACCACGGGGCCCCAGCTGAGTCCGGCATTGCTTCCACTTACTTGTGCCGGGCTCCTCTCCGTCTTCTTTCCTGTCGACCTCACTTGGTCAACTCTTGTTCTCTTCTGATCCCGACGGTATTAGGGTATCCGAGCCCTAGGGAGTCTCTACCTTTCCCGCCTTAATTGGCCCTTGTCTCATCTTTTCTGATACCCGCGTTCTGGGAGGGATCAGCCTTCTTTTTCTCTTCCTTTTACCTCCTGCCTTGTGCTTTAGGCCCTTAAGGAGGCAGGGTGTATGTAGCCCCACCACTTCTGGTGCACCGTAGATAATGCTACAGCCTCAGGGGCTCACGGCTGGTGAGTTCGGGAGTTGGCGACCCCGAGGGATTCCTGAGCTGGGTCCGTTTTTTACCTTTGTCCCTTACTTTTGGGGCGGTCCCTCTCTTCCTTCTCTTTCCTATATGCCTTTCATGGCTCTCCTTCTTTCCAAGTCCCTCAATCCGCCTTCCCCAAGGGTTGAGGGCATTTCTTTTCCTTCTGTCCTTTTATTTGCTTTATTCTCCTTTAGTTTTCCATTTCTTCTTTAGTATGTAGGTTATTAGTTTTTTTTTGTTTTATGTTCGCTTTTCATTTTCATCTCACGATCACCCAAACCATCAGAGGGCCGATAACCTAGATGTTAGGCCCCTTAAAACAACAATTATCATCCTCATCATCATCATCTAACCAATCCAGTATTTATTTAAGGAGTAGTTGAATTGCCTCATAGTATAAACTAACTACAAGAACAGATATAGACATGAAGTTAAAGAAATAATTTATTGACTCAAGAAAATACTAATAGTTACAACAATTGAATTTAAATTTACTCAATGCGGCTGGATAATTTAAAAGAAAATAAACATTTAAATGAATTGAATTGAAGAGTTTGACTCTAAATTGCAAATGGAGACGGAAGTAATAATTGTTGATGCTTACTTATTTGAAGATTCGTCATGTAAAATGTCACGACAGATAACCTTGATGTTCCTTCTCATAAGTCTCAAAATGTTGCAGTATGTCATTGGATATGGTTTAACATCACCAAGTCCGTTGCGACTTATAGATTTATTGTAAATCTGAGCTATAACCCATTGCTGACTGATATTATTATCGGGTAGACATCATGTTATATGGTTTGAAGTCGGAAGTCGAGTATTAGCTCAGCTCTTTACAGCTAAGAGTCTCAGTTGGCACTCCCCTCTAACTGGATGAGACGTTGGTTTCTATTCACCTGTCGTAATGTAATATTCCTGATGTCGGTCACACTCACAGGATGATAGAGCACCACGGACGGGTTTTCGCGGATGATGTAGCCACCAGGTGAACTGAAAAACAAATCGTAGAGCGAAGGCGATGGATCTTGATTGTTGTAGACGTATGTGATAATATTACACGTGACAGATACGTGATGATCTTCAATGATTTTCACCGCTTGGTCAGACTTGTGTATCACGTTTGGTACTAACACTTGTGGTGAATAGCCTAACAATGGACCGATCGAATCTGGTTAAGACATAAAATCGATCTTAAAAGAAGAAAGAATACTGCAGCGATGTGTCACGTTGTTGGCTATGAGATCAAACTTGCGTGTCCCGTCAAAAAATGCTCTTAGACCCAATTCCTTGATGAGAGCCGTGTAGATATGATCGTGAATATCATCTACGGTGTCGCTGCCAGAAGGTAGATCTAACACCAAATCATCGTAGAGAACTTATTGTTGACGTATTCAATAATGTTGCAGATTCTATTATATCCTTCAAACGAAACAAGTCCCAGCACGTAGGGTCGTCGTCCCAATTCAATAGGAGGATAAAAGTCGACGGTTACTTCCGCACCTTGTCCGTGCACTGTAAACGTTCTACTTTCTGTTGTCATAATGTCCACGTCACCACCGTGCTGGGTCTTATATAGAAAGGTCAAGCATAGACGACCGCACTGTAGTGTTAAAATTTTGCACTCGTTTAACATTATAGTATATCGTTGCACTCCTTCCAAAATAGTGAACAAGCTATGTCGGAGGAGAAAGGTTTCCAAAACTGCCAAAGTACCACACGGTGCGCCCATGCCTTATCTAGGCCACTGCTGGTTAATGGATAAAGAGAGTCATTTTCAAGACACATAAGTCTACACCAATCAAGATCCAGCGCATTCGCTCTACGATTTTTTTTAATCACTTCACCTGGTGGCCCCTTAAAACAACAATGATCATCATCATCTCATCCGCGAAAACCCGTCCGTGGTGCTCTATCATCCTGTGAGTGTGACCGACATCAGTAATATTACATTACGACAGGTGAATAGAAACCAACGTCTCATCCAGTTAGACCCTCATACACCCGTGACCTACAAACTGTATCTGAAGCCAGCTTGAAACAAGTGTATAAAGCGGCAACGCCGTCGAGAGCAGGCGGTAGTTATGCTCAACACGTGAGTTAAATTTGTCGCTTAACAGTCCTCTTCAGTGTTGCACTGTTGAGGTTATTGCTACTCCTGTTAAGTCAGTAGGTCTCGTGGTTCTCACTCCTGATGCGTGATATCTGATTCCTATGAATGAGAACTCCGTTGGTTAGTTTTAAAGTATTTATTAATCTGTCGACAATTCAATATATATAAGTTAAGAACGCCAGTCAGTCAAGCTGTTGAGTTGCTGCTGTGATTATAAGATGCCAATCCTCCTCGGCGCAGGGCTTTTATTCAAGTCCCTTCACAATAATGCGCGTCATAGTGGAGGGGAGCACCCTGTAAATAACATGTTGTGGAAATATACATTTCACATACAGGATATGGACTCATGGTTCCGATAACAAGAGATTCGTGAATTGATCACTCATAGATGTTGGAGTAAACACATTGAGAATAACGTATTGAGAAACACATGAGGAAATACGTGGTGTTATTTCCTTGGTTACTCATAGGAAGTGTTTTGACAAGTAACCACCTCTAGATAGTGGAGTAAAGACATTGAGAATAACACGTTGAGAAATACTTTTGGCAATGCTATTCCCTCTCTAGTAATAATAATCATAATTCTTAGTTTAGTCTGGAGTTCGACCCTGGACGGAATACATAACTCCTCCACCCTTTGTTGATCGTTATCGTCCTCGATAACAATTTTCTTAAGTCTATTCTTTACTGATTTAATACATTGATATATCCTTGTTCTAAATATTAACAGGATAACACAGAAAATAAGTATTATAATACTTGTGTTCTCAGACACAAAAGTTTTCGTTTTAGTATTATATTCTGGAATGGGTTTTAAATCTAACTTCATTCCTTTCACATCGAGGTGGGATGAATGGAAATTTATTTCGGTCTTAACATATGGTTCGTTTGGATTTGACAGGAGTGGAAACAGGTGCACATAATTGGTAGGTTGCTGTTGCAAAGTTATACCCATACTTGTAATAAGGCAAGACTCATCTGAGTAAATTACATAATATTATGATCCTGCTAATTTTTAGTTCTCTGAGATTCTGGGCAGGTTTGCAAAATTATTTGAGGGTTTTACTAGAGATAAGTCTATGCTTCTTATTTAGTGGTTGAAAGAGTTTGACCTCGTTTTTGACAGATGCAAATTGACATCTGGTAGTTATTACATGAAGTTATTCTAGTATTAAAGAGTATACATGCGTAATATTGAGTAATGTTTATACAAGATGCGTTAGACCATCTTGAGGTAGGTCCTTGCAAGTAATATTTTTCCGGAGGGATTAATATTAGATTATTGCTAGGTACAGGAGAAATTTTATGCAATGTTTAAGTTTTAGCATCAGTGATTGGCATGTATGCTATTACAACCATTTCTTCCTTCATCATGAGAAGTTGTGTCTTTGACAGTTTAAGGTTCTCAAATTGATAATACTGGCCAGTATGAATTATAGTTTTTGTTGGGCAGATTAGTTGCAGATATTTTACATTTGTTAAATCCTTTTGAGAGAACATCTTGATATTTGTCATTTCATTAAATGCCAAGCTAATAGTATCCTGCATCACTTGTATGATTTTATCTAATCTCTTCGTACACATGAGCACATATTTTTGATGTTCCAGAAGGTTAATCTTGAAGTCTTCTTCTTGTAGAATACCTTTAATTACTTTCATATTATAGTTTACATGGTTCATTTTATTATAGAACTTTTGAGCACTGGACTGAATTATACTAATTTATTAATATGTTTAATTTCCTTGGCGTTACTTTGTCTTAATGCTTGTAATTGTTCTTGCATGTTGTCTAAATCATCTTGATCTAAATTACCTGATATGAATTTAATTATACTACCTAAACAATTTATAAGGCCTCTCTTACTTCTAGGTGTAGCAGGTAGCAACTTATTTAATTCCTTTTTGTTTCTTTAATTGTTTCTCTTAATTCTGATATTAGATAAGGAAAAGTATTATTGCTTCGTGACACGACACTTGAGATAGTGTCTTGGATATTATTGCAAGAATCTTTTAAACTCGTTAAATTGAAGTGAAACCGGTGATAATCGTTAATTATTAAGGCTGGTCCTAATGAGTTGGCAAAGAATCCTTGTGTCTGGATGGGCTGTGTGATGATGGTGCTGGGTATATTATTGGCTGAGGAATAACCCACCCACCAAGGGAAGATGATTAAGAGAAGGAAGTAGATTTGGGATTGGAAAAGAAGGATAGAAAAATAGGAGGAGAGTCCCACAAAAGTTATTAATTTGACTTTCAATCCACTTAGAGGCGGTTGCAACTGCAAATCCGTGCTCGGATACCTAAAGTGGGTACGAGCTTGGTCGAAGCTGACGGGAACCGCAGCTAAGACTTGGGCAGTTTGCCAGAGAAAGGCTTTAGTGTATTTCCTTCCAAGCACGAATAAAAGTACTATAGGGAAGGGTGATGGTCTGGCCAGACAGATAGTAAAAGCTTTATTGAGTGTGAACGAGGGCATAAACCTAGGAAGAGCTAGGAAAGCCAGGATCCTGCCTAACTGTAGTATCAGAGAAATGATGAATCCAAAAACAAATATTTAATTTATTAAACAATGCAAAGAAGTTTGAGGGAATTAACAAGCATGTAATATAATTTGGACAAACATAGTTCATTTGAACTTTTTAACAAATAGGGTTGCAGACCTCTCAACATTAAATGTTTGCTCCAGGCAATTGACAATTTACAAGGTTTCAAACCTTACATGTTTCTAAAATCTTTATAAGATTTAAACAAATAAACACTGAAACAATTAAAGCTTGAACGTGAATTGGAGTACAAAAAGTGTACCTTAAGAAATTCTTGAGAGAATGTTCTAGAGAAAATGACAATTTTGAAAATGACAATAATAACAACATGAAAAATAAGATAGAAGTTCCTACAACTTCTTATATTTATACAGAATTATTATGTGAGAATTATACAAAGGAGGACAGGTCACTTACTGTGAAACCTGGAGAAAGTGAAAAGGAAGTTTCTAGACTTCCCAAGTTTGAGCAGGAATCACTCGCCAAATGGGACAGTTTCCATTTCGTGAAACCTGAACATGACTCGCTCAAGAGTTTAAAGAAATGTTCTCCCTGAGTATAGGAAAGGGACAACGTGATTTAAAACTTGTATCACACAAGCAATTATGCAGAATTTAATTAATGTTAAACTAGCAAAGTTGGAAGGGCACTTCGTGAGTAACACCTTATAGAAAGTTACAATTTTATAAATAATGGTTGTTAGTAGAAGGTTAAGGAAAGATCATCGGGATATAGGATCAATGTTCATGGCCGTATTTAATATAACCGGACGATCGCGACGCGGTAGAAACGTGGAGCAAGCACTGATTATCACTATAGTCTGTAAAGATTGATGCAAAGTTCACTATAGAAACACTAAAGTTCATAAAAAAGAAAGTTATTGCAATTATGGAAAGAACTGATTGCACTATATAGGTGAGAGTCTATTTCTTGAAAAAGTTGTGATTTACAATTAAATGCGCCATAGAATGTTCCAGAGGTTCCAGCGGTGGAAGAAAGTTAGCTATTACAAAAATTTGTAAGGAAGATTCCTAATTTTAAATATCATTGTCCCAAGTGAGCGAAAAACACTTGACGGCAAGACTCGCAGATCGAGTACAAGATCTCGAAGGTTCCAGAACGACCTTAGCAGAAAAATGGGGTTGAGAAAATCCAACGGAGGAACTAGCTTTATAATTATAGACAGCGGGTATTAGATAATATCCCACGTAGCGAGAATATTTCTCTTTGAATAGCTTAAGAAAAGCTCTTTTTTAGTAAGGTTGGCTCATACAAGCAAAAGCTCAACATGGCAAATCCCACGAGGAATGATAATTGCCCCAAAGTAAATAATTTCACACTCTATAAATTATAATTAAAAGCACGTGGAAGTTAAAACCATGAAGATGAGGTTAAAACTTTTAAAAAGGTACTTATCTTGATTTCATGTTGAAGTCGAAGTTTTCGATGATGATTACTTAGCCAACATGGCGTAGAAGAGGGTGTGCCTCTTGGTTTGAGGAGGCTAGCTCGAGCGGAGCTTTGACTGATCGAGTCAACTGCAGACGGAGAAGTGAGAGCTGCTCAACGGAGCACGGAGAGACCATGGAAGGGGAAAAGAGTGGGGGGTAGGAGACAAAAGGAGAACATATAAGCATTGCCAACTTAAATACAAAAAATTGATCTTTTGCTGAGCCGGTCTTCAAAGAGTTAACAGATGATACTAGCGCAGCATGGTGAGTAAAGAAGTAGACGTAGTCCTCTTGCTCAAGGAGAAAATAGCTGGCGATGATAACAGGATCTGGTAGCCAAATGGATATGGAATTCCTCTTGCGCGAGGAAGAGTTGAAGAGCTTCAGAGATTCGTTGTTATATGACGCTAGGTGGGTCACAGAATATATATCTGGAACAGACTCATACAAAATATAAGCGACCTGAACCCCTAAGAGAGAACAGAAGATCACTGTTGGTGTCTGACAAAGAGGAAGGAAAGAACATGCAAAAACATTGAAAATTATAATCTCAGGTACCGTGTATTCTAAGAATGCACCATACTGGGAGGGGAAGACACCAACAGCGAACAAGAAAAACAAGTACAGTAATAAGCAATTGCGGAAAAGTAGTCTTGTGATCTGACCATTAGTGGTCACGACTCTGAATACCCTGACTCTCCTATCTCCTCTAGGGTAACACTCGGTCACTCTTCCAAAAGGCCAGACTAGGGGGGGGGGGTGAAACATCCCTAACTAAGACCAAGTCTCCCACTTGAATGTCGGGACCGGAAAGAAACCACTTCTGCCTCCCTTGCAAGGAAGTTAAATATTCCAAGTTCCATCTCTTCCAAAAGGAATTGCGGAGGGCTTCAAGTTTACGCCAAACAATAGGTAAATCAGAATCCCTGAAAGAATTAGGAAGGGGAGGAGGGGCAGAGAGAGAAGTGCGTGTAAAGAAGCGACCAGGTGTAAGTGGAAGGAGGTCATCAGGGTCATTAGAAAGCGGAGTTAAATAACGAGAATTATCAACACTTTCAATCACAAAATAACTAGAAGCTGAGGGAAATAAAGCACTAGTAAAGATTGCGATACAATGCAAAAGGAGAATTAACAAGTTTAAACAAAGCGTATAGAAACAAGTACATCTATTCAGGACAAGAATATACCAAATAAACAAAGGAACTATGCGAGTAGAAAGCAAGAACGCCATAGGTAACAAACGAGTAGCCATAAACAATAACCTCAAGTTATAATGAGTATCAAAGGGTTTACTCAGAAAAATATTTAAGTCAGCGAGAAACGTGACATGACAAGTATGAATACAAAAACACATCGAATGTGACGACGAGAAAAAACCAGTTTGTTCATCAATGAACATTAAGATCGCAAAATATGTAAGCAAAGTGAAATACATGAACGCGTGAGAAATACGCAACGAAGTTTTGAAACAAGGATCGAAGCAGTTATAGAACACGAGCATGAGTAAGTGGAATACAAAAGCAAGTGCGGCCTTGACCCACATAGTACAACGAGATAAGGAATATAAATAGCTGAAAGAGTCCTTAACTGGAACAAGTTTATTTTGGGAAGTAGGTGAACGGCTTCCGAGCGTGCGGTAGCGACTCGCAAGACGATCGTTGGCAGTCGGCCAGAGTTGAGATAAGAGAAACTTGTTTTGACCTTTGGCAGGCATACCGGAAATAAACAGCAACTTGGCCTTACTCAAGCTTGCATACAAACAAGTTTGAAAAACAAGCAGTTCGGAATAAACAAACAACACTTGTTGAATCAGCCGTAACTTAAAGCGGAACGAGTAACACGACATGCAATCAATCGTAACTTGGACGTGAAAAAGCAATTTAAAGATATATGAAATAAAGTAAGAAATCAATTTCGCATAATTGAGAGGATCACGAAATCGGACAATTTTCAACAGAAAAAAGCTTGATTCTTCCGAAATAGGAAGTGAAGCCGGGACATTGAGAAGAAGGTTATGCATAAGAATAGTTATTCTAGATGCTATAGAATTCAGATTTTCAAGTGGTTTCAAAAGCGACTTCCAATTGTAAGGAAGGAGGGAGGAGCCGGCCGTGGCCATCCTTCTACATAGCGAAAGAAGTGAAACATAGCGTACAGCAAAGTGATGGTGACTGATAGCCATGGTTTTGCACAAGGGGAAGATAGTTTTCGAGAAAGAGTTTAAGCAATTAACTGCTATAAAAAATGACATAAGAAGATAGACGAAATAACACAAAGCAAGGCGAACTTGAATGGCCATCTTGTGCGGGAAGAAGGAAAAACTATTTAAACAACTTACAGAGGTAGTGTAGTTGTTCACGATAAGACATCGTTTCGGCAAGTGTTTTTCAAAAATATTGAGATCTGAAACATGGGCGTTCTCTTTTTCAGAAATGGGATTTATGTCAGCTGTAACGAAATGACATTGCGCTTTGGTTTGAACTCTGGTATGCTGGATTTCACCAGTAATAACCCAACCAAAATCGGTGTCTCTGGCGACCACGGTTGAAGATAACTTGCGTGTTTGTTTGCGAAGGCACTTCCAAAAAACATTGGCACTGAAAAGTACATCAATGGGACCTTGAGCATTAAACTGAGGATCGGCTAACCTTAAGTGCGAGGGAATGTTTAAACCGGAAGTATTAATAGAGTGACTTGGAGTGTCCTTGCCAATACTGGTAAGAATGAGACAGTTTAAATTAAGATTGGTGTTTCTTTGGCAAACGTCTCTGATTTTCAATTTTGAAGACTGCAAAACTTGAGTTTTCAAATTGTCAATGCCGGTCACATTGATAGAAGTAGGCGATGACGAAAGACCTAGTTTTTTAATCAACGATTGCGAAACAAAGTTATGAGTTGAAGCGGAATCGAGAAGACCACGGGTTCTAAACCAATTTCCAAATTTATCTTGGATTTCGAATTGTACAGTGGTCAAAAGGGTTTGCGCACTGTGACAAGTTTCGGCGTTGGAAATGCAGGAAGAAGCATTAGTTCGGAGCGGCTCTGCAAGGAGCTTGAAGAGGCAGGTACTGATGACCTCGATTTATCGTGAACGTGCAATAAAGAATGATGCGGTTTTTTGCAATGAAAACAGAGATTTGATGACGTACAGTTCGAAGAAGAATGCTTAGGTGATAAGCAATTGAAACAATGTTTGCTATTCAAGACAAACTTCCTTCGATCTTCGACAGACAATTCTTTAAAGGATTTGCACGAATACAATGTGTGAAGCTTTTTACAGAGCGTGCATTTTAACGATTTGTTAAGCGGCCTGATATCTTCTCTTGAATGATTGAAAGAAGAACGGGTTTGCTTGTTCTCGACAGATGAGGGCTGATTACCCTTTGAAGAAGCAAGTTTTTTTTTCAAAAATTTGACACTGAGGATTCGTTTCGACTTTTTCGCACTGAAATGCGAGTGCTGTAAGGAATTGACATCGACTGTTGAGAAACGAGATAAGGTGTTCGAACGAATGTTCCTTGTTGCAGGCGAGTTCGATCTCCCAGGCCTTCAGTGTCGAAAAATCGAATCTTGATGTAGCTAGGTGAATAAGTATGGCGTCCCATGTTTGGACAGGCTGCTTTAGTTGGTATAACGCTCTGACATTTAACTGCAGAGAGTCTAAGAGGTCTCTTAAGGAGGTGACGTCATTAGGTTTGACGGCTGGTAGGTTGAACAAACAACGGATGTGTCGAGCGACACTCAAACGTAAATTGCCATATCTCTCTTTAAGGAGATTAAAGGCGATGTGGTAGTTGTCTGCGCTTAAAGGCAGTGACTCCACTAAGGCTAAGGCCTCACATTCCAAAGAAGTGCGGAGGAAGTAAAATTTATGTATGTCTGGAATCTCGATATTTTCATGAATTAGGGAGCAGTAAAGTTCGTAAAAAGAATACCATTCACCTTCCTTGCCTGAGAAGTGCGGTAGGCTTATCTTTGGAAGTAACGGTTTCGGTTTGTTTTCGTAAACTGAAGCGGGTGCGAACTGGGCCGGATTGATGACCTTAGTGTCCGGTTCTGAGATATTGCGGATCAATTGGTGGGCCTTTGCAATCCCTTCAAAGTACAAGGGTTCGACCTCGTCCCGATCCGATTGAAGGTCTGGGCAAGCGGATTCAATCTCGGTTTGAATTTGGTCATAATAATCATAAGACCGTTCGTACAACTTAAGACGATGTGTTAAGATATCTAAATCACACTCGGCGGGATTTAATTTGCTGATGAAATTTCTGAATCTGGTGAGTTGCCCTTTATAGGAAGAACGTCTAGCAATGAGAGTTTCATCTTTTTCAGTAGGAGCCATGATAAAGAGAATAAATTGAAATACAACTCACGAAACTGTAGAACCTTGGAGATGCTGTCAAGCTTGTAGCAGCAAATGGGTAGAAAGAACGGGACACACCAAAGGAGACAGGAGCGGCCTCTTTCCCGTTCACAGGCTTTACACGACGTAGATATAGCTGAAAAATCCAAAGCAGATATTAATAATTTGCCAAGTATTGTCAAATGACACTTGACAAACAATAGAAATAACAAATGGACTCTCCCGGGTTTCGGCACCAAATTTTTGGGTAGATTATTGGCTGAGGAATAACCCACCCACCAAGGGAAGATGATTAAGAGAAGGAAGTAGATTTGGGATTGGAAAAGAAGGATAGAAAAATAGGAGGAGAGTCCCACAAAAGTTATTAATTTGACTTTCAATCCACTTAGAGGCGGTTGCAACTGCAAATCCGTGCTCGGATACCTAAAGTGGGTACGAGCTTGGTCGAAGCTGACGGGAACCGCAGCTAAGACTTGGGCAGTTTGCCAGAGAAAGGCTTTAGTGTATTTCCTTCCAAGCACGAATAAAAGTACTATAGGGAAGGGTGATGGTCTGGCCAGACAGATAGTAAAAGCTTTATTGAGTGTGAACGAGGGCATAAACCTAGGAAGAGCTAGGAAAGCCAGGATCCTGCCTAACTGTAGTATCAGAGAAATGATGAATCCAAAAACAAATATTTAATTTATTAAACAATGCAAAGAAGTTTGAGGGAATTAACAAGCATGTAATATAATTTGGACAAACATAGTTCATTTGAACTTTTTAACAAATAGGGTCGCAGACCTCTCAACATTAAATGTTTGCTCCAGGCAATTGACAATTTACAAGGTTTCAAACCTTACATGTTTCTAAAATCTTTATAAGATTTAAACAAATAAACACTGAAACAATTAAAGCTTGAACGTGAATTGGAGTATAAAAAGTGTACCTTAAGAAATTCTTGAGAGAATGTTCTAGAGAAAATGACAATTTTGAAAATGACAATAATAACAACATGAAAAATAAGATAGAAGTTCCTACAACTTCTTATATTTATACAGAATTATTATGTGAGAATTATACAAAGGAGGACAGGTCACTTACTGTGAAACCTGGAGAAAGTGAAAAGGAAGTTTCTAGACTTCCCAAGTTTGAGCAGGAATCACTCGCCAAATGGGACAGTTTCCATTTCGTGAAACCTGAACATGACTCGCTCAAGAGTTTAAAGAAATGTTCTCCCTGAGTATAGGAAAGGGACAACGTGATTTAAAACTTGTATCACACAAGCAATTATGCAGAATTTAATTAATGTTAAACTAGCAACGTTGGAAGGGCACTTCGTGAGTAACACCTTATAGAAAGTTACAATTTTATAAATAATGGTTGTTAGTAGAAGGTTAAGGAAAGATCATCGGGATATAGGATCAATGTTCATGGCCGTATTTAATATAACCGGACGATCGCGACGCGGTAGAAACGTGGAGCAAGCACTGATTATCACTATAGTCTGTAAAGATTGATGCAAAGTTCACTATAGAAACACTAAAGTTCATAAAAAAGAAAGTTATTGCAATTATGGAAAGAACTGATTGCACTATATAGGTGAGAGTCTATTTCTTGAAAAAGTTGTGATTTACAATTAAATGCGCCATAGAATGTTCCAGAGGTTCCAGCGGTGGAAGAAAGTTAGCTATTACAAAAATTTGTAAGGAAGATTTCTAATTTTAAATATCATTGTCCCAAGTGAGCGAAAAACACTTGACGGCAAGACTCGCAGATCGAGTACAAGATCTCGAAGGTTCCAGAACGACCTTAGCAGAAAAATGGGGTTGAGAAAATCCAACGGAGGAACTAGCTTTATAATTATAGACAGCGGGTATTAGATAATATCCCACGTAGCGAGAATATTTCTCTTTGAATAGCTTAAGAAAAGCTCTTTTTAGTAAGGTTGGCTCATACAAGCAAAAGCTCAACATGGCAAATCCTACGAGGAATGATAATTGCCCCAAAGTAAATAATTTCACACTGTCTATAAATTATAATTAAAAGCACGTGGAAGTTAAAACCATGAAGATGAGGTTAAAACTTTTAAAAAGGTACTTATCTTGATTTCATGTTGAAGTCGAAGTTTTCGATGATGATTACTTAGCCAACATGGCGTAGAAGAGGGTGTGCCTCTTGGTTTGAGGAGGCTAGCTCGAGCGGAGCTTTGACTGATCGAGTCAACTGCAGACGGAGAAGTGAGAGCTGCTCAACGGAGCACGGAGAGACCATGGAAGGGGAAAAGAGTGGGGGGTAGGAGACAAAAGGAGAACATATAAGCATTGCCAACTTAAATACAAAAAATTGATCTTTTGCTGAGCCGGTCTTCAAAGAGTTAACAGATGATACTAGCGCAGCATGGTGAGTAAAGAAGTAGACGTAGTCCTCTTGCTCAAGGAGAAAATAGCTGGCGATGATAACAGGATCTGGTAGCCAAATGGATATGGAATTCCTCTTGCGCGAGGAAGAGTTGAAGAGCTTCAGAGATTCGTTGTTATATGACGCTAGGTGGGTCACAGAATATATATCTGGAACAGACTCATACAAAATATAAGCGACCTGAACCCCTAAGAGAGAACAGAAGATCACTGTTGGTGTCTGACAAAGAGGAAGGAAAGAACATGCAAAAACATTGAAAATTATAATCTCAGGTACCGTGTATTCTAAGAATGCACCAGGTGCCATATCCAGGGAGTAATCTGGAATAAGACATTTTCTTTTTGGTTTAAAGTCCCGAAAATTCCTTACATGAGTTTTACCGTTTCTCATTTTACAGTTTACCCTGTTTTCTTCGCTTTTGGTAACGAAACCTTCGTTCTACAGGTTTTGAGATTTCTTGTTTCTGGTGAGAGGATCTAATACGTAGACAGTTTCATTAATTTGGTAATTATGATTGAAAGTGTCGGTGTTAGGTTTAGTATGCCTCTCTTTTTAAATTTTCAACTGATTTCCTTGTATTTCAATGTATTCGTTGATTTTGGGACATGGCGAGAAGACGTGGTCTAAAGCCTTATAGTATGGTCCGTATAGAACGTTGAAAGGAGGTTGTTTAGTAGTGGAATGGATTGAGGAATTGTAACTAGTGATTATGGTGATCACGAGCTCTGAGAGCGGAGAGAACTTATCGTGATCTCTGGAGATACTGTTCTGTCCTGAAGTGAGGGTTGGACGAACAAGGATGTAAATGGTTGAATTTAGAGTGGATTGTCCAAATGGAGTGAGTTTCCACAAAGGTGCGGAACTCCGAATGTGTGCGTGTATGTGAGGTTGTTAGAACGATGGGGCGTAAGCTCTAGGCTATAAGGGTCGTGCTTTAAGGAGTGCGCTGTCTAAGCGGAGCTAATAGCTTCTAGATCAAATATAATGTGTGAGCAGTTCACTTATTGCTGATCGCGCAACGTTACTCTCGATAGGCGTGCGTCTAAACACTTCAAGGCTGTGGTAATGCAAGTAGCTACTTGCTTAAGCAGTGGTTTTATAAATAATGGATACTGGCAGTTCAATAGGTCAGGTAGGGAAGCAAGAGGTAAAACAATGTGTAGTAATAATTGTCTGCAATGGTCTGTGGTAAATGTAGTTGCTAGTTTATTGATACCAGCGTGTTAGAATGCGTTCCTCTTATTAGGAACTGTGTAGAACAATGTAAGAAATACAATCAGTTTATAGGCTTCAAATTGGGACGGAGATTATAACTTTGTGAGTACAGGACTCTGAGACACATTCACCTCTGGTATTACGTCGCGACACAGTCGAACAAGGCCTTCGGCACCAACAGATATTCGGTCCCCTTACGTTGGTCCTTATAAACGTTTTCCGTCGCTGTGTCAGCGTTACTCAATTGGGGCCGAGTTGCAGCTAGCTCCTTATGGGTTTGTTGTGAAGATAACGCAAGCGTTGGTCAACAGCTGTGGTATCTGTGCCGGCTTGGTGTTCGAAGAAATGTAGTGTTGAGGCTCTTGATTAAGCCTGGGGGATGTTTTATGGGGTGAAAGCGGTGTACGATGTTGGGCAGATGGTAGATGTGTTAATTGGATTGATAGTTGAAGGATGTATGAGTAGTTGTATAGCCGTCTGCAGATCCATGGGTGTATGCCTATATCTCTCTTGGGGGTGTAAGGTCCTAAGGGTGTAGGATCCCTTGGGTCTTAACAATACGAAGTTTCTCAACAAGGGTCGAATTCAGTCTTTCTACTGGAGAATTAGATATAGAATTCAATGGGGGTAGTAGCGTGATATTCGATGTTCATGGCTTTACAATATTCTTTTAAGACATTGTTTTAGAACTCTCCTCCGTGGTCATGTGTGACTTTTCTTGGAAATCCATGGTGGGAAAAGTAAACTTGTAATTGGCTTAGTGTGGCCAGATCTGTACCATTTGGTAAAATGTAGGCTTGTCCATACTTTGAGAAAATGTCAGATATAGTTAATATGCGACTATGTTCGAAGTGAAACGTGTCTATGTGAACTTGAGAGAAAGGGTGATCGGCTGTGATGGGACCTTGGTTCGATACCTCGTTAGGGTGCCTCTCATATTTGTTTCTCTGACAGAGATTACATTGATTAATGATTGTCCTAATTTGTTCTATTAAGTGAGGCCAGTAGTATTTGGTTTAAGTTCCGTTCAGATATTTTTAATGTGAATATGGGATCTGCCTGGTTTGAATGGACAGTTTCATTACCAATGCCATCTTGGTAGGTGTCATCTCCAGGGATGGCAACGATTGAAGCTGTTTCATCAGCCATGTTAATCTCTACTCTAGAGAGTGCGTCTGCGACATAGTTAGTTTTGCCTCTGACGTATTTGTTATCAAAGTCAAACTCTCCAAGCTTTATCTTCCAACGGTATAGTCTCGAACTAGGATCCTTTAGCATGAAGAAGCCACTGTAACGGGCGGTGATCACATTCTACTTGAAAGTGTTGTCCCCGTAAGTAAGGCTTGAAATGTTTGCAGCTTTCTACAATTCCTAATAGTTCTCTCTCTATTGTGGAGTAGTTTTTCTCTGCCGGGTTTAGAGTCTTGGAGTAGTATGCGATGGAGTGTCCCTTTTGTGATAGGATGGTTCCCAGAGCAAAATCTGAACTGTCCGTGGTTAATGTGAATGCTTCTTCAAAGTCTCGATAGACTAGCACAGGAGCATTTATTAAGAGGGTCTTAAGGTTCATAAAATCGGACTTGTATTCAGTATTCTCTATATCGACTTTGGATCCTTAAGCAGCGAACGATGGGTTGTGCTACTTTTGCGAAATCTTTGATGAATTTTCTGTAAAATCCAGCAAGGCCAAGAAATTGTTTGATTTCTTTGGTAGACTTCGGAATAGGATAGTCCTTGACTACTCTGATCTTTTCGGGGTTTGGTTGACTCCGTCTTGTGATACAATGTGACCGAGAAAAGCAATTTCTTTGAAGAAACTCTGTCTTGTCTAGTTGTATTTTGAGATTTACTTCCCTCAATTTTTGTAGCAGAAGGGTTAAGTGTTGTACATGTTCGCTTAGCGACTTGCTGAAGATTATTATGTCGTCAATGTACACAAAGCAGAACGTGTATAGATAAGACGTAAGACATTGTCCATCACACGTTGAAAAGTGGCTGGCGGATTTTTTTAGGCCGAAGGGCATTCTTTTGAACATTAGGTGTCTATTGTCGATTGTAAAGGCTGTTTTCTCGATAGACCTGGGATCCATCTCAATTTGGTGAAATCCCTGAGCCAGATCTAAAGTACTGAAGTACTGACATCGACCGAGATTGTCTAGGATCTTTGCTATTCTAGGCAGGGGATATTTATCCTCGATAGTTTTCTTGTTCAGCTGTCTGAAACCTATGACTAGTCTCCATTTCTTTTCTCCCGAAGCGTCAAGCTTTTTGGGGACAATCCAGACTGGATTGCAGTATGGCGATTCACTTTGCGTGATTATTCCCTGTTCAAAGCTTTTCTGTTCTTCGTCGTTTAATATTTGCTTTAGAGGTGGTGGGTACCGATAATTTCTATGGTGTACCGGGTCTTCATCTGTAGTGCGAATAAAATGTTTTACTGCACTTGAAAATGTCATGTCACATCCTGGGTAATAGAACACATCTGAGGATTCCGAACATATGTTTTGAATAGCTCTGTTTTCTAGATCGTTCAAGTGTTGTGTCCGGAGGTGATCGTGAATGTTTCTTTCAGAAATTGAATTTATTGCCAGTGGTTTGATTGTTACATTCCCTAAAGTTTCAACTAGCATGGGTTCAGTGGACTCTTGTTTCAACTGAATGATTGTGAGATATAGAACCTGGTAGTTCTCTGCATGAAGGACAGCATCTGGAAAACACATTCCTTTATATTCAAATTTGGAAATATACACGTCTCCGTGTTGTATGTTAACAGGTATAGCCAGATGATGTGCATTTAATGCGGGTTGAAAGCTTTCTTTCTTATGTGGGGAATGAAAGTGAAACGGTATGTCCGTGCTGTTGAGAGTGACTAGGTTCGAGGCGTAGTTAATCTTTGCGCCTAGTTGAATGAAATCTGCGCTAGCAATTAATTCGTCAATGTACAGTACCAGTCAGAAGTTTAAGACGACCCTATATAAAATGGCAGATTTTATTTTCATCATACATAACATCATAATTTCATTACAAGACGACTTCAAAATGTAAGAAAGTGCTTGCTCATTGTACCTAGTAATGAGTAGTACCTCCAGCCTGTTTGAGACACTCACGAACACGGCCTGGCATGCTGCTGTCTAACTTCCGGCATTCCTCACTCATTAACTCGTTCCAGATCGTGGAGATTTTCTGTCGGAGCTCGGCCACAGTTTAGGTTGGGAGGCAGCAAGACGAAGTCCAATAATATTCCACAAGTATTCAATTGGACTGAGGTCCGGGCTTCGTTGTGGCCAGGGCAGAACAGGAATTTCCTCTTCCTCCAGCCACGCAAATGTTAATGGCATGGTGCATTGTCTTGCTGGTACACGTAAGGAATACCGGTACCCGCAGCTGACATGCTGCCTCATACCATGACTGCTCTCCCTCCTCCTTGCACTTGCACATTCCGGTAGGAATTTTTCAGTTCGTGTGCAACGAACCCTGATTTTTCGTGACGAAAATAGCTGAAAGCGCGATTCATCGCTGAACAGCACTTTACCCCAGCGATTCATTTCCCAGTTTCTCTTTGAACGACACCAGTTTCTTCTAGTCCGTCTCGAAATCTCAGTTAGGAGAGGTTTCTTCAACGGAGAATATGAAATTAATCCTTTTTTCTAGCAGACGTCTGGCTACAGTTCGACGTGACACACGATGACCACTAATGTCCGTGAATTCACTCAAAATAGCGGGAACACTAGCACGGTGATTTGCCTTAGAAATCATGCTAATGGTTCGATCTTGGCGCGGTGTCGTAACCCTCGGCCGTCCACTGCGGGGTAAGTCATTCACAGCGCGTAACTGTTTGTATTTCCTTACTGTGTTCGTAACACATGTCTTACTAATATTTAAGTCCTCTATGATACTTTCCGCATTTATACATGCCTACAATTCGCCTCTTGACACTCTCTGACACACTTTTTCCCCATTGTACACGTGAACAAAAGTTACAAGTTCCTGATACTATGCACTGCTGGCACCAAAATAATCTGGCGGCTAAATCCCACAAGCCAGAAATCTGTACTTGATTGTCATCTGTTGAGTAAAAGCTAAACTACTAGACGAGACTAGTTTCAAGCAGCTTCGTAGCGAGGAAGCCCTCCGGCAAGCGTGACAAGAACAAGGAAAAATCGATCATTTTGGCGCTTGCTTCCAAAAGTATAAACCCGAAAGAAAAAGAGGTCCTACAATTTTTCGGAATTTCTACATTTATACCAAAATGATCCCCAACTATTGCTAAGTCTACAAAAAAATTGGTGGCAATAACAGCAACCAGTTGGCATGTACATTATAACTTATCTGTGAAAATGGTGATTTTTGTTGTGACCTTCCAACAGTTAAAAATTCATAACTTTTACAATACTTGGCCTAACTGAATAAAAATAAGTCGACATATATCCTCTTAGATGCAAGAGCTCAGAAATAAAAATGCACGGGTCTAGTGGCACAAGTTTAGGTTATAGGTGACATTTCATGATTTCTTTATGTGGTCCTAAACTTTTGACCGGTACTGTAATTATGCCATTGCATAACCCTGAATAGGTGAACCTATTTTATATTCTGAAAAATAGGGGATTGAATATTATCTTCTCCTATTGTTTGTGAGTGGATTGATTGGATACAAAAAGGTTCTTTAAACATATACTCTGCGAATAATGAGCGTGCAAATTCAGGATTCATAATTGAATTGCAAGCACCGCTGTCAATTAAGATTTTTAGTTCAAAAAGTGTGATAAATGGTAATTGAGGAGCATTACCTAAATTATGTAAGTCTTCGATTTTGATGGCTGGGTCAAGCGAAAATCCTTCGCACTCGTATTCATAGTACTGTGTGTCGTACTCTTGTGGGTAGTTTTGCATTTTGTACTCGTCTACATGCTCGAGTGATTGCTGTATGGGACTTAGAGCTTCCTGTTCGATGCCTTCTGAAGATTCTAAGTGAGAATTCAGATTACCTCTAATGGTTGAAACACCGGACATCGGCTGTGGAAATCTTTGGTTGTTAGAGGGTGTGAAAAGTCGGCCAATATCATTAGGAGTTGGGTAAGGACGATTCATGAAATTTGATGGCTTGAAAGGCTGAGTGTTCGGAGCTTGAGAGTGTCCGAAAATTGGTTGTGGATTATTTCTAAAGAAGGGTCTGTGAGTTTGATTTTGCGTGAAAGCTTGGTTTGGTGGATTCCTTGGTGGAGCGGGGTTAAAATTTGAAAATGGGTTGTGTGCTGAGTGGCCTAGTGGTCAAGCTGTTGGAAACCTGCTAGGAGGTAGTTTTCCTCTTAGTTGGTCCATGTAATCTTCATTGCGCGATCGTTATCATAAGACCTGCATAACCTGAGGCAATGATTCAGGTCTGTAATCAGTGCGTAACTTAAATAAGAACTGTAGGGTTCCAAATGTATTCAGGCTTAACTCATCAAGTTCCCTTAGTTTCAATTCCAAAATTTGGTTTTGGTAATTGAGTTTGCATAGGCTTTTGCATTGCAAAGTCAATCCTTCTAAATTATCATGGTAAACATTGTATAATTCGTTTCTTTTCTGAAAGCAGTTAGAGATCTCCTGGATGAGAAGTCTCGTCTTTAACGTTGCCGTAATTTCTTATGAGTTTCTCATTAAACTTCTCGTAAGTACTGTTGGCTTCTAAGTCAAGAATGCTACTTGCTTCACCTTTCAGTTTTGATTTTATAACGTTAAATAGAACATAATTTATTAATACCGAGTTTGTGGCTGATGCTATTCTCGTATGAGTGTTTAGAAACGATTCTGTTCTTGCTAAGGAATAGTCAAGACTGCAAGAATTTGTGTCGTTAAATTCAGGCAAAATTTATCTGAGCATATTCGAATTTTGAAAGTAACTCTGTTTCAGGCATTTTGTTTGAATTTATAAAGACGGTTTTCAAAATTTCGTTTATAATAAATATTTAATTATTTGATTAATTCCTCTAATAGTGACAAGCGTAAGACCAGTATGGGCTGCACTAACTCACTTTTGTTAGGAAATGATGTTACTTTATTCTTATATTTTTGTTTTAATTGTTTAATTTCAATATTAATTCAAAAGTTTGGTAAAGAGTGTAAGGTCTGCTAATTAGAGCCCACTAAATTATTTCCTCTTGAAATTCACGAATATTTATTATTACGTATTTATTTTTGTTTTATTTACTAGTTTAATTAAAAAAACAAGGCAAACTCTACTAGTTAAAGTTTACTTCCGTTTGAAAGGGAAATAATGTATTATTTAAGTTTGTATTATTATTATTATTGATCTCCTAATCTGTCTACCTGAAATACTGAACAATGCTTTACTAATAATGCTCTAGTTCACAAATAAGGTATTATTTGGAGTTTGACTTACAGACAATAAAATATGATCAGTGTTGGCTGCATCCTCTTCTGTGTCGTCGTGTGGTCGAAAAGCGCTTCTGGAGCGTTGTCGGCACGCACGGCGATGGCGGTTGGTTGTTGCGAAAGGCGTTACTTGGAGCGTTGGCTTCTTGGAACGTTTGTCGGCGAACTTCCTTCCTTCAAGCCAGCGATGCTGGTTATGGTCGAAAGGCCTCCTTATGAGGTTGTCAGTTTCACTCCTGGCTTGCTGTCTGGTTCATAGAATCGATGACTGCATCTAGTGCTGGAGATAGGTACCTTGGTGTCGCTAGTATAGTGAAGAAAGGCCTCCTTGTGAGGTTGTGAGAACTCTATTCCAACATACTCGTAGATTATCTGGAAAGGATAATCGTTACCTATCCCGGAAAGGGCCCACAGTTAAGTTTGTCGCTTAACAGTCCTCTTCAGTGTTGCACTGTTTAGGTTATTGCTACTGCTGTTAAGTCAGTAGTTCTCGTGGTTCTTACTCCTGATGCGTGATATCTGATTCATATGAACGAGAACTCCTTTGGTTAGTTTTGAAGTATTTATTAATCTGTCGACAATTCTATAGATACAAGTTAGTACAGCCAGTCAGTCAGCCTGTTTAGTTGCTGCTGTGATTATAAGATGCTGGTCCTCCTCGGCGCAGGGCTTTTATACAAGTCCCTTCACAATAATAGTAGAGGAGCTAGAAGGGCCCGGCTTCAAATACCGTTATTTATGCAAATTAGTGGGGCGTGGCAGGCGCCATGACCTTGAGGTCATTCACCCCAAGGTCGTCCACCACCCTCGAGGTCATCAGGACCCTGAAAGGTAAACAAACCAGGAAGGACAAGGAACTGATTTAGGAGTGTAGGTGGAGGTTGGTAGGGGGGTGTAGGAGTAAGGCACGTGGCTGGGGTTCAATGAATGGGAAGGTGAACAAAGGGGGGGAGGGATGGATTGAAGAGGATCTGCGAGCCTTTCCGGTCCAGTCTCTTTTGTGGACTGAACGTCTGCTCTGGTGGTGACTGGAGCTATATAGCTTTGCTTTGCAGCCGATTGGTTCCGAGCCCACCCGAAGGATTCCGAATGTTCCGACGCGGGAGATTTGAATGGCTTACATTCACGTGTCAGAATAATCAGATTTGAACGGTCAACCTGTGTGTGTGTGTCACAGGATGTGTTGTCCCCTGAGAATGTTAATGGGTTGTAGGTCATGGACGGGAATGAGCTTGATGGGATTGTGAGGGTGGACAATTGAATTATGAAGTAAACAATTATGAATGGAGATGGATGGTGGTTCTTGCTAGGTTGTGCGGAATGTAAACTAACCATGAATGAAGTGATAGTCAACATAAATCAATTAAACAAGGATTAAACATAAGGAAATATTTATTAGCTTTTATTTTATTCTTCTTTTCCCCTATCCACTTCATCTTCATCTTCTCTTCCTTCTTCTTCTTCTTCATTATTCTGCTTTTTTCTCTAATGCTGCCATTATAGCAGCAATAAATTCATCATCACATTCCTCGTTTTTTTCTGCAGCTGCTATGATTGCGGCAAAAAATTTATGAGCAATGGATCATTTCCAAATCTAAAAAGAACACAAAAGATGTGTATTAATAACATGACAACAAAAGTATTTTCAAGTTCTTGACCCATCAAACCATAAGACTGAAGGCTACCTCGTCTGCATCCGACATTTGAAGCGGAATTGGATTTTCCAGGATATTGTACACACAATCTGCCAAGGCATCCAATTCGTTTAAAAAACCAAGCAGCAACATCTGCATTGCGATACAATTTAAAATATGAAAGCAAAGGGTCGTATGAACAAACCACGTTTAAGGCACAACTAAATGGTACGTGTTGCTGTACTTGTTGAGTGTACGGTTGTGACGGGTCCGGGTTACACGTATCGATGGGTGTGGTTAAACATTCAAAATCTGCATGTACTGTAAATGGAAGCGGATCTTGACGACAAACATTTTGAAATTTCATACTGGCTTCATTCTTTTCTGGAAACGTAATTTTCACAGCTGGTCGTGTGGCACAATCAATAGTATGTGCTGTCAACTTTTGACTGCTGGTGAAATATTGCAAACAGCGATCACACACACACACACACACACACACACATATATATATATATATATATATATATTTGAAAATCCACAGCCTGCTTTCAGTCTCCGACCGGGTAAGGAATGGAATTAATGAAGCCCCCATCTAGCGGCGAGGATATGGACTGTGCCGGCTGCCGAGGCCTGACGCACTCCTCTGGGGCAATGATTAAATGAATGACAGATGAAATGAAATGATAGTGGAGAGTTGCTGGAATGAAATTTTGACAGGGAAAACCGGAGTACCCGGAGAAAAACCTGTCTGCCTCCGTTCTGTCCAGCACAGATCTCACATGGAGTGACCGGGATTTGAACCACGGACTCAGCGGTGAGAGGCCGGCGTGCTGCCGCCTAAGCCACGGAGGCTCACATATATATATCCTTTTTTATTCTTTGTAACTTGTGGACGAACTAGTCTGGAAAAATCTTTGATGAAACAATAATGATTACACGATTCACCGTCAATGTACAGTAAATTGAAATGTCTCTCTTTTTTGTCTTTGTCAGATGCAGTGGACCTACAACTTTGTCATCTTCAACTCCATATATATTTATGGATTAAAGAGGATTTTTAGATTCCAAACGAGAGATGGAGTTGAGGTCCATTGGACATTCTATGTCTGTTAAATTTATATTGATCATTAATTCCATAAATTTCTAGTGATATTTACCCATTCTGTGAACATTATTATTTGCAGGACTTAGCCCTGCAGCAAGTGCCCAAACAAAACATACACGTCATTATTGTCTACGTTAATTACTGCTTGACGTTTTTTTAACTTCTCGGGTAAATCAACATGAGCTGAACCACTATTAATTGGATCAAATGTACATAAATTAATTGTAAAGTGATTGATAGCCTCCAACGATTTGCAGCTTTCTAATTCGTGAAACTCGGCAAAGCGTGTCATTAGCTTATCAACAAGATTTTCCATATACCAACTGTGTATATTAACAGCGCGGTATAATTCAGTCATTTTTGAGTTAAAAATATCCTGATGGGTTTCCACACCTTGTTTTAAAATAACAAAATTACATGATAATTCAGCTTTCACTTTCAACGCCACATGTTCCCTTAAACAGTCTTGTATTTTACTTTAAAAATGTTGTAGCTAGTTTTTAAATATTCATTTGGATCTAAAATGTTTGCATCATTATTGATTTAGTGGTACATAGCTTGCTACGAAAACAACTATCCACATTTTGCCAACTCTGTTTTGGTGCTGACATGATGTTACTTTACAAAAACTGAACGGTTTTCAGAGAGAGTGAGACAGGGTTTATTTTCCCTGCAAATTCCGTTTTAACAACAAATTTTAAATTGTATTGTTTTCCTCAATGAATTCCACCATACACCTTTTATTTTCCAGTTCTAAATATTTTAGATAATATGTCCCTTTGTTAAGATCAGATACGGCTTCGTCGGTGAGCTCCTTAAATCTCGTTGGTAGGAATACAGCAAAATCTTCCTGTTCGCACACAATTCGTTCACCGAACTTAGTTTTTACTCTGCGAACAGCAGTCACCAAATAGGACTCATTAACCTCCAAGTCCTGTAGACGTTTTGTCTCCAGACCAGAATCTCTGCCTATGGAATTGGCCATCATTATTGCTAACATATTGGTTCTGAAAGTTAATAGTATGTGTATAGGAAAACTATTTAAAAATTTAAAAATGTTAAGGTAACCCCACCACCACCTCTATTTATTAGCAAGCAAAGAACAAATAAGTAACTCAATCATCAAGTGTTTATTCATGACACATTTGCTAGGGGTGAAGAACAAATAAGTAACTCAAGTCATCAAGTGTTTATGCTTGGCACATTTGCTAGGGCTTAACAGTAGGGAGGCTGGGGGGGTTTTGACTCAAATACCGTTATTTATGTCAATTAGGGGGCGTGGCAAGGTCAATGACCTTGAGGTAGGTCATGATCAATGACCTTGAGGTAGGTCATTGACCCCCAAGGTCGCCGGGACCCCGGAAGGTAAACAAACCTCGGAGGGTCCAGGAAGCGGTTTGAGGGGGTGTGGGTGGAGTGGGGGTGGGGAGGGGAGGGGGGAGGGTGAGGGGGGAAGGGTGGTGGTGGCGAGGGTGGGGGATGAGGGGGAAGGATGGAAGAGGCTCTGCACGAGACCCTCCTCGACCCAGTCTCCCTGTTGGACTGATCGCCTTCTCTGATATTATCCTGGGCTATATAGCTTTGCTTTGAGTCCGATGAGATCCGAGTGTTGCCGAAGGTTTCCGAATCCTTGGTTGTGAATGAATTGTCAGAGAATTGAACGGTCAACTGGTGTGTGTGTGTGTGTGTGTGAGAGTGACGTCACAGCAGATTACGGGATGTGAGGTAGGTCATGAACGGGAGTGTTTTGAATGGAAAACATTAGTGTAACTGGTGTGTGTGTGTGACGTCACAGCAGATTACGGGATGTGGGGTAGGTCATGAACGGGAGTATTTTGAATGGAAAACATGAATGGCTGTGGATGGCGCTGGTTGTTGAACCCTGACGTGGTAGGTTGGTTAGGTGTGAATGGGTCTGAGAGACAAACAAGATGGGGTTGAAAGCGCTCAATGGTAAACAAACATCGATGCGTGGGTGGATGTTTAATGAACATAGGTTGGTGTGTGAATGAATAAACAGATTTGAACGGTTAACCTGTGTGTGACGTCACATGGGATGACTAATCCCGAGTTTGACAATGGGTTGTATGGTAGGTCATGTCTGGGAATGACCTTACGGTGATTGAGAGGGTGCGGGACAAATGATGAGGTAAACGTTTATGAATCATGAATGGAGATGGATGGTGGGTGTTGAACTCTGGCTTGCTTGGTAGGTTGAATGTAAAAACAAATAAAACCAGAAGCAAAAAAAAAGTAAAATTATGTTTTTATTTTGGAACTGTTATCGCCAGCTTATTCTTCTTCCTCTTCATCTTCCTCTTCATCATCATCATCTTCTTCTTCTTCATCTTCTCCAACTCTCTCACACCCTTCCATCGCCGACATCAAATCGGCAAAAAACCCCACCAAAACTGGATCATTTCCAAAGCTATAAAAAAAATGTATACAATAAAGAGTACAACAAAATTGTTTTATAACGCTTGTTTATCTAAATATTGTATTGTGAATTGCTGGGAGTGTGTGAGAGCAAGTACAGTTCACCTAAGTCTACAGCAGCTTCCAGCGGACGCCCTTAGGGTGAGCTACAAGTTCTGTTCATTTTTAAGTAGTTTCAAAATTGTGCTACTAGATATTAATGATACCTAGTGGTGAATGTTGAAACTTGAGTATGGGTTTCAGTGCTGGCAGTGTTCACGAACATGTGTGACTCACTTGAGTATGTAGCTGCTTCCAGCGAACGCCTTTAGGGTGAGCTACAAGTTCCAAGTTTTTTGCTACCAGATAATAATGCCAACTAGTGGTAAATGTTGGAACTTGTTTTGACAAAATCTAACCTGTCAATTTAGCTTCACACAAGTTTAGTCTGTTGACGGATCTTTTACATGTCATAAAGTGAGAACATGTAACCACTGGCTTTACTCCCCCTCCAAAGGAAGGCATACTGAAGGATTTTAACACACTTAAAAAAAATCTGACTTCCTTCCCAATCCTTTTTTTATTCATCGCAATAACACGGGTTATCAGACAAATTCACACCCAAGTAAACATGGGCTACAAAGGCGGTAACTACGCTCAGTATTTCTAATCATTTTGAAGAAGAAAAAAAAACACCGCTTGCTTCCAGTATTTGACCAGATCAGGAATGGAATGAATTAAACTCCATCTAGCGGCGAGAAAGATCTGTGTTGGCTGCCATAGCCTGTCTCACTTTTGTCAGTCAATGTTTAAATGAATGACAGATAAAAAGAAATGATAGTGGAGGGTGTTGCCGGAAGAAAATTTTGACAGGGAAAACTGGTGTTCCCAGAGAAAAACCTGTCTGCTTTTGGTTTGCCCAGCACAGATCTAACATAAAGTGACTGGAATTGAACCACGCACCCAGCCGCGAGAGACTGGCGTGCTGCTACATAAGGCTTTAGTAAATAAATAATACTTACATTAACAGATCCAGCGTCAACTCCTCGTGGTTTTCTTCTTCTTCCAGCCCCATGACTTCGTCGATCTTGTTGCCAGACATTGCAGCGAATGATATGTTGTGAAAAGGAACATCCTCCTTATATACTGTGTGTTTTCTGGTGAAAGGCGGATTAATTAGGAGTGTTTAAGATAGTTGTACAGGGTTATACAGTGTGGAGCTATTTCTGGTGAAAGGAAGGTCAGTAACGATTCCTGTATTAATGCAGGGTAATGCCGTATGGAGGTCATGTTTGTGTGAAAGGAACGGTAATCCAGGGACGTTTCCTGTATTCGGAGGGGTATAAATAGTCGAGCAGAATTGAAATGAAAGTAGAGTTGGCTACGAGCTTACAGCATTCACATCAGATTGCAATTGGATCCTTGTCTATCAGGTAATATTCAACATACTTAAGTATATAACTTTAAAGTATATCCTAGTGTATATATTTGACTATGTGCTACTGGGAGACTAACTCAGCCAAATGGTTTACAAAATAAGTGATTGTACTGTACAGAAAAGAGGAGAATTGAAGCATTTGAAATGTGGTGTTACAGGAGAATGATGAAGATCAGATGGGTAGAGAGAGTAACAAATAAAGAGGTATTAAGACGAGTGGGAGAGGAGAGATGTTTCTGGCGACTGCTAATGAAGAGAAGAGATAGATTGGTAGGACACATATTAAGACACCCAGGAATAGCAAGCTTAGTTATGGAAGGAAGGGTCGAGGACAAAAACTGTAGGGGTAGACCAAGGTTAGAATATGTTAAACAGATTGTGTCGGGTGTAGGGTGTCGGAGCTATGTAGAGATGAAACGATTAGCTCAGGACAGGGGGGCATGGAGAGCTGCATCAAACCAGTCAAAACACTGAAGACTCAAACAACAACTGTACATTACAGTACTTGTAAATGCTGAGATGGTAGGCTTAAATCCACATGAAGATGTTTAGAATTTTAATAGTATAATGGCCTATTGACAAAGCTGGTTTAAAAGTTATACGGTATGAATCAGACAAGCAATAATTACTTCAAGTATGAAACGAGCAGAATTCATAGCATGTAATAAGATTGGTTTTAACGTGACTTGCATCTTAAACCACTAGCTGCCTGGGATATATAAAATGAATGCAGCTCAATTATATATAATTACTGTTATTATCCAATTAAATGTTGCCGATTTCACTGCATTGCCCGCGAGATAATTACAGTGCTCGAGGCAGTCACGGAATAGATAATGATCTCTTATGTATTGCAAAGGTGAAGGATTTATGTAACATTAGCACCGAGACATGCATTCACTTTTATACATCCGCTCCAGGTCAAGTAACCTATTTAGTTAAGGACATTTAAATCATCACCTCCCGACCAATGTAGCCCCCCATGCACTAGGGTGTATTGAACAGATAAATTATTTAAGCAACCTGCGCCGGCTTCACCCGGGAACAGATATAATATACAAACAACCCGACCCGGCTTCGCCCGGGAACAGTTATGTTATACCAGAAACCCAACCCGGCTTCGCCCGGGAACAGTTATATTATACCAAAAGCATGCACCGACTTCGCTCGAGAACAGTTAAATTATACAAGCAATCTGCCCCGGCTTTGTCCGGGAACAGTTAAATTATACAAACAATCCGCCCCGGCTTCGCTCGGGAACAGTTATATATTATACTAGAAACCCGCTCCGGCTTCGCCCGGGGGATAGTTAAATTATACAAGCAATCCACCTCGGCTTCACCCGGGATCAGATATATATATATTATACTAGAAACCAGCTCCAGCTTCACCCGGGGGACAGTTAAATTATACAAAAAATATCCGCCTCGGCTTCACCCGAGAACAGTTAAATTATACATGCAATCTGCCCAGCTTCGCCCGGAAACAGTTAAATTATACAAGCAGTCTGCCCCAGCTTCGCTCGGAAACAGTTATAGATTATACTAGAAAACCGCTCTGGCTTCTCCCGGGAACAGTTAAATTATACAAGCAATCTGCCCCAGCTTCGCCCGGAAACAGTTATAGATTATACTAGAAAACCGCTCCGGCTTCGCCCGGGAACAGTTATATATTATTCTAGAAACCCGCTCTGGCTTCTCCCGGGAACAGTTAAATTATAGAAGCAATCTGCTCCGGCTTCACCCGTGAACAGTTATATATTATACTAAAAACCCGCTCCGGCTTCACCCGGGGGACAGTTAAATTATACAAAAAATATCCGCCTCGGCTTCACCCGAGAACAGTTAAATTATACAAGCAATCTGTCCCAGCTTCGCCCGGAAACAGTTATAGATTATACAAGAAAACCGCTCCGGCTTCGCCCGGGAACAGTTATATATTATTCTAGAAACCCGCTCTGGCTTCTCCCGGGAACAGTTAAATTATAGAAGCAATCAGCTCCGGCTTCACCCGTGAACAGTTATATATTATACTAGTAACCCGCTCCGGCTTCGCCCGGGGGGACAGTTAAATTACACAAGCAGTTTGCCCCGGCTTTGCCAGGGAACAGTTAAATTATACAAGCAATCTGACCCGGCTTCACCAAAGTACAGTCATGGCCAGCTCCTGACCATGTAGCACCTGGGTGTATAACTTGTTTGATAACCTGTGTTCTTGTAATGGATTGAGGAGAAGTAGGAAAATGGTGAACGCAAGCTGCTGACAATTAAATTAGTGGCTAGCGATAATGGGTGTGTAGAAGGGTTTTGATAACTTTTGTGTGTATATACATATTTGCTAATGGCTTAGGTATACTAAAACACTATTATAGATATCAAATTCGATTTCAGAATGTCGGCAATAAAAAATGCGAATTCCATAGGGAAAGATGCTGGACCAGAGACTAAACGACTACAGGATCTGCAGGTAAACGAGTCTTATTTGGTAACTGCTGTTCGTCGAGTCAAGACGAAATTTGGGGAACGTATTCTTTGTGAACTGGAGGACTTTGTAGTATTTCTACCGTCGAGATTCAAGGAACTCAGCGAGGAAGATGTAGCCGATCTCAACAAAGGGACCATCTATTTAAAATACATGGGACTGGAAAACAAAAGATGTCTTGTGGAATTCATAGAAGAAAAAAATAAAATTTAAAATTAGTTTATGTAAAAACGGAATTTGCAGGGAAAATAAACTTTGGTTCACTCTCTCTGCAAACCGTTCAGTTTTTGTAATTGTTAAGTACTAAGGGACATCATGTCGCCACCGATACAAAGTTGGCAAGATGTGGATAGTTGTTTCAATAACAATATCTGTTGCACTAAAGTCAATAATGATGCAAACATTTTAAATCTCAATGAATATTTAAACACTAGTTACAACATTTTTCAAAACAAAATACAAGACTGTTTAAGAGAACATGCAGCGTTAAAGGTTAACGCTGAATTATTATGTGACTTTGCTATTTTGAAACAAGGTGTTGAAATCATTCAGCCAATCTATTTACACACACACATGACTAAATTATACCGCACTGATAATATACACAGTTGGTATAGTAAAAACATTGTTGATAAACTCACAACACGCTCTGCTGAGTTTCAAGAATTAGAAAGCGGCAAATCGCTGGAAGCTATCAATCATCTTAAAATTAATGTATGCACCTTTGATCCCATAAATAGTGGGTCATCTCATGTTAATTTGCCTAAACAGTTGGAAAACCGTCACGCAGTTATCAATGTGGATAATAATGATGTTTTCTGCTTTATTTGGTCCCTGGCTGCTGGGCTATGTTCTGCAAGTAAAAATGTTCACAGAATGGGCAAATATCACCAGAAATTTATGGAATTAATGATCAGTCTAAATTTAGCAGACATAGAATTCCCAATGGACCTCAACGCCATTTCTCGTTTTGAATCTCCCCCAGGGGCTCACTTCTTGTGGGCGTGGGTTGGCGACCACGGGGCCCCAGCTGAGTCCGGCATTGCTTCCACTTACTTGTGCCGGGCTCCTCTCTGTCTTCTTTCCTGTCGACCTCACTTGGTCAACTCTTGCTCTCTTCTGACCCCGACGGTATTAGGGTATCCGAGGCCTAGGGAGTCTCTTCCTTTCCCGCCTTAATTGGCCCTTGTCTCATCTTTTCTGATACCCTCCTTCTGCGAGGGGTCAGCCTTCTTTTTCTCTTCCTTTTAACTCCTGCCTTGTGCTCTAGGCCCTTAAGGAGGCAGGGTGTATGTAGCCCCACCCCTTCTGGTGCACCCTAGATAATGCTACACCCTCAGGGGCTCACGGCTGGTGAGTTCGGGAGTTGGCGACCCCGAGGGATTCCTGAGCTGGGTCCGTTTTCCCCCTTTGTCCCTTACCTTTGGGGCGGACCCTCACCTCTTTCACTTTCCTATATGCCTTTCATGGCTCTCCTTCCTTCCAAGTCCCTCAATCCGCCTTCTCCGAGGGTTGAGGGCATTTCTTTTCCTTCTGTCCTTTTATTTGCCTTATTCTCCTTTAGTTTTCCATTTCTTCTTCTAGTATGTAGGTTAGTAGTTAGTTTTAGTTTTAAGTTCGCTTTTCATTTTCATCTTCACGATCACCCAAACCATCAGGGGCCGATAACCTAGATGTTAGGCCCCTTAAAACAACAATTATCATCATCATCATCTCGTTTTGAATCTAAAAATCTGCTTTACTCCATTAATGTATACGGAGTTGAAGGGGACAAAGTTATTGGGCCACTCTATGTGACAAAGGAAAAAAAAGAAAAGCATTTTAATTTATTGTACATTGAAGGGGAATTGTGCAACCATTATTGTTATATCAAAGATCTTTCCAGACTAGTTCGTTCACAAGTTACAAAGAGTAAAAATAGGGTATATATATGTGATCGCTGTTTGCAATATTTTACTAGCAATCAAAAGTTGACAGCCCATACTATTGATTGCATTACACAACCAGCTGTAAAAATTACATTCCCAGAAAAGGATAAAGCCAGTATGAAATTTCAAAATGTGTCTCGTCAAGAACCGCTTCCATTTACAGTATATGCAGATTTTGAATGTTTAACCACACCCATTGACACATGTAACCCGGATCCAGCACGCCCGTACACTCAACAAGTACAGCAACATGTGCCATTCAGTTGTGCTCTAAACGTGATTTGCTCATATGACCCTTCGCTTTCTTACTTCAAATCTTATCGCGATGCAAATGCTGCTGCTTGGTTTTTAAATGAATTGGACGCCTTGGCAGATCGGGTGTACAATATCCTGGAAAACCCAATTCCGCTTCAAATGTTGGATGCAGACGAGGTGGCTTTTGCAACAGCAACCACTTGCCACATTTGTCAAAAACCAATAGCAACTTGTGACACGCCAGTGAGAGACCATAATCGGTACACTGGCAAATTTAGAGGAGCGGCTCATAGTGCATGTAATTTGGCCTATAAAAGAGCACGCTATATTTCTTGTTTCTTGCACAACATGTCTCGGTATGACAGTCATCTAATTATTAAGGAATTTGTTAACCTTGAAAACCAAAAGTTTTCTTTAATTCCACAAAATCATGAAAATTTTATTTCGTTTACAAAATGGCGAAATGGAATCAGTATACGATTTTTAGATTCGTATAGATTCCTCGCATCATCATTGGATGCGCTGGTTCAAGGGCTTCACCCAAACAATTTGAATTCTGTACGTCAAAACTATACTGGTGACGAACGATTTGAATTATGCATTCGAAAAGGGGTGTTTCCCTATAATCATGTAAACAATTGGGCATGTTTGCAGGAAACTGCACTCCCTTCAAAGGATAAATTTTACAATGACTTAACAAAAAGTCATATTTCTGAAGAAGACTATTTACACGCCCAAAAAGTATGGGACGTGTTCAAGATATCAACTTTGGGCGAGTATGCTGATTTATACCTCAAAATTGATACACTACTTTTGACAGACGTGTTTGAACACTTTCGCAAACTGTGTCTTGAAATCTACAATCTAGATCCAGCCCATTACTACACCCTTGCCGGATATAGTTGGGACTGTATGTTGAAGGTGACTGAAATAGAACTGGAACTATTAACAGACATCGACATGTTACTCTTTTTTGAACGTGGAATACGTGGTGGTCTTGTATCGCTTGTGCAAAAGCATGCCAAAGCAAATAATCCATATATGGATACATACAAACCAAAGCAACCTACAACATACCTCACCTACCTGGATTGTAACAATTTATACGGATATGCTATGGAAAAACCGCTTCCGTATCAAAATTTTCGATGGCTGACTTCAGATGAAGTTTCAAATTTTAATTTACAGGACGCGTTGAGCAATAACACACGTGGCTATGTTCTAGAAGTTGACATATTATATCGCTACGTCATACACATCGAAAATTTAATGCAATGTTTGAAACACGGTTTGAAGCTACACACCATTCACCGCATTATTTGTTTTGACCAGAAACCATGGTTACAACCGTACATGCAATTAAATACTCATTATCGGCAGCACGCCAAGACTACATTCGAGTCAAATTTTTATAAATTAATGAACAATGCATGCTACGGTAAATCTATGGAAAATATTAGAAAGCAAAGAACTATTCATTTGGTAAACCACTGGGATGGTCGATATGGCGCACGAAAATATATTGCTATGCCCAATTTCCATTCAGTACGAGTTATTGAAACTGATTTAGTAACCATTGAATTGTCAAAGACAGAAATCATGTATAACAAACCAACTTACTTAGGTATGGTAATACTTGACTATTCAAAATTTGTAATGTATCAATTTCATTATGAGTTTGCCAAACAAAAGTTTGGAGATGTAAAATTACTGTATATGGATACAGACAGTCTTATTTATCAAACCAATAAGACGGATATTTACTCTGTGATGAGAGAACATCCAAGTTACTTTGATACCTCAAACTATGAGGTTAACAATATGTTTGGCATAATTCCCATGAATAAAAAACACATTGGTCTATTTAAGGATGAGTGTGCTGGTGATGTTATGACGGAATTTGTGGCTTTGGCGCCGAAAATGTACGCATTTTCAACACAAAAGAATAAAGGTCAATGCAAAGCGAAGGGTGTTCTTCGTAGCGTCACACAATTCCTCAATGTTGAGGAATATCGATGTGTACTCTACACAAACACCTCTCGCTTGTACCAGCAAACACGCATTCTTTCAAAGAACCATAATATATTTACAGTAAATCAAAATAAAACATCGCTGTCTACATATGACAATAAACGGTTGTGGGATGGTGTAAATAGCTTGCCTTTTGGACATTTCCACACCTACTAAATAAGAACACACTTTAATTTTTCAATTCTTTTTTATTACAATTGTATGTTTTTACAAGAAGAAACCAAAACATCTTTTGTGAATGCTGTAATCTGGTGGACTGACTCTCAAATAAATACTTAACAATATTTGATTCATGGTTATTTCTTTGTCCTTTTCCTCGCTAATCCACAACCACCACCAATCATTAGCTTTGACTTCATAGCTCCTGCCACGATCAAGGCTGCAATCTTTTCACCAATGGAAGCAGTAGATGATGTCACGCGCTGCACAGCCTTTCTTAGAAGAATGTGGTCTGCAACTCGACGTACTTCTGCATTCTTGTCGCTGTAAGCAATGTCATGATCTCTACACGCAGCATCCAATTTGTTGATTCCAGAGTTCCCTTGTGCTAGACGTTGGCTTAGTTTAGTTCCAGGTCCACAAAATTGATAGCCAGGAATATGCAGTTCAATGGGAAGTAGATCAATGGCCTTGTTAACTAGACCATGACCAGCAAAGGTCTGGCATATCTTTTTCAATCGTTGTCTTACTTTTTGGTGCTGGCGATACTGCCGCTGCTGTCTCTTCTTCCTCTTCTTCATCGCAACCATGGAATGATGAAGCAAAGTCTTTACAGGACGGTATATTTGTATGGCCGTGGTACAATTTGATGAGCTGACACGTTCCACACTGTCTAATGCATGGCATTTTAGTAATAGACACTTGCT
Source organism: Meconema thalassinum (assembly GCA_946902985.2). Lineage (NCBI taxonomy): Eukaryota > Metazoa > Arthropoda > Insecta > Orthoptera > Tettigoniidae > Meconema > Meconema thalassinum. The sequence continues at coordinate 475,300,307 of OX336392.1, forward strand.
GGTGATGACTAAAGTCAGTGCATGGTTGTAGTTCACGCAGACCAGGATCTCTGCTCCATTCACTAGGTACACTGTGCCAAATATTTTTCACCGCGTTTGAAGCAACATAAAATGGAACGCCTTGGGCAAAGCGTTCAATTCCTCATCTGTGAAACTGTCAAGCTTTTTTTTACAGGCAAAAAACTTGACAATAGCTCGCTCTGTGGGGTTTGAGTCCAAACCTTCAATTGCTGCCATATTACTACACGTCCACACTGATCACTGGTATGTCTCACACTGAAGCTGACGTTACGACGCTTTGCACTCAACATGCAAGTTTTGACATGCTCTGCGAGCTAGCCAATCAAAAAGCTTCCAAACATTTTGAAGTGTTTTATTTTGTAGAGGTTCATCAGGCACGGACAGGTTGTACAGTGCAGGACATCCCAGATCATGAAGGTCAACAAGTTGACATGTTGAATTAACATACTGACGCAACCATTCCTTTTTTTCACTTCCCTTTACAAATACAAGGTCAGCACCAAACAAGTGAGCTTTCAGAACAAGTGATAGATGCTGGTAAGGAATGTCGCCTTCTTTCCAGACTAGTCCCAAATTGCGTTGCAACCACTCTGTTTGTCTTCTGTCCTCGTCTGACTGCAAATGCAATGGAAACGGTGGTTCAAAGACAAAACTGGTTACTCTTGGTGCCCACATGGTTGTGCAGTCAATAATTCCTACTTCTTTAAATACAAACTTGTTTCCGTTCACCTTGAAACCCTGCACGTCGACAATCATTGTTTTCGGCATGGCGACGGATATCACACCTTCCACCACCGCTGCTTCTTAACAACTAACTGAATGGATAGGAGCGGGAAAATAATATACACACAAAGAATCAATTACACAATTTTATTCATAAAGTTATCAGTACATCGCTTACAATTTTTTATCATAGGATTTGGACCATCCCAATCACAGTGAGAATCTCCTCGATGCATAAAGTGTCTACGACAAGGACGGCAGGCTGCAACATCCGCCGACATACGGAGGTGTAATGGTAGCTTATCCCAATTAAGGTCAATGTCGTGTGCACCGTACGCGGTCAGAAATCCAGCTGGTAAATAGGCAATCAGATGCTGCGGCATTTCACGAAGAAATTGTGCTTTATGGTAGGCGCGTATTGCTAAAATCACCAGGGTGCGATAAATCTCAAATGCTGCATCAGCGTCTCGACTTGTTGAGCAACGATCGCATTTGCAGTCCATACAATCTACCCGCTCTCCAACATGACAAGATGAAGCTTTGGCAACGCCATCGTCCACATTATTTGTTTGATTAGCGATGGGCTTGTTGTTGTAGCCCCTGTCATGAATACCAAACGTAGACATGAATCCATCTGGTAAATAGTGAACCAGATGCGGCGGCATTCTAAGCACAGTACGATTCTTGTGATAGGCAGTTATAGCTTCACTCACTAGGGCGCGATAAATGGTAAACCTTGAATCTTCATCTGAGCCTGGTGAATCACTTTCACATTTGCAGACCCACCTCGCAGAGGGGGTTGTGACTTCATCGTAGCTTTCCATGACTGTGAAGGGCAATACAGGAAGACATGCTATTTATACTCTGGTCACCATATTGGACAGCGGTTGATAAAACACTTGCGCCTCGTGAACAATAAGGCAATAGGCTGTTGTTTTTTCTGGAATAACTGTCGATGTTTCAAATTCTAGTCTGATATCAATTGTTGTTTCCTTCATCGACTCCTCCAAATACGAACAGTCCATCACCACCAGAGGCGCCTTGGACTTGAAGTCTTGTGGTGATAATAGCGGACATGCCTCTTTCTGATAATAGGAAGACTGAAAGTTTACAAACATGTCATAGAGCTTACCATATTTGTTCTTGTTAAAGTTTAAATCCATTCCCTCATAGGGAAAGGTAACTCCGTTCAAAAAGAGTCGTATATTTCGTAATTGGATGTGGTCGAATTTTGATGCATCTTTATTCTGTTGATATTTGCGATCTGTTTGAAATCCAACCAGGACGTAGAGTGGCCGCTCTGTATACCGTGAGGTTTTTATAGACCAAGTATGTGTATCGGAGAGTGGTAATACCGGGTATTCATGCAGCTCCCAGCTTCTAAATTGAATGGGTAAAGCTGTATCCTTCTCCACAATCTTGAGCAGAGTAACGTGCGGTACTTTCCATAGAATTCGTTGCAGTAGAATTTTTGTATCTATTGGCGCTGTATCAGCTCCCTTTAGCGCATTATAATCACTCCTGTCTCGTACAAGAATCAGATCCTGTCTTGCGTTCACAACAATGCGCTTATGATCCTCTGCAAAGCCTAGTATTAATTTTAGAGGTAAATGTCCAGTAAATGTACCATCATCGTTAATCATCCAGTCGTTGGTTGAGTTGGGACACCAACCAGCCATACAAAAAGCTTTACTCTCTTCGCTTCCGTACGAGGGATAAAGTTTCATGACACTTGTTATGCCAACATTTCGAGTAGTATCCACTTCAATACCGTTGATCACGTAGCGAACCTCAGAAAACAAAAAGGCCAAAGCATTGTTGGCCAACTTTGACGTTGTTGGAATGGTACCATCCAATTTGGTGAGTTGCCCTTCAATCTGGATGTAACTTTCATGTGGAAGCGTGTAGATATCTTGTTGGTTAATAGTAATTCGAATCTCATCATTATTATTTAGTCCCTGAGTATACGGTTGGTAGGAATGGTGTTCAATTCTTACAATACCCTCCTGTACTTCGACAGGGTTTGTCACGTCTAGAATCGAATTCATGACGTAAGATGTAACCAAGTTGTTGTAGGATCTGCTTGTTGACACGTGTTAACCTGTACACGTGTTGAGCACAACTAACACCTGCTCTTGACAGCGTTGCCGCTTTATACACTTGTTTCATGCTGGCTTCAAATACAGTTTGTAGGTCACAGGTGTATGAGGGTCTAACCGGATGAGACGTTGGTTTCTATTCACCAGTCTTAAGGTAATATTCCTGATGTTGGTCACACTCACAGGATGATAGAGCACCACCGACGGGTTTTCGCGGATGATATAACCACCAGGTGAAGTAACAATAAAATCATAAAGCGAATGCGAGGGATCTTGATTGGTGTAGACGTCTGTAATAATATTACACGTGACAGATATGTGATGATCTTCAATTATTTTCACCGGTTGGTCAGACTTGTGTATCACGTTTGGTACTAACACTTGTGGTGAATAGCCTAACAATGACCCAATCGAATCTGGTTGAGATTTAAAATCAATCCTAAAAGAAGAAAGAATACTGCAGCGATGTGTCACGTTGTTGGCTATGAGTTCAAACTTGCGTGTCCCGTCCAGAAATGCTTTTAGACTAAATTCTTAGGTGAGAGTTGTGTAGATGTGATCGTGAATATCATCTACGGTGTAGCTGCCAGACGGTAGAGTTAACACATAGTCATCGTAGTAGAACTTATCATTGACGTCTTCAATTACGTTGCAGATTCTATTATAGCCTTCAAACGAAACAAGTCCCAGCACGTAGGGTCGTCGTCCCAATTCAATAGGAGAATAAAAGTCAACAGTTACTTCCGCACCTTGTCCGTGCACTGTAAACGTTCTACTTTCTGTTGTCATAATGACCACGTCACCCGCCGTGCTCGGTCTTATATAGAAAAGTCAAACATAGACGACCGCACTGTTGCGTGTTAAAATTTTGCACTCGTTTCACATTATAGTGTATTGTTGCACTGCTTCCAAAATAGCGAACAAGCTCTTTCGGAGGAGGAAGATTTCCAAAACTGTCAAAGTACCACACGGTTCGCCCATGCTTTATGTAGGCCACATAATGCGTTCCCGGTCCATGACTGTCATCCAAATTGACAACTGCACTTTCATGGCTCCGTGGTCGAGACGGTAGTTGGTTGCGCATAAACACGCCTCGAAAGTGGGAGATCTTAAGCTGTTTTGCATATCTTATAACTTCCTCATGCGTCATGGCTCGTCGTGGCAGGTGGGTTGGCGACCACGGGGCCCCAGCTGAGTCCGGCATTGCTTCCACTTACTTGTGCCGGGCTCCTCTCTGTCTTCTTTCCTGTCGACCTCACTTGGTCAACTCTTGTTCTCTTCCGACCCCGACGGTATTAGGGTATCCGAGGCCTAGGGAGTCACTTCCTTTCCCGCCTTAATTGGCCCTTGTCTCATCTTTTCTGATACCCTCCTTCTGCGAGGGGTCAGCCTTCTTTTTCTCTTCCTTTTACCTCCTGCCTTGTGCTCTAGGCCCTTAAGGAGGCCGGGTGTATGTAGCCCCACCACTTCTGGTGCACCCTAGATAATGCTACACCCTCAGGGGCTCACGGCTGGTGAGTTCGGGAGTTGGCGACCCCGAGGGATTCCTGAGCTGGGTCCGTTTTCCGCTTTTGTCCCTTACCTTTGGGGCGGACCCTCTCCTCTTTCACTTTCCTATATGCCTTTCAAGGCTCTCCTTCCTTCCAAGTCCCTCAATCCGCCTTCTCCGAGGGTTGAGGGCATTTCTTTTCCTTCTGTCCTTTTATTTGCCTTATTCTCCTTTAGTTTACCATTTCTTCTTCTAGTATGTAGGTTAGTAGTTAGTTTTAGTTTTTAGTTCGCTTATCATTTTCATCTTCACGATCACCCAAACCATCAGGGGCCGATAACCTAGATGTTAGGCCCCTTAAAACAACAATTATCATCATCATCATCATCAATCCGCCTTCTCCGAGGGTTGAGGGCATTTCCTCTCCTTCTGTCCTTTTATTTGCCTTATTCTCCTTTAGTTTTCCATTTCTTCTTCTAGTATGTAGGTTAGTAGTTAGTTTTAGTTTTAAGTTCGCTTTTCATTTTCATCTTCACGATCACCCAAACCATCAGGGGCCGATAACCAAGATGTTAGGCCCCTTAAAACAAGAATTATCATCATCATCATCATCGTCGTGGCAGTGCATCGATTAACCGTTTTTTGGCGACATGTAAATGCTGATTCCTTTCTTGTAGGGTGCTAGCTTCATGTTCACACCTTTGCCGCGCAGTGCTATGGCCTCCATAGTTTTATTATGCCTTTCACTTTCCTTCAACTGTTGCTTCGCCTCCTCAACAGCTTTCACCGTTCGTGCTACTGCACTTGCTCCTCCAAGAAGTGAACCCAGGGCTGCTAGTCCAGCAAACAGTGCAGGTAAAAATCCACCACGTTTCGGCACAGGAATAACTCGGGCACGTTTTCTAAAACGTAGTTTACTTTTGGGATTCGCATGCAATCGTGCTGCTCGGAGTGCTTTCTTAATAGCCAACTCACTATTTGTTTCTCCGCGCGAAGCTTGACGTGCCGCATGAAGAATAGCTTTAAAACCTCCCTTTCTGGACAACTTCTTCCTCTTCTTCACCACATATCTCTGTTTCACCATCGCGACCAAAGAACAAGACAACCTCACACCGCAAAGTATAGAACACAACTAACACTCCTCAGGAAGGGAACCTGTAGTTATTTATTCAATGGTGGCTGTATATTCAAGTTCTATATACAGAGGAAAATCGTTCATCCTTTTCCCCGCCTCTTTTTCTTCAGACGAGAGTTTCAAGTGAAAGAATAATTTGTCTCCGGCTTTCACCGGTTGATCAATAAGTGGTTGAACACTACCGTTTAATCGTACCTCTAAATGTTTCAAATCTGGTGCATACTCAATTACACGAATGGCACCATCATACATTAAACGGTAATTGTCATACCCCGAACGTAGTATGTAGGCGAGGTTATTGGGATCTTTTACCGGTTGTTGGTTTACAATGTGAAGCAGAAATATAGAGGGTATTGATTTAATAAAATGCGATAACCGTTGTTCCAAAAATCGTTTGGTCGTCACGTCGTGAGGTTGCACAGGATCAGCAACTTCGGCTATTCGTCTTCGCTTCATCTGTAGAGCGTTCTCCTTAATTTCCCACACCTTTTCCATTTCAGAGTTTAAAAACCGTTTTGTACAAACATCTTGATCATCTTCAGGATCGGCCACATGCACAAGGCGTGCATTATTTGCTGTATAGCCCTTTACAGTTAGGGTGGGCACAATACTGAGCACCTGTTTCACCTTGTTATCTACATAGTCCTTTCGAGCAGCGTCCGTGTTGTTTGTTGGAAGAGCCAGCTGAGTGATTCGACGTTGGTGTACGTCATAGTCCTTTGCTTCTGTTAACACCACAGCATTGGTTAACACATAGGCTTTGGTGCACACATCTTGATCGTTCACAGGATCTGCAACGCCCGTAATACGTTTATTCTGAGCCTCATAATCTCCTTTGATACGTCGTAATCGGTAATAATCTACATACTTTTTTGAACATGCGTACGAGGGTAATACGGGTTCTGTTATATTGGTCAATCGCTTTCCATTAAAGTTGTAATTGCCATCTGTAGTGCGTGACAATACATTAGCATCGACATATCGTTTAGTAGCCGGATCTGTATCATGTTTTGGATCGTTTGTCAAAGCAAATCGTTCATTTGTTTTGAGAGTTCTTCCAAAGGCGTCCATGGTTACACTGGAACTGAAACACCCGTTTGCCTCATGTATATAGAGACCAGCTCTTCCCCTTTCACATTTAGTTGATATGCAGATTATTAAGCAACAACATTCACTTCCGGAGGGAGACTTGGTTTCACACCTCTTCTCAACATCGTCCGAACAACGTCATGGATCACTCTTCCCATCCTCCATTCGCTGTCTCATCGCCGGCCCGTCGGGATGTGGAAAAACCAATCTTCTGCTTACCCTCATCACCTCCTTAAACGGAGTGCGCTTTCAAAATATCTATATTTTTGCCAAATCGCTGTATCAACCGCTGTATGTGTTCTTGGAACAGGTCATGTCAGGTCTGCGCAACATGGGCTACTTCACATTCGCAGCGCACGAAGATGTCATTTCTCCAGACAATGTTCGCCCCCATTCGCTTATGATTTTTGACGATGTGGCCACAGAACGACAGGGCATTATTCAGGCTTACTTTAGCATGGGACGTCATAAATATATTGATTGTTTTTATCTCGCTCAAACCTATTCGCGAATACCAAAACAGTTAATTCGTGACAATGCCAACGTGATTGTTCTCTTCCGACAGGATGAGCGCAACATGCATCACGTCTACGATGATCACGTGAACCCAGACATGACCTTTCAAGCCTTTACACAGTTGTGTGCCATGTGTTGGAACGCTCATCACCACAGTTGTCTTGTTATTGATAAGCAGAGCAACATCAACAATGGACGCTACCGCATGGGATTTGATCATTTCATTCGTATTTAAGTAGCTGCATCGCTTTTCTGAACATCATTAGTTCAGATGTCATGGCGACAACAGGGAGTCAATTAAAAAAGCACATAATCCGTGCGCGAAATAGCATTCGACAAAAGTTTCGCTATCTAAAACGTGCACATGCCGACAGTGAATTGTTTGTCGAAAAACATTTGAAATCACCTCTGGAAGCTGTGTTGAAAGGAACAACAAAGCCTAGTACACGCTCAAAAGAAACACAAACAATTGAAGAGGAGGAGGAAGAAAATGATGAAGAACCTGAGGATGTTTTTCTCCATTGCTTCCGTCTTCTGACTCCAAAGAATCACCGCTGCCCCAGTTTTTGAAAACATCAATAATTGCTGAAACACCCACTAGAGCCAAAGAAAAGCAGCCTACTCTTAAAGAAATATTGAATACGCCCGAACAATATGTGCGGTTAAAATCCATTTTACTACAAAATTATGGTGCGTTGGTTACTCCCTTCCTTGAAGATCTTTTTACTAAGAAAACTGATACTACCTATGGTGTTCGCTATGAAAACAATAGATTTCGAATTGGCGATTCAGCAATCAAGATAAGTGACAATGTTTTGATTGTTAAAACAGTTCGTTACAAATTGACGCCAGGGCTTTTAGAACTTTTATTTTCACGTACACCTTCTACCGAGGACTATGATAAAGAAGATCTTGAAAAGTATAAAGACATCTTGATGGCTACAAATGGTTTTAGACGTAATTATAAACGTTCTGAAGCAATAAATGCTAATAAGGGCTTCAAATATAAAACCATCATATCAAAATTGTTTCCCACCTATGCAAGTGTTCGCCGTGCAAATTCAGCGTCCGGTATCACGTTTAATACTTTGAAACCATTCATCGATTTCGCCTATTGGAACAATCCAAATAAGTTGGTTAAACGTCTGCAACTGTTGCGTGCATCGGAACAGGCTGGTCATACCGGACACGAGGCGGAAGTTTTAGAAATAGAAGAGGAGCTTCGTCATGCTGGCATTATTGTCTAATGAGTCAACGTGTTCATACACCCTCGCCTGTTAAGGCTGCCATTGCTCGCGAGTTGCATAGACCAGCTCGTCGTCTCTACCATCGTCGTCGTGTCATCACACGGGGCGTTGACGATCTTTGGCAAGCTGATCTGGTTGAAATGATTCCCTATGCCAAAGCTAACAACGGGGTCAACTATCTGCTCACCGTCATCGACGTTTATTCCAAAATGGCCTTAGTTGAACCTGTTCGGAATAAATCTGCACAACTGGTCACCGCTGCATTCAAGACCATCGTTCAGCGGTCAAGACGACAACCTCGTTTGCTTCAAACAGATCAAGGCAAAGAATTTTTCAACAAGACTTTTTCCGCTTATCTCAAATCGCTTGACATCCATCACTATTCCACTTTTAGCAATCTAAAGGCAAGTGTTGTAGAACGTTTCAACCGCACACTCAAGACGCGCATGTGGGAACAATTTACAGCAAGAGGATCCTATCGCTGGCTTGAACTTGTAGGCGACCTGGTGACATGTTACAACAACACTAAACATAGAACCATCAAAATGAAACCACGCCTTGTAACCAAGAACATTGCGCAATTGGATCGCATTCATCACAAAATCAAAACAGTAGATCCACGACGTCATCAATTACGTATTGGTGATTATGTGCGGATCAGTAAACATAAAACAATCTTCGCCAAAGGATACACACCAAACTGGAGCACAGAAATATTTCGTATTCGCAAGGTAAAACTTTCTAATCCAGTTGTTTATTTACTTGATGACCTCAACAAGCAGCCAATCCAAGGAGGATTCTACATGGAGGAACTGCAAAGGACGCAATATCCCAAGCATTATCTTGTTGAAAAAATTGTACAAAAACGTGGCAATAAACTTTTTGTTAAGTGGCTAGGTTTTAATGCCACATATAATTCATGGATTAATAAATCAGATCTGGTGTACACCTTCTTGTTTTTATTTCATGTCGAGCTGGCCGACTCAACATTCCATGCGATTTGTATCCTACCCCCGCCCTACCATTTACAGGAAATACTACTCCAGATTCATTGATGTTTGTTTACCATTGAGCACATTCAACAACCAGTTCATTCCCCCTCTCTCTCAATTCCATTCACTACTCCCGATACCATTGATGTTTGTTTACCATTGAGCGCTTTCAACCCCATCTTGTTTGTCTCTCAGACCCATTCACACCTAACCAACCTACCACGTCAGGGTTCAACAACCACCGCCATCCACCGCCATTCATGTTTTCCATTCAAAACACTCCCGTTCATGACCTACCCCACATCCCGTAATCTGCTGTGACGTCACACACACACACCAGTTACACTAATGTTTTCCATTCAAAACACTCCCGTTCATGACCTACCTCACATCCCGTAATCTGCTGTGACGTCACACACACACACACCAGTTGACCGTTCAATTCTCTGACAATTCATTCACAACCAAGGATTCGGAAACCTTCGGCAACACTCGGATCTCATCGGGCTCAAAGCAAAGCTATATAGCCCAGGATAATATCAGAGAAGGCGCTCAGTCCAACAGGGAGACTGGGTCGAGGAGGGTCTCGTGCAGAGCCTCTTCCATCCTCCACCCTCATCCCCCACCCTCGCCACCCCCCCTTCCCCCCCTCCCCTTCCCCCCTCCCCTCCCTCCCCCTCCCGCTCCCCCCTCCCCACCCCCACTCCTCCCCCTCCACCCACCCCCCCTCAAACCGGTTCCTGGACCCTCCGAGGTTTGTTTACCTTCCGGGGTCCCGGCGACCTTGGGGTCAATGACCTACCTCAAGGTCATTGATCATGACCTACCTCAAGGTCATTGACCTTGCCACGCCCCCTAATTTGCATAAATAACGGTATTTGAGTCAAAACCCCCCCAGCCTCCCTACTCTTAACCCTTTTCAAATATATCCACGTGAACAATCTTGAAAATTAACTGTGTAAGCAACAACAGTTGGATACTTAAAAGATGTGTTGAATACCACTCACCTGTTAGAAGCTTCAGGACCCACACAATGTGAAGTCTATGGAATTGTGGACTGATCTGATGTCTACCGATACTGCATGGGTTTATATACGATTTGCTAGAAGGACAACGTCATGTTTGCACACATTTGGCAGTAAACGTGATGACAAGGAACATGTGTATAACACATGTCATGTCCTGGCAGTCATCCTTTTACAAACCATATTTGGCAGGAAACATGATGACAAGGGAATGTGTGTATAACATATGGTAGTTGGCCTCCACAACTACATTTTTGGCAGTAAACGCGATGACAAGGAACGCGTGTTACGTGTTTATAGCATATGGTAATCAACCTCCACAAACTACATTTGGCAGGAAACGTGATGACAAGAGACGTGTGTATAGCATATAATAGTCGACCTCCGCAAACTACATTTGGCAGGGAACATGATGACAAGAGACGTGTGTTACATGTATAAAATCTATGTCTGGCCTCCACAAACTTTTGTGTTGGGGTATATAAGATACTGCTGTCTTTGAAAAATTATCATTCGTCACCATGTCATCTGACTATCGACATCAAGATGATGAAGACGAAGTAGGTGCGTCATTCAACGCTTTGATGTAAGTATTATTCCATTTTTACGTTGATTTTTTTAGAAAGCTAACTATTGCAATGGGTATTATGTTTTGACTTACAAAAAATTTTGACTTATCTTCACGTTTCACATTACCTAGACTCCAACACCCGCACCAAGAGCCCGCTGATGAGCCAGCTTGGTGTCCTAGACAAAACCCCTCACAAGACACAGCACAAACCTAGAAATATTACTGAGTTTTAATAATTACCATCAACTTAGCAGTTCTAGTGGACGTGGGTTGGCGACCACGGAGCCCCAGCTGAGTCCGGCATTGCTTCCACTTACTTGTGCCGGGCTCCTCTCCGTCTTCTTTCCTGTCGACCTCACTTCGTCGACTCTTGTTCTCTTCCGACCCCGACGGTATTAGGGTATCCGAGGCCTAGGGAGTCTCTTCCTTTCCCGCCTTAATTGGCCCTTGTCTCATCTTTCCTGACACCCTCCTTCTGTGAGGGGTCAGCCTTCTTTTTCTTTTCCTTTTACCTCCTGCCTTGTGCTCAAGGCCCTTAAGGAGGCAGGGTGTATGTAGCCCCACCACTTCTGGTGCACCCTAGATAATGCTACACCAACAGGGGCCGATAGCCTAGATGTTAGGCCCCTTAAAACAACAATTATCATCATCATCTCAACTTAGCAGGTAAACAGCTGAAGGAAGTATGAGACTTTTGTAACTTAGGAAGCGAATTAACCATTGATGGACAAACAAAGAAGATATAAAAAGGAGGTTGGCTCGGAAAAGGAAAGCAGTCTTACCAAAAGAGGAATCTGTTGACATTGGGCATCAAATATAGATTTAGGTATTAGAAAGTCATTTTTAAAATCCTTTGTCTGGAGCGTGGCACTTTATGGATGTAAAACTTGGACTATTGGAGTAGCAAAAAAATGAGAGAATTAAACCGTTTGAAATGTGGTGTTACATGAGAATGATGATGGTCAGATGGGTAGATAGAGTTACAGACAAAGAAGTATTAAGACAAGAGAAAAAAGATGTTTCTGGCGACTGCTAATAAAGTTAAGAGATATGTTGGTAGGACACATACTAAGACACCCACGAAGAACAAGCTTAGTTATGGAAGGAAGAGTTGAAGACAAGAACTGTGTCTGTCTGATAACCTATGCCATTGTTTATGGCTGTATTAGAGTGAGTATTTGTAATTTGAGAGAGGATTGGGAAGGAGACAGCCGTGGTCTAAAGTTAGGAGCCAATCCAGCATTTGGCTCGAGTAGGTGTGAGGAGACCACAGAAAACCATTTCAAGGATTGCCACGGTGGGAATCGAACCAACCTCTTCTCAGTTTTGCTTCACAAGACTGTCACCTTCCAGCCCTCTAAACAGAATTATTTTTTTGGCAGAGCCGGGAATTGATCCCAGACCTCTGCTGGCGACTTAGACATGCGAGTGTGCGTGTCTGTCTGATAACCCATGTCATTGTGTATGGCTGTATTAGAGTGTTTATTTGTAATTTGAGAGAGGATTGGGAAGGAGACAGCCGTGGTCTAATGTTAGGAACCAACAGGGCTACCAACCCCAAGCATGCAGTTTCGCTCCTGACCATATCATAAAGCATGTTGAAACCCCATTTGAATTCAATAGGCCATGACATCTAGTAGTCAAGTACACAGCTAGGTGTCGTTGACTAGTATTTGGTAAAAAAATAGGAACTACTTAAATTTGATTGTCTGCAGTCCTTACCAGAATTACAAACTAATACAGCCATCACAATTAACACTGTTTATCAAACAGATTTTACACACCTAAAATTACTACATAACCACATTACTACAGTCATTAAATTGCGGAACTAGCGCAATAATAAAACTCTGTACAGTACTCTCTAATTAGTATTAAATACATACTTGGCACGTCTGCTGGAAGACAATGCACACACGTTTTGCTTCCTCTGTCTTGCAGTACAGGCTACTTATTATACTTGACACGTTTTATAGTCGACAGATAAATTTTTAATCAACATAATTGTGACATCATTTTTTTAAAAAATCTCGCCATACAAGGCTTCACCTTAAACTTATAAATTTTTAATCAACTCTTGTTCTCTTCCGACCCCAACAGTATTGGGGTATCCAAAGCCTAGGAAGTCTCTTCCTTTCACCGTCAAGATGCTCTGGGCATAATATTATTATTGCCTCTGTGGCTTGGGTGGTAGCACGCCAGTCTCTCTCACCACTAGCTCTGTGGTTCATATCCCAGTCACTCCATGTGACAAAACAAGTCCATTATATCTTCTCCCAGGGGCTCACATCTAGTGGGACGTGGATTGGCGACCGCAGGGCCCCCAGCTGAGTCTGGCATTGCCTCCATTTTTGTCAGGCTTCTCTTTTAAAACTAGTTTTCTTTGTGATTGCAAACAAAAATAAGAGATAGGTTGGTATAGCTCTGTGGTTCAAATCCCACTCACTCCATGTGGCAAAACAGCTGAAGATCTCAACTTTCAAGGCGTGTTTATGTGCAACCAACTAGCGCCTCAACAGCAGCTATGTACAGATGAAACAAACAGCTCAGGACAGGGAAGCATGGAGGGCTGCATTTAAAAAATTACTAAGTCCATTATATCTTCTCCAAGGGGCTCACATCTAGTGGGACGTGGGTTGGCGAACGCAGGGTCCCCAGCTGAGTCTGGCATTGCTTCCATTTGTGTCAGGCTTCTCTTTTAAAACTAGTTTTCTTAGTGATTGCAAACAAAAAGAAGAGATAGGTTGGTAGGACACCCAGGAATAGCAAAGTTTGTTCGGGCTAAGGATAAGAACTGTAGAGGTAAACCGGTTAGAATATTTTGCACAAATTTTACAATGCCAGTGCTATCAAAAATGGGCGTTGACAGGAAATTTAATTTTCACTAGGAGATGTCAGGCATATTATACTTATACTATAACTTCTCTTCTATTCAAGATATTAAACCAATTCTTCCACTGAATAAAAGTAAAATTGGTGTCCTATTCAAATACAATATTGTTGAAAATGTTTTTTTTGGAGCTTAAAGGTGTTGGTTCATTGTCTCTTCTTTTTCTGATACCATCCTTCTGCGAGGAGTCAGCATTCCTTTTTTTTTTGTTACCTCCTGCCTTGCGCTCAAGTTCCTTGACGAGACAGGGTGTATGTAGCCCCACCACTTCTGGTACACCCAAGATATTGCTATATCCTCAAGAGCTCACAGTTGGTGAGTTTGGGTGTTGGTGACCACAAGGGATTCCTGAACTGGGTGTGGTTTTCCACCTTTTATCCATTACCTGTAGGGGGCGGACCCTCTCCTCTTTCACTTTCTTATCTGTCTTTCTTGGTTCTCCTTAAATACTTTTCTGCAACACAGGACTTTCTTTAAAATTATAATTATTTAAATTCTGTCTTATGGTTTGATGGGTCAAGAACTTGAAAATAATTTTGTTGCCATGTTATTAATACACATCTTTTGTGTTCTTTTTAGATTTGGTAATGATCCATTGGTCATAATTTTTTTGCCGCAATCATAACAGCTGCAGGAATGTGATGATGAATTTATTGCTGCCATAATGGCAGCATTAGAGGGAAAAAAGGAGAATAATGAGGAAGAAGAAGAGAAGATGAAGTGGATAGGGGAAAAGAAGAATAAAATAAAAGCTAATAAATATTTCCTTACGTTTAATCCTTATTTAATTGATTTATGTTGACCATCACTTCATTCATGGTTAGTTTACATTCCGCACAACTTAGCAAGAACCACCATCCATCTCCATTCTTAATTGTTTACCTCATAATTCAATTGTCCACCCTCACAATCCCCTCAAGCTCATTCCCGTCCATGACCTACAACCCATTAACAATCTCAGGGGACAACACATCCTGTGACACACACACACACAGGTTGACCGTTCAAATCTGATTATTCTGACACGTGAATGTAAGCCATTCAAATCTCCCGCGTCGGCACATTCGGAATCCTGGTCACCATGTTGGACAGCGGTTGATAAAACACTTGCGCCTCGTGGACAATAAGACAATTAGGCTGTTGTTTTTTCTGGAATAACTGCAGATGTTTCAAATTCTAGTCGGATATCAATAGTTGTTTCCTTCATTGGCTCTTCCAATAATGAACAGTCCATCACAACCAGAGGTGCCTTGGACTTAAAGTCTTGCGGTGATAATAGCGGACATGCTTCTTTCTGATAATAGGATGACTGAAAGTTTACAAACATGGCATAGAGCTTACCATATTTGTTCTTGGTAAAGTTAAAATCCATTCCCTCGTAGGGAAAGGTAACACCATTCAAAAAGAGTCGTATAATCCGTAACTGGATGTGATCAAATTTTGATGCATCTTTATTCTGTTGATATTTGCGATCTGTTTGAAATCCAACAATGACGTATGTAGCGTACCTGAGAGGGTAGCCTCTACAAAGTATTAATCTAAGGGTTGAAATAATTGTGTTTAGGGGGGAAAGCTTGGCAATTACGTGTAAGAGGTGGTGATTAGCTAGTGGCTTGGGATCGTCAGTACTATCTGAAAGGAGAACTCCCCAAGGTACTGTTTGGCGGGGTAGTTCAGGGTGTGAGTGTGAAAGGAAGGGTGGTTTACTTCGTTCTCTGTGCGCGATTTCGGCGCTAAGCGGTCTGATGTTAATCGTAAGCAGGCGAGCTGGGAGCGAGCCTGCTGGTGTCAGCGCTGTGGCTGTGACACTCTGCTGACGTCTCGAAGCAATTAACTAACAGTGCTAATACTAGATCCTACCTAGCGGGGAAGCTAAGAGGGTAGGATCTTATCAATTAATTAAATAAATAAAAAGACCAGTGGCTTCTACTATGTTTGAGTTTAATGAGTACTTCGGATTTGAAGTACTCCTGTAATTAGCAGTGCAGTTAATAAAAATAAGTAATTATCACAATCCAAGCACAGGGGGATGGGAGTGTAATTGAATGTGTGTGTAGTGATCGCTTAAGACACTTACCCTTCGGCTTCCACGCAGGTAACACTGAGACAGACTGATCCGGAGGCATGACCTCCCGGAGTTTTTATAGGAGCGTCGCGCTGCGTTTGCGGAATTTGCACATTTCTCCCATGTCATAGCCCTCCCTGGTGTCGTTGGGCTTGGACACGAGGCTACCTGAGTTCATTGAGGTAATAATTTGTGTAGATATGTAATTATGTAGATGTAGTCGTTGATTCTTGAAGTATGTATTGTGCCCATTTAGCAAGAAATATGCCAATCACAGTATACCAGCGTAGCTCAATTCGGGATTTCGGGGCAGCGGTAAGTTCCCCCACTCTGTGACTCACATATTTTGGATTAATTAGAGGATACACTTGCAAAAATAACAACAAAATCAACTCCTATTTAAACACATTTAATTAATCAATTAATGGCGCTACAAAACATTTAAACAATTTAATTACTGACCCAAATATCAACTGCTTGTTCCAAATGAACAAGGGATCACAAAATAAAATAAACAAATATTGTATTCAAAACCTGTGGTTTCCACATAAACCAACAATTCTTACTTAATCTCACTTCCATAAAGCACTAACATTAAGTTTACATAACTCCGAGCTCTTTGGCTCCATGCATTTACATTATTACGGTGTCATTCTTGTACACCTCAAACACTAGCTTTTATATATTTTTCTTATTTCTCAAAACAAATATATAATTATATTTAAAATCTATGTGAATTATCTAATTCAATATTTTGGGCATGTCCACACATTCAGTTGTTATCATCTCTCTTTATTTCACAAATATATTAAGGTAATCAGAAAATCAATTGTGTACTCCAGAGCGTGAAGGTACTTGACACAGTCAAAAAAACTATAGTTACTCCCGAACTCAGTTGCCTTCAATCAACTCGTCCCCCCAGGGGATCACTTCTAGTGGGCGTGGGTTGGCGACCACGGGGCCCCAGCTGAGTCCGGCATTGCTTCCACTTACTTGTGCCGTGCTCCTCTCCGTCTTCTTTCCTGTCGACCTCACTTGGTCAACTCTTGTTCTCTTCCGACCCCGACGGTATTAGGGTATCCGAGGCCTAGGGAGTCTTTCACTTTCCCGCCTTCTTTGGCCCTTCTCTCATCTTTCCTGATACCCTCCTTCTGTGAGGGGTCAGCCTTCTTTTTCTTTTCCTTTTACCTCCTGCCTTGTGCTCAAGGCCCTTAAGGAGGCCGGGTGTATGTAGCCCCACCACTTCTGGTGCACCGTAGATAATGCTACACCCTCAGGGGCTCACGGCTGGTGAGTTCGGGAGTTAGCGACCCCGAGGGATTCCTGAGCTGGGTCCGTTTCCCCTTTTGTCCCTTACCTTTGGGGCGGACCCTCTCCTCTTTCACTGTCCTATCTGCCTTTCATGGCTCTCCTTCCTTCCAAGTCCCTCAATCCGCCTTCTTCGAGGATTGAGGGCCTTTCTTTTCCTCCTGTCCTTTATTTGCCTTATTATCCTTTAGTTTTCCATTTCTTCTTCTAGTATGTAGGTTAGTGGTTAGTTTTAGTTTTAAGTTCGCTTTTCATTTTCATCTTCACGATCACCCAAACCATCAGGGGCCGATAACCTAGATGTTCGGCCCCTTAAAACAACAATTATCATCATCATCAATCAACTCGTGGAATCCCACGTCCATACATTATTACAATAGGGATTGTTATTTATCTCTTATGTCTTAATAGACCATTATCATATAAGAAACTACGATCTGAACCGGCAAACGAAATATCCATCTTTAAGGACCTCGGTTCAACGCCCGGATCGTTAACAACTTTAAACACTCCTGGTGTTTTCATTTCTCTTTCTAACAGCTTACGAGACGGGCTCTGTTCCCCCTCGCTTTTAAAAGAGCTAGTCTCTACTACATGGGGTGCGATTTATGACACGTTAGGGTGGCGGAGACATCCTGTCTGACCCAACATTAGTAGCTTATTTTCAAGGCTTTCAAAACAAACCTTCCCATTCTATCCAGTTCTGGGGAGACCGGGCTTTACTGTACCGTAACATTCAAACAACTATTCTTTGGTTCAAAGACCATTTCCGTATCCTTGGCATTTATTAATTATGAGAGGGTCCTCATTGATTGGGAAGATTAAATACACATACGACGACGGAGAATTACAGGGGCTTTTATCATAAGAAGATCCTGCATTCGAATCTCTTCAGGTGCCTCGGGAACCAATCCCAAACAGAGGGCTTATACAAAATGCGATTTAGAGTCGGCCGTGGCCCATATGACATACGCTCAATAATACCATATATTAGCTCCCTTTTTAAATACATACACAATGCCTCGTGATACTAATGTCACAAATAGAGGACTTACACAATTATCAATTCACTGCAATCAACTACCCTCCATAAGTAATGTACCAAGTATTTAACCACTACGCTTTCCTAGCGTGACACTTTAATATTATATTGGCGCTCATTATGCGCTATGCATTATTTTAAGCCGAAAATGTCTTCCCAAGAACTGATAAAATCTCTTTAGTAACAATTCATATTATTTTATTCACATATTAATCTTTCCATGGTCGATAAATCGCTCCCTGTTTTAAAATATTCCATTGAACCTCATCTTTTACACATACGTTAAGGCTTAACGTTCTTATGTTCATATCAATTTATTTGATTTTTATTTAACATTTCCATATTTAATTATTATTATTATCTTTATTCTTTAATACAAGCTCAAAAGCTATTTCTTTCATATCTCAACTTTACTTTATTTCAATGTCTTTCATGATAATTAAATGATATTTCGCTTGCTCTTATTACATTTGTTAAATACATTAACCCTTTATTCACCTATTTCCTCTACGGGATTTATTCTTTACATAATTATTCAATTTCTCTATTTATTTTATTATTGTTCAGACCGTATTCTTGATTATTCAATATTTATTTATTTAAACACATCCCTTTCACTCCAAAACTCCGGTGGGTTTTGTACACAA
This sequence comes from Meconema thalassinum, assembly GCA_946902985.2. Lineage (NCBI taxonomy): Eukaryota > Metazoa > Arthropoda > Insecta > Orthoptera > Tettigoniidae > Meconema > Meconema thalassinum. The sequence continues at coordinate 475,319,166 of OX336392.1, forward strand.
TCAATTTCTGACACCAAAATAAAAATGAATTTTGTACTCACATATTTTTCAGATCATCCCCTGATCTTAAATCTGGTGCGGTGTTTCATTTTTGGGCCCACTTTGAACTTTTTACACCATATTGAAGGTATTCATCTTACGTAAAAACACAAATAAACATATATCTAACACACTTAATATTGACGACATTTTTATATACTGATGTGTCCCTTTTGAACACATAATAAACACTAAAATATTATTTAACACACAATCTGGATTATTTTACACTTCACAACGATCACTAGGCCGTGTTTCTGAGCCTCTCACACGTGATCTTCTTAAATTCCCGTTTCCAAAGGTGGAATTTACCCGATGTCGGCTTCCTATTCTGAAGAATGCGAAAGTCCCGAAACATCTACTGTTCCCTGGAGTTCAATTCTGCTATTCCTATCCTGGATAACCGGCTATTTATCTAGCTTGAACGGCTTCTTTGTAGATCTGTCTATCGATCCTAACGAAAGTCTATATGGATCGAGGTCTCCTCTAAGACCTATAGATTTAGTTTCTAGCAGCTAGCACTTCTTGATTCTAGTACTATTAGAATTGTTCGCCTGCTTTCTGGAGCTAATGTTTATAATCTCCTATCCTCCTTGTTTGAACTGTTTCAACACTCCTACGTTCGAACCTTATTCTGTTCTTCCCTTTTAGATTGCTTCAATTTAAATAGCAGTTTATCTGTCTGGTACGATACTTCCGTACGTTATGATCTATTCGTTCGTACATTTAACGACCTATCGCCTTTAAGTCCGACGTTCGCCGCCTGCTCTGACTATATCTTATGAAGTTTCACTTTAACTTGTATACAGTCGGGCCTAAATCCTATAATTAGGATCTTCCTAATGTTTCACTACGGCGATACTTTAAAATTTCGTCTCGACTGCTCCTTATGGAGGCAAGCAAGTCGTTACTACTGTGACGCCTGTGGCTATCGGATCTTCCTTCTGCGGTGGAAAACAGCGTTTCTCCCCTCAAAGAGTACTGGTAGCTGTTATCGATGTAACGCAGAGTTACGTCCCCTCACGGACTGTCGGAATGATTACTTCTACGTCGTGGAGCAGCACTTCCCCTCACGGAATGCTCGTAGGACTGCATGCGATGTGACACAGTGACGTGCCCTCAGGTTGTCTGAATACTGCATTCGGTGCTTATACTTGGTGCGCAGTATGACCTCCCCTGAGGTTCATACGTTTGAAGACTTTGATGCAGCACCTCCGGTCACGGAGTGCTCGTTGTAACTGCTTGTGCGATGCGACACAGTAACGTGCCCTCAGGCTGTCTGAATACTGCATGATTGGCTTGGAAACGCCCGAAGCTTTATACTGTTTTACTACAAAAAAGTAAGACTCTAGCCTTTTCTGTGGTCAACTTCTAAAATAATGGTGCCACAAATATAAAAATTATACCTTCCGAAAGCTCGTCTTCTCAATGTCAAATGATCTTATTGCACCTAAAAATCGATCGTGCAATTCGGAGATATTAATTAATTTCTCGTCCTCAATTGTGTGGGTGTTGCATTCTTTTTGCTCTCTCCCCTCCACAGAGGCTTAGGTAATTCCCCTATGACGTCGTCTTACGTCGGCAGTTTATTTCTGCACAATTATTACATGGTTTCTCTATACTGAAAAATCTCTCATTCAAAATGATTCACTGTGCTATGCTTGTTTACTCATTATTATGCTCGTAAACGTGTTAATTTTAATTATTCCTCTTCTGGTGCATATGCGGCGTTGTCAAAATCCAGCAACGTCAGCTTGAATTCCGATTCCGGCTTCTCTTTCTATCACGGTGGAAATTTCCACTCAGTTATTAATACTCGTGACCAGCCCTCTCTGAAATGTCGAGTGGGGTGATCTCATCTAAGGAACATCTGTCCCTAGTCGCTTGCACAATGTTAAGCTATATTCCTGGCTTAAAATCTCTCTCCGTTCCTTTAAGAAACTATACGTTTCTTTCATTTCTTCCTTAAGGACATGGATTCGACCGTCATGGACCCTATGGCCCATGGGTTCATCTCTCCCCTCCTTAGGTAAATAAATTTTCGATAATTCTTGAGGAAATTTATTTCAATTTTATTTGTATTACTCTATTCGTCGAATCTATCATAACGTCATCCGTATTTACTGTTGTTTTATTTTCTTAAGGTTCCTTCCACTAATTATGTAGGTTGGGTATGCTCAATCTTTACCCTTTTCTTCTTTATTACATTAAAATTTCCTTTTCAATAAAATCAATTACTTCTTTAAAGTTCCTTTCCTTTCTAGTCTGTGTTTAGGTTGGGTCTCCAAGAGTTCCCATTCATTCATTTATTCCCTAGTGGACGTCTCCACTCAGGCCATAAATCTCTTGTCACGTTCGATGTTTACAACTCTCTACCCTCGTCTGGCGCATGCTTCCAACTCGAGTCAACAGTTGGTTTCCTTTCTTCTTTTCTCAGGTCAGACTTCAAATCGGTCTGTTCTTTATTCATTATATTTCTTCAACTTAATGACTTTATGTTACTTATCTTGCGGGTGCAATTAGCTTTACCCGTAACTTACTCCATTACAGTTATCAGACTTCAAGTCTGTTACACTTCATTTAAAAATTTTAAGAGCTCAGTCTGACTTCACCTGACTCTTTCTGGTTCTCTTCCCTATTCCTCATCTCTCTTTGAGATGGTATTTCATCACATATTATATTTATTTCTCATATTCTTTGATGGTTGCAGATATCTTTACCCGTTTGTTCCTATGGGATAATTCTCTTCTTATCCTTTATGTCTCCATCTTACGTCTCCCGTTATTATCATTTCTCCTTGTTCTTCTTCCTCCTCTTCTTCTTCTTCTTCTTCTTCTTCAGGGTCTTCCTCGAGCATATCTTCCATTTCCATAACTTCTTCCCCTCCTGCTCTTAAATCTTCTATCATTTCATTTTCCCATTTTATCAGCAATTCTTGCGCTCGTATATTCACATCCCCTCCTTGTTCGTGAATACTTTCAACCGTTTCTACCACCTTCGTTTCTATCAACTGGCGAACAGTTATGGGTAAATGTTTTAATATGCTTAAACAATGCAGCAAAACATTTTCATTTCCCATACACCTTTCAATGGCTTTCTGATAATAAATGATGGAGTTTGTCAATTCCATACTTTCGTATCCTATCATTTCTTGTTGTTCTTCTTCTTCACTCTCATTCTCATCTATTTCTATTTCATCGACTTCTTTCTCTTCACCTTTGAATTCTTCTTCAATTTCATTCTCTTCTATTTCCATAATATCTCTTTCCGTTTCTTCACTTTCGCCTTCTTCTTCATCACTTTGGTCTTCCATTACCATTTCCTTCCAAAGTTTTATCAAGGCTCGGGATACATCTCCTACCAAACCGTTTCTTTTTCTCATACCATTTACAACCTTGCCAATTCCAGTCTTCTCCAGATGTTGAACGTTTATTGGTAAGTTATACAATTGTTTTAAACAATGCATCGTTCTTTCTTCATTCCCTTCACATCTTTCTATAGCTCTAATATAATGCTCTATTTTCTTTATGACCTCAGCATCTTCCTGACTCTCTTCATCCCTTACTCTTCTTTCCTTACATTCCATATTCTCTCGTTTCCTTATTTCTATATAAGTTTTATTCCTTCTTTTCCACACTCTGTACCTCTTTTGCTTTATAAACCATCTCCGTCTTCCCTTCATCCTTGTCCATAAACGTGCTCTTCTTTTATCTCCCTTCTTCCATTTTTCCTTTCTTTCATTCCTTTTCTTCCTACGGAGTTTCCAGCTGACATATGCCTGGGCATCCTCTTTCTCCAAGGCATTGTTTGTTACTCCTTCTCCTTTCATTGTTTCCATGGGGTATCCAATTCCTGGTACACCAACTATCAATGGCGGTTTTCTTCCCTTTGGCTCTTCTTCAGAGACGTCTCCTCTCATTTTTTCATTGCTCCCAACAATCTCATCTTTTTCTTTTAGGGTTTCTTGGCTCTTATTAGCACTTTCCCTTTCTCTGTTCTTTTGTTGCCAGTTCTGGTATTTAATCATTAATTCGAGGATCTGGGCTTTCAATTTTTCCTCTTCTTCCTTTAATGCCCTTTTATTTTCCTGGTCCTGCATTCCTTCGAAGTTTTCCTTTTCCCTTTCTGTGAAATCTTGAACCTCTGTTTCCATCGGTGCTTCATTGATATTTTCTATATTTGTTTCATCTAATTTCTCTATTTCTTCTGGAATTATCATTTCCGTTTCTTCAACTATCAATTCCTTTAGTATCTCCTGTTCCGAGATTACTTCTTGTTCTTCCAGCTCAACTTTTTCATAAAAATGAGTCTCTTCAGTTTGGAGCTCATTTTCATTTTGGCTATCCTCCTGTTCTGGAGTTACGATTTCTTCCTGAATTTCCATTGGTTTCTCTGGAAGGATCTCCAAGTTTTCTTCAATTTCCCCTGGAGTCATGATGATTTCTATTTCTTGCTCTTCTTCTTTAATATCAATTTCGGGCTCCTCTGGCACCGTTACTTCTTCTTCTTTAATTTCAGCCTGTTTTTCAACTTGGGCAACTATTTCATTTGCCTGACGATTTTGCTCCAACGTGTATTCCTCATATCTTTTCTGAGCAGCCTCTAATATTTCTTGATATTCTGGAATTTTGACCTGTCTTACTTCAGCTAACTCTTGAACGCTGATTACCCCTCGTTCATCATACATACCCAAACCGAACCAGTACATCTTACTCTTTTCCTCTGCCATATCATCTTTCTGTTCCTCAACATACTTTTTTCGGTCGCGCTCTTTGCAAGGGATCTTCCACCATATCTCCTCCCATGCATCTCTCATTTTCCATAATTTATCCCCTATTTCACTTACTTCATCAACAAATGTAACTATCTGTTCCCACGGAGCTAATTTTATTTTTCCTTCCTTCTCCATACGTTTTGCAAATTCCCTCTTCGTTTCTCTTAAGGACCATTTAACATTAGGAATTTCTTTGCACAATTCCTCTAATTCCTGTTTAGATATCTTATACCAATTTTTACAGGCCCTTTCACGGAGCTCAGATATCTTCTTTATTTCCTCGGAGATACCTTCCCTTTGCTCCTTAATTTTCTCTTTCTCCTTTGAGTCTACATCTCTAAATTTCCAAAGTTCACTCCTCATCTGATAATGCTCGTCTCGTATTGCTACAATTATATCCAAGAATTCTTTTATTTCATCCCATTTCGCCATTTCTACCTTTTCCTGATCCTGAACGTCAGTACTATCGCTCTTTTCCCCTTCGTTTTCGGAGCCTACCTGGACCGACATTACTACGTGAGACTTATTCTTATCAATATCCATTACATTTTCCCTTGGAATTGGTTTACAACTTTCCTTTTCCTTTCCGAGCTCTATAGGCTCAACATTTACCCTTTTGTCTGCAGACATGTTACCATCTCTTCGTGTAACTATGTCTCCAGGTGCACGCATGCTTTCTACAGAAACATTTATCATTTCTTTAGTTGGGTACTCTTTCTCACCTGTAGTTTTACCTTTCCCTGGGCTCTCGGCCCTTACATTCTCAGAGAGCCTCCGCCTCTCTTCACTTAACAACATCATATTAAAATACAGTGGGCCTCTAATGCCACCACACTAGTACATGCTTGAGAGATGATACTCTGAATCCGTGTGTCCCAATTTCTTTAAAACTTTACTTTGGTACGGGTATTCACTTACAACGTACCCTTTTACTACTTTTATTTCAATTTCATAAACCTTTATGGAAGTGTTTAAAATTCAAAATTTCGAAAAACCATTTTTTTCAAAAAATGAAAATTTTGATTCCTCGAGAAAACTCGGGTTTTCCCTAGGAAAACTCAGCCCTGCGTACTGGGCGCCAAAAAGTACGATTTTGCTAGGGGGTTTATAATATTATATTTCAGGGCTGCTCGGTATGAGTTTCCAGGGACCCATGCGGTCAGTTAATATTTTACGTTGTAGCTATCCCTATTATTACTTTAATTTTACATGATATGACCGACTTAAGTGTTCCTCTAGTTATTAATCCAGCACAGTATTTATATATCCCCCTGTGCCCATTTAGCAAGAAATATGCCAATCACAGTATACCAGCGTAGCTCAATTCGGGATTTCGGGGCAGCGGTAAGTTCCCCCACTCTGTGACTCACATATTTTGGATTAATTAGAGGATACACTTGCAAAAATAACAACAAAATCAACTCCTATTTAAACACATTTAATTAATAAATTAATGGCGCTACAAAACATTTAAACAATTTAATTACTGACCCAAATATCAACTGCTTGTTCCAAATGAACAAGGGATCACAAAATAAAATAAACAAATATTGTGTTCAAAACCTGTGGTTTCCACATAAACCAACAATTCTTACTTAATCTCACTTCCATAAAGCACTAACATTAAGTTTACATAACTCCGAGCTCTTTGGCTCCATGCATTTACATTATTACGGTGTCATTCTTGTACACCTCAAACACTAGCTTTTATATTTTCTTATTTCTCAAAACAAATATATAATTATATTTAAAATCTATGTGAATTATCTAATTCAATATTTTGGGCATGTCCACACATTCAGTTGTTATCATCTCTCTTTATTTCACAAATATATTAAGGTAATCAGAAAATCAATTGTGTACTCCAGAGCGTGAAGGTACTTGACACAGTCAAAAAACTATAGTTACTCCCGAACTCAGTTGCCTTCAATCAACTCGTGGAATCCCACGTCCATACATTATTACAATAGGGATTGTTATTTATCTCTTATGTCTTAATAGACCATTATCATATAAGAAACTACGATCTGAACCGGCAAACGAAATATCCATCTTTAAGGACCTCGGTTCAACGCCCGGATCGTTAACAACTTTAAACACTCCTGGTGTTTTCATTTCTCTTTCTAACAGCTTACGAGACGGGCTCTGTTCCCCCTCGCTTTTAAAAGAGCTAGTCTCTACTACATGGGGTGCGATTTATGACACGTTAGGGTGGCGGAGACATCCTGTCTGACCCAACATTAGTAGCTTATTTTCAAGGCTTTCAAAACAAACCTTCCCATTCTATCCAGTTCTGGGGAGACCGGGCTTTACTGTACCGTAACATTCAAACAACTATTCTTTGGTTCAAAGACCATTTCCGTATCCTTGGCATTTATTAATTATGAGAGGGTCCTCATTGATTGGGAAGATTAAATACACATACGACGACGGAGAATTACAGGGGCTTTTATCATAAGAAGATCCTGCATTCGAATCTCTTCAGGTGCCTCGGGAACCAATCCCAAACAGAGGGCTTATACAAAATGCGATTTAGAGTCGGCCGTGGCCCATATGACATACGCTCAATAATACCATATATTAGCTCCCTTTTTAAATACATACACAATGCCTCGTGATACTAATGTCACAAATAGAGGACTTACACAATTATCAATTCACTGCAATCAACTACCCTCCATAAGTAATGTACCAAGTATTTAACCACTACGCTTTCCTAGCGTGACACTTTAATATTATATTGGCGCTCATTATGCGCTATGCATTATTTTAAGCCGAAAATGTCTTCCCAAGAACTGATAAAATCTCTTTAGTAACAATTCATATTATTTTATTCACATATTAATCTTTCCATGGTCGATAAATCGCTCCCTGTTTTAAAATATTCCATTGAACCTCATCTTTTACACATACGTTAAGGCTTAACGTTCTTATGTTCATATCAATTTATTTGATTTTTATTTAACATTTCCATATTTAATTATTATTATTATCTTTATTCTTTAATACAAGCTCAAAAGCTATTTCTTTCATATCTCAACTTTACTTTATTTCAATGTCTTTCATGATAATTAAATGATATTTCGCTTGCTCTTATTACATTTGTTAAATACATTAACCCTTTATTCACCTATTTCCTCTACGGGATTTATTCTTTACATAATTATTCAATTTCTCTATTTATTTTATTATTGTTCAGACCGTATTCTTGATTATTCAATATTTATTTATTTAAACACATCCCTTTCACTCCAAAACTCCGGTGGGTTTTGTACACAATCAATTTCTGACACCAAAATAAAAATGAATTTTGTACTCACATATTTTTCAGATCATCCCCTGATCTTAAATCTGGTGCGGTGTTTCATTTTTGGGCCCACTTTGAACTTTTTACACCATATTGAAGGTATTCATCTTACGTAAAAACACAAATAAACATATATCTAACACACTTAATATTGACGACATTTTTATATACTGATGTGTCCCTTTTGAACACATAATAAACACTAAAATATTATTTAACACACAATCTGGATTATTTTACACTTCACAACGATCACTAGGCCGTGTTTCTGAGCCTCTCACACGTGATCTTCTTAAATTCCCGTTTCCAAAGGTGGAATTTACCCGATGTCGGCTTCCTATTCTGAAGAATGCGAAAGTCCCGAAACATCTACTGTTCCCTGGAGTTCAATTCTGCTATTCCTATCCTGGATAACCGGCTATTTATCTAGCTTGAACGGCTTCTTTGTAGATCTGTCTATCGATCCTAACGAAAGTCTATATGGATCGAGGTCTCCTCTAAGACCTATAGATTTAGTTTCTAGCAGCTAGCACTTCTTGATTCTAGTACTATTAGAATTGTTCGCCTGCTTTCTGGAGCTAATGTTTATAGTCTCCTATCCTCCTTGTTTGAACTGTTTCAACACTCCTACGTTCGAACCTTATTCTGTTCTTCCCTTTTAGATTGCTTCAATTTAAATAGCAGTTTATCTGTCTGGTACGATACTTCCGTACGTTATGATCTATTCGTTCGTACATTTAACGACCTATCGCCTTTAAGTCCGACGTTCGCCGCCTGCTCTGACTATATCTTATGAAGTTTCACTTTAACTTGTATACAGTCGGGCCTAAATCCTATAATTAGGATCTTCCTAATGTTTCACTACGGCGATACTTTAAAATTTCGTCTCGACTGCTCCTTATGGAGGCAAGCAAGTCGTTACTACTGTGACGCCTGTGGCTATCGGATCTTCCTTCTGCGGTGGAAAACAGCGTTTCTCCCCTCAAAGAGTACTGGTAGCTGTTATCGATGTAACGCAGAGTTACGTCCCCTCACGGACTGTCGGAATGATTACTTCTACGTCGTGGAGCAGCACTTCCCCTCACGGAATGCTCGTAGGACTGCATGCGATGTGACACAGTGACGTGCCCTCAGGTTGTCTGAATACTGCATTCGGTGCTTATACTTGGTGCGCAGTATGACCTCCCCTGAGGTTCATACGTTTGAAGACTTTGATGCAGCACCTCCGGTCACGGAGTGCTCGTTGTAACTGCTTGTGCGATGCGACACAGTAACGTGCCCTCAGGCTGTCTGAATACTGCATGATTGGCTTGGAAACGCCCGAAGCTTTATACTGTTTTACTACAAAAAAGTAAGACTCTAGCCTTTTCTGTGGTCAACTTCTAAAATAATGGTGCCACAAATATAAAAATTATACCTTCCGAAAGCTCGTCTTCTCAATGTCAAATGATCTTATTTCACCTAAAAATCGATCGTGCAATTCGGAGATATTAATTAATTTCTCGTCCTCAATTGTGTGGGTGTTGCATTCTTTTTGCTCTCTCCCCTCCACAGAGGCTTAGGTAATTCCCCTATGACGTCGTCTTACGTCGGCAGTTTATTTCTGCACAATTATTACATGGTTTCTCTATACTGAAAAATCTCTCATTCAAAATGATTCACTGTGCTATGCTTGTTTACTCATTATTATGCTCGTAAACGTGTTAATTTTAATTATTCCTCTTCTGGTGCATATGCGGCGTTGTCAAAATCCAGCAACGTCAGCTTGAATTCCGATTCCGGCTTCTCTTTCTATCACGGTGGAAATTTCCACTCAGTTATTAATACTCGTGACCAGCCCTCTCTGAAATGTCGAGTGGGGTGATCTCATCTAAGGAACATCTGTCCCTAGTCGCTTGCACAATGTTAAGCTATATTCCTGGCTTAAAATCTCTCTCCGTTCCTTTAAGAAACTATACGTTTCTTTCATTTCTTCCTTAAGGACATGGATTCGACCGTCATGGACCCTATGGCCCATGGGTTCAGTATGTGGCATTTGATTTTCCGGGGGTGTTATTGTTAGGGGATGATGGTGGCGTACCCTAGGGGTACAACACGTAGAGAGGCCGCTCTGTGTACCGTGAGGTTTTTATAGACCAAGTATGTGTATCGGAGATTAGTAATAGCGGGTATTCATGCAGCTCCCAGCTTCTAAATTGAATGGGTAAAGCTGTGTCCTTCTCCACAATCTTGAGCCGACTCATTTTTTTCTGATCCGATAAGAGTAACGCGCGTCTCTTTCCTTATAATTTGTTGCAGTAGAATTTTTGAATCTATTGCCGCTCCATCCGCACCCTTTAGCGCATTAAAATCGCTCCTATCTCGTACAAGAATCAAATCCTGTCTTCGTTCACAACAATGCGCTTATGATCCTCTGCAAAGCCTAGTATTAATTTTAGAGGTAAATGACCAGTGAATGTGCCATCAGTGTTATTCATCCTGTCGTTGGTCGCCCCGACGGTATTAGGGTATCTGAGGCCTAGGGAGTCTTTCACTTTCCCGCCTGAATTGGCCCTTGTCTCATCTTTCCTGATACCCTCCTTCTGTGAGGGGTCAGCCTTCTTTTTATTTTCCTTTTACCTCCTGCCTTGTGCTCAAGGCCCTTAAGGAGGCAGGGTGTATGTAGCCCCACCTCTTCTGGTGCACCCTAGAAAATGCTACACCCTCAGGGGCTCACGGCTGGTGAGTTCGGGAGTTGGCGACCCCGAGGGATTCCTGAGCTGGGTCCGTTTTCCACTTTTGTCCCTTACCTTTGGGGCGGACCGTCTCTTCTCTCGCCCCTCAGGGGCTCACATCTAGTGGGACGTGGGTTGGCGACCACGGGACCCCAGCTGAGTCCGGCATTACTTCCACTTACTTGTACCGTCTTCCTGTCGACCTCCCTTGGTCAACTCTTGTTCTCTTCCGACCCCAACCGTATTAGGTTATCCGAGGCCTAGGGAGTCTTTCACTTTCCCGCCTTAAGTGGCCCTTCTCTCCTCTTTCCTGATACCCTCCTTCTGTGAGGGGTCAGCCTTCTTTTTCTTTTCCTTTTACCTCCTGCCTTGTGCTCAAGGCCCTTAAGGAGGCTCCCCCAGGGGCTCACATCTTGTGGGCGTGGGTTGGCGACCACGGGGCCCCACCTGAGTCCGGCATTGCTTCCACTTACTTGTGCCGGGTTCCTCTCTGTCTTCTTTCCTGTCGACCTCACTTGGTCAACTCTTGTTCTCTTCCGACCCCGACGGTATTAGGGTATCCGAGGCCTAGGGAGTCTCTTCCTTTCCCGCCTTAATTGGCCCTTGTCTCATCTTTTCTGATTCCCTCCTTCTGCGAGGGGTCAGCCTTCTTTTTCTTTTCATGTCATCTCCTGCCTTCTGCTTAAGGCCCTCAAGGAGGCCGGGTGTATGTAGCCCCACCACTTTTGGTGCACCCTAGATAATGCTACACCCTCAGGGGCTCACGGCTGGTGAGTTCGGGAGTTGGCGACCCCGAGGGATTCCTGAGCTGGGTCCGTTTTCCCTTTTTGTCCCTTACCTTTGGGGCGGACCCTCTCCTCTTTCACTCTCCTATCTGCCTTTCACGGCTCTCCTTCCTTCCAAGTCCCTCAATCCGCCTTCTTCGAGGGTTGAGGGCATTTCTTTTTCCTCCTGTCCTTTATTTGCCTTATTCTCCTTTAGTTTTCCATTTCTTCTTCTAGTATGTAGGTTAGTAGTTAGATTTAGTTTTAAGTTCGCTTTTCATTTTCATCTTAACGATCACCCAAACCATCAGGGGCCGATAACCTAGATGTTAGGCCCCTTAAAACAACAATTATCATCATCATCATCATCCTTAAGGAGGCAGGGTTATGTAGCCCCACCACTTCTGGTGCACCCTAGATAATGCTACGCCCTCAGGGGCTCACGGCTGGTGAGTTCGGGAGTTAGCGACCCGAGGGATTCCTGAGCTGGGTCCGTTTTTCCCTTTTGTCCCTTACCTCTGGGGCGGACCTTCTCCTCTCTCCCCTCTCCTCTCCTCTCCTCTTTTCATTATATTTACTTTTCTCTTTAAGATTTCCGCACTGTTTTTGTTACTTGCTTCCCCGTGTATCTACATTCCCTTCTAGCGATTTTTAAGGCATTTTTAATCTACGTTGCTTTTTGTATGTTTTTTCGATCTAAATTACATCTCGCGATTGTTTTCAACCTCAATTGCATTTTGTAAAGATTGACAATCTAAATTGCTTTTTAGCAAGTCTTTCATTATGGCGGAGCGAACTTTGTGAGTATGTTGAATTTCAATTGCATTTTGTAAGTATTTTCAACCAAAACCGCATTTCGCACGAATTTTGAATCTAAATTGCATTTTGATTGGCGTGCATTTTGCACATATTTTCATTCTCAATTGCATTTTGAGGGTATTTTGAATCTAAATTACATTTTGTCAAGTATTTTCAATCTAAATTGCATTTTGTAAGTATTGTCAATCCACATGAGTCGTTTGAATCTACCGTACATTTTGTAAGCATTTTCAATTTCAATTGCATTTTGTAAGTATTTTGAATTCCAATTGCAGTTTGTGAGTATTTTGAATCTGAACCGGCTTTTTTTTTCAATCTAACTTGCATTGTGTATTTTCAATTTCAATTGCATTTTGTAAGTATTTTGAACCTCAAATGCAATTTGTACGTATTTTGGATCTCATTTGCATTTTGTAAGTATTTTGAATTTCAGTTGCATTTTGTAAGTATTTCGACGCTACATTGCTTTTTTTTACGTATTTTGAATCTCGCCTACGTCTTGTTGGTCTTTTTTCAATCTATTCTTTTTGTGCAACTTCTCGTTCTAAATTCCCCTTTGTAAGACCATATTGTGAGTTGTTTCCATCTGAGTTCCTTTTTGTACGTATTTTCCGTCTCAGATAATTTTGTTCTGGTTTCCATTTCATTATCATTTTCGCTATCACCCAGATCATTAGGGGCCGATAACCTCGATGTTAGGCCCCTTAAAACAACAATTATTATCATCATCATCATTTTCATTATATTTCCTTTTCTCTTTAAGATTCCCGCACCTTTTTGTAGGTATTCTTAAACTACGTTGCATTTTGTAAGTTTTTTCGATCTAAATTGCATTTTGTGCGTGTTTTTCAACCTCACCTGCATTTTGTAAGAATTGCCAATCAAAATTGCTTTTTAGTAAGTCTTTCAATATAGGGGGGTATTTTTGTGAGTATTTTGAATTTCAATTGCATTTTGTATTTTCAACCTACCCCGCTTTGTTCAAGTAGTTAAGTCTCAATTGCAATTTTGTGGGTATTTTGAATCTAAATTACATTTTGTAATTATTTTCAATCTAAATTGCATTTTGTAAGTATTGTTCATCCAAATGAGAAGTTTGAATCTACCATACATTTTGTAAGCAATTTCAGTTGCATTTTGTATTTTCAACCTACCCCGCTTTGTTCAAGTACCGGTAGTTAAGTCTCAATTGCTTTTTTGTGGGTATTTTGAATCTAAATTACATTTTGTGCGTATTTTCAATCTAATTTGCATTTTGTGAGTATTTTGATTTCACTTGCATTTTGTCAGTATTTCGACTGTTCCCCCAGGGGCTCACATCTTGTGGGCGTGGGTTGGCGACCACGGGGCCCCAACTGAGTCCTGCATTGCTTCCACTTACTTGTGCCAGGCTCCTCTCTGTCTTCTTTCCTGTCGACCTCACTTGGTCAACTCTTGTTCTCTTCTGACCCCGACGGTATTGGGGTATCCGAGGCCTATGGAGTCTCTTCCTTTCCCGCCTTAATTGGCCCTTGACTCATCTTTTCTGATACCCTCCTTCTGCGAGGGGTCAGCCTTCTTTTTCTCTTCCTTTTACCTCCTGCCTTGTGCTCTAGGCCCTTAAGGAGGCAGGGTGTATGTAGCCCCACCACTTCTGGTAAACCCTAGATAATGCTACACCCTCAGGGGCTCACGGCTGGTGAGTTCGGGAGTTGGCGACCCCGAGGGATTCCTGAGCTGGGTCCGTTTTCCCCTTTTGTCCCTTACCTTTGGGGTGGACCCTCTCCTCTTTCACTTTCCTATATGCCTTTCATGGCTCTCCTTCCTTCCAAGTCCCTCAATCCGCCTTCTCCGAGGGTTGAGGGCATTTCTTTTCCTTTTGTCCTTTTATTTGCCTTATTCTCCTTTAATTATCCATTTCTTCTTCTAGTATATAGGTTAGTAGTTAGTTTTAGTTTTAAGTTCGCTTTTTCATTTTCATCTTCACGATCACCCAAACCATCAGGGGCCGATAACCTTCATGTTAGGCCCCTTAAAACAACAATTATCATCATCATCATATTTCGACTGTACGTTGTATTTTGTACGTATTTTGGACTTCACCTACATTTTGTGCGTATTTTTCAATCTATTCCTTTTGTGAGTATTTTCGTTCGAAATTCCCTTATGTACGTATTACCGCTCTCCATTCGGTGAGTAGTTTCAATCTGAGTTCCTTTTTGTAAGTATTTGTCCTGCTACCTAAGGCATAATTGTTGGGGCTCACTGTCTATTTTATCTAAACCATTTTCGTTTCATCCATAGCAGTGAGATTTTTTTTTAATCTTCATCCTTTCATTTCACCCCATTTCTTTTCCGCAGGGGCCGATAACCTCCATGTTAGGCCCCTTAAAACGACAATTATCATCATCATCATCAGTCGTTGGTCGAGTCGGGACACCAACCAGCCATACAAAAAGCTTTACTTTCTTCACTTCCGTACGAGGGGTAAAGTTTCATGACACTTGTTATGCCAACATTTCGAGTAGTATCCACTTCAATGCCGTTGGTCACGTAGCGAACCTCAGAAAACAGAAGGGCATTGTTGTCCAACTTTGATGTTGTTGGGATGGTGCCGTCCAATTTAGTGAGTTGGCCTTCAATCTGGATGTAACATTCATGTGGTAGCGTATAGATATCTTGTTGATTAATAGTAATGCGAATCTCATCATTGTTATTTAGTCCCTGAGTATACGGTTGGTAGGAATGGTGTTCAATTCTTACAATACCCTCCTGTACTTCGACCGGGTTTGTCACATCGAGAATTGAATACATGGCGTAAGGTGTAACCAAGTTGTTGTAGAATCTGCTTGTTGACACTTGTTAACCTGTACACGTGTCGAGCGCAACTAACACCTGCTCTTGACAGCGTTGCCGCTTTATACACTTGTTTCATGCCGGCTTCAGATACAGATTGTAGGTCACGGGTGTATGAGGGTCTAATTGGATGAGACGTTGGTTTCTATTCACCAGTCGTAATGTAATATTCCTGATGTTGGTCACACTCACAGGATGATAGAGCACCACCGACGGGTTTTCGCGGATGATGTAGCCACCAGGTGAAGTGATAATGAAATCCTAGAGCGAATGTGATGGATCTTGATTGGTGTAAACGTCTGTGTAATATTACACGTGACAGATACGTGATGAACTTCAATGATTTTCACCGCTTGGTCAGACTTGTGGAGCACGTTTGGTATTAACACTTGTGGTGAATAGCCTTAACAATGGACCAATTGAATCTGGTTGAGATTTAAAATCAATCCTAAACGAAGAAAAAATACTGCAGCGATGTGTCACGTTGTTGGCTATGAGTTCAAACTTGCGAGTCCCGTCAAGAAATGCTTTTAGACTAAATTCCTTGATGAGAGTTGTGTCCCCCCAGGGGCTCACATCTAGTGGGTTGTGGGTTGGCGACCACGGGGCCCCAGCTGAGTCCGGCATTGCTTCCACTTACTTGTGCCGGCTCCTCTCTTTCTTCTTTCCTGTCGACCTCCCTTGGTCAACTCTTGTTCTCTTCCGACCCCGACGGTATTAGGGTATCCGAGGCCTAGGGAGTCTCTTCCTTTCCCGCCTTCATTGGCCCTTGTCTCATCTTTTCTGATTCCCTCCTTCTGCGAGGGGTTAGCCTTCTTTTTCTTTTCCTTTTACCTCCTGCCTTGTGCTCAAGGCCCTTAAGGAGGCAGGGTGTATGTAGCCCCACCACTTCTGGTGCACCGTCGATAATGCTACACCCTCAGGGGCTCACGGCTGGTGAGTTCGGGCGTTAGCGACCCCGAGGGATTCCTGAGCTGGGTCCGTTTTCCCCTTTTTGTCCCTTCCCTTTGGGGCGGACCTTTTCCTCTCTCCCCTCTCCTCTCCTCTTTTCCTTCTATTTCCTTTTCTCTTTAAGATTCCCGCACTGTTTTTGTTACTCGAATCACCGTGTATCTAAATTCCCTTTTACCATTTTTTTAAAGGCATTTTTGATCTATGTTGCATTTTGTAAGTCTCTTCGATCTAAATTACATCTCGCGATTGTTTTCAACCTCAATTGCATTTTGTAAAGATTGACAATCTAAATTGCTTTTTAGTAAGTCTTTCAATGCAGGCGTCAGGGCATTTTAGTGAGTATTTTGAATTTCAATTGCATTTTGTAAGTATTTTCAACCAAAACCGCATTTCGCACGAATTTTGAATCTAAATTGCATTTTGTTTGGTGGGCATTTTGCACATATTTTGATTCTCAATTGCATTTTGTGGGTATTTTGAATCTAAATTACATTTGTCAAGTATTTTCAATCTAAATTGCTTTTTGTAAGTATTGTCAATCCACATGAGTCGTTTGAATCTACCGTACATTTTGTAAGCATTTTCATTTTCAATTGCATTTTGTAAGTATTTTGAATTTCAATTGCACTTTGTGAATAATTTGGATTGGAACTGGGATATTTCAATCTGAATTGCATTGTGTATTTTCAATTTCAATTGCATTTTGTAAGTATTTTGAACCTCAATTGCATTTTGTACGTACTTTCGATCTCATTTGCATTTTGTAAGTATTTTGAATTTCAGTTGCATTTTGTAAGTATTTCGGCGCTACTTTGCATTTTGTACGTATTTTGAATCTAGCCTACGTTTTGTGGGTCTTTTTCAATCTATTCTTTTTGTGCAACTTTTCGTTCTAAATTCCCTTTTGTAGGACCATATTGTGAGTTGTTTCCATGTGAGTTCCTTTTTGTACGTATTTTCAGTCTTCGATAATTTTGTTCTGGTTTCCATTTCATTATCATTTTCGCTATCACCCAGATCATTAGGGGCCGATAACCTCGATGTTAGGCCCCTTAAAACAACAATTATCATCATCATCATGAGAGTTGTGTAGATGTGATCGTGAATCTCATCTATGGTGTAGCTGCCAGGTGGTAGAGTCAACTCATTGTCATCATAGTAGAACTTTTCGTTAACGTCTTCAATTATGTTGTAGATTCTATTATAGCCTTCAAACGAAACAAGTCCCAGCACATAGGGTCGTCGTCCCGATTCAGTAGGAGGATAAAATTCAACGGTTACTTCCGCACCTTGTCCGTGCACTGTAAACGTTCTACTTTCTGTTGTCATAATGACCACATCACCCACCATGCTGCGTCTTATATAGAAAGATCAAGCATAGACGACCACACTGTTGTGTGTTAACATTTTGCACTCGTCTCACATTCTAGTGTATTGTTGCACTGCTTCCAAAATAGCGAACAAGCTCTGTCGGAGGAGGAAGGTTTCCAAAACTGTCAAAGTACCACATGGTGCGCCCATGCTTTACGTAGGCCACGTAATGCGTTCCCGGTCCATGACTATCATCCAAATTGACAACAGCACTTTCATGGCTCTGTGGTCGAGGTGGTAGTCGGTTGCGCATAAACACGCCTCGAAAGTTCGAAATCTTCAACCGTTTTGCATATCTTGCAACTTCTCCATGTGTCATGGCTCGTTGTGGCAGTGCATCTATTAACCGTTTTTTGGTGACATGTAAATGCCAAGTCCTTTCTTGTAGGGTGCTAGCTTCATGTTCACGCCTTTACCGCGCAGTGCTATGGCTTCCATAGTTGTATTATGCCTTTCACATTTTTTCAACTGTTGCTTTGCCTCAACAACTTTGACTGTTCGTGCTACCGCACTTGCTCCTCCAAGAAGTGAACCCAGGGCTGCTAGTCCAGCAAACAGCGCAGGTAAAAATCCACCACGTTTTGGTACAGGAATAACTCAGGCACGTTTTCTAAAACGTAGTTTACTTTTGAGATTTGTATTCAATCGTGCTGCTCGGAGTGCTTTCTTAATAGCCAACTCACTATTTGTTTCTCCCGGCGAAGCTTGACGTGCCGCATTAAGAATAGCTTTAAAACCTCCCTTTCTTGATAACTTCTTCCTCTTCTTCACCACATATCTCTGTTTCACCATCGCGACCAAGGATCAAGACAACCTCACACCGAAGAGTATAGCACACAACTAACGTTCATCAGGAAGGGAGCGTGCAATTATTTATTCAGTGGTGGCGGTATATTCAAGTTTTATATACAGTGGAAAATCGTTTATTGTTTTCCCCGCCTCTTTTTCTTCAGACGAGAGTTTCAGTTGAAAAGATAATTTGTCCGCGGCTTTCACCGCCAGATCAATGAGTGATGTTTTAACACTACTGTTTATTAGTACCTCTAAATGTGTTAAATCTGGTCATACTCAAGAACACGAATGGCACCATCATACAGTAAACGGTAAATGCTATGTCCCGAACGTGGTATATAGGTGATGTTATCAAGGCCTTCTACTGGTTGTTGGTTTACAATGTGAAGCAGAAATAGGGGGGGGGGGGTATGGATTTAATATAAAGCTATAACCGTTGTTCCAAAAATCGTCTTGTTGTCACGTCGTGAGGTTGCACAGGATCGGCAACATGAGCTATTCGTCTTCGCTTCATCTGTAGAGCGTTCTCCCTAATTTCCCACACCTTTTCCATTTCTGTAATTAAAAACCGTTTTGTACTAACATCTTGATCATCCTCGGGATCGGCCAAATGTACAAGCCGTGTATTATTTGCTGAATAACCATGTACGGTTAGGAATGGTACAAAACGGTGTAACTCTTTCACCTTGTTATCTACATAGTCCTTTCTAGCAGCGTCCGTGTCGTTTGTTGGAAGAGCCAGCTGAGTGATTCTACGTTGGTCTACATCATAGTCTTTCTTTTCTGTTAACAACACAGCATTGCTTAACATATAGGCTTTGGTGCACACATCTTGATCGTTCACAGGGTGATACGTTTATTCTGCGCCTCATTCTCACCTGTATGGTATCTGTGAGGGATGCCAGTACAAATACTAAAACTAGGGGATGAAATTAGTTTAAACTGGGGTTTGAGCTTGGCGAAACTGTAAGAGGTAAGGATTGTTTTAGGAAGGTAGATCGATCGTGTGATCTGTCAGAAGAACTCCCCAAGGTACTATTTGACGGGGTAGTTCTAGATAAAGGGGTAGTCTGTAAGAGCTATTAAGTTATAAGACAGAGCGCGATGAATGCGCCACGCGGTCTATAGAGAGCTGTAAGCACGCGAGTGAGTAGAGAGTTCGCTGTGGTCAGTGCGTATCAAGGACGCTCAGCTGAACAAGAGCAACGATTAAGCAATTATGCAATAAGGCTATTTCTAAGTCCTACCTATAGTGGAATCTATTAGGGTAGGAACTTACAGACTAAATAAATAAAAGAGTGAGACTAGTGGCTTCTATTATTTAGGATTTTAATGTGTATCTCTATTTGGAGATACACTTAATAGAGCAAGCAGTTCAAACTAGTAGTTAATAAAATTAAATACAATCCAAGCATAGGGGGAGGGGAGTGTGTAGTGTAGTGGATAGAGTGTAGATCGCTAAGACACTTACCCGGTCTGTAAACAGAAGAGCTTCGACACGTCGGTGCACTGAGTGAGGACTGAGTGATAGATGATCCTCGGTGCTTGACCTTTAGGGTTTTTATAACTTTGGTGTGCACGCTCGGCGAATTCTTACATTCTTTCCGAGTCGTGCACCTCTTTTTAGGTCGCTGCCTTTGGCACGGGGCTACCTTACTTCCTGAATGTGGTACTTATGTTCTTTATGTAATTTGTAGGTGGTATTTTATAATGATTTTATATTAGAAGTTTGTATTTTTGGAATCTTATAGATTTTCCCTAAGGGATAGGGTGGCGTACCCTAGGGGTACAACAACCCCCTTTGTAGGGTTAGTTATCGACCTCGATAACTGGACGAAGACGTGGGGGTGGTTTTTGAAAATATAAGACCTCATCTTCTTTCTTCCCCCCAGGGGCTCACATCTTGTGGGCGTGGGTTGGCGACCACGGGGCCCCAGCTGAGTCCGGCATTGCTTCCACTTACTTGTGCCGGGCTCCTCTCTGTCTTCTTTCCTGTCGACCTCACTTGGTCAACTCTTGTTCTCTTCTGACCCCGACGGTATTAGGGTATCCGAGGCCTAGGGAGTCTCTTCCTTTCCCGCCTTAATTGGCCCTTGTCTCATCTTTTCTGATACCCTCCTTCTGCGAGGGGTCAGCCTTCTTTTTTTTTCCTTTTACCTCCTGCCTTGTGCTCTAGGCCCTTAAGGAGGCAGGGTGTATGTAGCCCCACCACTTCTGGTGCACCCTAGATAATGCTACACCCTCAGGGGCTCACGGCTGGTGAGTTCGGGAGTTGGCGACCCCGAGGGATTCCTGAGCTGGGTCCGCTTTCCCCTTTTGTCCCTTACCTTTGGGGCGGACCCTCTCCTCTTTCACTTTCCTATATGCCTTTCATGGCTCTCCTTCCTTCCAAGTCCCTCAATCCGCCTTCTCCGAGGGTTGAGGGCATTTCTTTTCCTTCTGTCCTTTTATTTGCCTTATTCTCCTTTAGTTTTCCATTTCTTCTTCTAGTATGTAGGTTAGTAGTTAGTTTTAGTTTTAAGTTCGCTTTTCATTTTCAGCTTCACGATCACCCAAACCATCAGGGGCCGATAACCTAGATGTTAGGCCCCTTACAACAACAATTATCATCATCATCATCTTCTTTCTTGATAGTCTTCTGTCTTCTGTGCTTCTCTTCTTTTCTTCTTTCAATTTTAGGTCATCGTTGTATGTTTGGTGTCGTAGAGGTTAGGTTGGTAGCCTCGTGGAAGATAGGGGTAAGTCAGGGGGTAGATATAAATTTAGTGGTATACTGTTAAATGTCGAAGTTGAAAGCGGAATAATTGTGCCTTCTACTAATTGGGTGTCCGGGTGTGCCTAGCTATCAAGTGTAATTGTCTGTGGTGAGGGGAACAATGTTTCTTTACAATTTGTTTTTAAAATACAACAATGGGGTGTGAAGCTTACTATTTTTCATACTATGTGTTTTCTTGACGGGATATCATCTGGATCCCTTATTTTATACAAACATAATAACTTGGCAAGGAAAACATTACATATTATAAAAAAATTCAATTGTACAATGTAAATTAAGGGGTGCAGGAACACACGAGAGGAAAAAAACATCCGAGGGGTAATGGGGGAGGTTATGGATACATACATAATTACTTGCCTCCAGTGGGGATGAAAAACTGCTCTAGCGTGCCCTGTATGTGTGTAAAAGGGATAGAGTATAGAGATAGAAAAATAAATGCCGCAAGGTGTAATTAAAGGTTTAAATTGAAACGTGTTTTATTGTTTTGGGAAAAAATGCGACATTTTTACAATGTGGAATTTAGAAGAGTGGAAAGGAAAAAATAATGTGTATTACAAAGTTATCATCGCTTGGTTAAATATCAACAACATATTTAAAAAAACTCAATTCTTCATATCATTTATAATCATTAAAAAACCATTAAACCTGAAACAAAAACCCTGTTACTCATATTAATGTTTCATACAGATACAAAATCCAATTCTCTGAGTGACATCAATCTTCAATAAAAACAAAACCAAATTCACTTAATTATTTATCATCCTTCTGTTGTTTACTGTAGTTGCGCACCTATATTCCTTTTAATACTTGTAGTCAACACCTTTTAATATTATTTTGAGTGCACTCTTAACTTAATATATAATTATAACCTATTGTCTATTATCTATTACCCATTACTTATTATCTATTACCTATTACCTGCAGGTGATCTATACTATGTGTGTACAGAATACTTTTTTTTGTATGGCTTGCTCCCTGTGGGCGAGCGAAGTCATCTTGGCTGCACAACTCGTCCTTTACAGAGATAGGCGCGAGTTGTGTGGCCGTAATGCACCTCTCATTTTAGGTGCTAATTTGCTTCGTTGATCCGACCTTCAGTGGAGGATATCCCACAGGTATATCTCTACTGTGGTCTGGATATGTGCCTGAAAATGGGTATTATGGGCTGTGTATAGGGCATTTGAGTGTACACTTTTGGGGGTGGGGCATTTGTGTAACACAAGAAAAAACATATGGTTATTGCATTAAAAAAATTGTATCATTTTTTGTGGAGCTATAAATACATGTAAAAATGATTATTTCAGAGGGCTTTTTCCCTCGTCCTTGGTGGGGTTAATCCTGTGGAGGCATATAGAAAAATGTTATGTTTATGCAATAAATTACCCTTTTTCATTATGATTGTCTGTGGAAAAAACATTATGTTTATTCACTATATCACTTTTTATCATTATTATTGTTATTTTCGGTGAGCGCCCTGTAATGGAGCCACTCCCGATACATGCTTTCAAATTGTGCACCATCATGTGTGCTTTGTCTTGGATCAGCGCCTCAGGTTTTCAACCTGCGCTGAAATGGAAATACATGTTTATTATCATAATATCTAGATTCTTAAATGCTATTGGCCATGTTTTATTAACTCTTTGTTTACTTTTGTATTTACTTATCCACCTTTATCTTTCTCCTAAATCTTTGTATTATTTCAACCTTTATCTCTTATTTGGTACGTATTCACACTCTATTTGCTCCTTCTTATTCATTATCCTTTGTAACTTCACTGTACTTTACTCCTATTTATTTCTGTTTTACATCATTGCTCTACCATTATCTTCATTCATTATCGTATTCATCTTTAGCTTTCTTTATTCTTTCTTACGTCTTATTTCCTATGATTTCACTGTACTTTACTCCTATTTATTTCTGTTTTATATCATTGCTTTACCATTATCTTCATTCATGATTGTATTTACCTTTCTGTGTGACTTTATTCTTCCTTCCTCTGTGTGTTGTGTAACTTCAGTGTACCTTGTGTCTACCTTTGTGTCTAACTTGCGTATGCAAGATCGGACTCAGCGCTCATATTTTTAATAACTAGTCGTATGCCTGGGTTGCAGAATTCTACTCACGAGATATATAGTCTTTGGTTTCTATGCCGTAAAAAATATACGGATTTTTATGATGTTGTAATTGAACCAAGGGCTGTTCAATACGCAGGGTGGTGTCGGAACTAAGAGGGCCTAGAAGGACTTCCTTTACCAGTGGACCGGCTAAACACGTAACATGGTATGGGGCATTAAGGACGTATAGTAATCCAGGGACCTTCGTACAATTTGCAATGTAGTATCGGTAACCCGAGTGACTACGAATGCAGATTGTGGTTTGCGAAAACTACGAATTCTGTTTGAAATGGCTTACCCAGTTGACCCATACGTATAGTGGTTTGGTTTACTCTTACATAGCCTGCGCTAGGAGTTACCTCCGTATCGATTGACCTCCCACGCGCATTGCCATCCTTGGTCTATGCTACATGTGCAAATTGCATCCCTATCCGCGCTGTGTCCGGTCTCGACGCTTCTTATATTGCCTCTTGTGCAATATTAATATTCTTCTTCCTGGGGCACGATAATGTATGTTACCTCGGCCAGGGAAAAAGAATCGTAGTTTCATTATATTTGCTGATTATTCTCCTTCCTGGGGCACAATAATGTGTGTTACCTCGGCCAGGGAAAAAGAATCGTAGTTTCATTATGTATTTGCTGCTTATGCGCTTTGTTCATCGGGGGTATGAGCAAAGAGACCATCGGTGCTGCATACCTCGGCCCGGAATATAATTGTTCATTATTTCATTGGTTCATTATTTCATTTCATTTCTTGTACTATTATTCCCTTATTACTCTGTATTCTTTCCTTGTCACCTTTTGTTACTGTTTCCTTATTTTCTTGTTACCTTATACCCTTAATTCACTATCATATTCTCTTACTATTTCCTTCTTTCCTTATCTCCTTATACACTTATCTCATTCTTCCCTTTTCTCAATAGTCATCTTATTCCTATATACCTGCCGCTGCAGGTGTTTGCTTCTCTTCTAGAGCATCTACTTAACTCTATTTACTGACTAATGTTTAGTCCTAGGGGTCGTCTTGGGAAGGAGGAAGGATTCTGTCCGATGTAGGGTTAAATGTATTCCCTCATCGAACCATTAATCCTCCATCCGCAGGTATAGTTTAGACGACGTTAGGGCAAAAAAACGGTATAGCGGACCCTGTATTGAGAGGAGACAGGCTAGGTACGTCCTCGTAACACAGGCGCTTGCTCTCCCTAACGCGTCACCACTATGACCTCTCGTCGATCGTCATTGTCGACGTTTTGTCATGTCATGTCAATGGTACAATTTGTTGATACATCACCGTATATTTTCGCCTGGAAAATACTTTTTAACCAGTATTTTCACCTGGAAAACATTTTTATATCCTGCTAAGTGCATCGCCGTGCCTAAACCATGAAGAATAAGTGTCTAGCGTTTTAATGTTGCTGAGTCCGGCATTGCTTCCACTTACTTGTGCCGGGCTCCTCTCTGTATTCTTTCCTGTCGACCTCACTTGGTCAACTCTTGTTCTCTTCCGACCCCGACGGTATTAGGGTATCCGAGGCCTAGGGAGTCTCTTCCTTTCTCGCCTTAATTGGCCCTTGTCTCATCTTTTCTGATTCCCTCCTTCTGCGAGGGGTCAGCCTTCTTTTTCTTTTCATGTTATCTCCTGCCTTCTGCTCAAGGCCCTCAAGGAGGCCGGGTGTATGTAGCCCCACCACTTTTGGTGCACCCTAGAGAATGCTACACCCTCACGGCTGGTGAGTTCGGGGGTTGGCGACCCCGAGGGATTCCTGAGCTGGGTCCGTTTTCCTCGTTTGTCCCTTACCTTTGGGGCGGACCTCTCCTCTTTCACTTTCCTATCTGCCTTTCATGGCTCTCCTTTCTTCCAAGTCCCTCAATCCGCCTTCTGCGAGGGATGAGGGCATTTCTTTTCCTCCTGTCCTTTATTTACCCCCCCCCAGGGGCTCACATCTAGTGGGTTGTGGGTTGGCGACCACGGGGCCCCAGCTGAGTCCGGCATTGCTTCTACTTACTTGTGCCGGGCTCCTCTCTGTCTTCTTTCCTGTCGACCTCACTTGGTCATCCCCCAGGGGCTCACATCTTGTGGGCGTGGGTTGACGACCACGGGGCCCCAGCTGAGTCCGGCATTGCTTCCACTTACTTGTGCCGGGCTCCTCTCTGTCTTCTTTCCTGTCGACCTCACTTGGTCAACTCTTGTTCTCTTCCGACCCCGACGGTATTAGGGCATCCGAGGCCTAGGGAGTCACTTCCTTTCCCGCCTTAATTGGCCCTTGTCTCATCTTTTCTGATACCCTCCTTCTGCGAGGGGTCAGCCTTTTTTTCTCTTCCATTTACCTCCTGCCTTGTGCTCTAGGCCCTTAAGGAGACAGGGTGTATGTAGCCCCACCACTTCTGGTGCACCCTAGATAATGCTACACCCTCAGGGGCTCACGGCTGGTGAGTTCGGGAGTTGGCGACCCCGAGGGATTCCTGAGCTGGGTCCGTTTTCCCCTTTTGTCCCTTACCTTTGGGGCGGACCCTCTCCTCTTTCACTTTCCTATATGCCTTTCATGGCTCTCCTTCCTTCCAAGTCCCTCAATCCGCCTTCTCCGAGGGTTGAGGGCATTTCTTTTCCTTCTGTCCTTTTATTTGCCTTATTCTCCTTTCGTTTTCCATTTCTTCTTCTAGTATGTAGGTTAGTAGTTAGTTTTAGTTTTAAGTTCGCTTTTTATTTTCATCTTCCCGATCACGCAAACCATCAGGGGCCGATAACCTAGATGTTAGGCCCTTTAAAACAACAATTATCATCATCATCACTTGGTCAACTCTTGTTCTCTTCCGACCCCGACGGTATTAGGGTCTCCGAGGCCTAGGGAGTCTCTTCCTTTCCCGCCTTAATTGGCCCTTGTCTCATCTTTTCTGATTCCCTCCTTCTGCGAGGGGTCAGCCTTCTTTTTCTTTTCATGTTATCTCCTGCCTTCTGCTTAAGGCCCTCAAGGAGGCCGGGTGTATGTAGCCCCACCACTTTTGGTGCACCCTAGATAATGCTACACCCTCAGGGGCTTACGGCTGGTGAGTTCGGGAGTTGGCGACCCCGGGGGATTCCTGAGCTGGGTCCGTTTTCCCCTTTTGTCCCTTACCCTTGGGGGCGGACCCTCTCCTCTTTCACTTTCCTATCTGCCTTTCATGGCTCTCCTTCTTTCCAAGTCCCTCAATCCGCCTTCTTCGAGGGTTGAGGGCATTTCTTTTCCTCCTGTCCTTTATTTGCCTTATTCTCCTTTAGTTTTCATTTTCTTCTTCTCGTATGTAGGATAGTAGTTAGTTTTAGTTTTAAGTTCGCTTATCATTTTCATCTTCACGATCACCCAAGCCATCAGGGGCCGATAACCTAGATGTTAGGCCCCTTAAAACAACAATTATCATCATCACCTTTATTTACCTTATTCTCCTTTAGTTTTCCATTTCTTCTTCTAGTATGTAGGTTAGTAGTTAGTTTTTAGTTATAGTTTGCATTTCATTTTTATCTTCACGATCACCCAAACCATTGGGGGCCGATAACCTAGATGTTAGGCCCCTTAAAACAACAATTATCATCATCATCATCATCGTTTTAATGTTGTTTTATTGTGTTGTAGTTACTGTATATGGGGGGGGGGGACAATTGTGGTGGCACGGTGCATTATTATTGCGCCTGGTTAATCGGATTTCCAGCTAATATCAGCTGCGTATATTTCCTCCTCACATGTTAGTAGGTAAGTGAGGGATTTGGACTGGTATTCCCATGTTATTGGGTAATTGTATGTATGTTAAAAAGTTGTTAGTTACTGGTAACGGGATGGTAATAAAGGTTCACGGAATCTTGGTCCTATGGGGATTTATGGATACGTTAATGGGTAGGAACTCTCGACCGGTGTAGGTGAGGATTTTATTGTGTAGGATCTGGGTATTCAGTCTTGGTTGTTAGTGACCGTGCTGAGGATGTGGATTAGCATTGTATGCTTTTAGTTAACATTCAGGGTGAAAACATTGGTGAAAAAAATGTATCATTGCATGCACTAGTGTTAGAGGGTTAAGCCTGAACGCTAGTTGTTAGCTTTAAGGTTCCGAGTGTTCATTAACACCCAACCATGAGCGATAAGGCATGGTATACACCCTGGTATTTGCATAATAACCATAGTGCCTCGCATGGGTAGGGAAAGAAGTGTATATGTGTTATTTGTATATTGTTTAATGTGTATCATGGGAGGTAAATGTGCTTTGTGGCCTGGACATACTATTGGTAATATATGGCACCTATCGCCATAATAATATGTGACTGCTGTTTATGCTTGTAGTATATTTATTAGACTTATAAGCTATAAAGTCTATCTTAAAAAAACTGGTCACCTATTATTATTATTATTAGTATAATTCCTTAACTAGAGGTATTGTCTAGTGTTATTTTCTAGGTGGATTGTCTAGAGCTATTGCTTGTAAATATTTTCTATGAACTCCGTTTAGATCTATTGTCTAGAGCTACTGTTTATAAATTGTGTCTAGGTCTGCTGTCTAAATATATTATCTAGAGCTGTTGCCTATAGATTTTATCTATTTTGTCTATAGATTTTGATTATATACTATATATTGGTATCCTACACCAGGCTATATTGCAGCGCATTATGTGTGTCGTAATTTCCTCCTCTGATGGGGTTGATCGCTGCAAAAAAATATCATACTATTCACCCTATGAAAATGAGGGGGGTACATAAGTGTTTATTGCCATCCTATAAGCTGGAATGACGGTATATATATATGCCATCTATGTATTAAACAGGACCATATATATCCCTAAGTGTGGAGTTTTAACTTTAGGTCTCAAAAGGGGTATAATGTATGGTGGTTATATGAACCTGCTGTTACCTGAAACAACTCTGCTGGTCTAATTCTGAAAGCTAATATTTTAAATAATATTGCCGTATTCCAAAATAAAACAAATTAAAACCTCCTAATGGGAAAGTGGATTTATCTACCTATTTGGTGACGGATATATGTTCATATTGTTCTGTATTTGCTGGTGTGTCTAGATAAGAGTGTATCTGAGGGCAAAAATGTATCAAAAGTTCGCTAGGATATAAATTGTGGCGTATTTATTGTAAAGCGGCGCGGTGTAAATATCCCCGAGAATATTGGCTTCTGGCCGTTAAATATATTATCCCGGTGTAAAGGTTTGAGGGATGATAGGGGTGAACTAAAATAAAATCATTTGGTTACCCTATTGCGTGGATTATATCGAAATAACTACATGTTTGTCACTTAGTGCCGTTTAAATTTGGAGCGCGCTATGCGACTTAAATCCATTATGGCCGCTCGCTTTTTATCTGTCCAGTGGGAGGCGTGTTCGGAGATAACGTGTGTATATATGAGATATCACCTGTCGTCAGTGTGAGGCGTGACCTGTAGCCTGTAATTGGCTGTCCGGCTGGAGTAGGTCTTGTACATCATGTCTGTACTGTGATTGGATGCGCGCGACATGAGTGGGTTGGAACCATAAAGGCTTTGTTATCGTTTCGTATAGTAGCTGTCAAACGCACGTGTTACGTATTGGTATGTATTGTTTATCAGCGTTTTGCATTGTATAGTCGGTGTGGTGTATAACTTGGGCAGAGGGCATTAGCTATTCGTCTGTATGCTGGGAATTTATATATTTATTCCTTTGGCTAAATCCTAATGGGATTATTTTGTCATTATATCGTATCGAAATGTGGCCCGTGCTATGTATATAATTAATGTGTTTCTTATCCAGTATCCATTTGGTATGCTGGAGTGTACTTAGCATGTTGGTAAGCATATGTCGCACCTATGGTTATTAAAATTCTCTGTAATATTGTGTAGAAAAGTGTTTCAGTGGTTTTTACTTTGTACTTCGGGAAAATATATGTAGTATTCTGGACTGTGCTTTACATGTTTGGAAGCATATATCTCATTCCTGTGGCTGTGGAAATTCTATGTAAAATTGTGTAGGAAAGTGTATCAGTGGTTTGCCCTTTCTACTTCGTGAAAATGAAAAATATGTCGGGGTGTAGATATGACGGTGTTTGGTGGTCAATTCCACTTTGGTCTAGAAAGCAGAGATATTTATAAGATCCCCTATGAGGGTAAAAGGATGTAGAACAGATTATGTGTATGCGCCGGAAGCGCTGTATACACCACGTGAGTCGCGGTCTACTACCGTCTCCGGTGTCGTTAATCTGTCTATGCACGCATCCGCTCTGTCTGCAGCGCCTGATTCAGTGCGTGTGTGGAGATTGCCTTAGCAAGGAGTCTGCGTGAGGTAAACTAATATTTATGATTAAAAACCTCTTGTGGATTGTAGTGTATTGGAATATCTGTACTACGCATGAGTATTTGTCAACTCCTTTCCCCGTGTTTTCTACTTGTGTGTATAGCGGAGTTATATATGGTGTTTGCTGTGATATTCTAAGAACCTGTGTTATTGTGTCGCTACCTATAGGTTGTGGTAGTAATAATTTACTTGTGTATTATCGCAATGATGAGCGTAATGCTATCAATGCTTGCTATATACTGTTGTAAGTACTACTCTGCCTTGGCAGTGGCATCCGCTAACCTGTGTTATTGTGTGTCTACATTTATTCGTGTGGGAGATATCGTTCATCTTCACGAGTGTAGAAGTATTACGTTTCATCCTATAAATGCCGCCAACCAGTGTTCATTGTGTGTATGCACTGCGGCTAACCTGTGTTATTGTACTGTATGTACTTTCGCTATTACGGAAATAAGGGCGTTTGTTAAGGAAATCGTATCAATGTACTGTTATATAGTATATTAGGCCCTATGTATTATTTTGTTAGTCTATTCTGTGGCCCTATGGTGTATCGGCCTGTTATCTCTCCTTTATATGGGGTAACTATTGGAAACCGTGCACTGTCTGAATTATTCAAGTAAAAATGTGTGTTAATCTCTTATAGGTGTTCATTATTCATATAAGTGTTCTTTCCTATAGCGTTATGGGAAATATATGGAATCGCTAGTATTTATGATATATCCCGGCATGTATGTATAAACAATTAAGTTCTATGTTCGGGTATTCTAACCGTGTTCTATTATTATATGTTTATAGGACAAGGGTCCGTTATTGTACATTTCCTTACGATAGGTAATGAGATGTTTGCTCGCTCACCTAATTTTTGTGGCTATGTCTGTATGTGAATCTAAATGCGAGTAGTTTTGTAAAAATGTGCGCCATTATGAATTTTTATTTATGTGAAGTGTCTATGCATTTCCCTATAATGAAGGAATTCTGCTATTGTTTGCCATATGGCCCACATATGGGTAAATGACCCCATGCTTCGCACGGCGATGTGTGAGTATGGTATTTTACGTGACTTTGCGTAAATCACTGTTGCTATGGAGTAAGCGTGTTTCGCTGACGCCACGCTCCGTGTCTTGTTACTTCCGCCTATTATGACAGATTCTTGACCTATTTTGCTGTGCGCTGTAGGCAACATGTGTAATATTCTATCTACCATGTTTTGTCTATGAAAATCTTTGTGCACATTTCATATTATAAATGTATAATTATTACCAAACATATTATGTCAGTAGATCCTATGGGGATGTTTTAGGCTGAAGGACGAGTTATGTTGTATGAAACTTGGTGGTGACTCCTGTCTCTGAGTTTGGTGACTAGGTGCCACCTCGACTTGGCGTTATTGCCAAGGCTTGTATGGCGTATATTAGCTATGGGGACTTATGGGAAATGTATGGCCTGAGTAGTATTAACTATGTGTCCCGCCATGTTCTATTTGCAGCTAGTGTATGTTAACAAAATTCATTACTTTATCATAATATAGTACACATGTGATATAATTTGGTATGTTTTATTATACCTCTTACAACTAAACATGCAACCTATAATTAATTCTCGTCCCATGGAGTGTTGGGAATTGCCAGTGAGTGCTGGTTGCAATCCTGGCTACTAAGTGCCATAGCGCGTAGAGCGCTTGTTTTACTGTACCTTTCACTGGGTTCGAATTATATGGCGGAAAAATATGTTTTTCTCCCTGACGCTAATAGCTTAGCGCTTGCGTTTCTTAGCCGCGGGAGGGTGAGGTGTAGGGGTGGTTTTCCGTGAATAGTATGGTTTCATACGCCGTACATGAACCGTGTCTTTAATAATTTTATGATTGTGCCGAATGTTGACAAGGTAGTTTAGGTCCGAAATTTTTCTCTGGATTCTAAACGGACCTGTCCATTTCGGGATTAGGAATTCGGACACATTTTTAATGCGAGTGGGTGACCATACCATAATGAGCTGTCCGGGTTTGTATTCCTGGTGTTTGTGAGCTTTATCATATGTTTTTTCTGTCTGTTTTGTGATGTACGGATATTTTGTCGCGCGGTGTTACGGGCTGTGCATAAATACTGCAATCTTTCAGCGTTGCTAGGGAGTGTATCCTGTGGGATGTAAATATTGTCGATCGGACTGCGCGGGTGATATCCGTGTAACAGAAAATGCGGGGTGTGTTTGGTCGCCTGCGACACGGATGTGTTGTAACTAAATGTTACTGCTGGGAGGTAATTATCCCAGTCCGTGCCGTTGTTGTTAGTAAAACGATCTATCGCGCTACCAAGGATTTTGTTCATAGCCTCAGTTAATCCATTCGTCTGAGGACTGAAACTAGTGGTTGTGTATGCTCTAATTTGAAGTAATTTGAGAAGCTGTGTGATAACATTTGATGTGAAAACTGTTCCTCTGTCGGATAATAATGTGCGGAAAGTACCGTATTTGGTAATTATTTCCATGAGGAACTCTGCAATTTGCTGTGCGCTAGCTTTTGGGACCGCTTTAGTGATGATGTATCGGGTGAGGTACTCGGTTGCTACTAATATGTATTTATTACCTTTGTCTGATGTTGTTTAAACTTTAACTTCAAGACGTGTTTCATGTAGGTGGCGTGGGCTTGATTCACCAAATCATCATCTTCCTCTTCAGATGAGTCCCCTGTTCCGTAGTCGTCTTCTTCATCGGATCCTTGGATCCTTACAGCTGTGGGTTTCGGATGGGTGGATGTGGTGGCCACCTGCTTGTCTTTTGGTCCTTTTCGTGAGGTTGACACCGACTGATCATCTGATGCCAGGAACTTCATAATCTCATGCAAGGCAGCCCCCTGGGGTTTCACCGTCTCCTCTAACCTTCCCATGGTGTTGTCGAGGGCTTCGATAGACTGGGTCAATCCTGCTACCCCCTGAGTGAAGCCTTGAATTATATCCCCTTGTGTCAGGAGTATACTGGCCTGCTGAGCTAACTTCTTCCCGTCTTGCTGTGCCCAACGGTGGAGGGTGTTATTCATTTTTCTCATCTCTTCCCGGATCCTGAACAACTCCTGGCTCAAGATCTCTTTGTCTGTTGGGGCCTTTCTCTTAGCACCCATGGGCTGGGTGATATTGAGACTAGAAAAGTCCATGTCTGTAGAGCCACAAGCCCCACCCAGGGTAAACTCTTGGGAGCTCAAACTGGCTTGAAGCGCTATATTAGATCCTAATTCTATAGTCATCCCGACTCCGGTGGTCTGCTCTGGGGTGTCTGCCGCTGTAAGATCTGGACTTGCTCTACCCTCTTGAGCTGTTGTATGCTTAGGAGTTCCGCCCGTTTTTGTCTGATTGGGGCCGATTGACATACCATCAGGCTCTGTCTCACTGTCATATGAGACATTTTCACTGAGCTGGTCTCCTGTATTATCCTGTTCGGTCTCTCCTGACATTGTTTCTAGAAGCAGATCTGTCTGGAGTTCTTCTTCACTAGCTTTAATCCACTTTTTGTAAGCCTTTAATCGATGTTTCTTAGGACGTGACGTGTGGGTGTGACTGTCTACTTCGGCTGTTGTCTCCAGTAATCGCCTCCCCTCGGTTATCAGTCTCAGCACTTTTCTCTTGTTGTCGCCAGCAGTGGAGAAGTTTTCTACGGCAGGGAGTTTCCGGATGCCCTGGATGACTTTGGCAGATCGACTAAAACTCGGTTCGTAAGACGCCGCCTTGGGATCTACTATTGAGAGGTCTAGGTTGTCGTAGTTTGTCTCCGCCCGGCTGGTGGGCTTCTTTCTCATGTCACAGATATGCGCACTCGCTTGAGCGTGAGGATGGTTATGGCTGTAGAACTTCCTTAATTATGTGATCTATATCAGTTAGTATTGATAGTTGTGTTAATCTACATATAGTGATAACATATAACTCGTTTGTTCCCGTGGGGGTTTGCCTGTTCCTCTATCGGGCGCGTCCCAGGTGGCGGATAGGGGGGCTCGCCGGACTTGTCCGGAGGGTTTGAGGGAAATAAAATACCTCTCGCGGACCAAAAACAGGCCCCTCGCCAGGGTTATGGTGAAGCTACGTTAGGCCTAGCAAGCCAGTAGTGGATATGAAACTGCTTTTAAAACGGGAACGGGCCTCGGAAAGGACAGATCTAAAGGAAGCAGACCTGGCTATGGAAATGGACTACGAATCGGAACTTTGAATATAACTTCATTGACGGGAAGAGTGGAGGAGGTTGTGGATATGATGGAGAGGAGAAAACTGGATGTACTCGGACTGGCAGAGACCAGATGGAGAGGGGAAGGAAGAAAAGAACTGAGAAATGGCTTGCAGCTATACTGGATAGGAAATGAGGAGGGGAAGAGGAATGGAGTGGGAATGGTGGTGAGAGAAGGGCTGAGGGAGGAAGTAAAGAGGGTAAGTGATAGAATAATTAGAGCCAGAATCACTGTGAAAGGTAGAAACCTGGACATTCTGCAAGTCTATGCACCACAGGTGGGATGCACAGAAGGCGAGAAGGACGAGTTTGAAGAGGAGTTGCAGAAGCAGTTGGTGGGGAGAAACCTGATAGTCATGGGAGACCTAAATGCCCATGTCGGAACTGATAGAAGAGGTTTTGAGGAAGTGATTGGTGGTGAAGGATGGGGAAACAGGAATAAGGAAGGAGAGAGATTGTTGGAACTGTGCAAGATAAATGGGCTAATGGTTGGAAACACATGGTACAAGAAGAGAGAGAGCCATAAAATTACTTGGTACAGCAGGGATTTGACTAGGAAATCGGTGGTGGACTATATTCTATGCGGGAAGGAGACAAAGAAGAGTATCACGGATATAAGGGTAATACCTTCAGAAGCCCTGGACAGTGACCACCGTCTGCTGGTCGCCAAGGTGAGAGGACTGAAGGAAAAGAGGAGAACTGAGAACCAAGAAAGAAGAATAAGGACATGGAAGCTGAAGGAGGATGGAAATAAGGAGAAGTTCCAGATATTAGTGAGGAACAAATTACCGAAGGATGATCCGAAAACAGGTGAAGAAGAATGGAATAGGTTCAAGGACGTGTTGGTAGAAGCAGCGGAAGTCGTGTGTGGCAGAACTAGTGGAAAGAAAAGGTGGAAGGAAACACCATGGTGGAACCCCAGAACTAAGGAAGCAGTGAAAAAGAAAAATGAAGCATTCAGGAAATGGTTCCAACAGAGGACAGACAGAACAAGAGAAGAATGCCAAGAGCGGAAGAAAGAAGCAGGAGAAGTAGTGAAGGAAGAGAAAAAGAAATGGCTGGAGAAATGGACAGAAATGATGGAGGAGGACTGTGATGGCAGTAAGAAAGTGTTGTATGGAATGATAAAGGCAAAGAGAAGAGATACAGGGGAGAATGTCAGAATGGTGGACAGGAATGGAAAGGAGGTCGAAAATATGGAAGAAGTAAAGGTTATCTGGAGAGAATACTTCAAGGAACTCCTAAATCCAACTAAAACCAGCGTAGTGGACATTGTGGAGGAAGAAACAGACAGTGACCAAGACATTTCAGAGAAGGAATTGACATGGAAAGAAGTGGAGGAAGCATTAAAGAAGATGAAAGGGGGAAAGGCACCGGGAATAGACGAAGTGAGTGTGGAGATGGTGAGAGCAGCAGGGGTGATAGGAACACAGTGGCTCTTTCGGGTAATGAAAGTGATATGGAGGGAGAAGAAAATACCAGAGGACTGGAAAAGAGGGATAATAATACCCATATTTAAAAAGGGAAGTAGGAAGGAATGCAAGAACTACAGGGGAATTACACTCATGTGCCACTGCGCCAAAATATTTGAGAAGGTACTGGAGAGAAGAATTCGGACAGAAGTTGAAGATGGGCTGAGGGAAGAACAGTATGGATTCAGGCCAGGAAGGTCAACAGTTGACCTCATCTTTGCAGTAAGACAGCTACAAGAACACCATTATGAATATGGGAAAGATCTGGTGATGACCTTCTTGGATATTGAGAAAGCATATGATAGTATTAATAGAAACAAGGTATGGGAAGCAATGAGAGCAAAAGCAGTGAACAAGGAGACAGTGGCAAGAGTGAAAGCAATGTACGAGGGAAGCAAAAGCTGTGTAAAGGTGGGAAGAGAGAGAACGGAATGGTTTCAACTGGAGAGTGGTCTGAAACAGGGAAGTGCCCTCTCACCCCTGTTATTTATAGTGGTGATGGATGAAATCATACGAAACGTGGTAAATAGCATTGGGGAAAGGAAAATGAAGGCAATGTTGTTTGCTGATGACCTTCTGGTTTGGGGAGAGGATGAGGAAGAAGTACAAGAGCAATTAGATGAGTGGGAGAAGGTAGTGTTATCATATGGGATGAAGTTCTCAGCACAAAAGAGTGAAGTGGTCATCACAACGAGGAAGAAGAACAGACTGGATATGGGCATAACACTTGGAGGACAGCAGTTGCAGAAAGTAGAATGCTTCAAGTACTTGGGAAGCATAATTGAAGAAAAGGGAGGCAATAGGATGGAAATAAATGAGAGGGGAAGGTGCGCAGATGGATTTTTCAAGAGTGTTAGGGGGATGATATGGAATAAAGATGTACCACAAAAATGTAAAGGAATCATCTACAAGACCTACTTTGTGCCAATTTTGACATATGGTTCAGAAACATGGGTGATGAAGGAAAGGGACAAGAATAAAATACGAGCAGTGGAGATGAAGTTCCAGAGGAGTAGGGTAGGAGTGACAAGAATGGACAGAGTAAGGAATGAGAG
Source organism: Meconema thalassinum (assembly GCA_946902985.2). Taxonomy (NCBI): domain Eukaryota; kingdom Metazoa; phylum Arthropoda; class Insecta; order Orthoptera; family Tettigoniidae; genus Meconema; species Meconema thalassinum. The sequence goes on from OX336392.1 coordinate 475,355,447, forward strand.
AGTCAGGGAGATGGTAAGAGAGGAACCATTGCAAAATAGAATAGAGCGATCTAGGCTACAATGGTATGGACATGTGAGGAGGATGGAAGAGGAGAGGATACCGAAGAAGATGTTTGGAATGGAAATGACGGGAAGGAGGCCAAGGGGAAGACCAAGGGACAGATGGACAAAAGGAGTTAAGAAGAGTGTGGAGGAAAGAGGAGTGTGCTGGGACACAGTAAATGACGAGAGATGGTGGATGGACAGGAAACGATGGAGAGGCTTATGTTCCAGGCAGACCCGACCAGCGGTTGGAAACTGCTCAAGATGATGATGATGTCTGATGTTGTAATTGGACCTTTTACGTCAATACCTATGCGGTGGAAAAGTTCACCTACAGGGATGGGGTGGAGTAACCCATGTGGTTTACCAGGGCGGTGTTTGTATCTCTGGCATGTGTGACAAGTTTTAATGAATTCTGTAATATCACTTTTCATATTCTCCCAGTAATATTTATTGCGAATGCGTAAATATGTTTTATGAACTCCAAAATGTGCGCCATTAATTGGTGGACAGTGGTATTCCGTCATCACGTGGTTGTGGAGTGTATTGGGAAGGGCAACGGGTGTGACGTCATGTGTGGCCGTGGGTTTGCACCTAAGGATATCGTCCTTATCAAGAAAAAATCTACGTGATAAGCGGGCAGTTTTACTATCTACCTGGTCGCGATCCTGTAGAGCAATTCTAATTTGTCCCAACTGGGGATCGTCTATTTGCTCCTGTTTTGTATCAATTTGAGTAACAGCAAATGTGGGTAAAGAATCCCAGACATGATTATTATCCTCTTCAGGTGGTTCGAGTACGGGTAGTCTAGAGAGACCGTCTGCATCAAGGTGCGCTTTTCCTTTATTGTGTTTAACTTCAAACGTGTAGTCATACAATTTAAATATGAATCTGTTAAGCCGTGAGTTAGGATTTTTAAATTTATCCCAGTAGAGAAGGCTGGCGTGATCCGTAACTACCGTAAAGTGTATACCATACAGGTATGTTCGGAGGTAGTTTACGGCCCACGAGAATGCAAGCATTTCTCTCTCGGTAGCGGAGTATCTAGTTTCTACCGGTGTAAGTTTGCGGCTAGCGTATGTAATCGGGTGTTGTTTGCCATCATCGGCCTCTTGTAATAGGGCTGCCCCGATGCCAAATTGGCTTGCATCCACGTGTACAAAGCTGGGTCTACCTTCTTGAAAATGCTGGAGCAGGGGCGGTGTAGTAAGTAAATGTTTGAGTTTCTCAAAGGTCTCTCTATGCATCTTTGTAATTATAAATGGTGTTTTTGCGTGTGTAAGCTCAGTGAGAGGGTTGGCTATCTGTGCAAACCCATGAATGAATCGACGATAATAACTCGCTAGTCCCATAAAAGAGCGTAACTGTTTAATGTTTTCCGGCATTGGAATATCGGTAATTGCGGCGATTTTGGCAGGGTCAGGTGTGATACCTTCGCGGCTGACAATGTGGCCGAGAATATGGACCTTCGTTTTCGCAAATTGACATTTGGATGGTTTTAGCTTTAATTTAGCGTGCCTAATCCTGTCAAAAGCTTCGGTTAAGTGTATAATGTGCTCTTCGAAGGTTTGTGAAAAGACTGTTATGTCATCTATGTAAGTTAATACCGATCGGTATTTGGGGCCTGCGAATGCTTTGTCTACCAATTTTTGGAATGTTTGACTGGCATTCTTTAAACCCATGGGGAGGACCGCGTAACTGTAGAGGCCGTTTTCGGTGACAAATGCCAACTTGTGCCTATCGGGTTTATATACAGGGATTGAGTAAAATCCGGAATATCAATCCATTATCGAAAAGTACTTTGCCCCGCTCAGGGTCTCTAGGTAAGTGTCTGTTCGCGGTAGCGGGTAATTGTCACTCTTAATGAGTCTATTAAGGCGCCGATAATCAGTACAAAATCTATGGGAACCATCCGGTTTTCGGGTAAGGAGTACTGGGGCGCTATAATTGGACACGATGGGGTGAATGATACCGGCTTGGAGCATCTCCTGAATTTGTGTTTCTATGGCTTGTCTCTCTTTGGCGCTAACTTTGTAAGGTGCCTGGTGAACGGGAGTATCACTGGTTAATTCCACACGGTGGTGAATTAAGTCGGTCACCTCTAAATCTGCAAGGGAATGGGCAAAAATATCCTTATATTCTCGTAATAGATTTTCAAGTTTTGTATTCTGCTCTGGGGTTAGTAACTGTGTTTCCCCAGTATAGGGCGTGTTTGTGTCAGCACTTGTGTTCGTTGGCGGTACTATTGTAACCAACGGAGAGACCTGGTGTGCTTGCGCGTCTCGATGCGCTCGTGGGTTGTATGTGTCCCGGGCGCATGATATTGGGTGTGTGGTAATAAGGTCTCCGTTCACTAATCGTATGTTATTAGTGACAAAGCTAATATTGGCTTCGAACTGGGCAAGAAAGTTCGTGCCAATGATTCCCGGGACGGAAAGGTCTTTGATGACGAACATGGGAAAGCTGGTTTCAAAGGAGCCTATTTGCAAATGTACATCCGTAATGCCTAAGCATGAAATGGTTTGCGAGTTGGCAGCCACAAGGCAAGTGTTGATAGGCATCTTGCGTATGCGCTCGCCGTTGATGTACTTATTGCTTACACAGCAAATAGCTGACCCAGTATCAATTAGAATTTGAATTTGGTACCCGTTAATTTTGGCCGGGCTAGATAGGGCTGTAATGTTGTGTCCATCTTGTGCAGTGTACATGTTGTTAAGAGTGTATGTTATTATTGGAACCAGGGGATTTTGGGACGGTGATTTGTTTTTATCGCCTTCTATCGCATCCTGCGAGACTGTGTGTTCTTCCGGTCTATTACGTGTGTCGAGCAAACGCGGTGTTGTGGCCTGATTACTGAACCTGACACGCTTTGCTGAGTCCCGTGAAACTGGGAATCGCGCTTCAGCTGTGTCATGTCTATCTGCCACTTGTGTTGTCCGAAGCTTTCTCTTGAGCTTTCGGTGGCTCGATAAATATCTATAACTATGTCTGCTATCCCGTGATGTTATTCCTAGCCAGGGCAATGGTGTCCTAAAGGGCCGGTTTGTTTGAGTGGTTGTGGGTTTATATCCGGGTGTTTGTGAAAATACTGTGCTTGCGCCGGTGGCGATAGAAGTTACCGGCTTTGCCGCACCTGCTTTAGTGGTCGGGCCGCTTGTGTCCACGGGTAAAATCAATGTGGGTGGGCTTACCACGGGTAACTTAATTGTGCTGTTTGCGGGAGCGTTCTGAGGGTTGGTAAGGTTAATTTTGTTCTTTAATATCCCTTTCCTGAGCTTCTGCCCACTTTGAGGGGCGGCCGGTTGAGGTTTGTGAGATGCTGTGTTGGTGAGAGGGCTGTAATGACCCGCATTCGGATTTCCCGTGAACAAGAGGTGTAGGTCTTTGTCATACCCTACTGTAGAGAACATTGGCGCCATTTTATCCAGTGTGTATACATGGATGTTGGTCTTAAGGACGTGGCCTAGGGCGGTAATCTCTGTTGCACCTGCGTAAGTGCCATCTCGGTGCATATAATCCCCATATGCATATTTATTGGGGAATAAGGCATCATTACCGTCGGCGAGGAAATATTTGTAATCGTCCCAATGTGTCATGACATACATGGCCAGCTGCGTTCGGAGCTCCTTATGCTGGTCCTCAGTTTTATGGAGCAGAAAACTAAGCGTTCTGAAAAGGCAATTCGCGTCCTCTTTGACCGTATGTTCCTGGAGCTGCGATCGGGGAGGGATTTCCTGCTCTGTAGTCTGACGGGCGACAGTTGGGGTGACTTTCGGTTTTCTGGCTTTATCATTAGTCTCGCTTTTGGAGGGTGGATTTGAACGATTATTGGTTGTCAGGGAAGGGTTATCCGAGTTTGTGGGTACTGGCCCTTCCCTATCTAAAAATTTTTTTGCTGGGAATAACCTCTGTTTTCGGTGTAACGAGGCTGTCCCCTGGGTGTCTCGTTTCGCCAGTTGTTTGGCCGGGGCTGGTATTGGGGTTTGGGGAGCAAGCCGCGTCTATCACGCGAGGGTGACCGCCTGCGTTCATCTTGTGGAGGGTGGTCGGGCATCGGGTAGTCCTCCGGTCCTCTCTCTCTTTGGATACGGACGTATTGAGGGTATACCGGGGGAGGCCTTTCATATACAGGCTCATACCGCTCATGCTGCGGGGGTATGTTTGGCCGACGATATTGAGTGGCATTGGGTGGTTGTGCGTATCTGGCGTTTTGGTTATGCTGCCAGTTTCGGTCGTTCCTATATTGGGGATGACGGTTTGGTGTGTGGTCCGGGGATGTATTGCCGCGTGGGCGAGTATTTGTCGGATACTGTGTCCGCGGGAAGGGATGGGACTCGTTATGGCGTGGCACTTCCTCCTGGTATTGCGAATAATAATTCGCCTCTCTTACCGGGGGTGTATTACGCCAATGGGGGTGGGTAGGTTTACTTTGACCCTGTTGCTTTCCCCTTGACCCTCGCCATATATTCCTATTTTCATCCCCATGAGGGCGTGTTTTAGGGCTAGCGTGGATGGCCGTGATTTGCATTTCTTGCATTTGTTTAGTCAGATCGCGGATCTGTCGATGCAAATCTCCGTTGTCTGTACGGATATGCTGATCCACTGCTTTTTGGGTCATTTTATTGCCCTCCTCAATAAACCTGATGTTCGCTTGCAATTCAAGCACTGTGTTACTCTGTAATGTACACAGCTTGCCAACTAATGTAGGGCGCATACCTTGCATGAGGAGCCGTACTTTCTGCTTATCTGGCATGTGCTTATTGTATCTCTCGCACATTAATAACTTGGCATTAATGTACGCTTGTGTGCCTTCCGTGGGACCTTGTGTATGAGCTCGGATTTTATCATATAAGTCATCCTCATCAGGGGTCAACTGAAATGTGTTCATGAGGGCAGCTGAAAATTGTTCCCACGTGGCCTCTGCCAAGGTGGCCTCATGGAGTTCATACCATGTGAGGGCCGATTTAGTGAGGTAGGCTGGTAAGAGGCGTTTCTTGTCCTCATCCGTCCAACCATTAATCTTAGCCGTTCGATTGAAGGGTCTTAGATATTCCTCGGGGTCCTCTTTGTCACCAGGGTATCTAGTGGGTTGTATCATGGGATACTTCGTGGGCATGGCCATGTTCGCGCTGTAGGAGCTGTTGGGGGTGGATATGGGGTTACGCTCAACTGGGGACTCTAAGTCGTCGTTCCGTAATGCTACGTTAGAGTGTACGTGGCTTAGGGGCTGGTGGTGGATCTGAATTGGTGTAGTATGTGTATTTCTGCTTTGGGAAGTGCCTGGATGATTAGGGGTAGATTGTGGAGCGTCCTGCGGATTAAATTGCTCCGTACCCTGGATATTATCTAGTGACAATTCGTGTATAATATTAACCTCCTGTAGTGCGGAAAGCGCCTTGTTAATTTGTCCGAACAGGGTTGCTGCAATAGTGTTTATATCTGCAATTTGCTTCCCGTCTGATGAGTTGTGTGTAATTTCGTCTAGCTGTTGTAACAGGACCTGCAACCCGTTATAGGTCTGCTGTGTGTCACTAAGGTGTTGTAACAAAGCTTCTGGTAATGTGGGGGGTTAAGTCGTCACTATCCCCGTTATCTGGGGGCAACTGTTGGGCGTTCTGTGTCTGTGCCCGTGTGTTGGGACGTTGTCTGATTGCTTTTGGGTACTTAAGTTTAATATTTATAACTGCGTCCTCAAGTTCCTCAAGTAGTTGGCCTACGTTATTTTCTGTTATTAGGTCAGGGTTCTTAACCAGGATTTTAGGGCGTAGGGGTCTGGTAGCAGCGGCTAGGGTGTGTGCTGTATCTCTAAACACACGGTGGACCTTACTAGGATTTTTGAACTTGAGCATGGGTCTTTGCTGTACGTCCTTCTGTAAGGGCGTATTTATAAGGATATAAATTATGTATGGTTATGTAAGGGTGGCGTTTTAAAATGTATTTCCTAGCGGGGCGGGCTTGGGTTTGGGTATAAAGATTTTATCTATTTCTATTTCTCAAAAAAAAAATCCCAATTTTGGGTGGCGTTTGCTTGGCTTAGCACGAGGTTTAGGGATCTTTGCCGCGGAAATTCGTTGTCTGAACTTCCTTAGACGTTGCTTTAACTCAACGTCGCGGTACCCTTGCCTCCAACATTTGTAATGTATTTGTGAGGGATGCCAGTACAAATACTAAAACTAGGGGATGAAATTAGTTTAAACTGGGGTTTGAGCTTGGCGAAACTGTAAGAGGTAAGGATTGTTTTAGGAAAGTAGATCGATCGTGTGATGTGTCAGGAGAACTCCCCAAGGTACTATTTGACGGGGTAGTTCTAGATAAAGGGGTAGTCTGTAAGAGCTATTAAGTTATAAGACAGAGCGCGATGACTGCGCCACGCGGTCTATAGAGAGCTGTAAGCACGCGAGTGAGTAGAGAGTTCGCTGTGGTCAGTGCGTATCAAGGACGCTCAGCTGAACAAGAGCAACGATTAAGCAATTATGCAATAAGGCTATTTCTAAGTCCTACCTATAGTGGAATCTATTAGGGTAGGAACTTACAGACTAAATAAATAAAAGAGTGAGACTAGTGGCTTCTATTATTTAGGATTTTAATGTGTATCTCTATTTGGAGATACACTTAATAGAGCAAGCAGTTCAAACTAGTAGTTAATAAAAATAAATACAATCCAAGCACAGGGGGAGGGGAGTGTGTAGTGTAGTGGATAGAGTGTAGATCGCTAAGACACTTACCCGGTCTGTAAACAGAAGAGCTTCGACACGTCGGTGCCCTGAGTGAGGACTGAGTGATAGATGATCCTCGGTGCTTGACCTTTAGGGTTTTTATAACTTTGGTGTGCACGCTCGGCGAATTCTTACATTCTTTCCGAGTCGTGCACCTCTTTTTAGGTCGCTGCCTTTGGCACGAGGCTACCTTACTTCCTGAATGTGGTACTTATGTTCTTTATGTAATTTGTAGGTGGTATTTTATAATGATTTTATATTAGAAGTTTGTATTTTTGGAATCTTATAGATTTTCCCTAAGGGATAGGGTGGCGTACCCTAGCGGTACAACACACCCTTGATACACCGTAAGCGATAATAATCTACATACTTTTTTGAACATGCGTCCGAGGCCAGTTGAGGTTCTCTTATATTGGTTAATCGCTTTCCATTAAAGTCGTAATTGCCATCCGTTGTGTGTGGCAATACATTTGCATCAACATATCGTTTAGTAGCCGGATCTGTGTCCTGTTTTGGATCGTTTGTCAAAGCAAATTGTTCATTTGTTTTCTTTGTTTTAAGTGTTCTTCCAAAAACATCCATGGTTACACTGGAACTGAAACATCCACATGCTTCACATATATAGAGACCTCCTCTTTCCCTTTCACGTTTAGTAGATATGCAGATTATTAAGCAACAACATTCACTTCCGGTGGGAGACTTGGTTTCACACCTCTTCTCGACATCGTCCGAACAACGTCATGGATCACTCTTCCCACCTTCCATTCGCTGTCTCATCGCGGGACCATCAGGATGTGGAAAAACCAATCTTCTGCTTACCGTCATCACGTCCTTGAACGGAGTGCGCTTTCAAAATATCTATTTCTTTGCCAAATCGCTGTATCAACCACTGTACATGTTCTTGGAGCAGGTCATGTCAGGTCTGCGCAACATGGGCTACTTCACATTTACAGCGCACGGAGATGTCATTTCTCCAGACAATATTCGCCCCCATTCGCTCATGATTTTTGATGATGTGGCCACAGAACGACAGGCCATCATTCAGGCTTACTTTAGCATGGGACGTCATAAATATATTGACTGTTTTTTTTAATCTCGCAAACCTATTCGCGAATACCAAAACAGTTGATTCGTGACAATGCCAACATAATTGTTCTCTTCCGACAGGATGAGCGCAACATGCGTCACGTCTACGATGATCACGTGATCCCCGACATGACCTTTCAAGCCTTTACACAGTTGTGTGCCACGTGTTGGAACTCTCATCACCACGGTTGTCTTGTTATTGATAAGCAGAGCTACATCAACAATGGATGCTACCGCATGGGGTTTGATCATTTTATTCGTATTTAAGTGGTTGCATTGCTTTTCTGAACGTCATTTGTTCAGATATCATGGCAACAACAGGGAGTCAATTAAAAAAGCACATTATCCGTGCGCGAAATAGCATTTGGCAAAAGTTTCGCTATCTAAAGCGTGCACATGCCGATAGTGAACTGTTTGTCGAAAAACATTTGAAAACACCTCCGGAAGCTATGTTCAAGGGGACATCAAAGCCCAGTACACACTCAAAAGAAACACAAACAGTTGAAGGGGAAGAGAATGAAGAAGACGATGAAGAACCTGAGAATGTTTTTCTCCATTGCTTCCGTCTTCTAGCTCCAAAGAATCACCGCTGCCCGAGTTTTTGAAAACATCAATAATTGTCGAAACACCCACTAGACCCCCCAAAAGAGCAGCCTACTCTTAAGGAAATATTAAATACGCCCGAACAATATGTGCGGTTAAAGTCCATTTTACTACAAAATTATGGTGCGTTGGTTACGCCCTTCCTTGAAGATCTTTTTACTAAGAAAACTGATACTACCTATGGTGTTCGCTATGAGAACAATAGATTTCAAATTGGTGATTCACCAATCAAGATAAGTGGCAATGTTTTGATTGTCAAAACAGTTCGTTACAAATTGACGCCAGGTCTTCTAGAACTTTTATTTTCACGTACACCTTCTACCGAGGACTATGATAAAGATGATCTTGAAAAGTATTAAGACATCTTGATGGCTACAAATGGTTTTAGACGTAATTATAAACGTTCTGAAGCGATAAATGCTAATAAGGGTTTCAAATATAGAACCATCATATCAAAATTGTTTCTCACCTATGCAAGTGTTCGCCGTGCAAATTCAACGTCCGGTATCACATATAAGACTTTGAAACCATTCATCGATTTCGCCTATTGGAACAATCCCAATAAGTTGGTTGAACGTCTGCAACTGTTGCGTGCATCGGAACAGGCTGGTCATACCGGACACAAGGCAGAAGTTTTTGAATTAGAAGAGGAGCTTCGTCATGCTGGCATTATTGTCTAATGAGACAACGTGTTCATACACCTTCACCTGTTAAGGCAGGCATTGCTCACGAGTTGCATAGACCAGCTCGTCGTCTCTACCATCGTCGCCATTTCATCACACGTGGTGTTGACGATCTTTGGCAAGCTGATTTGGTTGAAATGATTCCCTATGCCAAAGTTAACAACGGGGTCAACTATCTGCTCACCGTCATCGACGTTTATTCCAAGATGGCCTGTGTTGAACCTGTTCGGAATAAATCTTCAAGTCTGGTCACCGCTGCATTCAAGAACATCATTCAGCGGTCAAAACGACAACCTCGTTTACTTCAAATAGATCAAGGCAAATAATTTTTCAACAAGACTTTTTCCACTTATCTCAAATCACTTGACATCCATCACTATTCCACGTATAGCAATCTAAAGGCAAGTGTTGTAGAACGTTTCAACCGCACACTCAAGACGAGCATGTGGGAACATTTTACATCAAGAGGATCCTATCGCTGGTTTGAACTTGTAAGCGAACTAGTGACACGTTACAACAACACCAAACATAGAACCATCAGAATGAAATCAAGTCTTGTAACCAAGAACATTGCACAATTGGATCGCATTCATCACAAAATCAAAACAGTAGATCTGCGTCGTCATCGATTACGCATTGGTGATTATGTGCGCATCAGTAAACACGAGTCAATCTTTGCCAAATGATACACACCAAACTGGAGCGCAGAGATATTTCGCATTCTCAAAGTAAAACTTACTAATCCAGTCGTCTATTTACTTGATGACCTCAACAAGCAGCCAATCAAAGGTGGATTCTACATTGAGGAACTGCAAAAGACACAATATCCCAAGCATTATCTTGTTGAAAAAGTTGTACAAAAACGTGGCAATAAACTTTATGTTAAGTGGCTAGATTTCAATGCCACGTATAATTCTTGGATTAATAAATCAAATCTGGTGTACACCATCTTGTTTTTATTTCATGTCAAGCTGGCCAACCCCAACATGCCAGGTGTTTAAATAACTCTGCACCCCACCACCCGTTTACTACTCCAGTTTCATTGATGTTTGTTTACCATTGAGTACATTCTACCTCCAGTTCACTCCCCTCCCAATCCCATTCACACCTACCTAGACCATCAATCAAACCACACCCAGGGTAAGCCTCAGCTCCATAACACGTGAATGTAAATCATTCAAATCTCCCAGGTCGACACAATCGGAATCCTTCGGGTGGACTCGTGAACCAATCGGCTGCAAAGCAAAGCTATATAGCTCCAGTCACCACCAGAGCAGACGTTCAGTCCATAAAAGAGACTGGACCGCAGAGCCTCTTCAATCCCTCCCCCTCTCCCCTTTGTTTACCTTCCCATTCGTAGAACCCCAGCCACGTGCCTTAATCCTAACTCCCCCCCACCAACCTCCACCTACACTCCTAAACTAGTTCCTTGTCCTTCCTGGTTTGTTTACCTTCCAGGGTCCTGATGACCTCGAGGGTGGTGGACGACCTTGGGGTGAATGACCTCAAGGTCATGGCGCCTGCCACGCATAAATAACGGTATTTGAAGCCGGACCCTTCTAGCTCCTCTACTAATAATGTGCGTCATAGTGGAGGGGAGCATCCTGTAAATACCATGCTGTGGAAATATACATTTCACATTCAGGGTATGGACTCATGGTTCCGATAACAAGAGTTTCATGAATTGATCACTCATAGATGTTGGAGTAAACACATTGAGAATAACATATTGAGAAATACATGAAGAAATACGTGGTGTTATTTCCTTGGTTACTCATAGGAAGTGTTTCGACAAATAACCACTTATAGATAGTGGAGTAAACACATTGAGAATAACATGTTGAGAAATACTTTAGGCAATGGTATTCCCTCTCTAGTAATAATAATTCTTAGTTTAGAATGGGGTCTAGAGTTCGACCCTAGACGGAATACATAACTCGTGTACAGGTTAACACGTGTCAACAAGCAGATCCTACAACAACCTGGTTACACCTTACGCCATGAATTCGATTCTCGACGTGACAAACCCGGTCGAAGTACAGGGGGGGTATTGTAAGAATTGAACACCGTTCCTACCAACCGTATACTCAGAGACTAAATAACAATGATGAGATTCGCATTACTATTAATCAACAAGATATCTACACCCTACCACATGAAAGTTACGTCCAGATTGCAGGCCAACTCACTAAATTGGATGGCACCATCCCGACAACGTCTAAGTGGGCAAACAATGCTTTGGCCTTTCGGTTTTCTGAGTTTCTCTACGTGATGAACGGTATTGAAGTGGATACTACTCGAAATGTTGGCATAACAAGCGTAATGAAACTTTATCCCTCGTACGGAAGTGAAGAAAGTAAAGCTTTTCGTATGGCCGGTTGGTGTCCCGAATCGACCAACGACTGGATGATTTACACTGATGGTACATTTACCGGTCATTTACCTCTAAAATTAATACTAGGCTTTGCAGAGGATCATAAGCGCATTGTTGTGAACGCAAGACAGGATCTGATTCTTGTACGAGATAGGAGAGATTATAATGCGTTAAAGGGTGCTGATGCAGCGGCAATAGATTCAACGAATTCTATGGAAAGTACCGCACGTAAAAAATTGAGTCTGCTCGAGATTGTGGAGAAGGATACAGCTTTACCCATTGAATTTAGAAGCTGGGAGCTGCATGAATACCCGGTATTACCACTCACCGATACACATACTTGGTCTATAAAAACCTCACGATACACGGAGCGACCTCTCTACGTCATTGAACACAGATCGCAAATATCAACAGAATCAAGTTGCATCAAAATTTGATCACATCCAATTACGAAATATACGACTCCTCCTGAACGGTGTTACCTTCCCCTTTGAGGGAATGTATTCAAATTTTACCAAGAACAAATATGGTAAGCTCTATGACATGTTTGGAAACTTTCAGTCATCCTGTTATCAGAAAGAAACATGTCCGCTATTATCACCGCAAGACTTTATGTCCAAGGCGCCTCTGGTTGTGATGGACTGTTCGTATTTGGAGGAGTCGATGAAGGAGACGACTATCGATATCAGACTAAAATTTGAAACATCAGCAGTTATTCAAGGAAAAAACAACAGCCTATTGCCATATTGTTCACGAGGCACAGGTGTTTTATCAACCGCTGTCCAACATGGTGACCCGAGTATAAATAGCATGTCTTCCCGCATTGCCCTTAACATTCATGAGAAGCTACGATGAAGTAGCGAGGCAGGACTGCAACTGTAAAAGCGATTCGCAAAGTTAAGATCATTTATCGCTCCCTAGTGAGTGAAACTATCACAAGAATCATACTGTCATAGAATGCCGCCGCATCTGGTTCCCTATTTACCAGATGGATTTATGTCTAGGTTTGGCATTCACGACAGGGGATACAAGCTCAACACCGATCAAACAATTAACAAGGACGATAACGGCACCAAGGCCTCATGTCGTCATTTTGGAGAGTGGGTAAATTGCATAGACTGCAAATGTGATCGTTGCTGAACAAGTCGAGACGCTGATGCGGCATTTGAGATTTATCGCACCGAGGTGAGTTTAGCAATAAGTGCCTACCATAGAGCACAATTTCTTCGTGAAATTCCGCAGCATCTGATCGCCTATTTACCAGCTTTCTGACTGCGTATGGCTCACACGACATTGTCTCAATTGGGATAAGCTATCATTAAACCTCCGTATGTCAGCCGATGTTGCAACATGCCGTCCCTGTCGTAGACACTTTATGCATCGAGGAGATTCTCACTGCGATTGGGATGGTCCGAATCCTATGATAACAAGAAGTTCCGTGACGAACTAAAGAGCCTACTTTTTAAAATTTAAGATTCATGCCAATGTTTAATATATATGGATCTATCTACAATAATGACGAAATTAACATACAAGCTAACTAAAAGGTCAAGTCCTAAATTTGGTCGTCCCTAGTTGAGTATTTTAAGTCCGATACTGAGGTGGCTATGTCTCCTAACAGATGGTTAAAATTCCCCCCTGCAGGTCTGGCTCCGTTGACTGTAACGCATAGTGGGTGTAACTGTATCCGAGACGGTAGGCAAGAGTAGTACAGTGATGGGCACTTAAACTCAAAATGTCTAGGATTTTTCTAGCCGGGAAAATTCAAAATGTCTAGGTGTAAAACTCTAAATGTCCAGGATTTGTCTCGGTTTGGTTATAGGGAAGGCCCAAAAACCCAAAATGTACATGATTTGTCTAGTCCGATGAGAGGACCTAGGCTGAAAACTTCTCTAGATCAAAGAAGGCGGCTTGACCATATATGACGTAGGGATGGGGAGATTCTCCCCAAGGTCATTCGACGTCACGCCGGGGATTCCTGATAGTGATCATGTGGTGGGTGTGTTTGGGATTCAATGGAATAATCTTTAGTTGGTCGACATAATGGATGGATCGAATAATCTTTAGTCGGCCAACATAATGGATGGATGAGTAATCTTTAGATGGTTGATATAATGGATGAAAGGAATAATCTTTAGTTGGTTGTTATGATGGATGGATGGACGACATAATGGATGGGTAATCCTTAGTCGGTCGACATAATGGATGGATGTCAACAGTAACGTCATGATGGAGACCCATAATGTAAGGTCTTGAATATGATATAAGGCGATGAGCTATTAGAAAAAGGAAGATCATATGGGTTAGTGTAAAATAAAACAGAAATAGAAATAGATAATATATATTTTTTATAATTTTTTTAAAATGTATATTGTTAGTTTTGTTGTTGTTTGTTAATTTGTTGTTTTGTGTTTTTCCGTTTTTTCTCCTCTTCTTTTTCAGCATCATCCATTTCCGCGAACAACTTTTCTATAACGTTACTGCAGGAATCATCGGAATCACTTGAAAATCTGGAATGAGAATCAATCTGTATGAGAGAGCTGTTGTTAAATCAAAAGCCTGTACCAAGGACACATTCTGGATGTGAGCCTTAAACCTGTTGTATTGAGAGTAAAAACAACTGCTTCTCATTAGTACACAACACACGTTAGTTTGGCTACTGAGAGTAAATATTTCAATTTGAGTCATGTACCCTATTAATTCAATCCACTCTGTCATGATCTTTAGAGGAAGTTTCAATGCAATTGGGTAATGATTCCACCACATTGATGTTGTTTAATGCAGGTTGAAATTAAATATATTTGTCTCTGTTAGGTAGTCAGCCCGAAGGCTGGTTGGATCCTCAAAAGTACCGCTGTTAGGTTATGTGGTTAGATACACACAAAAACCCAAGGCAGCCCTATATTGAGGTGTACTAGGCAAGAAGAGGAGTGAGGTCGTTTGCGTTTTCCATTGCTTTCCTTACTGAGTCAGAACAGCAGTACTAACCCTGTGAGTAGAACCTTTCACAGCATCCACAGGCGCTGACTGTGCCCTGAATGTCATTACTAAGCACCACCCATACCTTAGTAGCTTTCATATAATCACAACCATGAGTGAGACTGAGACATCGGTAAAAAGCCACATTTTACTCTAGCCTTTGCCAACAGTCAAATGCGAATGTACTGCATTCATCAAGAGATGGCAAACAGGCCAGGTAATTGTAGGAGGTAATTTTACAACCAGATTCTACTGACTGTAACCACATCAGATTAGACTACATCATGGTGTAGTGGTTAGCAATCTTAATATGACTGGTTTGATGCAGCTGTCCAGGCCTCCCTGTCCTGAGCTAATCGTGTCATCTCTATTTAGCTACATCTGTGACATTCCGTTTAACATATTCAAACCTTGATCTACCCCAATTATTCCTTCCAGCTCTGCATGCATAAATAATATTGGTTTTTATAGGAACTACTAAATCTCTGATTTAATTTAAGCAATTCACCAAACATAGAGAAACACATTCTCCATTTCCAATGTAATTAGTTGTGTGATGCAGCCCTCCATTTACATCTGTTTTGAGCTAATTGTTTCATCTCTACACCTGAGGCAGTCTATCTAATTAACTCTCAATACAAAGATACATCACCCAACTTCAAACCATAATCAGAAAGTTAATTCTAATATTAATACTTACAGCAATTGTTCCATTTCTGTAAATTCAACTGCTTCCGATTGTTTTACAAAATCTAACAACTCCGCCTCTGTAATGTTAAATTCTGCCATGGCTGGTTGGTTGGAGAGTGATTTGAATTGGAGCATACAACCTTATATATATAGGTATACTGAGAGTAGACGACCATCAATTCACTTATTTGTATATAATGGACAATTTTATATTTAAACATGTTACAAGAACATTGAGTACTGCTTGACAAGAACAATTAGTCAACGACCCTGTTTACTGTAAGAGGTGAACATTTATTTAAACCAACTCCACTTGTGGTGAATAATTTAACCCCAATATATTAGATGGAACATTTCAATACATCACAATAAATTGAATGCAGGAACAGTCCTGTGCATACAAAAGTAATTCAATTTAATGGATCGTTTAAACATGTAAACAATTAACCTAACATCAAAAGGACTCCCCGACACATTATTTAAGAAATGTCAGCTGAGTAACACGTGCAGCGAATTTTACATTCTTTCCGAAATACTCAATAAGGTAAACATTTATTTAAACTAACTCAACTTGTCACGAATAATTTAACATGTTAATATATCACAATAAATTGAATTCAAAAATAGTACCATCAATGCAGAAGTAATTACATTTGATAGACCACTTGCAGTGAATAATTTATTGCTTCTAAGGAAATGAGAACAATGTAGTCGAGGGCTTCCTGTGTATAAACATGTTGGATACCACTTGTATCTCTGAAACATCAGTTTTACATTCTTTCCGAAATACTATATAAGGTGAACATTTCAATACAGAATGAATTAAAATTAATAGACTGTTTAAACAAGTGAGTATTAACTAAACATCAAAAGCACTACACGCGAAAAAATTGCTAGCTTACAATTGACTTCAATTAGAATAAGATAGCTCTTGCATATATAAACTCCAAAAATTCATAGTGAAGTCACTCACTTACATGACGGAGTAAGGAAAACATCATCTTGCAAGAAACAATTGTAAGTATACCTGTCTCTATATATACATGACTCAACTTGTTTAGCTGGTAATTCTGCCATCTAAGTGAGTGGTCAATCACTACTTAACCATGTTAGAAAAGTGGTCATTTTACTAATGGTTGGAACAAAGTATATTCACCCTTGTAGTATAACTAAGACATTTCAGGTTCGATTCATTCTAGAAGTAGTGTTCTAATTTTACTCAAGGCAAATGCCAACTAAAAAAACGTGATGTTTTGAAAACCCCTAACACAGGTAGCATTTACATAGTAAGTGTTTGCAACTAAACAAATGTAAGAAAAACATCTTACAATAATTTTTTTATTTTTATTTTATCAAAATGGCTGAACTAACCCAGGCCAATGCACTTGGACGTTCAACAGGTTTCGAACTCCGAAAACTACAAGATCTGACAGTTAACGAGTTGTATTCAATATCCGGTGTGAGATAGATCAATACTAAATATGGTCGATGAATCCTCTGTGTTCTTCAAGACTTCGCTGTATTTCTACAACAACGATTTGCAAACCTCACTGAAGAATCGGTGAAAGCTTTAAATCAACCTTTGATTTATCTTAGATATTTCGGAATACAAAATAAGCACTGTGTTGTAGAGTTTGTTGAGGGCAATAAACTATAAGTAACCCTCAACCAACTTGCAAAATGTAACAGTGCTAACCAAACTAGCAATGTACATTTTTTCATTCACCTAAAGATGTAACCTTTGACTTTTCATAGATATTGTACTATGATAACCAAAACTTTATTGCTAGGGAAAACTAGCTTTTAATTTATCTTAGATATTTTGAAATTGTCAAGTGTTAATTAACTAATCAATTCTTAAATAATGGAAAACCACTGGGAAATTATCAAACAATGTTTCAACTCGCGTGTTTTCAGGACGTGTAATAAACAAAACAAATATTATTAGTCCTGAAGAATTTATCAAATCCTGTTACACTACCTTTACAGAATATATACACACTAGTCTACAACTACACAATGCATTAAAAGTGAATGTGGAACTAGTTTGTGATTTTGTTTACAATAGTAATGATATAGAATATAGAGATATGTTCTATCTTTGCACAAAAATTAAAGAGTTGTATTTTATCAGACAACTTAGAACTGTGGTATGAAACACATTGTGTCAAAAGTCTACTGTCAAAATTTGATAAATTACATGATGGCCCAAGTGGTCTGGCTCTAGAAAAAAGTCATTATTTACAAGTAAACATTTGTCAGAATAACCCTTTAAATGCAGGATCAAAGTACATTCCCTTACCAAGGACAATAGCCTGTCGTCGAGCAGTAGTAAATATTCATGATGATGAGTTCTGTTTTTTGTGGTCAAATGCTGCTTTTATCCGACCTGGGCAGCGTAATGTAGACCGAATTGAAACGTATGAGACTACGTTTGAGATGTTGAAACAAACTTTAAATTTAAACAGTGCAAAATTTCCTATGGAGATAAACATGATCAGTCGTTTTGAAAAAGACAATCCCAACTATTCCTTTATGGTGTATGGAATGGATGGGATTGACATTGTGGGTCCTCTAAATGTCACAAAGGAGAGAAAACAAAATCACATTCACCTTTTGTTTTTAAAAGAGGATGAGAAGAGACATTATTTTTTGATTACTAATCTTTATAGATTGGTAAACAGTCAACTGTCGAAACATCATGGTAAATACATCCGTGACATAACTATGTCTTCAGTACTTTTCAAGTGGCTTTCAGAACGGCATAAGTTGGATTGTGATAAACAGGAGGCTGTTAAAATAATTTTACCGCAAGGTGATGATGCTTTGCTCAAATTTAGGAACATGCATTAGCAAGATAATGTTCCTTTTGTGGTTTACGCTGATTTTGAAGCTATTACAGTACCAATACTAGGGTGTGATCCAGATTCCAACGTGAGTTCTACTACACGTATACAAAAACATGTTCCATTTGCTGTGGGATATCACGTGGTATGCTCATACGATTCCAGAAAATCCTATTATAAATCATATCAATGACTAGAATGTACTAAATGGTTGTTGGATGAACAAAAATCTTAGCCGACCACCAACGGTTTTTACTTGACAACAAAAAGCCTATGAAGCTAACGGTGGAGGAGAGGAATCGTCATGATTGTGCAACTTTATGCCATATCTGTAAACAACCCATTTTAAACAGTGGTGAAAGGTTTAGGGAGCACTGCCATTTCACGGGGAACTATCGGGGGGCTGCTCATCGGGTGTGTAATATCAACTACCCCGCCCCCTTTTCATCCACATACTTTTCCATAATCTGACGGGATATGACTCCCATTTTATTATCCGAGAGTTTGCCCAAGTAGATAAGGGTAAATTTAATATTTTACCCCAAAACCATGAGCGGTTTATTTCCTTTTCATGGTGGATAGGTTAAGTGTCTATTCGTTTTCTTGATTCATGTAAATTTATGGCGTCTTCATTAGATAGTCTAGTGAATGCCCTTCACAAAAATGATTTGAAATACACACAAATTTATTTCCTAAATCAACACCAATTTGAGTTATGCATTCGGAAAGGTATTTTCCCATATCAATATGTCAATACTTGGGATGTATTAAAGGAAAATAAATTGCCATTACAATTTGAGTTCTTTTCAGTATTAACCAACAGTATAGTCTTGGATAAGGACTATGCTCATGCCTGGCATGTATGGCGAGTGTTTAATATAAACACAATTGGAGAGTATGCGATGCTCTACCTTAAACTTGATGTGCTGTTATTGACTGACGTGTTTGATAAAATTCGTCAGTTATGTCACAATATTTATGGATTAGATCCAGCTCACTACTTCACAAGTCCCGTACTGTCGTTTGACGCAGCATTGAGATACACACGAGTAGAATAATTAGATTTGTTGACAGATGTTGACATGGTGTTGTTTTTTGAGCCCCCAGGGGCTCACATCTAGTGGGCGTGGGTTGGCGACCACGGGACCCCAGCTGAGTCCGGCATTGCTTCCACTTACTTGTGCCGGGCTCCCCTCCGTCTTCTTTCCTGTCGACCTCACTTGGTCAACTCTTGTTCTCTTCCGACCCCGACGGTATTAGGGTATCCGAGGCCTAGGGAGTCTTTCACTTTCCCGCCTTCTTTGGCCCTTCTCTCCTCTTTCCTGATACCCTCCTTCTGTGAGGGGTCAGCCTTCTTTTTCTTCTCCTTTTACCTTCTGCCTTGTGCTCAAGGCCCTTAAGGAGGCTCCCCCAGGGGCTCACATCTTGTGGGCGTGGGTTGGCGACCACGGGGCCCCAGCTGAGTCCGGCATTGCTTCCACTTACTTGTGCCGGGCTCCTCTCCGTCTTCTTTCCTGTCGACCTCACTTGGTCAACTCTTGTTCTCTTCTGACCCCGACGGTATTAGGGTATCCGAGGCCTAGGGAGTCTCTTCCTTTCCCGCCTTAATTGGCCCTTGTCTCATCTTTTCTGATACCCTCCTTCTGCGAGGGGTCAGCCTTCTTTTTCTCTTCCTTTTACCTCCTGCCTTGTGCTCTAGGCCCTTAAGGAGGCAGGGTGTATGTAGCACCACCACGTCTGGTGCACCCTAGATAATGCTACACCCTCAGGGGCTCATGGCTGGTGAGTTCGGGAGTTGGCGACCCCGAGGGATTCCTGAGCTGGGTCCGTTTTCCCTTTTTGTCCCTTACCTTTGGGGCGGACCCTCTCCTCTTTCACTTTCCTATCTGCCTTTCATGGCTCTCCTTCCTTCCAAGTCCCTCAGTCCGCCTTCTTCGAGGGTTGAGGGCATTTCTTTTCCTCCTTTCCTTTATTTGTCTTATTCTCCTTTAGTTTTCCGTTTCTTCTTCTAGTATGTAGGTTAGTAGTTAGTTTTAGTTTTAAGTTCGCATTTCATTTTCATCTTCACGATCACCCAAACCATCAGGGGCCGATAACCTAGATGTTAGGCCCCTTAAAACAACAATTATCATCATCATCATCATCCTTAAGGAGGCCGGGTGTATGTAGCCCCACCACTTCTGGTGCACCCTAGATAATGCTACACCCTCAGGGGCTCACGGCTGGTGAGTTCGGGCGTTGGCGACCCCGAGGGATCCTGAGCTGGGTCCGTTTTCCCCTTTTGTCCCTTCCCTTTGGGGCGGACCTTCTCCTCTCTCCCCTCCCCTCTCCTCTTTTCCTTCTATTTCCTTTTCTCTTTAAGATTCCCGCACTGTTTTTGTTACTCGAATCACCGTGTATCTAAATTCCCTTTTATCGATTTTTAAGGCATTTTTGATCTATGTTGCATTTTGTAAGTTTTTTCGATCTAAATTACATCTCGCGATTGTTTTCAACCTCAATTGCATTTTGTAAAGATTGACAATCTAAATTGCTTTTTAGTAAGTCTTTCAATGCAGGTTGCGGGGCCTTTTAGTGAGTATTTTGAATTTCAATTGCATTTTGTAAGTCTTTTCAACCAAAACCGCATTTCGCACGAATTTTGAATCTAAATTGCATTTTGTTTGGGGGCATTTTGCACATATTTTGATTCTCAATTGCATTTTGTGGGTATTTTGAATCTAAATTACATTTTGTCAAGTATTTTCAATCTAAATTGCTTTTTGTAAGTATTGTCAATCCACATGAGTCGTTGGAATCACCGTACATTTTGTAAGCATTTTCAATTTCAATTGCATTTTGTAAGTATTTTGAATTTCGATTGCACTTTGTGAATAATTTGGATTGGAACTGGGATTGGCCTATTTCAATCTGAATTGCATTGTGTATTTTCAATTTCAATTGCATTTTGTAAGTATTTTGAACCTCAATTGCATTTTGTACGTATTTTCGATCTCATTTGCATTTTGTAAGTATTTTGAATTTCAGTTGCATTTTGTAAGTATTTCGACGCTACATTGCATTTTGTACGTATTTTGAACCTAGCCTTCATTTTGTGGGTATTTTTCAATCTATTCCTTTTGTGAATCTTTTCGTTCTAAATTCCCTTTTGTAAGAACATTTTGTGAGTCGTTTCAATCCGAGTTCCTTTTTGTAAGTATTTTCCGTCTCACTTAATTTTCGTTCTGGTTTCCATTTCATTATCATCTTCGCTATCACCCAGATCATTAGGGGCCGATAACCTAGATGTTGGGCCCCTTAAAACAACAATTATCATCATCATCATCAACACTTCATAGTGACAATGCAGACTTGCCGTTTTGTGTAGAACAAAAAGGTACCCCCCAAAAGTAAGGCTAAACATAAAAAGTTAATGGGTACGCTTTACGATAAAAAAACGTTACATACTGCATATTCAAATGTTAATGCAATGTTTATCCTACGGTTTATTGTTGAAACAAATCAATCGGGTAATTTCATTCACTCAAAAGGCGTGGCTTAAACCGTACATGGATTGTAATGAAAGTCATTCATTTTACATTTAGACAAATCTAATGTAGATGCACCAACATATACTGGTTGATTGTGAAAAATCATTAGTCTGCTCATCTCAATGGCCATACATTGTTCATTGAATATAATTCTATGTTTAAAATTAGCCCTAGCTATTAAAGACCTAGCACAATAGGGTCCATGCCATTTGGTAACCCATTTGATATCCTGTTACTTCCTCACATTCATCAGCGAACCACCAAAAATTGCATTATTCATCAATTTATAAAAAAATAATTCAAAATCATTTTTTGCCTGTTTGCGTTTCTCTGTGTTTACATCAATATATGGTGTTAGCCATAGACTCTGATTGAATTCAATTATTCAGTAGGCCTAAATACGATCTAATTTCATTCCTAGTTGAATACATTGCTTTAACATTCTATAATGCAAAATATATCGTTCTTTATTATGTAGGGTAGCCATTAGCTTTGTCAACTTTTCTGGACATAGAGGGTAATCTGAATGTTTGTCATGTAACTCTTGAGGATAACTCAAATCTACTTCCAAGATATATCCAATTTCTGAAGTATCATCAATATTTAAAAACATCAAACCCTTCAACATTTGCAACCCATTTAAAGCCACCCGTTGGAAGATATTCCATCATAGCATATCCATATAAATTACTAACATCAAAGTACATTATGTACGACTCTTGCTCTTTCTCATCATGAGTTTTCATATACTTATTATTAGCAATCGCATGTCGTGTTATACACTGAACATTACCTCCTCGAATAGATCGTTCAAAAAAGTGTAACATATCAATATCTTGAAGCAATTCAAGTTGAACATTGGTTATCTTTTTTATTGCACACCAAGACATAGATGGAGCAGTGTAAAAATGAGCTGCATCAATGCCATAAGTTTGCATGCCATTCGATCTAAAATTTTCAAAGACATCCGCCAAAAGAAGTGTGTCAACTTTTAAATACAAATCGGCGTATTCTCCTAATGTTTGAGAGGAAAACGTTCCCCACACCGATTGAGCAAACTCATACTCCTCATTCGATATTGTTTGATTATAAAGACTGCTATAAAACTTGGATATTTCAGGTAATTTAGTTTCGTTAAGTACATCCATACTTGTGACGTATTCATACCGAAACACGCCTTTTCTCGCAGTAAGTCAAAACTGTGCATCACCATTAAAATAACGTCTAGTTATTTGCTTTGAATCTTCACTTAACGAAGATGAACACTGATCTAGTGAACAGGACAATAAATTATATGTATCGAAAAATCTTAACTGAATGAATCCATTCTTAACCCGTACATACTTTGTAAATCCTTTATAACGATCCATATTCATTGCTAACAAACGTATATCACCAGGATTATGACGTAACACCTCTCCATCTTGTTTCTCACAAAGTTCTTTAATTATAAAATGTCAATCATATGCCGTTAGATTATGAAATGCTATAGGCAGGACCTTTGTTACTTTGTAACTTCAATTACAACGATTATGTGCGCTTCCTCAATATTTTCCAGTTATGTGACAATGATCGCGTACTTTGAGTTCATTATCTGCAATCGGTTTCTGGCAAATGTGACAAATTTTACTTAACAAAAATAATCTTTCTTCATTTTCTGTCATCTTTAACATTGGTTTAGCCGATAAATAATATGTTTGAAGTTTATCCACATTACTATACAGTTCCTTTACAAACAATTCTATGCAATTATTTCCCCTAAAGAGTTTAATACTGCACAATTCACTATCAAAATTACAATGAAGGTGTAAAGAAATGCTGTAAGGAATATGTTTATGTGTTAAAGTAGAGTTAGGAATGTAACTATTTGTAAAACAAGAGGAAATAGGAGACAAAACGCATTCAGTGTCTACATAAATTATAAATGGAACTGTATCTTTAAATTTAAATTCTGTAAAATTAACAAATCTTTGTTAATCAGTTGGCATTATGCTTTTTGCAACAGGAGACTGTTTACAGTCCGCAAAATGGACATTTAACTCATCCTAAAGAAAATAATATGACAAACAACGTCTACATATATAAACATACTGCTAGTGACGCTTGAACGCACAAGGCGTGCGAGATTTCTATTTAAACAAAAGTGATAACTTTCACTGTTCCCAATCTGCAACATCAATAAGTCCACACTCCTTACATAAACTTTATCTGATTCATACAAAGGTACAATAGTAAAAGGTTTTTTTTTCTTTTGCTTCATTTGTTCCCATACATACCCATTTGTTTTTATCATATTTTGCTCCATACACATTTACAGAAATATTGTTTTGATTTTCAAACTTATTTAAATATTTCATTTGCATTGGAATTGGAATATGAATTAAATTTAAAACATCTCTGTAAGTAGGATAGGAAGAACGATGATTCACGTTTCGAGTTTTTGGATACAAACCAGCAACCACACTCCACGCAAAACAAGCTTCCTTTGTATCATACAAATTTAGCACAGCATGTTTATTTACTATTACGTCAGGCAATCTACTAGTATTGGACATCCTACTTGAAATGCAATATATGTATTTATATTAATTCTCAAAGTATGAATTCTTTCTAAAACCCACCCAGCACCGTTTGCTTCAAATTCGCTCATTTTTGTCAATGTACCTTCAATGATATGATTATCATAAAATTCATTTAAATCCGTATACTCGTTTACCAAGTAATTTATTTCTATACTCATTCAATTTTGTAACATCGTAACAAGTCATGGAAAATTCAATTTTTTAAACCTCATCAAATGTATTGTATCCGAAGAAACAAATAAAATGTTCGTCTTCACATAATTCTTTTAACAGATATCTTAGAACTGTTTCTGTCACCTCTCGCTGACTATCATCTGATTTGCTAACATTAGTA
The DNA here is from genome assembly GCA_946902985.2 of Meconema thalassinum. NCBI lineage: Eukaryota > Metazoa > Arthropoda > Insecta > Orthoptera > Tettigoniidae > Meconema > Meconema thalassinum. Next base: position 475,379,912 of record OX336392.1, read on the forward strand.
ACGTAGACTGAAAATGTTGAAATTGCACTCGAAGATTTTGTTAAAACATGCTTCTTTCTCATTATGACTCACCTCATTATCATCTTCTTTTTCCTCTTCTGGCTGTTGAAAGCATACACGATGATACTCTATTAGCGGGTGCGATCGATGTTCAGTTCCACTCAGAAAATTAACAGTTTTCCACTTCATTATGCTGTTCCTTTTATTAGTTTTTAGATCATCTGAAAAATGAAACAAATTAAGAAATAATTAGCAACTATATATATATACAGGGTGTTACAAAAAGGTACGGCCAAACTTTCAGGAAACATTCCTCACACACAAAGAAAGAAAATATGATATGTGGACATGTGTCCGGAATCGCTTAATTTCCATGTTAGAGCTCATTTTATTACTTCTCTTCAAATCACATTAATCATGGAATGGAAACACACAGCAACAGAACGTACCAGCGTGACTTCAAACACTTTGTTACAGGAAATATTCAAAATGTCCTCCGTTAGCGAGGATACATGCATCCACCCTCCGTCGCATAGAATCCCTGATGCGCTGATGCAGCCCTGGAGAATGGCGTATTGCATCACAGCCGTCCACAATACGAGCACGAAGAGTCTCTACATTTGGTACCGGGGTTGCGTAGACAAGAGCTTTCAAATGCCCCCATAAATGAAAGTCAAGAGGGTTGAGGTCAGGAGAGCGTGGAGGCCATGGAATTGGTCCGCCTCTACCAATCCATCTGTCACCGAATCTGTTGTTGAGAAGCGTACGAACACTTCGACTGAAATGTGCAGGAGCTCCATCGTGCATGAACCACATATTGTGTCGTACTTGTAAAGGCACATGTTCTAGCAGCACAGGTAGAGTATCCCGTATGAAATCATGATAACGTGCTCCATTGAGCGTAGGTGGAAGAACATGGGGCCCAATCAAGACGTCACCAACAATTCCTGCCCAAACGTTCACAGAAAATCTGTGTTGATGACGTGATTGCACAATTGCGTGCGGATTCTCGTCAGCCCACACATGTTGATTGTGAAAATTTACAATTTGATCACGTTGGAATGACGCCTCATCCGTTAAGAGAACATTTGCACTGAAATGAGAATTGACACATTGTTGGATGAACCATTCGCAGAAGTGTACCCGTGGAGGCCAATCAGCTGCGGATAGTGCCTGCACACGCTGTACATGGTACGGGAACAACAGGTTCTCCCGTAGCACTCTCCATACAGTGACGTGGTCAACGTTACCTTGTACAGCAGCAACTTCTCTGACGCTGACATGAGGGTTATCGTCAACTGCACGAAGAATTGCCTCGTCCATTGCAGGTGTCCTCGTCGTTCTAGGTCTTCCCCAGTCGCGAGTCATAGGCTGGAATGTTCCGTGCTCCCTAAGACGCCGATCAATTACTTCGAACGTCTTCCTGTCGGGACACCTTCGTTCTGGAAGTCTGTCTCGATACAAACGTACCGCGCCACGGCTATTGCCTCGTGCTAATTCATACATCAAATGGGCATCTGCCAACTCCGCATTTGTAAACATTTCACTGACTGCAAAACCACGTTCGTGATGAACACTAACCAGTTGATGCTACGTACTTTTGTGCTTGATGCTCGTACTGTAGGGCAATGAGTCGCATGTCAACACAAGCACTGACGTCAACATTACCTTCCTTCAAATGGGCCAACTGGCGGTGAATCGAGGAAGTACAGGTTATTGAGATCTTTTACCGGTTGCTGGTTTACAATGTGAAGCAGAAATATGGAGGGTATTGATTTAACGAACAGCGATAACCGTTGTTCCAAAAATCGTTTTGTTATCACGTCGTGAGATTGCACAGGATCGGCAACATCAGCTATTGGTCTTCGCTTCCTCTGTAGAGCGTTATCCCTAATTTCCCACACCTTTTCCATTTCAGAGGTTAAAAACTGTTTTGTCCAAACATCTTGATCATCCTCAGGATCGGTCACGTTTACAAGGCGTGTGTAATTTGCTGTATAATCATTTACGATTAGGGTTGGCACAATACGGTGTAGCTCTCTCACATTGTTATCTACATAGTCCTTTCTAGCAGCGTCCGTAGCATTTGTTGGAAGAGCCAGCTTAGTTATTCGACGTTGGTGCACATCATAGTCTTTTTAACACCACAGCATTTGTTAACATATAGGCTTTGATGCACACATCTTGATCGTTCACAGGGTCTGCAACAGCCATAATACGTTTATTCTGAGCCTCATAATCTCCCTTGATACGCCGTAAGCTATAATAATCTACATACTTTTTTGAACATGCGTCCGAGGCTAATTGAGGTTCTTTTATATTGGTTAATCGCTTTCCATTAGCTTGCCACGGTGGGTGAGTGGATAGCGTGTCGGTCTACTAAACCCAAGATTGCAGGTTCGCCCCTGGCCGTGGTAAGTGATTTTTGAAAGGCGGCAGAAATACGATACGCATTTCATACGATGTTGGCATGTCAAAGAACCTATTTGAATTCAATAGGCCGAGTTCATAATGGCAAAATTAATCTCGGGAGTTTCCGCCAACACTAAGTTCCTCATTTCTCTACTAGAAAGCGCTATAATGTTCAAGGAGCTTAGATATCTATTATCTAACCTCCTTGACTTTCATAGTGATTCAAGGAACAACGAAATTCGACATGCAAGCTACCCTCTGGGTGTCAAATTACAAAGCTTGCACCAGGCACCCGAGGCCATACGATATTATTATTATCGCTTTCCATTAAAGTCGTAATTGCCATCCGATGTGCGTGGCAATACATTTGCATCAACATATCGTTTAGTAGCCGGATCTGTATCATGCTTTGGATCGTTTGTCAAAGCAAACCGTTAATTTGTTTTTTTTTGTTTTAAGTGTTCTTCCAAAGATATCCATCTTTACACTGGACCTGAAACACCCACTTGCTTCATGTATATAGAGACCGCCTCTTTCCCTTTCACGTTCAGTTGATATGCAGATAATTAAGCGACAACATTCACTTCCGGTGGGAGACTTGGTTTCACACCTCTTCTCAACATCGTCCGAACAACGTCATGGATCACTCTTCCCATCTTCCATTCGCTGTCTCATCGCGGGACCATCAGAATGTGGAAAAACCAATCTTCTGCTTACCCTCATCACGTCCTTGAACGGAGTGCGCTTTCAAAATATATATATCTTCGCCAAATTGCTGTACAGGCCGGACGTTTGTTTTGACGAGTGAAAAATCTTAATGGAAGCCTGGAGGCGAGTTACTACAGTACCTGTGTTGTTGTTGTCAGCTGCCCCATGATGTCACGCTCGCTGCTACTTAAGTACAGTCACTGGCAAATATAATGGCGTTCAGTTCGTATTTAACATTTCACACAAAGCACAATCAATATACAAAGTAATTTATAACTTTATTCCAGATTGCTACTTAGAACACAATCACACACTAACGTCTATGGAATGGACAGTCAATCATCCCCTATTTCTTCTACACCGGACATGCCTTCGTCTTCAGCGTCTTCTTTTGCCATGGGATCGTCCTCATTTTCGGTCTCGTCGTCACTACTTTCCAGTCCGTTGTCTTGAATTATAATTCTCTCAATTCTATCTTCCACAATCACATCGTTTGCAAAATATTCCCGTTCAATATCTTCCACTTTAAGACATACCTTTTCCCATTCTGTTTGACCGATTTCTTCAAACCTGTGCCGGCACAACATTTCGACATCTTTTATTTTGATTGTCACATTTCTTCTAGAACCCATTGTTTGACGTCTGCCCAAATGAGCTCAATGGGATTTAGGTCTGGGAGGTTCGGTGGAAGTCTCAAGGCCTTGTGATTATTTTCAGCTAAAATTTGGTCAATTAAGTATGTTTTCTGTGCAGGCTTGTGAGCTAATATTAAATCATATAATTTAGTTTTAGTACAGTTTTCAGGAAATGGAATGTTGTATTTCGTTAACCAGGACTGCATATCTGTTTTCAAGGAATTGGAAGTTGGAGGTTTATCTAGTTGTGTATTGTGATAGGACGCATTGTCGACAATGAGGACAGAGTTAGGGGGTAAATTAGGAATTAACTTTGTTCGGAGCCACTTAACATAATTATCAGTGTTCATTTCTTTATGAAAATCTCCAGTTTTCAAATGTGATCTGTAAATAAGAAGTGCATTAGGTACAAATCCAAACCTTCCGCCAGCATGGACAATAATAAGACGCTCACCTTTTGACACCGGAGCCATCAAACCTGCTGTAAAGGAGATAGTGAGCCGAGTGATTGGTCTCGGGATACTGTGCTGTGTCATCTTCAACCGTGCACCGATTATGACCATCGCCAACAAGTTTACATTTCCAAAATGCCATCAGTTCAAAATTGTAGAAAGTGTCACTTATTTAAACTGTATCGTGGACATAAAACCTCATCCAACGACAATGTGTCTCTATTCCACGGGTGTGATGGTGAGAAAGAAGCCACCTCCGCAGCAGCGGAAAAAGAACTAACGTGTGCGTCATCAACTGAAAAGAATAAGTCGGTTCCTTACTGGTCTCTCCCAGGGGCTCACATCTTGTGGGCGTGGGTTGGCGACCACGGGGCCCCAGCTGAGTCCGGTATTGCTCCACTTGTGCCGGGCTCCTCACCGTCTTCTTTCCTGTCGACCTCGCTTGGTCAACTCTTGTTCTCTTCCGACCTCGACGGTATTAGGTTATTCGAGGCCTAGGGAGTCTTTCACTTTCCCGCCTTAATTGCCCTTGTCTCATCTTTCCTGATACCCTCCTTCTGTGAGGGGTCAGCCTTCTTTTTCTCTTCCTTTTACCTCCTGCCTTGTGCTCAAGGCCCTTAAGCCCCCCAGGGGCTCACATCTAGTGGGTTGTGGGTTGGCGACCACGGGGCCCCAGCTGAGTCCGGCATTGCTTCCACTTACTTGTGCCGGCTCCTCTCTTTCTTCTTTCCTGTCGACCTCCCTTGGTCAACTCTTGTTCTCTTCCGACCCCGACGGTATTAGGGTATCCGAGGCCTAGGGAGTCTCTTCCTTTCCCGCCTTAATTGGCCCTTGTCTCATCTTTTCTGATTCCCTCCTTCTGCGAGGGGTCAGCCTTCTTTTTCTTTTCATGTTATCTCCTGCCTTCTGCTTAAGGCCCTCAAGGAGGCCGGGTGTATGTAGCCCCACCACTTTTGGTGCACCCTAGATAATCCTACACCCTCAGGGGCTCACGGCTGGTGAGTTCGGGAGTTGGCGACCCCGAGGGATTCCTGAGCTGGGTCCGTTATCCCTTTTTGTCCCTTACCTTTGGGGCGGACCCTCTCCTCTTTCACTTTCCTATCTGCCTTTCATGGCTCTCCTTCCTTCCAAGTCCCTCAATCCGCCTTCTTCGAGGGTTGAGGGCATTTCTTTTCCTCCTGTCCTTTATTTGCCTTATTCTCCTTTAGTTTTCCATTTCTTCTTCTAGTATGTAGGCTAGTAGTTAGTTTTAAGTTCGCATTTCATTTTTCATCTTCACGATCACCCAAACCATCAGGGGCCGATAACCTAGATGTTAGGCCCCTTAAAACAACAATTATCATCATCATCATCAAGGCCCTTAAGGAGGCAGGGTGTATGTAGCCCCACCACTTCTGGTGCACCGTAGATAATGCTACACCCTCAGGGGCTCACGGCTGGTGGGTTCGGGAGTTGGCGACCCCGAGGGATTCCTGAGCTGGGCCCGTTTTCTCCTTTTGTCCCTTACCTTTGGGGCGGACTCTCTCCTCTCTCCCCTCTCCTCTCCTCCTTTCCTTATATTTCCTTTTCTCTTTCAGATTCCCTCACTGTTTTTGTTACTTGGTTCACCGTGTATCTAAATTCCCTTTTAGCGATTTTTACGGCATTTTTTATCTACGTTGCATTTTGTAAGTTTTTTCGATCTAAATTACATCTCGCGATTGTTTTCAACCTCAATTGCATTTTGTAAAGATTGACAATCTAAATTGCTTTTTAGTAAGTCTTTCAATGCAGGTAGACGGGCCTTTTAGTGAGTATTTTGAATTTCAATTGCATTTTGTAAGTATTTTCAACCAAAACCGCATTTCGCAGGAATTTTGAATCTAAATAGCATTTTGTTTGGTGGGCATTTTGCACATATTTTGATTCTCAATTGCATTTTGTGGGCATATTGAATTTAAATTACATTTTGTCAAGTATTTTCAATCTAAAATGCATTTTGTAAGTATTGCCAATCCACATGAGTCGTTTGAATCTGCCGTACATTTTGTAAGCATTTTCATTTTCAATTGCATTTTGTAAGTATTTTTTGCCCCCAGGGGCTCACATCTCCTCTTTCACTTTCCTATCTGCCTTTCATGGCTCTCCTTCCTTCCAAGTCCCTCAATCCGCCTTCTTCGAGGTTGAGGGCATTTATTTTCCTCCTGTCCTTTATTTGCCTTATTCTCCTTTAGTTTTCCATTTCTTCTTCTAGTATGTAGGTTAGTAGTTAGTTTTAGTTTTAAGTTCGTTTTTCATTTTCATCTTCACGATCACCCAAACCATCAGGGGCCGATAACCTAGATGTTAGGCCCCTTAAAACAACAATTATCATCATCATCATGTATGTATTTTGAATTTCAATTGCACTTTGTGAATAATTTGGATTGGAACTGGGTTATTTCAATCTGAATTGCATTGTGTATTTTCAATTTCAATTGCATTTTGTTAGTATTGTTTTGGATCCCTTAGTTGGGGGGTATTTGGGACCAAACACGATTGTGTCGCTGTACTAATTTGGAAGGCTATTCCTAAATGTGAGCAGCTTCCCGTAATAGGGGGAAACTACTAGTGTAGTGTGTTGTTTAGTGTTCAATCTCTTTGGGGCTTCCCTGCAAAGTGCAAGTGTCTGCCAGGGGATGAATCTCTAAATACAGGCTACTATACTGGCCTGCCAGCTGGGCCGAGTGAGTGATACAATAAACGTGCTCGACGTTATGTAGTCGAGTCGCGTGCTGGGAGCACAATGGGGCCTGACGAAGCAATTACCGGCTTTGGCGGTCACGGGCAATTGTGACGAAGGCCAGGAGGGGTATAAGGACGTGAAGAGGAGTGTAATTAGTAATGCAGTGTGTAGCTTACTGACCAGTATTTATTGGTCAGTGAATGTAGTTTTGTGTGTCTCTTTTGGGAAGTATTAGACAAATAAAATACAATTTATGTGTACAAGTTTGGGTAGGTGTATACAAAAGTTAAAGGATTCTGAACACGACTGAATCTCACCTGGTGATAAGCTGGAACAGACGTCTGGCAGGGCCTCGGGCGACGCACAGAGTATAACAGTTAATGGCTCCAGTTAGGACTCCACTTCTTATACTTTTAGGTGCTGCGTGGTCAGCTTTACGTCACTGTAGCTGCCCCAGTTAGTTGTTGATGTAGATGTTTATGTATGTGTTGCAAGTAGTTGGCTAACCTCCCGAGCTGGGTGGCTGCCTCTTGCTGTGTATGGGTAATGTTCTGGACTTATGGAGTTGCCAGTTGGGGTAGGTTTGGTAAAAGAAGGGGGTGGTTCTTAGGGGGTACTGCCCCCCCCCCCGGGCTGTACAGTATTTTGAACCTCAATTGCATTTTGTATGTATTTTCGATCTCATTTGCACTTTGTAAGTATTTTGAATTTCAGTTGCATTTTGTAAGTATTTCGACGCTACATTGCATTTTGTACGTATTTTGAATCTAGCCTACGTTTTGTGGGTCTTTTTCAATCTATTCTTTTTGTGAATCTTTTCGTTCTAAATTCCCTTTTGTAAGACCATATTGTGAGTTGTTTCCATCTGAGTTTCTATTTGTACGTATTTTCCGTCTCACATACTTTTCGTTCTGGTTTCCATTTCATTCTCATTTTCTCCATCACCCAGATCATTAGGGGCCGATAACCTAGATGTTAGGCCCCTTAAAACAATTATCATCATCATCACCTTACTGCTCATGGTCTCATTGACAAAGTCAAAGACCTTTTACTCTTTGAGTTGCACTTGCCTGGTTATCAATACTGTGGACCCCGTACAAAGTTAGACGTTTAACTGGCACGTGGTGATCCTGGAATTAATGTCATAGACGCCACCTGCAAGCAACATGATCTAGCGTACAGAGCGTCAAAGCGTGAAAAAAAATCTCTGAACTAAGACATGTCGCCGACCACATACTTAAAAAAAAAAGGCTAAGGAACGAATGACCTCACCTTCCGCATCTGTTGCGGAAAAATTGGCGGCCAATGTGGTAGCAGGAGCTATGAATGGGAAGCTTGTATTGGGTGGTGGACGTTTACAAACAAACACTGTGTAAGGAAGAAGATCAAAGCAAAAATAAACTCTACATTATACTTACCTTATGTTAAACAAGTTGTATCATGTTTATGTGCAAAATATATTAAACACACGAACGAAATTGGTTGTTTTTTTCCCTACCAAGAAAAGGTTAGGGAAGGAGACAGCCTACCTAGTACATCATGTATGTTTAGCCAGTACATAGCAACGTTTAAATGATGATTACATAGAACTCGGGTAAAATAAAACAAAAGGACCATACATATTATTTCTTTATTTACAATATAGTACAATAAGATATACATACAGCAAAATGATTCATAGAGGATATAACTCTTGTAATACAAAACAAGAAAACATTGTTGGTTGCTCCTTAAGGGAGTAATGGCCCCATGGCAAGCTTGTGAGATGATCATTTACCCATGATCGTTTATCATCAAACAAAAGCAACGAGCGTCGCATTTGGTCAACAAGAAACACTTCATGGACGGGATATTAGACGTGACTGTTTTGCATACTGTGCAGTGGGGTTATATAATGCCTCGCGATAACGAGCCAAACATAACCTTCGGATGACACTGGAGTGGCCACCCTTGGCTCGACTGACATGTCTTGAACTGTCGCAAGTATAGCAGTACATTTTTGATGCTTGGCCTAGAAATTCTGTCATGACATCGACCCCACATTCATCCTTCATGAGCCCTATGCCTTTATTGTTTTGAGGTAACAAACCAAAGGTGTTGCCAACAGGAAAAGAAGACGTATCAAAATGCTCATAATGGTCAGGCATCACCTGATAAACATATGTTGCTTTAACCTGATATACGTAGCTGTCGGTAACCTTATAAACAAGATGATCATCATTAAAATAGCGACGAGGATTCCCATTATGAAAGTCATACATTGTTAATTTTGAAAACTCCAAAATAGACATACCTAAATAAATAGGTTTATTCTAAAGAATTTCAACCTTTCCTAATAAAGCGGTAGCCAACCAGTCAGTAATAGTTTTCATGGTTATAAAATGGGGCATGGCAACATATTTTCCAGCCCCATACCTACCTTCCCACGAATTAACTAAATGGATTGACAGGTGTTTGCGTACATTTTCAGACGTAGATCCGTATGCTGCATTATTTATCAGGTTTAAAAAATGATTTCAGAAGGTTTCTTTAGCACGTTGCCGATGGTGCCGATGTAAGGCTTCAACCACGCCTTTTGTGCAAATAACAAAATACGATGGATATTACTCAATACAAGGCAATACGTTAAGCATTGCAAAAGCACCTGGATGTGAATCACATACCTTGTTTTAGGAAGAAGCGTGCCCAGTAACTTTGGATACGTGAATTTATTATGATTAAATGTCCTAAAATAGTAGTTACACTAAAACTTTTCATAAAGAACGTAATTTCATTTTGTGGGGAAATAAATGGATGGGAGGTCCATTTCAATTAGATAGTTAAGATGTAGGGAAACATATTTGTTCATCATTGGCTGATTTTCCAGTAAATTATCTTGGATTTTATATGTCTCAATCTGATTATAATACGTTACCCATTGAAGGTGATTGTTATGCAGTTGATTTAAAAGTTTCTATATTTCCCATGGGAGAAACTACACGTTTTTTAACAGGTAGTACTTTGAGTAGTAGTGCTTCTGCTTATCATTTTCTTCATGCAGGATTTGCTGTTGGATTAAATCCTGTATTTCCTACACAAGTAGTTGATAATAAATTAAAAGATGGTTCTATAAAAGTAGAATCTGTTAGTGAAGCATTTATGAATAATTTAAAGCAAAGACTTTATGGCATAATTAAAATGATGATTCTAATTGGTTGCAAGATTTTCCATGTAGTCAGAAACATTTTCGTGATTTTCCTATGAGAACATGTCTTGTTCATCCTGTAAATACTGGTATTAATAGATTGGAAGCTAAGTTAAGTGGTCAAATTAATTTAACTCCTTATGTTCAAGATTTCAATTGGATGAAAGCTAAAGATGAAGTATTTGATTGGAGTTACAGTCCTTCTTTTGGTATTATTAAATCTACTAAACATTGTTTTTAATGGATTAAATAATGTTTATTATATGAATGGTACTAATACTCCCCCAACTTTAGGAATTTCTCAAAATTGGTCAGCTAGTGATGCATCAAAAGTGAATCTACGCCATGATGCTAGTATGTTTCCACGCGTTGATACTATAAATTTTGATACTATTGATCAAGTATTCGAAAAAAAAAGATTGTATTGGAACTTTAAATAAGCTTCAACATGCAAGGGGAGCACAGTAGAGATGCTAAGGGGCTCCTAAGCCAAATCCCGTTATTTATGCAAATGAGGGGGGCGTGGCAGGGTCAATGACCTTGACGTCATTCACCCCAAGGTCGTCCACCACCCTGAAGGTCATCAGGACCCCGGAAGGTAAAAAAAACCAGGAAGGTCCAAGAACCGGTTTGGAGATGTGGGTGTTAGGGGAAGGGGGAGGGAGGGGGGTTGCAGGGTGTAGGGGTGGGGGTGGGGCGGGGGTTTAATGAACGGTAAGGTAAACAAATAGGTGAGGGAGAGGGGAAAGGATTGTAGAGGATCTGCTTGAGAGACCCTCTTTGGTCCAGCCTGTTGGTCGACTGAACAACTGATCTGCTGGTCACTTGTCTTATATAGCTTTGTGTTGTAGCCGATTGGTTCCGAATGCAGCCGAAGGATTTTGATTCGCCATTTGTGCTGACCCGGGAGATTTGAATGGCTTACATTCACGTGTCAGAATAATCAGATTTGAACGGTCAACCGGTGTGTGACGTCACAGGAGAGTTGACCCCTGAGCTAATTTTCAAATTTGCCTTTATTACTATTTTCATCGCCATATTGTTTGTGGGCGAGGGGTTGAATGATCTCAAAGGTAAACAAACATGACTGTTGCTGGACCGGGTTTTATTGAATCTAATGAACAGGGTTGTGGATCTCTGTGGATGCGGCGTAGGTCATGGACGGTAGTGTTCTTAATGGGATTGAGAGGGTGGGGAATGAATGGGAAAAATGAATGGAGATGGATGGTGGTGGTTGTTGAACCCTGGCGTGGTAGGTTGGCGAGTAAACAAACGTGAATGAAGATGGAACTGTGAATGGAGGTTGTGCTGTTAACATCAATGGTATCTAGAGTAGTGAATGGGTAATGGTAAACAAGTTAGATTTAAACGGTCAACCGGTGTGTGTTGTCACAGGGGTTGACTAACCCGAGATTGACAACGGGTTGTGTTGTGGACGGGAATGTTCTTTGATGAGGTAAACAATAACAATAACTGGATCCTGTGGAAGTGATCTAATTAAAACAAAGATCAACAAAATAATAAATTTATTTTTAATTTTTTAAAGAATTATTTCTTTGATTCTTCTCCTCCACCTTCTCCTCTCCATATCCTTCACTTTTCTCTTCTCCCTCTCCTTCACTTTCCCCTTCTCCTTCTTCTTCTTCTTCCCGTTCAATTTGGTTTATTGCCGCCATGACGGTGGCAAAGAAACGTATCAAACACGGATCCGTACTGAATCTATAAAAGAACAAAAAAAACCAGTGTCTTAAAACATTGCAACATTCCTGTACATTGACTTCCAGGACTGAGGTTTGAATTTAAAAAATATATAATTTCAAAAGAAAGCGATTCAATTAAAATCTTTGGTTCAATCTTGTTTTGTGTAATGAAATTTCAAATTAAATCAAACATGTATGTGTATGTGTTGATGACTGTGTAGTCCTTACTTTTGTGAACGTGGTGATGACTGTGTAGTCCCTACTTTTGTCTACACAAAGCGAATGATTGGTGTAAGATGCGTCAGCAGTTCAAATAACACGTGAACAAATTGTATTTATATAAACTGAGTCACAGTAATATATTGGCTACACCACTGACAGTAGGTAATTAGCGCAAAACAATTGGTTGGAAAACCTTAGTTCAAAGGTAATTGTGTATAGTCCTCATTTAACTGGAGCTGTAGAATTTTACAATGCAAGTGGACTGTGAAATTGGCTAGTGGATGGCGGCAGGAGATGTAGCCCATTAAATGGGCTATAAAAATGTTCATACAGCGATAAATTATGTTGGTTGTTAAAATGAAGTCGAGTGGATCTATAAAAAAAATTAAGAGATTTTAATAACCAAACCTTGTTCACTTTCATTGTACACTTCCTGTCTGCAATGAAAGTTGAAATATTTTCTCAAACATAATTTGCACTGTTGTCTACTGAGACAAGAGAGAGCTTTCCCCTCAAGACCTAATTCTATGTAATAGCCAGTGTAGCACTTCTGTTGTTATGAAATGAATGCTGTTGAAACGGAACCGGTGTGGATGATTGGTAACTGTACTCTGTACAACTGGTTGTTGAGCTGTATGGCTCAACAGTAACAGTCTTGCCTGCTGTGACCAAGCTCGCAGGATTGATTTATGTTGCAGTTGCATGCCATTAACAAAAAAACTTAAAATGAAACTCCTGACTGTACGAGGTTGGAAGAGAACACAAGTGGACCAAGTGAGGTTAACAGAAAAGAAGACGGAGAGGAGCCCAACACAAGTAACTGGAAGCAATGTTGGACTCAGCTTTGGACTTTGTGGTTGCCAAGCCACGTCCTATAAGATGTGAGCCCCCTTGGGAGAAAAAAAGTTGTGTGATTGTATAGTCTTTGCTTTTTTGAATGTGCTGATGACTGCATAGCTCCAACTATTGTTTACACGTTGTGAGTGATGGCTGTAAAAAGTACCAACAGTTGAAATAACATGCGAATAAATTGTACTGATATAAATTCAGTGTCTCCAACAAATTAGCTCGCATCCATGACTGAAGGTAATTAACACAAAAATAATTGGTAGTTAACTTGTAGTTGAATGTTAAACATACATATAGTTTGCATTGAACTGGAGCTGATGATTTTAACAATATAATTGGGCAGTGGTAACCTGGTGGTCAGCGGCATATAAAAACAGCAATGAAACACGGTCATAAAACACAAAGTCTCAATAAAACAGTCATAAACCGCCAGACAGGAATAAATTATTTTGAATGTTAACAAGTAGTTCCGTGAAGAACTATACAGACTATTTTCATATATCCTGCTCATGTTAATTGTCTCTATCAACATACAAAATTTCAGTTTAATTGCTGTAACAGATTCGTAGATATTGAGAACCGTCTAAATATGTCAGATGGTCGCCAGGTTTTATTTTTATTTTTGTACTATTACATTAAGATTATTGTGTGCGTGTGGTATTCAAACTTCAATCGCATGTATAGAACACAAGAAGTAAAAACAAGATTTTAAAAGTACGCACACCAGCCATCTTGTGATTATGCAAACAATTGAAATAAATTAGATGCCAGTGGATCAACATTTGTATAAGCATTTAACGTGCAACGTTTCACGGCACTCGGATAGTTAATTCACGAGAAACGTCCATTTAAATATTTATACTTCGCGTCGCCGCCATGTTGGATTTGTGCTCACCAGGTTACTGAAAGTCCTATAGGTGAACATATGTTCATAGTCTCTATGAACATAAAAAAATTCAGTTTGGTTGCTGTAAAAGATTCATAGATATTGAGAACCGTCTAAATATTTTGGAAGCTCGCCATTTAGGATTGTTATATGTATAGGTCATAGAGTTATGTACCATTCAAGGACAATTATTGCCTAGCTTCATTATTCAAACTTTCACTTCGACCGCATGATTACGACACAAGAAATAAAAACTTAATTTTAAAATTTCGCACAGCCGCCATCTTGAGGTTATGTAAACAATTGAATTAAATTAGATGGCAGTGCATTACAATCTGCAAAATCATTTACTGTACCACATTTCACTACGCTCAGAGAGTTAAATCACGAGAAAAGTCTATTAAAATATTTCAAATTCGCTTAGTCGCCATGTTCGTTTTGTACTTTACAGGTTTATGAAATACACATAGGTAAACTTGTATCAGTACCCTTTATCACCGTACACAATTGCATGGTGATATCTGTAATAGTTTCGGAGATATAGAATGTCAATGAAATATTTCGCACAGCCGCCATTTTGAGGTTATGTAAACAATTGAACTACATTAGACTCCAGTGCATTACAATGTGTATAAGCATTTGCTGTACCAAGTTTCATTACGTTTGGATAGTTAAATCGCGAGAAAAGTCTATTTAAAAGTCTCAAATTCGCTTGACCGCCATGTTGGTTTTGTAGTCACCAGGTGTTTGAAAGTATCATAGGTGAACTTCTAGTAGTGCTCTTTATCACTGTACACAATTTCAGGGCGATATCGGTAATAGTTTCGGAGATATTGAATGCCAGTGAAATATTTCGCACAGCCGCCATGTTGGATTGGTGAAACCTAACAAAATTTGAAGGGCACGGTCGAGGTCGCCGGGAATAGTGCTATGAACTTACCGAGTTTCATTGAAATCGCACCAGCCGTTTAGATTTTATTAGGGGGAGACACACACACACACCTCTCTCACACACACACACACACGCACACACACACGGACAAAAGGTGATCTCATAAGCCTATTTATTCAAAATTGAAAATAGGCTAAAAATGAAACTCAAACCGTTTGACTCCATGAAACCAAACCCTGTCTACTAGTATGCATATAAAAAGTGAAACATTTCCATGCTTACTTAGAGAAGAGAAAGCTTTATCCCACTACCTATTACTATGTAGTACTCAGTGTAGCCGCACCTGAATTCTGGCAGAAACAATTCCTGAATGCATTTGTTTTTTTAATGTTAAGTGAAACTTTTGTCTGTTCAACTGACCGTTTTTTAACTGTAATGGCTCCTTGCCTGCTGTGTCCAAGGTTGAAGGATTGATTTTGGCCTGCTGTGCCCAAGGTTGCAGGATTGAATCTTGACACAGTTGTCCGCTATTAACGAGTGCTTCTAGCTGTGTGGCTCAGCGGTAATAGGCTTGCCTGCTATTACCATGTTTGCAGAAACAATTTCTGAATGCATTTGTTTTTTTTAATGTTAAGTAAAACTTTTGCCTGTTCAACTGCTTTTTTTTAATAGTAATGGCTCCTAGCCTGTTGTGCCCAAGGTTGAGGGATTGATTCTTGGCGCAGTTGAAGGTATTAACAAGTGCTTCTAGCTATGTGGCTCTGCGACATTAGGCTTGCCTGCTGTGCCCATGTTTGCAGGAACAATTGCATATTCTAGCTTTGCGGGTAATTGGTAATACAAAATGGACTTGTGGAAGTGGACTGGTGACGGTTGTAATACAAGAGCCATAAAACTGGTCAAACTGTAATATGTTATGACGTACAAAAATATAATGGACACATTAAAATGAAGACGTGAATAACCCAGCCCTGTTTTTTTGTTTGTTTGCGCATACTAAGTTCACATAACAAGACGCATCAATCAACACTTACTCTTCCCAGTTGTAACATAATAGCTCAGCAGTAACGTACTTTCCTGCTGTGACCAAGGTTGCAGGATTGATTCCTGGTCCAGTTACCTGTTATTATCAAGTTTCTCTGACTGTGTAGCTCAGCAGTAACAATCTTGCCTGCTGTGATCATGTTCGCAGGTTCGATTCCCAGCGTGTAAATTACATAAATACTGGACGCAAAAAGGGAAGTTAGACTCTTGGCGGACTAGGAGTTTGTAATATAATAATTATATAAATACTGGACACAAACGAGAGAAAAAAATGCAACAAACAAAATGTGCTTTAGAACAAGGTTAATATATAATCCAACTCTTGGATACTTAGTTAGGCTTTAATTTAAAAAGTGAGTGGATAAACACTTTGTTTAAAAAGCAGAATTGAACAATCTCCTTTTTCCTAGCTTTATAAAAATATAATAAAATGAAAATCACTTACATTAACGCATCTAATGACGCAGAGGTGTACCACTCCTCGTCTTCATTATCTTGATGATTTTCTGACGACATTGTACAAGATACCAATTCCCTGTAAGGGACACATCCTTTTATACTGTGGCAAGTCTGTGCGGGGAAAGTGACCTTACTAGTGAAAGTAGGTTAGCACGTGTGTTGGCTCACCTTGGAAACAGTATATAAGGGCAAGTCAACCACTGTCAAAATCAGACCAGCCCACAAGATCATAGCATTTGCTTCGCATCGCATCCAGAGCTTCAAATAGGTAAGCAACACAAGAATTCTAGTATCTACAAATGGTTACACAGTCAAGCTTAAAGATTATTCAAGTTGTTATATGTGACTATATTATTGCGAATCTAGTGGTCATTAGCCGGCTTTAACGCTAGCTAACAGAAGTAGCTGTACTTCGCCCTATCGAGCTAGTTACGGGGACTGAGCACCACTGGAAGACTTAGGTCTAGCAAATATGGTCTGTATAAACATTTGTTAATTTAGTTTAGGGTCTGGGATGGGAACACACACTACTAAAGTGGTTATATGTGACTATATTATTGCAAATTTAGTGGTTATTAGCCGGCTTTACCACTAGCTAAGTCTATATGTGACTATATTATTGCAAATCTAGTGCTCATTAGCCGGCTATAACGCTAGCTAAGTCTATAGATTAGGGTTTGAGTTATTTATTTGTTCTTGGCATGCTGATGGCGGTTACTTAAACCTTTTAGTTTTTTTTTTTCGAAAACACGTCATATTAACTTTCAGAACCAAAATGACGGCAATAATGCTTGCAAATTCCATAGGACGAGCTACCACCCCTGAAACAAAGCGTTTGCAGGACCTGGAGGTTAATGAGTCCTACTTGGTGACGGCAGTTCGCAGGGTAAAGACCAAATTTGGCGAGAGAATTGTGTGCGAACTTGAAGAATTTGCTGTCTTTCTACCGGCGAGGTTCAAGGAACTCACTGAAGAAGCAGTAAATGATCTTAACAAAGGAACCATCTACTTCAAATATTTAGGTCTTGAGAATAAACGGTGTCTGGTTGAATTCACTGAAGAAAAGAAATAAAATTTAAAAATTTGTTAAAACAGAATTTGCAGAGGCAATAAACCCTTTCTCTTTTTTTCTCTCTCTGCAAACTGTTTATTGTTTTGTATTTGTGTCATCATGTCACCAGACCTGAGTTGGCAGGAGGTGGATAGTTGTTTTCATAACAAAATTTATAGCATTAAAATTAATAATGATGCCAACATTTTAGACCCAAATGAATTTTTAAACATTAGCTACAACATTTTTCAAAACAAAATAGAAAATTGTTTATGCGAACATGTAGCGTTAAAGGTTAACGCTGAACTATTATGTGATTTTGTCATTGTAGAACAAGGTGAGGAAAAAACAAAGCCAATCTATTTACATTCAAAAATGTGTGAATTATACCAAACTGCTAATATACACAATTGGTACAGTGAAAACATTATTGATATGCTAATGACGCGCTTTGCCGAGTTTCAAGAATTAGAAAGCGGTAAATCGCTAGAAGCTATTATTCACCTTAAAATTAATGTATGCACCTTTGATCCAATGAACAGTGGTTCAGCTCATGTTGATTTACCTGAGCTGTTGAAAAAACGTCACGCAGCCATTAACGTAGACAATAACGATGTATTTTGTTTTGTGTGGGCGCTTGCAGCGGCGTTAAGTCCTGCAAATGATCATACATACAGAATGGGTAAATATCACAAGAAATTTATGGAATTAATGATCAGTCTAAACTTAACTGACATAAACTTTCCAATGGACCTCAACACCATCTCTTGTTTTGAATCAAAAAATCCACTTTATTAATATATATGGAGTTGAAGTGGACCAAGTTGTGGGTCCATTGTATATGACAAAGGCAAAAAAGAGAGGCATTTTAATTTATTGTACATTGAAGGTGAAGTGTGCAATCATTATTGTTTTATTAAAAATCTTGCCAGACTAGTTGGTCCACAAGTCACAAAGAGTAAAAACAGGGTACATATATGTGATCGCTGCCTCCAATACTTTACAAGCAGTCGAAAGTTGACAGCACATACTATTGATTGCGCCACACAACCAGCTGTAAAAATTACGTTTCCAGAAAAGGATAAAGCCAGTGTGAAATTTCAAAATGTGTGTCGGCAAGATCCACTTCCATTTACAGTATATGCAGATTTTGAATGTTTAACCACGCCCATTGACACGTGTAACCCGGACCCATCACGTCCGTACACTCAACAAGTACAGCATCACGCGCCATTTAGTTGCGCCTTAAATGTGATTTGCGAATATGATCCTTCGCTTTCATACTTTAAATTGTATCGCGATGCAGATGCTGCTGCTTGGTTTTTAAATTAATTGGATGAGTTGGCAGATAAGGTGTACAATATCCTGGAAAATCCAATTCCGCTTCAAGTGTCGGATGCAGACGAGGTGGCCTTTGCAACAGCAACCACTTGCCACTTTGTCAAAAACCATTATTACCAAGTGACACACGCGTAAGAGACCATAATCGGTACACTGGCAAATTTCGAGGAGCGGCTCATAGTGCATGTAATTTGGTCCATAAAAAGTGCGCTATATTTATTGTTTCTTACACAATATGTCGCGATACGACGCTCACTTAATTATTAAGGAATTTGTCAATCTGGAAAACCAAAAGTTCAGTTTAATTCCACAAAATCATGAAAACTTTATATCGTTTTCAAAATGGCGGAATGGAATCAGTATAAGATTTTTAGATTCATATAGATTCCTCGCATCGTCATTGGATGCACTTGTTCAAGGGCTTCACCCGAACAATTTGCATTCCGTACGCCAACATTTTACAGATGACGAGCAATTTGAATTATGTATTAGAAAAGGGGTGTTTCCATATAATTATGTAAACAATTGGGCACGTTTTTTCAGGAAACTGCACTCCCTTCAAAAGATAAATTTTACAACAATTTATCAAAAAGTCATATTTCTGAAGAAGACTATCTACACGTCCAAAAGTATGGGACGTGTTCAAGATATCACCTTCTGGGGAGTATGCGGATTTATACCTCAAAATTGATACACTACTTTTGACAGATGTGTTTGAACGCTTTCGCAAGCTGTGTCTTGAAATTCACAATCTAGATCCAGCACATTACTACACCCTTGCTGGATATAGTTGGGACTGTATGTTGAAGATAACTGGAATAGAACTTGAACTATTAACATATATCAACATGCTGCTCTTTTTTGAACGTGGAATACGTGGCGGGCTTGTATCGCTTGTGCAAAAACATGCTAAAGCAAATAATCCCTATATGGACACATACAAGCCAAAGCAGCCTACAACATACCTCACCTACCTGGATTGTAACAATTTGTACGGGTATGCTACGGAAAAAACCATTCCGTATCAAAGTTTTCGATGGTTGCCTTCAGATGAAGTTTCAAATTTTAATCTACAGGATGCGTTGAGCAATTACAAACGTGGCTAAGTGCTAGAAGTTGACTTATTGTAACCTCGCGAGATACACAATGATCATTCTGATTTACCATTTTGTGTTGAAAAACTGCAACCTCCCAGTTCACGCTCAAACAATAAGAAATTGTTGGCTACGTTAAACTCAAAGGATCGGTACGTCATACACATTGAACATTTAATGCAATGTTTGAAACATGGTTTGAAACTACATTCCATTCATCGCATTATTTCTTTTGACCAAAAACCATGGTTACAACCATACATGCAATTAAATACTCATTATCGTCAGCATGCCAAGACAACTTTTGAGTCCATTTTTTTTATAAATTAATGAACAATGCATGCTATGGTAAATCCATGGAGAATATTAGAAAACATAGAACTATTCATTTGGTGAACCACTGAAACGGACGATATGGTGCGCGAAAATATATTGCAATGCCCAATTTCCATTCTGTACGAGTCATTGACACTGTTTAGTAACTATTGAATTAACAAAAACAGAAATCATGTATAACAAACCATTTTACCTGGGAATGGTAATACTTGACTTTTCAAAATTTATAATGTATCAATTTCAGTATGAGTTTGCCAAACCAAAGCTTGGTGATGTCAAATTACTGTATATGGATACAGACAGTCTTATTTATCAAACCAATAATACTGATGTCTACTCTGTGATGAGACAACATCCAAGCTATTTTGATACCTCAAACTATGAGGAAAACAATATGTTTGGCATAATTCCCATGAATAAAAAACGCATCGGTCTTTTTAAGAATGAATGTGCTGGCGATGTATTGACTGAATTTGTTGGATTGGCACCAAAAATGTACGCATTTTCGACACAAAAAATAGAGGTCAATGCAAAGCAAAGGGTGTTATGCGTAGCGTCACACAATTCCTCAATGTTGACGAATATCGACGTGTACTCTACACAAACACCTCTCGCTTGTGCCAGCAAACTCGAATTCTTTCAAAGAACCATAACATTTACACTGTAAATCAAAATAAAACATCGCTCTCAACCTATGATGATAAACGGCAGTGGGATGGTGTAAATAGTTTGCGTTTTGAACATTTTCACACCTAGTAAATAAGAACAAACTTTTATTTTTCAATAATTTATTGTATGTTGTACAAGAAGATAACCAAACATATTTTGTGAATACTATGATCTGGTGGGCTGACTCTCAATAACACTGGTGGACTGGCTCACAGATAAATAATTAACAATATTTGATTCATGTTTATTTCTTTGTCCTTTTCTTCACTAATCCACCACCACCACCCATCATTAGCTTTGACTTCATAGCTCCTGCAACGACCAAGGCTGCAATCTTCTCACCAACAGAAGCAGTAGATGATGTCACACGCTGCATGGCCTTGCTTAGAAGAATGCGGTCTGCAACATGACGTACTTGTGCATTCTTGTCCCTGTAAGCAATGTCATGATCCCTACACGCGGCATCCAATGTGTTGATTCCAGAGTCCCCTTGTGCTAGGCGTTTGCCTAGTTTAGTTCCAGGTCCACAAAATTGATAGCCAGGAATATGCAGTTCAATGGGAAGTATATCAATGGCCTTGTTAACTAGACCATGACCATAAAGTTCTGATATATCTTTTTCAAGTGTTGTCTTACTTTTTGGCACTGGCGATACTGCTGCTGCTGCTGCCTCTTCTTTCTCTTCTTCATCGCAACCATGGAATGATGAAACAATGTCTTTACAAGACGGTATATTTGTATGCCCGTGGTACAATTTGATGACTTGACACGCTCCACACTGTTTAATGGAGGGCATTTTAGTGATAGACACTTGTTGGTGGTGACTAAAGTCAGTGCATGGTTGTAGTTCACGCAGACCAGGATCTCTGGCCCAATCACTAGGTCCCCCAGGGGCTCACATCTAGTGGGAAGTGGGTTGGCGACCACGGGGCCCCAGCTGAGTCCGGCATTGCTTCCACTTACTTGTGCCGTGCTCCTCTCTTTCTTCTTTCCTGTCGACCTCACTTGGTCAACTCTTGTTCTCTTCCGACCCCGACGGTATTAGGGTATTCGAGGCCTAGGGAGTCTCTTCCTTTCCCGCCTTAATTGGCCCTTGTCTCATCTTTTCTGACACCCTCCTTCTGTGAGGGGTCAGCCTTCTTTTTCTTTTCCTTTTACCTCCTGCCTTGTGCTCAAGGCCCTTAAGGAGGCAGGGTGTATGTAGCCCCACCACTTCTGGTGCACCGTAGATAATGCTACACCCTCAGGGGCTCACGGCTGGTGAGTTCGGGAGTTGGCGACCCCGAGGGATTCCTGAGCTGGGTCCGTTTTCCCCTTTTGTCCCTTACCTTCGGGGCGGACCCTCTCCTCTTTCACTTTCCTATATGCCTTTCATGGCTCTCCTTCCTTCCAAGTCCCTCAATCCGTATTCTTCGAGGGTTGAGGGCATTTCTTTTCCTCCTGTCCTTTATTTGCCTGATTCTCCTTTAGTTTTCCATTTCTTCTTCTAGTATGTAGGTTGGTAGTTAGTTTTAGTTTTAAGTTTACATTTCATTTTCATCTTCACTATCACCCAAACCATCAGGGGCCGATAGCCTAGATGTTAGGCCCCTTAAAACAACAATTATCATCATCATCATCATCAACCATTCACTAGGTACACTGTGCCAAATATTTTTCACTGCGTTTGAAGTAACATTAAAGGGGAACGCCTAGGGCAAAGCGTTCAATTCCTCGTCTGTAAAACTATCAAGCTTCTTTTTGCAAGCAAAAAAACTTGACAATAGCTCGCTCCGTGGGGTTGGCGTCCAAACCTTCAATTGTAGCCACAATAATACACGTCCACACTGATCACCGGTAAGTTTCACACTGTGGTCGATGTTACAGCGCTTTATACTCAACATGCAAGTTTTGACAAGAATTGCGAGCTAGCCAATCAAACAGCTTCAAAACATTTTGAAGTGCTTTAGTTTGTAGAGGTTCATCAGGCACGGACAGGTTGTACAGTGCAGGACATCCCAGATCATGAAGGTCAACCAGTTGACATGTTGAATTAACATACTGACGCAACCATTCCGTTTTTTCACTTCCCTTTACAAAGACGTGGTCAGGACCAAAGAAGTGAGCTTTCAGAACAAGTGATAGATGATGGTAAGGAATGTCACCTTCTTTCCAGACTAGTCCCAAATTGCGTTGCAACCACTCTGTTTGTCTTCTGTCCTCGTCTGACTGCAAATGCAATGGAAACGGCGGTTCAAAGACAAAACTGGTTACTCTTGGTGCCCACATGGTTGTGCAGTCAATCATTCCAACTTCTTTAAATACAAACTTGTTTCCGTTCACCTTAAAACCCTGCACGTCGACAATCAATGTTCTCGGCATGGCGACATATGTCACACACACACACACACACACACACACACACACACACACCTTCCACTACCGCTGCTTCTTAACAACTAACTGATTGGCTAGGTGTGGGAAAAATAATATACACAAAGAATCAATTACACAATTTTATTCATAAAGTTATCAGTACATCGTTTACAATTTTTTATCATAGGATTTGGACCATCCCAATCACAGTGAGAATCTCCTCGATGCATAAAGTGTCTACGACAGGGACGGCAGGCTGCAACATCTGCTGACATACGGAGGTGTAATGGTAGCTTATCCCAATTAAGATCAATGTCGTGTGCACCATACTCGGTCAGAAATCCAACTGGTAAATAGGCAATCAGATGCTGCGGCATTTCGCGAAGAAATTGCACTTTATGGTAGGCGCGTATTGCTAAACTCACCAGGGTACGATAAATCTCAAATGCCGCATCAGCGTCTCGACTTGTTGAGCAACGATCACATTTGCAGTCCATGCAATCTACCCGCTCTCCAACTTAACTATATGAAGCGTTGGCAACACCATCGCTCACGTCATTTGTTTGATTGGTGTTGTGCTTGTTGTATCCCCTGTCGTGAATGTCAAATGTAGACATAAATCCATCTGGTAAATAGGGAACCAGATGTGGTGGCATTCTGAGCACAGTATGATTCTTGTGATAGGCGGTTATAGCTTCACTCACTAGAGCGCGATAAATGGTAAACCTTGAATCCTCATCAGAACTTTGTGATTTGCTTTCACATTTGCTGTCCCGCCTCACAGAGGGGGATGTGACTTCATCGTAGCCTTCCATGACTGTGAAGGACAATGCAGGAAGACGTGCTATTTATACTCTTGTCACAATGTTGGACAGCGGTTGATAAAACACCTGTGCCTCGTGAACAATAAGGCAATAGGCTGTTGTTTTTACTGGAATAACTGTGGATGTTTCAAATTCCAGCCGGATATCAATAGTTGTCTCCTTCATCGACTCCTCCAAATATGAACAGTCCATCACAACCAGAGGCGCCTTGGACTTAAAGTCTTGCGGTGATAATAGCGGACATGCCTCTTTTTGATAATATGATGACTGAAAGTTTACAACCATGTCATAGAGCTTACCATATTTGTTCTTGGTAAAGTTTAAATCCATTCCCTCATAGGGAAAGGTAACACCGTTCAAAAAAGTCGTATATTGCGTAACTGTATGTGGTCAAATTTTGATGCATCTTTATTCTGTTGATATTTGCGATCTGTTTGAAATCCAACAATGACGTAGAGAGGTCGCTCTGTGTACCGTGAAGTTTTTATAGACCATGTATGTGTATCGGAGAGTGGTAATACCGGGTATTCATGCAGCTCCCAGCTCTAAATTGAATGGGTAAAGCTGTATCCTTCTCCACAATCTTGAGCAGACTCAATTTTTTCTGATCCGATAGAGTAACGTGCGGTACTTTCCATAAAATTTGTTGCAGTAGAATTTTTGAATCTATTGGCGCTGCATCAGCACCCTTTAGCGAATTATAATCGCTCCTATCTCGTACAAGGATCAGATCCTGTCTTGCGTTGACAACAATGCGCTTATGATTCTCTGCAAAGCCTAGTATTAATTTTAGAGGCAAATGACCAGTAAATGTACCATCAGTGTTAATCATCCAGTCGTTTGTCGAGTCGGGACACCAACCGGCCATACAAAAAGCTTTACTCTCTTCACTTCCATACGAGGGGTAAAGTTTCATGACACTTGTTATGCCAACGTTTCGAGTAGTATCCACGTCAATACCATTGATCACATAGCGAACCTTAGAAAACAGAAAGGCCAAAGCATTGTTGGCCAACTTTGACGTTGTTGGGATGGTGCCATCCAATTTAGTGAATTGGCCTTCAATCTGGATGTAACTTTCATGTGGTAGCGTGTAGATATCTTGTTGATTAATAGTAATGCGAATCTCATCATTGTTATTTAGTCCCTGAGTATACGGTTGGTAGGAATGGTGTTCAATTCTTACAATACCCCCCCCCCCCCCCCCCCCTGTACTTCGACCGGGTTTGTCACGTCGAGAATTGAATTCATGGCTAAGGTGTAACCAAGTTGTTGTAAGATCTGCTTGTTGACACGTGTTAACCTGTACACGCGTTGAGCACAACTAACGCCTGCTCTCGACAGTGTTGCCACTTTATACACTTGTTTCATGCTGGCTTTAGATACAGTTTGTAGGTCACAGGTGTATGAGGATCTAATTGGATGAGACGTTGATTTCTATTCACCAGTCTTAAGGTAATATTCCTGATGTCGGTCACACTCACAGGATGATAGAGCACCACCGACGGGTTTTCGCGGATGATGTACCCGCCTGGTGAAGTAACAATAAAGTCATAAAGCGAATGCGATAGATTTTGATTGGTGTAGACGTCTGTGATAATATTACACGTGACAGATATGTGATGATCTTCAATAAATTTCACTGGTTGGTCAGACTTGTGTATCACGTTCGGTACTAACACTTGTGGCGAATAGCCTAACAATGGACCGATCGAATCTGGTTAAGATTTAAAATCAATCCTAAAAGAAGAAAGAATACTGCAGTGATGTGTCACGTTGTCGGCTATGAGTTCAAACTTGCGTGTCCCGTCAAGAAATGCTTTTAGACTAAATTCCCTGGTGAGAGTTGTGTTGATGTGATCATGAATATCATCTACGGTGTAGCTGCCAGATGGTAGAGTTAACTCATAGTCATCGTAGTAAAACTTATCATTGACGTCTTCAATTATGTTGCAGATTCTATTATAGCCTTCAAACGAAACAAGTTCCAGCACATAGGGTCGTCGTCCCAATTCAATAGAAGGATAAAAGTCGACAGTTATTTCTGCACCTTGTCCGTGCACTGTAAACGTTCTACTTTCTGTTGTCATAATGGCCACATCACCCCCCGTGCTGGGTCTTATATAGAAAGGTCAAGCACAGCCGACCACACTGTTGCGTGTTAAAAATTTTGCACTCGTTTCACATTATAGTGTATTGTTTCACTGCTCCCAAAATAGTGAACAAGCTCTGTCGGAGGAGGAAGGTTTCCAAAATTGTCAAAGTACCACACAGTGCGCCCATGCTTTATGTAGGCCACATAATGCGTTCCCGGCCCATGACTGTCATCCAAATTGACAACTGCACTTTCATGGCTCTGTGGTCGACGCGGTAGTCGGTTCGGCATAAACACGCCTCGAAAGTGTGAGATCTTTAACTGTTTTGCATATCTTATAACTTCCTCATGCGTCATGGCTCGTTGTGGCAGTGCATCAATTAACCATTTTTTGGCGACATGTAAATGCCAAGTCCTTTCTTGTAGGGCGCTAGCTTCATGTTCACACCTTTACCGCGCTGTGCTATGGCCTCCATAGTTTTATTATGCCTTTCACTTTCCTTCAACTGTTGCTTCGCCTCCTCAGCAGCTTTCACCGTTCGTGCTACCGTACTTGCTCCTCCAAGAAGTGAACCCAGGGCTGCTACTCCAGCAAACAGCGCAGGTAAAAATCCACCACGTTTCGGTACAGGAATAATTCGGGCTCGTTTTCTAAAACGTAGTTTACATTTGGGATTTGCATGCAATCGTGCTGCTCGGAGTGCTTTCTTAATGGCCAACTCACTATTTGTTTCTCCACGTGAAGCTTGACGTGCGGCATAAAGAATAGCTTGAAAGCCTCCCTTTCTTGACGTCTTCTTTCACTTCTTCACCACATATCTCTGTTTCACCATTGCAACCAAGGAACAAGACAACCTAACGCCGCAAAGTATAGAACACAACTAACACTCCTCCGGAAGGGAACCTGTAATTATTTATTCGATGGTGGCGGTATCTTCAAGTTCTATATACAGCGAAAAATCGTTCATTGTTTTCCCCGCCTCTTTTTCTTCAGACGAGAGTTTCAAGTGAAATAATAATTTGTTCCCGGCTTTCACCGGCTGATCAATAAATGGTTGAACACTATCGTTTAATCGTACCTCTAAATGTTTCAAATCTGGTGCATACTCAATAACACGAATGGCACCATCATACATTAAACGGTAATTGTCATACCCCGAACGTAGTATGTAGGCGAGGTTATTGGGATCTCTTACTGGTTGTTGGTTTACAATGTGAAGCAAAAATATAGAGGGTATTGATTTAATAAAAAGCGATAACCGTTGTTCCAAAAATCGTTTGGTTGCCACATCATGAGGTTGCACAGGATCAGCAACTTCGGCTATTCGTCTTCGCTTCATCTGTAGAGCGTTTTCCTTAATTTCCCACACCTTTTCCATTTCAGAGTTCAAAAACCGTTTTGTACAAACATCTTGATCATCTTCAGGATCGGCCACATGCACAAGGCGTGCATTATTCGCTGTATAGCCCTTTACAGTTAGGGTGGGCACAATACTGAGCACCTGCTTCACCTTGTTATCCACATAGTCCTTTCTAGCAGTGTCCGTCTCGTTTGTTGGGAGAGCCAGCTGAGTGATTCGACGTTGGTGTACGTTATAGTCATTTGCTTCTGTTAACACCACAGCATTGGTTAACACATAGGCTTTGGTGCATACATCTTGATTGTTCACAGGATCTGCAACGCCCATGATACGTTTATTCTGAGCCTCATAATCCCCTTTGATACGCCGTAAGCGGTAATAATCTACATACTTTTTTGAGCATGCGTCCGAGGGTAATACAGGTTCTGTTATATTGGTTAATCGCTTTCCATTAAAGTTGTAATTGCCATCCGTTGTGCGTGGCAATACATTAGCATCAACATATCGTTTAGTAGCCGGATCTGTGTCTCGTTTTGGATCGTTTGTCAAAGCAAATTGTTTATTTGTTTTAAGAGTTCTTCCAAAGGTGTCCATGGTTACACTGAAACTGAAACACCCACTTGCTTCATGTATATAGAGACCGCCTCTTCCCCTTTCACATTTAGTTGATATGAAGATTATTAGGCAAAAACATTCACTTCCGGTGGGAGACTTGGTTTCACACCTCTTCTCAACATCAACCGAACAACGTCATGGATCACTCTTCCCATCTTCCATTCGGTGTCTCATCGCCGGACCATCGGGATGCGGAAAAACCAATCTTTTACTTACCCTCATCATCTCCTTAAACGGCGCTTTCAAAATATCTATATCTTTGCCAAATCGCTGTATCAACCGCTGTATGTGTTCTTGGAACAGGTCATGTCAGGTCTGCGCAACATGGGCTACTTCCCATTTGCAGCGCACGAAGAGTTCATTTCTCCAGACAATGTTCGCCTCCATTCGCTTATGATTTTGACGATGTGGCTACAGAGCGACAGGCCATCATTCAGGCTTACTTTAGCATGGGACGTCATAAATATATTGATTGTTTTTATCTCGCTCAAACCTATTCACGAATACCAAAACAGTTAATTCGTGACAACGCCAACGTGATTGTTCTTTTTCGACAAGATGAGCGCAACATGCGTCACGTCTACGATGATCATGTGTATCCGGACATGACCTTTCAAGCCTTTACACAGTTGTGTGCCATGTGTTGGAACGCTCATCATCACAGTTGTCTTGTTATTGATAAGCAGAGCAACATCAGCAACGGACGCTACCGTATGGGATTTGATCATTTTATTCGTATTTAAGTAGCTGCATTGCTTTTCTGAACGTCATTTGTTCGGATGTCATGGCAACAACAGGGAGTCAATTAAAAAAGCACATTATCCGTGCGCGAAATAGCATTCGACAAAAGTTTCGCTATTTTAAACTTGCACATGCCGATAGTGAACTGTTTGTCGAAAAAAATTTGAAGTCACCTCTGGAAGCCGTGTTGAAAGGAACATCAAAGCCCGGTACACACTCAAAAGAAATACAAACAATTGAAGAGGAAGAGGATGTAGAAAATGATGAAGAACCTGACGATGTTTTTTCTCCATTGCTTCCGTCTTCTAGCTCCAAAGAATCACCGCTGCCCCAGTTTTTGAAAACTTCAATAATTGCTGAAACACCCACTAGACTCAAAGAAAAGCAACCTACTCTTAAGGAAATATTGAATACGCCCGAAAAATTTGTGCGGTTAAAATCCATTTTACTACAAAATTATGGTGCGTTGGTTACCCCCATCCTTGAAGATCTTTTTACTAAGAAAACTGATACTACCTATGGTGTTCTCTATGAAAACAATAGATTTCAAATTGGTGATTTACCGATCAAGATAAGTGACAATGTTTTGATTGTTAAAACAGTTCGTTACAAATTGACGCCGGATCTTTTAGAACTTTTATTTTCACGTACACCTTCTACCGAGGATTATGGTAAAGAAGATCTTGAAAAGTTTAAAAACATATTGATGGCTACAAATGGTTTTAGATGTAATTATAAACGTTCTGAAGCAGTAAATGTTAATAAGGGTTTCAAATATAGAACCATCATATCAAAATTGTTTGCCTCCTATGCAAGTGTTCACCGTGCAAATTCAGCGTCTGGTATCACGTTTAATACTTTGAACCCATTCATTGATTTCGGCTATTGGAACAATCCAAATAAGTTGGTTAAACGTCTGCAACTGTTGCGTGCATCGGTACAGGCCGGTCATACCGGACACGAGGCGGAAGTTTTAGAAATAGAAGAGAAGCTTCGTCATGCTGGCATTATTGTCTAATGAGTCAACGTGTTCATACACCCTCGCCTGTTAAGGCTGCCATTGCTCGCGAGTTGCATAGACCAGCTCGTCATCTCTACCATCGTCGTCATGTTATCACACGGGGCGTTGACGATCTTTGGCAAGCTGATCTGGTTGAAATGATTCTCTATACCAAAGCTAACAACAGGGTCAACTATCTGCTCACCGTCATCGACGTTTATTCCAAAATGGCCTTTGTTGAACCTGTTCAGAATACATCTGGACAACTGGTCACCGCTGCATTCAAGACCATCATTCAGCGGTCAAGACGACAACCTCGTTTACTTCAAACAGATCAAGGCAAAAAAAATTTCAACAAGACTTTTTCCGCTTATCTCATATCACTTGACATCCGTCACTATTCCACTTTTAGCAATCTAAAGGCAAGTGTTGTAGAACGTTTCCCCCCAGGGGCTCACATCTAGTGGGTTGTGGGTTGGCGACCACGGGGCCCCAGCTGAGTCCGGCATTGCTTCCACTTACTTGTGCCGGCTCCTCTCTTTCTTCTTTCCTGTCGACCTCCCTTGGTCAACTCTTGTTCTCTTCCGACCCCGACGGTATTAGGGTATCCGAGGCCTAGGGAGTCTCTTCCTTTCCCGCCTTCATTGGCCCTTGTCTCATCTTTTCTGATTCCCTCCTTCTGCGAGGGGTCAGCCTTCTTTTTCTTTTCCTTTTACCTCCTGCCTTGTGCTCAAGGCCCTTAAGGAGGCAGGGTGTATGTAGCCCCACCACTCCTGGTGCACCCTAGATAATGCTACACCCTCAGGGGCTCACGGCTGGTGAGTTCGGGCGTTGGCGACCCCGAGGGATTCCTGAGCTGGGTCCGTTTTCCCCTTTTTGTCCCTTCCCTTTGGGGCGGACCTTCTCCTCTCTCCCCTCTCCTCTCCTCTTTTCCTTCTATTTCCTATTCTCTTTAAGATTCCCGCACTGTTTTTGTTACTCGAATCACCGTGTATCTAAATTCCCTTTTACCATTTTTTTAAGGCATTTTTGATCTATGTTGCATTTTGTAAGTCTCTTCGATCTAAATTACATCTCGCGATTGTTTTCAACCTCAATTGCATTTTGTCAAGATTGACAATCTAAATTGCTTTTTAGTAAGTCTTTCAATGCAGGCGTCAGGGCATTTTAGTGAGTATTTTGAATTTCAATTGCATTTTGTAAGTATTTTCAACCAAAACCGCATTTCGCACGAATTTTGAATCTAAATTGCATTTTGTTTGGTGGGCATTTTGCACATATTTTGATTCTCAATTGCATTTTGTGGGTATTTTGAATCTAAATTACATTTGTCAAGTATTTTCAATCTAAATTGCTTTTTGTAAGTATTGTCAATCCACATGAGTCGTTTGAATCTACCGTACATTTTGTAAGCATTTTCAATTTCAATTGCATTTTGTAAGTATTTTGAATTTCAATTGCACTTTGTGAATAATTTGGATTGGAACTGGGATATTTCAATCTGAATTGCATAGTGTATTTTCAATTTCAATTGCATTTTGTTAGTATTTTGAACCTCAATTGCATTTTGTACGTAATTTCGATCTCATTTGCATTTTGTAAGTATTTTGAATTTCAGTTGCATTTTGTAAGTATTTCGGCGCTACTTTGCATTTTGTACGTATTTTGAATCTAGCCTACGTTTTGTGGGTCTTTTTCAATCTATTCTTTTTGTGCAACTTTTCGTTCTAAATTCCCTTTTGTAGGACCATATTGTGAGTTGTTTCCATGTGAGTTCCTTTTTGTACGTATTTTCAGTCTTCGATAATTTTGTTCTGGTTTCCATTTCATTATCATTTTCGCTATCACCCAGATCATTAGGGGCCGATAACCTCGATGTTAGGCCCCTTAAAACAACAATTATCATCATCATCATCATGTAGAACGTTTCAACCGCACACTCAAGATACACATGTGGGAACAATTTACAGCAAGAGGATCCTATCGCTGGCTTGAACTTGTAGGCGAGCTAGTGACACGTTACAACAACACCAAACATAGAACCATCGGAATGAAACCGCGCCTTGTAACCAAGAACATTGCGCAATTGGATCGCATTCATTACAAAATCAAAACAGTAGATCCGCGACGTCATCGATTACGTATTGGTGATTATGTGCGCATCAGTAAACATAATACAATTTTCGCCAAAGATTACACACCAAACTGGAGTACAGAGATATTTCGTATTCGCAAGGTAAAACTTTCTAATCCAGTTGTTTATTTACTTGATGACCTCAACAAGCAGCCAATCCAAGGAGGATTCTACATTGAGGAACTGCAAAAAACACAATATCCCAAGCATTATCTTGTTGAAAAAATTGTACAAAAACGTGGCAATAAACGTTGTGCAAGTCAAATTGTTCAGCACTGAGATCGCACATTTAATTATAATCTGCTATAAACATGGATTTATTAAAAACAAGACGTGTACGTTTAATCCTTCTGGTCTCAATACTAAGTCTAAATGGTATATTTATGTATCATTAATAAATGGTACCCTCGATTTTACAATTTTGATGTTAATTGTGTAGTTCACCTCTGTTACAGTACACCATTGATTAACTTTGAAAGGGAAACTATTTTATACTACAATTACAGTACATGAACGCGTGTGAAAACATGGACTTCTTCGCTGATATATTTCAAAGTATTGCACATTCATATGTTTAATGGAAATACTGCAGTAACTCATTCTTTAACTTTCAAGAGTATATGTAACAAAATGTAACTCACCAGTTGTTTGCTTCTGACGATTACTGTCTAAATTCCACCCATCTTTCTAACGTACTGCTGTTCATCTTGCTTGTTAATGATGCTTGCTTGTTGTTCACTTGTTACTACTACTCCTGATGCGTATAATGTTTCCATGCTGAACGTCTTCTCTTTATATACTGTACCCTTGCGAACAATTAATACGTGATCTTAGTTCCGTTAGCTCAGTGGTGTCGGGGTCTAGTACATTCAATCCCACTCTATGACAGACGTATTTTGGATCAAAAGCATTAGATCAACACTTGAAATAAACGCCAAAAATCTAATTACAAAACTATTTAATATTATTCAAAAATATAGGCGCTACAAAACGTAAAATGCATTTTAAAAAATTAAAATATATCCGTCACACTTGTTTTCTACTGAACAAGGAATCATCATAAAATATCCTTTAAAATCATTAGTTTAGGTTCCATTGAACCTGACACGAAGTTTCACATAACTTTCACTTCCATATGGTTCTTTCTTCAATTAGCTCTCTATGGCTCCATATTTACTTTTACAACATTAAACATTGTTAAAACAACCTTTTACTCACTTATTTTGAGTGTTAATTTATTGTACAAATTATTCATTATAATGATAATAATAATTCTCATTTTATTGGGGCCACATAGATTCAAGTTTTTATCTCTCTGTCATACAACTTGTACTGCTTTGTATTGCTGGAAGGAATTCGTGCCTCCCTTGAGTTTTAGAAAATACTGAATTATTCAAATTAAACAGCCTCCCCAGGCTGTTTAAAATGTCTGTATACTCGAGAATAATTATTTCTGGTTTTGTCATACACAGGGATTTTACCATAATATTATAGTAATTACTCTTCGTTTATCTGGATCTGAACGATATTTAGCAAGGTTACTTCTTAAATAATTAGGTCACGGTGTCAATCACCATGCCATATCCAATGTTTACCAATTCTCATATGCCACGTGCGTACACGGGCTTTCATCTGGCCTTCCTCAACCTTCTGGCGGGCGACCCTCCTAAATGTCAAAACACTCGAAGTGATTTATAGGGCTAGGCGCGCAGTCTACTCCTGGCGAGACGGGACTCTCTTTTTAGACCGACTGGTTGAATGTTATACAATATTTTCTTTAGCCTCATAAAGCCTACACAATTATACGTATCATTCACATTTATTCTGATACGGCCATATTATCTGCCCATATTGGCTCAGGTGAGATAACTAATTGCGGAGTATCCACGTTGGCGGGTGTAAGAGATGATACTTCAATAAATAAAGGGGCTCTCTGAGGAACTAACCACGGGTTCACACCTCATTCATCTCCTAAGAACAATCCATTTTCAAAGGAATCGAAGACACATATGACGGAGAGGGAACATTTAACCTCATGACCTCATTTTGGCGACTTTCAGGGCGGCACACAACACTGGCCCCTGCGCGCAACACACAAATACAAATATTGCACCCTTTCAAAATTTGCCTTAGGCATACGTTCAACATACTTCACCGCACTCAACTACACTAGGAATTCGCTCTTCCTGGCATTATTCAAAGCAAATCCTAACTTGAACCTCATATTCGCTTTAACAGCGTGTTTACATACATTATTTAGGTGAAGCTTTTCGAGTAGGATTTTAATACCTTGCCGTCTTTTAAATCTCCGTTCTTTAACATTATTCTGCCATTAACAAATTAATTCAATCTTTGACATTTCTTAACCTGAACATAACAGTTAAACAACATAGTATAGTGGCGAAAGTAGGGGAGTTATGCCGCTCACCTCTCACGTACCGTTAGTTATGAAAATTAGGGGTGTGTGGCAGGTCATTCACCCCAAGGTTGACCACCCTCAAAGTCATGAGGATCAACGACCTGGAAGATAAACAACCTTGGGAGGTCAAGGAACGGGTGTCTGGTGAGCGTGGGAATTTAGGGTGTGTGTGTGAGTTGCGTGAGTGGGAAGTGCGTGGATGGGAGACGGCGAGGGTGGGAGTTCAAGGAACTGGAGGATAAACAAAGGGATGGAGGAGGGGGAGATTGAAGAGGTTCTGCTCGAGAGATCCTCTCCGGTCCAACACGGTTGCGAACTGAACGAATGCTGCGGTGATGGCTTGTCCTATATGCCTTTGCTTTGTATTACCTGCTAGCCGTTTAGTTCTGAGATTAGCCAAATTATTTTGAATCTCCATTTGTTCCGACCCAAGGGATTTGATTTACTCGGCTTACATTCACGTTCAATGGAGCGGACACAGTGGAGAGGAAAGCGTGGGTGTATGGTCAATGAGCATGGGCGGGTGTGTGAATCAATAATCAGATTTGAATGGTACTGTAATATCAATCGCTTCTGGGTTTCTGAGCATTCAATATCTTCTAGGAATTTGAATGCTCTGATGATAAATACTTCTGACGTGAACAACTTCTGACATTCCCTAATGAATGGGATTTCTATTGTTATATCGTCAAAATAGACGGCATACTTGTTTGAGGGGTTGATGTCTTGAAGCAGATGGTTATTTATATCTCGTTGGAGATTTCTCGGTGTGACTATCATGACGTGACGCATGTTTTTCTTGAATAAATTTTGTTCAAGAATTTTTGGAAAATTACCGTATTATATGATAATTTGATTTCGGTTTTGATTCAGATTTCGTTCTGACGCGTTCATGGTGAAAATGGGATCTTCCTGGTTTGAATGTACAGTTCCATCGTTCATTTCATTCTGGTATGTGTTATCTCCGGGGATAGCTACATTAGAAACTGTCTCATCATTTATGTTTATCTGAATTCTGGAGAGTGCGCCTGCTACGTACTTTATATCAAAATCAAATTCTCCGAGCTTTATCTTCCAACGATAAAGTCTCGAACTGGGGTGTGAAGAGCCATTGTAGAGGACGGTGGTCGCATTCTATTTGGAAGTGACGTCCCCATCGGTACGGTTTGAAATGTTTACAGCTTTCTAGAATCGCGAAGAGTTCTCTTTTAATAGTGGAATAATTTCTTTCTGCAGGGTTCAAGGTTTTGGAATAATACGCGATAGGATGCCACTTCTATGTAAGAACACTTCCTAAAGCAAAATCTGAGCTATCTATAGTTAGTGTAAAAGACTCTTCGAAGTTTGGATATGCTAAGACAGGAGCATTTATCAAAAGGGTTTTCAGGGTTTCGAAAGAGGACTTGTATTCAGAGTTTTCCGCATCAATTTTTGATCCCTTTCTTAAGTAACAGATCATTGAGCTATTTTAGGGAAATATTATAAGAACTTTCTGTAGAATACCGCTAATCCTAAAAATTGCTTAATCTCCTTGATAGTTTTTGGTATAGTTTAATCCTTAATTACCCTAATTTTCTCAAGATTAGGAATCTCCTTGGTAGTTTTTGGTATCGTTTAATCCTTAATTACCCTAATTTTCTCAAGATTAGGCTTTACTCGATCCTGTGATAGAGCATGGCCAAGAAAAGCTACTTCCTTATGAAGGAACTCAGTCTTGTCAAGTTGTCTCTCGTGGTATACTTCTCTCAGTTTTTGCAGTACAAGGGTTGAATGCTGTTTGTTTTGTTCTATAGATTTTCTGAATACAATGATGTCATCTATATATACGAAGCAAAACTTATATAGGAATGGGCGCAGAACATTGCCCATAAGGCGCTGTAAGGCGGCAGGAGCGTTCTTAAGGCCGAAGGGCTTCCTCCTGAACATAAGGTGCCTGTTATCAATGGTAAATGTGGTCTTCTCAATGGACCGTGGATCCATTTCGGTTGGATGGAAACCTTTGACCAGGTCTAACGTGGAAAAATATTGACAATGACCAAGGTTTTCCATAATGTTCCCTATTCTAGGAAGAGGGTATTTATCTTCCATAGTTGTTTTTATCTATCTAAAGTCTATAACTAATCTCCATTTCTTCTGTCCAGACGCATCCAGCTCCTTTTGCATGATCCGCACGGGATTGCAGTAAGAAGATCCGCTATGGGTGACTATTCCTTGGTTAGTGAGTTTTTCTTACTCATCACTTAATATTTTCTTTAATGCGGGTGGATAGCGATAATTCTTTTGATACACTGGACATTGGTGTTACGAATGAAGTGTTTTACAGTGTTTGTGAATGTTAAATCACAACCTGGGTAGTACAATACATCCGAGAATTCAGAGCATATTTCGCGTATGCCACTGTTCTCTAGACCATTCATATGTTGTGTGCGGAGATATTCTTGAATATCGCAGTCTGAAATAGAATTCATTTCTAGTGGCTGTATTGTTATGTTTTCTAAAGTTTCGACTATCACTGGTTTGTTGAATTTTTGCCTTAACTGTGTTTCACTGGGGTACATGACCTGGCAGTTTTCTGCATACAAGATGGCATCCGAGAAATATACTCCTCCACATCCAAAATTGGGAACATATACCTCTCCTTGTTCAATATTGACAGGGATCGTAATGTTGTGCATATCTACTGCGGGTTGGAAATTATTTTGTTTATTACTGGAATTAAAATGAAAGGGTAAATCCCTGTTAGCTAGTATGTCTAGTTTTTCTGCATAATCGGTTTTTTTTCACCCAATTTGACAAAGTCAGCAGTACCGATTAAGGCATCGACGTAATAATACCATTGCATGACTCAAAAATTCACGGGGGTGGCAATACCGTGTTGGGGAATCGCAGATTTT
Organism: Meconema thalassinum; assembly: GCA_946902985.2. NCBI lineage: Eukaryota > Metazoa > Arthropoda > Insecta > Orthoptera > Tettigoniidae > Meconema > Meconema thalassinum. Next base: position 475,416,988 of record OX336392.1, read on the forward strand.
CCTTTCCTACTGTTCCAGAATGCACAGACTGAATACAAAAAGGTTCCTGAAATAGATAATTTGGTAAGAATGTATGTTCATAATTGAATTACATGCTCCACTATCTATTAAGATTTTTAAACCAGATAAGATAATAAATGGTAATTTCGGAGCGTTTCTGATAATTAGGGCTTCGATTGTGATGGCTGAGCCAAATTAAAATCCTGTTGTTGATCGTCATTTTGATACTCGTTTGGAACGAGGGATGGATCAACTTCAACGTTATGGTCAGGGTCATATTCAGGTGGTTGTTCCTCCTGAGAGAATTCTGGTGGTACAATACATAACCAAAATCATCGGCTTCCTCCGTGTGGGCATTTAAATTTCCCCATATGGTGGAAACACCGGACATGAGTTTTGGGTAGGTTTGGTTATTGGGCGTGTAACGTCTACTGATATTGTGGTATATTGGCTTTCACGGCCGGTGAATTAAAACTCAGCAATTCTTCTAGGTTTGTGCCGTGTCTTGTGTGGGGTTTCGCCTAGGACACCAAGCAAGGCTCATCGGCGGGCTCTTGGTGTCCCCGCCCGGACCCCCACAGGAGTGACGAACTGCGCGCCACCTCCCTTTATATAAGGTGCAACTGCACCACTTGACTACGAGAACTAAAATTTCAAGCAGCCTTAACCTCCCTATGAAGGCTTCCAAAAAGGTGGTATATTGGCTTTCACGGCCGGTGAATTAAAACTCAGCAATTCTTCTAGGTTTGTGCCGTGTCTTGTGTGGGGTTTCGCCTAGGACACCAAGCAAGGCTCATCGGCGGGCTCTTGGTGTCCCCGCCCGGACCCCCACAGGAGTGACGAACTGCGCGCCACCTCCCTTTATATAAGGTGCAACTGCACCACTTGACTACGAGAACTAAAAGTTCAAGCAGCCTTAACCTCCCTATGAAGGCTTCCAAAAAGGTGGTATATTGGCTTTCACGGCCGGTGAATTAAAACTCAGCAATTCTTCTAGGTTTGTGCCGTGTCTTGTGTGGGGTTTCGCCTAGGACACCAAGCAAGGCTCATCGGCGGGCTCTTGGTGTCCCCGCCCGGACCCCCACAGGAGTGACGAACTGCGCGCCACCTCCCTTTATATAAGGTGCAACTGCACCACTTGACTACGAGAACTAAAAGTTCAAGCAGCCTTAACCTCCCTATGAAGAGCCAAGAGCCCGCCGATGAGCCTTGCTTGGTGTCCTAGGCGAAACCCCACACAAGACACGGCACAAACCTAGAAGAATTGCTGAGTTCTACTGATATTGTTAGGAGTCGGGTAAGGACGATTCGTAGAGGTCTTGAAAGGCTGTTGGTTCTGTAGTTTAAAGGGTCTGTGTTGAGATGGGTTAGGATTCATAAATAGTGGGTTGGGATGATTCATAAAAGATCGTGCGGGCAAGTTCTGGGGAACGAACTTGTTAAGTGGATTCCCTTGTGTAGCAAAATTTGAATGTGTGAATGGGTTATGAGTAGTATGGTTTAGTGGTTGAGATGTTTGATTGGATTTGTTTGGAAGTGGTTTCTGCAGTCCATTCAATTGGTCCATGTAACTTTCATGTGCTCTATCATTGTCATACATTCTACATAGTCTAATTGCGTGGCTAAAGTCAGTTATTTGAGCATAGTGCAAATAGGAACGCTATGGCTCCAAAATCCCGGCCTTATAAGTAGTCAAACTTAGATCTTCTAGTTCTCTTAATTTCAAATCTAAGATCGTGTCTCTATAATTAATTTTGCACATGCTTTTGCACTGAAGGACAAGGATGTCCAACCTGTCACGGTAGTCATTGTATGATTCGCCCCTCATTTGGAAGCAATTGGAAATTTTCTGAATCAATAGTCTTTCATCTTTGACATTACCATATATTCTAATTAGTTTCCCTTTAACTTTTTCGTAATCAGAGTTTGCATCTAAATCTAGAATACTACAGGCTTCCTATTTCGGCTTGGATTCACCACATTAAATAAAAATTAATTAATAATGACGTCATTGGGTTTGCGTTGGTTCTCCTGTGGATAGCTAAAGACTATCGCATCTTGCAATTAATTAGTCTAAACTGCAAGACATACTTCCGTTAAACTCAGGTAGCAATTGGATCTGTGCGTATTCGAATTTATATAATAATTCTGTCTCCATTGTGACTTTAATGAGAAAACAAGTTATATCTAATTATTTAAATTAAATCCTATTTAGTTAGTTAATTAATTTATTTGCTTTCTTACTTCAAATAGGTGAATAAAGTTTAATTTATTTAATAATAATTATTATTATGGGCTAGGTATTAATTCAAAAGAAATAGGAAAAGCGACGTATCTTTCGATCCCACTACATGACTCTTCACTTGAAAGGCAAAATAATGTGTTATTATCGTAGTACATACGTATTAATTCAAAAGAAAATAATGACATGCGTAAAATCCCCGTTTAAGTTTATGCAAATTCATTTTTCTTTTGAAATGCAAATGCTCTTACGGTAATGCTCTGGCATTACAATAAGGTATTTGAATGGTTGACTTACATGCTGGAGAAGACGATTAATGTTGACTGCATCCTCCTATGAACTGCGTAGTCGGTTGGTCGCTTTCGAAATGCGTTCCTGGAGCGTTGTCGGCTAGCTTCCTTCCTCCTGGTCTTCTTCGGTGTCGGCGATCGATCGAAAGGCCCCTCTGCGGAGTTGTCTGTATACTCGAACGGCGATGGCAGTTGGCGGTAGTCAAAAGCCGCTGTTTAGAGCTTTGGCTTCTTGGAGCGTTGTCGGCTTACTTCCTTCCTTCAAACTGGCTGGTTGGTCGTGGTGAAAGGCCTCCAGTGAGATTTTCAGTTCCACTTCCTTCCATTCGGCTGGTACAGTTGAATAGATTACTTCAGCAGTAATGGAGATATAATTGGCTGCTCAGAAGAGCAACGAAAGGTGATTCTGGTTCGTTGTCAGTATACTCTACCAACTTGTTCGTAGATCTTGTGGCGATGGTATATCTATCCCGGACGGGCCCCCAGTTAAATTTGTCGCTTAACAGTGCGTGGAAAGCTTCTTGTTTTAAGCTGTGGTCCGACGGATAATCCACACGGCTGAGTGATATCTTATTCAACAGGAATGGAGAAGTCCAGTTTGCAGTTTGAAGTCTATATTTAATAGTATACCATTATATACAGCTGGTTGCTTCACGGAGTGAGGTTCTTAATAACCTCGAGAACAATATTTACATGGTGGTTAAAATACTGAAGTCTACAGAGAGCGACTTCTTGTGATACATCATTCTATGTACACTTGCTTTACTTAGGAGGGGGTAGCCGAGCTCTCCCGAGGCTACCGAAATACCTTAGTCTGACCAATGGGATGACAATCCCCCACACAGGAGTTACCAAGAATACCTTCTAGTAAATAACAAGCCTTCCAGGAACTTACAGTTTGTTTACTTGTCAGAGTATTGAGGAAGCTTGTCTTTAGGTTATCTGAAGTGAAATTATCTCGTATTGCAATGTTGTTGTTTTCGTAAATGGTTACTTCTTAGAACTCTTGCGCGTCTAGTGGCTATGGGCTGTTTACACCCTAAAAGCCTACATACACTTCCACTTAAGTTAATGATGGCTGAGCCTTGGTGTTTTCTCATGTAGGTTTCATGTTGAAACATCCTACAGGCTATGTCTTGTATTCTCCTTGTTAGAGGAATAATAATAATTAATTTTAGGAGATGTAGTATGGAGTTCAATACTGGGTGAGGTATGTAATTCGTGTACCATCTGACTTGTTTCTGGCTCCTGAGTTGCTTTGTCCTTCATATCAGATACTTCTATGCAAATATCCATAATGAGACGATCTAGTTTCCTTGACCAGTAGTAGATAAGCAAAGCGGTTTCGCGGCTAACTTGAGTTCGTATTCTGACCGTGAACATTTTTGGTTAGTAATGGGGACACTAGGGTCCGTACAGTCATAAGTCCCGCTGACGAGCAACCTGTGTTAGTGTGGTGATGAGGACACGGCTAACCTGTGTTCGTATTCTAACCGAGAACATTTTTGGTTAGTCATGGAATCTCTAGGGACCGTACAGTCATATGCCCCGTTGACGAGCAAATTGGGTTAGTGTGGTGATGAGGACACGGATAACCTGTGTTCGTATTCTGACCATGAACATTATTTTGGTTAGTCATTGTGACCCTAGGGACTGTACAGTCATAAGCCCCGGTGACGAGCAACTTGTGCTATTGTGGTAATAAGAGCACGGCTAACCTGTGTTCGTATTCTGACCGTGAACATTTTTGGTTAGTAATGGGGACACCAGGGACCGTAAAGTCATAAGCCCCGGTAATGAGCAACTTGTGCTAGTGTGGTAATAATGACACGGCTAACCTGTGTTCGCATTCTGACCGTGAACATTTATTTGGTTAATCATGGGGACACTAGGGACCGTACAGTCATAAACACCGTTGACGTGAAACTTGTGCTAGTGTGGTGATGAGGACACGGCTGACCTGTGTTCGTATTCTTACTGTGAACATTTTTTTGGCCAATCATGGGGACACTAGGGACCGTATAGGCATAAGCCCCGTTGACGAGCAACTTGTGCTATTGTGGTAGTGAGGACACGGTTAACCTGTGTTCTTATTCTGACCATGAAAATTTTTTGGTTAGTCATGAGGACACTAGGGACCGTACAGTTATAATTCCCGACGAGCAACTTGTGCTAGTGTGATAATGAGGACTCGGCTAACCCGTGTTCGTATTCTGACCGTGAACATTTTTTGGATAATCTTGGGGACATTAAGGATCGTACAGTCATAAGCCCCGTTGAAGAGCAACTTGTGCTAGTGTGGTAATGAGGACACGGCTAACCTGTGTTCGTATTCTGACCGTGAACATTTTTTTGGTTTGTCATTGGGACACTATGGACCGTACCGTCATAAGCCCCGTTGACGAGCAACTTGCTCTTTTGTGGTAATGAGGACACGGCTAACCTGTGTTCGTATTCTGACCGTGAACATTTTTTTGGTTTGTCATGGGGACACTATGGACCGTACCATCATAAGCCCCGTTGACGAGCAACTTGCTCTTTTGTGGTAATGTGGACATAGCTAATCTGTGTTAACATGGGAACATGGTGATTCTATAAACCATTTTATTAAGATGGGCGTTAAGAGGTATAACATGATATTCATCCCATGTTTCTCATTCTGTATTTTACCATTAACATGCATGTAGAGATGGGGGAGGGAGCGGTATACCTAGTTTTTTATTTGCTTTTGAACTCTTAAAAAGCAAGGTTTAAATAAAACAAAAGAATAGTACACATTAAAAATGTATTTTAGACTAGAGAAACGTAATATATACGAGTGTGTGTATATATATATACACAGCCGAAAAACAAATCAGGTCACTCAAGTACATATGGAGTCATGTGGTTCAGAGATACCAGGTATCGACCCATGCTGAAACACCCATATTAATACGAGGCACTGACTCTTGCATCCAGTCGATCATACAGATAGCGAATGTCTTGGGATATGTTATTCCACGCCTGCTCGACCTGTTGTGCTCGATTGGCGACAAGTCCGGCAATCGTGCTGGCCAGGGAAGTTGCTGCACGTCTTGCAGTGGACGTTGAGTTGCACGGGCAGTGTGTGGGCGTTCATTATCCTGTTGGAGCAACACATCCCCTTCCTGTTGCAAGAACGGCAAAAGAACGGGAAGAACAAAATGCTGCACGTACCGAGCGGTGGTTAGCGTTCCCTCCACAAGCACCAAAGTTGAACGAGAGTTGTAGCTTATCGCACCCCAGACCATAAGGCGTAGGGTGGGGCCGGTGTGTCTTGGACTAATGCACTTAAAGAGACAGTGACCACTAGATCTACGTCGAACGCGCCAACGACCATCACTTGCGTGCTGGCAGAATCTGCTTTCATCGCTGAAGATCACGGTGCGCCATTCCATCTCCCAAGTGATCCTCTGACGGCACCAGTCGAGCCGTGCACGTCGATGCTGTGGCGTGAATGGAAGACGGTCTACAGGTGTGCGTGCCCGTAGTCCCACTGCTAGAGTTAAATTGCTCTAGTCCCAGTCAGGACACGAGTTAAGTTACTCGAATCCCGAACAGGACACTAGCTAAGAGTTAATGCCCTTAACCGGCAATGCTCTCTCAAATTCAATACCAGCGTTGCAATTTACCAATCTCGTCGAATGAAGTATTCAGCAGTGAAGTTCCAACAATAGTTTTATTCTTCAAATTAGAAAGACCTGGCTTCTTACGTACTAAGTTACAGTTTGACTTACAGAACAGATGTGAACATTGAGGGTAAATGGCTTCCGCCTTTTATAGTTTGGCAGATGTGGTAAACACCCGAGAGGAGTCCAAAGTACATTTCTTGAAATACATGTCATGTTACGATAAGATGTTTATGATCCACTTACAGAAAGAGGAAGCTTCGACCTTGTTTACTTGGCTATATTTCCTTGGAAGGCTGCCAAGTGAAATCGCTTGTAGTTGCAATCAGTTCCTGGTAGAACGTTGTTAAGAACGAGCACTCTCACTCTCACTTACCTAACATTGTTTAATATCAATTTCTCAGAATTGGTATTTAGAGGACGATTCCTCTTGTATGGTTTCTGTGGGTAATGCCACTGTTACATGCGGGGAATATAACTCTTCCACCCCTCTGTTGATGGTTACTGCCCTCAGTAACATTTGTAACCTTGATATTTCTTAATTTCCTCATTTTACGTACAATATACAAATTTTACAATCTTTTCCTAAATATTGACATTATGATACGTATAATAATGAATATGATTATTCCATTAATAGGGGTAATTTCTTTTACAACATTATATCCAGGAGCAAGAGGTTTCTAATCTAATTTTAATTCATTTACATCAAGATGTGAATATTGGAATTGTATTTCATGTTTTACGTAGGGCTCCTTTTGGATATAGAGAAGAGGTAATTTATGAATATAATTAGTTGGTTTGGGCTCTACAGTAACACTCATTGTTGAAATTGAACATGAATCATTTGAGTATACAATCGTTGGTCCTGAAATATGAACAGTCTTCATAAGATTACGTACCCTTAGTACATGGTGTACTGGACCATTTTGACCCTGGTTCTTGTAAATAATACCTTTCAGAAGGAATTAATATAGTATTATCAATAGTAGGTACAGGATAAATGGAGTACAATTGGTAACTATTTGCATCAGTAATAGGAACAGAAAAGATTACAATCAATTCGGTATCCATCATTATCACTTGAGTTTTTGTGTGTTTTTTTTTCATACAGGTGATAAGGGCCTGTGTGTATTATTAATTTTGTAGGGTAAATAGAATGTAAATGTTTTATGATATTGCGTAGGTCCTCTTGAGGAAACAATTCCACACTGGTTATATCACTGAATGATAAACTGACGGTGTCTTCTAAGGTCTTGATGATTCTTCTTAATTTATCCACACATATTAACACGTATTGATATCGCTCTATGAGGTCTATTTCAAACTTTTCTTTTTGTAATATTTCTTTTATTATACCCAGATTAAGATTGACATGGTTCATTTCGTCATTTTTTGTTTCTATTGAAACTGAGTTACTAAATGACACTAGTTTATTAATATGCTGAATCTCTTTATTATGACCTTTTCTTAATAAATCTATATGGCCTTGCAGACTATCTACGTCGTCTTGGTCCAATTTACTTGATATGAACTTTATTGCTTTTCCTAAGGCATTAATGAGACCTCTTTTATTTTTACATTTTGTTGGTAGGAGTTTATTTAATTCTTCTCGCGTATCTTTTATAAGATTATTTAATTCAACAGATAAATATGGGAACGTATTATTAGCATTTAATACAAGGGTGGATACTGTATTTCTAGCATTGATTTATGAGCAAGATAGGTTAATTAAATTAAAATGGAACATAAATTTGTGATAATTGTTGATTGATTATCACTGCGGTTCCGAGTGAATCGGCGTAGAATCCTTGAGTTTCTACTTGTTTGACGTTAATTGAGCCATATCCTGAGAGGAATCAGAGAGAGAAAGTATTTTCCTCTCCGGTTCTACATCTCGAAAATTTCTGACATGCACATTGCCATATTTCATTGTGCAATAAATCTTATTATCCTCTATCTTTGTTATAACTCCTTCATTGAACAGGGTTTTAGATTATTATTTTTTCTGGTCAATGGGTTTTTTACATATACAGTCTCTCCGATTTCATAGGAGTGTTGGAAAGTTGGATTGCTAGATTTTGTAGTATTTTCTTTTAAGATGCGGAACTGGTCACTTTGTCTTTGGATATATTCGTTTATCTTAGGAGAGGGAGAAAATATGTGATCTAATGTGTTATAGTAGGGTCAATAGAGGATGTTAAAAGGAGGTTTCTTGGTTGTTGAATGTATTGATGAATTATAATTCAAGATGGTGTTTATCAGGAGCTGAACTAAGGGAGAGAATTTGTCATTATCCCTTGAGATACGTAGTTTTCCAAGCGATGTGGAATTTAGTCTTTCCACAGGGGAGTTGATGAGGAGTTCAGAGGGGTTGTTCCGTGGTATTCCGCATTCGATGATTTACAATATTCTTCAATTAAGTTTTTTTCAAACTCTCCGCGTTGGTCATACGTTATTTTCTTAGGTAAACCGTGATGTCAGAAATAGAATTGTAATTTGTATACTACGGCAAGAGCTGTGCCATCCGGCAAAATGTAGGCGTGACCGTATTTCGAAAATACGTCAATGATTATTAGAATACGGGTTTGTTCATAGTAGGACGTATCAATGTGGATCTGAGCGAAGGGGTAATCTGCCGCTATTGGGCCTTGATCTGTTACTTCGTTGAGGTGTCGTTCATATTTGTTTCGTTGACACAAGTTAAATTGATTAATTAAGTTCCTAACTTGTTCTTTCAAGTGAGGCCAATAGTATTTTGTTTGCAAGTGCTCAATGGTTTCTGAGATTCCATTATGGTTAATTGAATGGTAATGTAGGATAACTTGCCTTTGTTTATCAGTGTTTTCGACGTCCTCTAGGAATTTTGAAGTTCTGATAAGTAAAACAATAATGGTACATTTTATTTATTAGATATCTAAATAAACACATATTTACAAATTGTCCGTCTTACGCCAATTTTTGTAAGGGACCCAACGCCATCATGGGGGAGGGTGAAAGAATTGAGAACTGCACCACAAAGGAAGATTACTCTCCATTGCAAACAAGCGGATCGATCCAAAATCCAGAACAGGCAAGGTCAACGGATTCAACAACTGAAGAGCAATGGAGGCTGGTATCCCAGAGAAGGAAACGATGGCCGGCGCGGAAACAAGCTACTATGACCGGCACTGGATCAGGAGATGAAGATTTACAAGCTGTAGACAAAATGGCTCGGCTTTTTGTGGGAAGAATAAGACCGGAAACCCCAATAGAGGCAATAAAGAAATTCCTTGCCAGGAAGGAAATCGCAGGAAACGTTATTTGCGAGGAAGTGTTATCGAGATATAACACGAATTTTTTCAAGGTAGGAATACCTCTAAAGTACCTAGAAATGGTAAATGATACAAATTTCTGGCCAGCAGGAATAACGATCAGTCGCTTTCGGTTCTTTCGGCGGGACCCAGGGGTATCGCTCGAATAAGACAGGTACGAGCCAGTCAGAGAACAAGAACACGAAGTACAGAGAGAAGGAAGGACGAAAAAGTATCAAGATAATGCTATGGAATATAGAAGGTTTAAAAAATGCAACGAGTATGGCACCAACAGACTGTCTGGAAGGATTTGACATAATAATACTAACGGAAACTTTCCTCATGGATCAATGGCAGCATGCGAAATACTATAGTATACATCTGCATGCGAAGCAAGGGGGAAGAGGTAGACCGAAAGGAGGACTAACCGTTCTCCTCAAGCCGTGGCTCACCCCAATAATCTTGACCATCGGGCAAGATCACACCATGCTAATTGAGACGAAATATATTACAATTATTTCGGCTTACTTTCAACCAAACACAACTGCTATGGATATAATAGATGAGTTAGGCCAACTAATCATAGAAAGTAAGCAGGACAAACCTCTAATCATCGCAGGAGACCTAAATTGCAGGCTTGATATAGAATACTACAAAACTAAACTAGTCATGGAACAGTTGCATGAAGAAGGCCTCCGCCTAATAAACAATAGCACTGTACCAACATATATTTGCCACAATGGCAAAAGCACAATAGATATCGCATTGATAAGAGGCCAAATAAAAGGGGAAATAACCCCTCTTTGGACAGCACATCACACACCATTACGAAAACATATACCAATGGAAATAAAGCTTCAAGGAGAATGGAAGGAAATAAAAATCGAAGTAAAACAACAACTCTCGAGGAAAATGGACGTCCGGAAGGTAGAAGAACGATCAGAACAGATAGAACAAATAGAATCATTAATAGAAGACTCAAGATTGGAGGAAGCGGTGCAAGCTATAGAAGAACTTCTAACACAAGCCGCAAGCCCTAGGATGAAGAGAAAAGCAAAACAATGGTTCGACCAGGAATGCTATTTGTCAAGGAAAGAGGTACTGGACAGCCTACATCAGCTAAGATTGAACATTGCGAATCATACACTCACCCAAGAGTACAACAAGAAGAGAAGTTGTTACAAGCAGCTACTAAGAGAGAAGAAGAGGATTTATTGGGAAGAAGAAGGCAAACGAATAGTAGAAGAAGCTACAGGAGATCCATATATTGCACTACGCCCAAGGAAGCAAGCGCAGACGCACTATATCAACATGGAAGAATGGAAATCTCACTTCAGTAGCATTCTTAACAGAGAAGGAATAAAAGATACACCAAAACCCACACAGGAGAACGGCCTGCAATTACCAACAGAATGGGCCCCACTGACTGATAGTGAGATCCAATTCATCATCGCAGGAACAAAGATCAGAAAAGCTGCAGGACCAGACGGGCTATATAGTGAATATATAAAGGACACCTTCCATCTACTAGTTCTATAGTGAATATATAAAGGACACCTTCCATCTACTAGTTCTATAGTGAATATATAAAGGACACCTTCCATCTACTAGTTCCTATTTGGACGAAACTATATAATAAATGCGTAGAGACAGCATCAATACCAGATAGGTGGAGAGAATCAATAATCAAAATGCTGTATAAAGGAAAAGGAGATCCCAAAGACCCCAATAAATACAGAGGTATTGCGTTGGAGAACATCCCCTTTAAAATATTTACAAAAATAATAACTGAGAGAATAAAAGAAACAATCAACGAACATCTTCCGGAAAACCAATTCGGTTTCAGAAAAGGAGGATCGACTCTAACTGCAATAGAACTGCTGTTAAATGACATCTGGGAAGCCCTTAACAGAAAGGAAAAGTACGCCATTTTCATAGATTTCACTAAGGCCTTTGATTTGGTAAACAGAAATTTGGTGATAAAGAAACTAGAAGAGACTCTAGGCAAAAACAATATATGGATGAGAAGTATAAGCTCCATACGCCAATAGAACAAAGTAAGAGTCTCGGACAATCTTTCAGTCTCAGAGCCGATACTCCAAACAAACGGAGTACTGCAGGGAGATCCACTAAGCCCTCTACTATTCATTCTAGCAGCAGGAGATCTAATGCGAATAACCCAAAGAGAGAACATAGTTGCATACTCGTACGCCGACGATATAGTGGTTGGATCAACAGACATTATTGAACTTCAGGAGACTATAAATGATTTAGAGAAATGGTGCACCAAGCATGAGTTCGAGATCAACATATCTAAGACAGAAATGATGGTCTTTAGACCAGGAGGAAAGGCTCCAGCATTGGCGGAAATATGCATCAAAAAGTCGACAATAAACATCGCTAAAGATTTTAAATATCTAGGCATCACGCTGCAAACAAGCGCAAAATGTTTCACGAAACATATAACTGAGAAAGCAACGCAAGCAGCAAGGGCGATGCACGAGATCAGCTACATTAAATCCCTCAACTTAGAAACAGCAATGATGCTCTTCAGAGTTAAAATAATGCCCATATTAACGTATGGGATAGAAGTCATATGGTCGCACCTCACCGTAAAGAACCTATCCAAATTAGAACGGGTAAAAGCATTATACATCAAAAGAGCACTAGAAGTGTCAAAGACTACACGTTCCAGACTCGTCTACCTCCTCGCAAGAGAAACATTCCTTATCGAGGACCTAAGAACACTTTTGACTCTTCCCAGCACTCGAACCTCGGAAAATCTTTTATCAACATTAAAAGCAAAAAGGGAAGAAATACCCGCAGAGTTTTATGGAACGGGGGCCATGGTAGATCGGACATGGTCCACATCAAGCTTTGAGATGAGGCACGTGTTTACCAGAATGGCGGTACACGGATTTCATCATCTCATCTGTGTGAACACATCATACCATGAGCCAACTGAGACGTGTGAGTGCAACTTATGTGAACAAACATGTGGACGCTACCACATAGAATTGTGCAAAAAGAGAACCCAATCAATTACAGAATATGCAAACCAAGGCACCAGAAGGCAAAATTGAAATTGCTTGAATAATTTGTATTGTAATTGAATTTTCCTTTTGTTTTTGTTTGGCCATTTGGCTGCAATAAAAGTATTATTAAATTGTTAAAAATGTAAAAAATATAAAATACATATTATTTTCCCACACTTCCAACCTCATATAATATAAGTACATTAATTAATATAATACAGTACCGTAATATACATAATGTAGTGACTTAATTTTATTATAATGAATATATTACAACAAAATGACTTCGGTATTGTAGAAACGGATTATTTTAATATTTTCAATACTGTTAAAACACAAATTTTAACATTGCATTTATAAAATACAATACAGCGGATGCCTTTATATTTGATCATTTTTCAATAAAAACGGCTAAAACTGAGTGGCATGTTAATCCACCTAATATTATGTATTTCAAACGCAATATATTATTAACAGCACCCTTCTTGTGGGGTACACACGGCATAGCGCCATCGAAACGAGAAATATATTATAACAAATACACACCAATTGAATTTGAATTATCTGACGAAAAATCAAAAGCCGCTCCTTTAACTGTTGATGGCATACGACACACAAAAAAACACATTATCTATTTACAAATAATTATAAATTGACAGCAATTGAATCCTATTTATTACTGAATCAAATTCAGACAATTTATTCAGAAACAAGAGTAGATAAAATTTTATATAATAGACTAATGAATTTATTATTATTGCATCATTTTTGCCCTTATGGACAGTGTATGAACTTAAATATCTCATGATGTCACAATTTTCACTTCTTTCTCTTCTTCTCTTCCCAAAATCTCTTCATCCTTTGATTGTGTTCCTGTTTCCTTTGTTCCGTCCACAATGTCTTCTTCCTTTCACTTACTAAAAATTTGACGTTCTTAATTTTGTTTCTGAAATTTTCTCTGTTTTCTATTAATTGCTTGTTGATCCCTAATTGCTTTAAGTCGTCTTCTATTTCATGATACCAATTTGTTTTCCTTTTTGAACTGTTTACTACATCGAAGATTTTCTTTGTAAGTCGTTTATTGTTCATTCTCTGTATGTGCCCGTAGAAACTTAGTCTGCGTTTTCTAATGCTATCTGTGAGTCTGTCTGTGTGTTCATATAGCTCTTTGGTAGGTCTTTTCATCCATATCCCATCTCTGTGTACTGCTCCAAATATTTTTCTCAGAATTTTACGTTCAATTTTTTCTGTTTCTTTGATGCCAGATGCTCCAATTGTGGTCGTTTCTGACGCATACAATGCTTCTGGTGATACAACTGTTTTGTAGTGTCTAAGTTTGGCCTGTCTTGATATGCTTTTCTTATTATAATGTGACCATGTAAGTTTGTATGCTTTCTGGAGTTTTTCCGTTCGTTCTATGTTAGATACCTTGTTTGATCCTTCTATTTGTATATATTCTCCTAAGTACTTAAATTTTTCAACTCTTTGTATGGATCCATGTATGGTATGCATGGTTTGTACATTGTTGGTGTGTCGTTCCATGTATTGGGTCTTCTCATAAGATATCTGTAAACCTGTTTTAGCAGCTATTTCATGTAATCGTTCCAGTGCTTCCTTTGCCTCCTGTGTGTTATTGCTGAGTAAGGCTACGTCATCTGCAAATGCCAGACATTTTATGATTGTTTTTGTTTCGCGGGTTCTTCCTAGCTGTATTCCTTTAACTTGTTCCTCCCACTGCTTAATAATTTTGTCTAAGACCATGTTGAACAAGATTGGTGAGAGGCCGTCTCCTTGTTTGACACCAGTGCGTATATGAAAGGATTCTGAAATTTCACCCATGAACTTTACTTTAGAGGTGGTGTCCGTGAGCGTTAGTTGTATAAGTGCCCTGTTTTTTTTGGTCAATGCCATATTCTTCCAGTACTGCAAAGAGCGTTTGTCTATCAATGCTGTCGTATGCTTTTTTAAAGTCCACAAAGGTAACTACAGTGTTTTTTGTCTGTCTGACTTTCAGTAGTGTTCTCAAGTTCCAGATCTGTTCGATGCATGATCTCCCTTTTCTGAAGCCTGCCTGGTGTTCTCCTATTTGTGGATCTGCTTGTGGTTCTAGTCTGTTCAATAACACTGAGAATATTTTGTAAGCGACTGGCACTAGAGAAATCCCTCTGTAATTATTTGGATCTGACTTATCACCCTTTTCATGTAGTGGGTGGATCAATGCACATTTCCATTCCTCTGGCATTTTCTCTGTGATCCAAATGTCTGTGATGATCTTATGAATTGTTTTGGTGATGTTTTTATCTTGAAGCTTCCATACTTCAGCTATAATGCCATCTTCTCCTGCCGCTCTGTTATTTTTCATTTGTTGTATGATCTCCTCTATCTCTTCTATTGTAGGTGGAGTAGAATCGGGATTGGATGTGGTTGTTTGGAAGGTCAATTTCTCCGTGGGTTATGTACAATTGAAAAGATTATTAAAGTATTGTTTGAGAATTGTACAGTTTTCTTTCGTGTTCGTTTCCAGGGACCCATCTGTTCTTCGAAAGCAGAGGCTAGGAGGCTGATAACCCTTAATATTTTCTTTGAATGTTCTGTAAAAATTTCTTGTGTTATTTCTCTTAAAATCTTCTTCAATTTCTTTTAGCCTGTTGTTGTCGTACGCTCGTTTTTCTCTTCTGATTTCCTTTGATGATTGTTTTTGAACTTCGTGAAATTCCTTCCATGTTTCGGATGTTCTGTTACTGCTGAACTTCATGTGGTCGCAAGATCTGTCCAAGTGTTATCTTCAAATATTCTGGATCAGGCTTCACAATTTTGGTTTTTGTTGACTTTTTCTGTCTTGGGATTGGTCTAATCTTGACTTGTAACTAATAATGGTCAGACTCGAAGAACCCTTTACGCGTTCTGACATTTAAAATTTCCTGTGTATTTTTGTTAGAAATGGCCACATGATCAATCTGGAATTCTCCCCATACGGTGTTGGGTGCTTTCCATGTTGTAAGTTTTCGTCTAGGCTTTTGAAATTGTGTCGACATAATTTTGAGGTTAAAATTTTGACAATATTTTATGAGGTGTTCTCCATTTTTGTTTGTGCGATAGTGTGCTGAATGAGGGCCTGTGATTTGTCTGTATTTTCTCTCCTTACCTAATTGCGCGTTAAAGTCTCCCATTAAAATTTTAACATGCCTTTCTGGTATGTTGTTGGTTACTTCTTCCATGTCTTCCCAGAAGTCTTCAACTTCTTGGGGTTTCTTTCTATTATGCTCATTTGTAGGTGCATGTGCATTGATAATCGTGTAACTTTCATTACCTGATTTGAAGGAGAGTGTGGAGATCCTTTCTGATATGGAATTAAAGTCAATAATGTTATCCATGACTGATTTGTGTACTGCAATTCCTGTTCCAAACAATGATGGTGTACCTCTTCTGACAGCAGGTTTACCTTTATAAATCCTATAATTTTCTGTGTTGAATTGATTTTCATCTTGAAAACGAGTTTCCTGAATCGCAAGAATTTTTATATGACATTTTTGTAACATGTCTGTGAGTTGTTTTAGTTTTCCAAGTTTGAAGAGTGTATTAACATTTATTATACTGCAATAATATTATTGATGAATTTTGCTCCAAAGAATTTGGAGAGGCTAGTTTATCATATTAAAAGCTAGATCCATGGACTATAACGGTGTGAAATATTTTAAATAAAAATATTTATTCAATTAATGTGTGGATATGTATACGTAAATTAATGCTGTGGTAGTAGTACATTTTTAAATATACAAGAATCTATTAGTTCTACATGTTTAAACTGGACAACTAGAATTAGAATATACAACAATTGAATTAATGCAAGTTAGTTTTTTTAATGTGTAACCCTAGCTAATATATCAAGATTATGATAACAGCAATTTTCCAATACAAGTGTTTCCAAATTATATAAGTGCTTAGTATATTTTAGAATATCTGATTGTCTCCAAAATGATGGTCGAAATATATATTCCAAAACTCTTAATTTTGGGCAATGTTTACAAATATTTTTAAAAAGCACGTCAACTGTTTTCGAACAATTTGATTGAGAATAGTCAACCGATAATTGAATAAATTGTAGTTTCCTACTTCTAAATATAAATACATTTAAATGTATTATATTTGTAGTATCCATTGATTTCACAAATAAATGAGTTAGTCTGTATAACCATTCTGGCGACATGATATTTTACTTACCGGGACCAATTAGAGTTAACTTAATTAACTTTTTAAAATTTGTTAATATTATACTGGTACATAAACTGGTTGGAATGTGTAGTGATTTTACATTTTTGAAAAAGTACTAATTGTAATACAATCTGAAATCGATATACTGGATTCGTAATCATTAAAAATTATTTTTTATAGATTTGTTGATTTGTTTACACACACTAAAACTGCCGGTATATGTACACAATTTTTTTAATTTAAATATATCAAAGTCTTGTGTATAGTTTGTAGTTGCGATATAATATTTGATCAAGAGTCTTCTTGAGATACTGTATATCCAAATTTAGCTATTGCACAGCTAACTAATATTGTGTCTGTTACTTTCTGTAGATTGACTAGATCGCTCATGTCCAGAAATGAGAATATGTGTAGCAAAACATACATCGGTAGTGAAAACAGCGACATTCTGCAAATTTCTGTAAAAAAATGAGTAAGGTTCCGTAAGTGAATTATGTTTTTTTAAATTTAATTTCAACATAGTATTTTTATTATAGTGAGAGATGATTTAATTTACACTGCGCTATGAATAAATAATCGCCATTAAGTAATCCAAATGGTTTTTAAGGATTGGGTGAAGCTATTAGTATATCTTAAAAAAAGAGATAATATTTAAAAGTAAAGTAAATATGAATAATCTAAATAAAAGAGTTTGTACATTTAAAACGTGTAACTCAATAATACTAGGTCCCGTAGAATTTTGTTAGACATCTAACAACAACAAAATTATTATAATATTAATACTTAAAATATAAATTTATGAATAACAGTATTATAATACAAATTAACCTACATGAAACATATTTTTTATAAAAATGACTTTTTACTTTTTAAACATATTGGTTAATGTTTCTTAATTATTTTTATATAGTATTTTGAAGTTGTTTTTGGAGAAGAATGTTTTAATTTACGTTGAGCCGTGGTTAAATAATTCTTTAATCGAGTAGCCCAATCATAGCGAAATATGTGAAATCCAAATCCCACCGGTGGTTCATAATGCGTTACTACTCGATAAACGTGTTTTAAATGTGAATGTATGGTGGGCGCATAGGGAAATAATAAAATGGGAATGCCGCTCAGCTTGTAAGATTTTAGCGTATTATGTCTTAATTTGGCAAGAAATTTTATGAATTGAATAAATTTTTCATCATGCATAATGTTATCCCATAATATATTACCCTTTAATTTAAAAGAAATTAATTTATTATTACGATTTAATAATTCTAATAAATGCAGTGTGTTTAGCTGTACGACCTAACTTAAACGCAAGGCTGAATAGTGGGCGAAACAAATAGCCTGACAGCGCGTATCTGTGGGCGCTTGATGCTCGCAATAGGTAGGTGTAATGTATATCTGGTGCGGTAGTAGTGTGCAGTGACTCGTCGCGTTAGCATCGACGTGAATTTTAGCAGTTGGAGCCAAGATGGGTTTAACACGGTAAGCTAAATTTATTATAGTACTTTTTAATAGATTATTATTATTTATTAATGTATTAATAAATAAATTCATGGCTTCCTGATCGGTGGGTAGTTCAAGACACCGCATAAACAAATTGCTTAAATATTGAGGTAATTTATAACGGATTTGTTCCAGATCAGTATCATACAATGTAGCGTCAGGAAAAAGATGCGGTTTCATTATTTGAGTTAATCTGCGAACCCGTTCAACACATAAGGCGCTAGCGCTAATGCCTTTTGCAAACAATTTGAGTTTTTTCGTCATCTGTAGCATTTTGATCTAATTGAGTTAATAAATTTAATATCTTTACTGGCCACGGATAAGAGTGATTAATTTCTTTTTTTATTTTTCCTCTAAAATCATTTTTGGAACCCATATAGACATTGATTACTTCGTAATTATCTTGTTCACTAGTTAAGTTACTCGAATCCCGGACGTGATCCCAGTTAAGTTTGTCGCTTAACAATTGTTCGTTGCTAGCATGCTCACGAGTCTGAGTGATATCTATTTAAAATGAAGCGAAGAGTTCAACTTTGTTATTTATTGTTTCGACTAGTCACTAATACATTTGAAGTTATTTACAAGTGTCCAGGCATGGAGTCCGACTGCCAACCAGTTCAGTTGGTTAATCTTAAGATTACTAAGTTACAAGAGACTGGAGCTCTCTGAGTCCAGGGTTTTATTAGAATTTAAGAAGTCACATGTCAATTCCTCTAGGTGGGATACAGTATACTCTTACTGGCTAGTTACCGGGGGACACATATGGAAGGGGCTGGTAGTGGTCTCGAGTAGGGAACATACGTCACGGAAATATCTGGCTGGACTCTGCCAAGCACGAGACTGTGTCTCATCTGAACCCTGAACTGTTTTGTAATTATTCATAGCTTGCTAGGCACGAGGTTATGTGCCATTTTGAAACTCGAGTTGTTGTTGAATATTATACTGAGAAATTATTCATAGCTGGCCAGGCACGGGTTTATGTGTCATCTGGACTTTGAAATTATACACAGCTCGACTCACTTAGTATTAATCAAGTAACATACATACTGCCTGTTGTAACTTGGCTGACACTTATATTAATGATGATAATAATCACGTAGTTTTAGAAGCTGAATCCATTAATATTTGAAGTCGAGGGTTCTATTCCCGACGAGGAATATAACTCCTCCCCTCTTTCTTTAACGTTACTGCCCTCAGTAACATTTTCATTTACATTTTTCTTATTTCTAATTTTTACAGATATACATAATTTATACAATCTTTTCCTGAACATGATTATAACAATACCTGTTATTAATATCACAAGAATGATATTGGTAGATACGAATATCTTTGTACCAATAGAAGTTATAGGAATTGGTTTTAAGTCCAGTTTCAATTTCTTTAAATTTAAATGGGAGATGTGAAACTTAATTTCATTCTGTATTGCAGGTTCATTCTGAATATTTAAGGATGGGAAAGTATGAATGTATTTGATAGGTTTTTGTCGTCAAGTTATTCCCATACTGGAAATAGGACAGGATTCATTAGAATAAATTACCTGTGGTCCTGAAATCTGGATGGATTTTTGGTATTCTGGACCTGTTTGTAGAATTACCTCTGGATCTTTAGTAAGGAACAGAATGTGTTCCTTGTTTAGGGGTCTAAATATTTTTACATTATTCTTTACAGAAGCAAATTCACATCCTGCAGTGTTTGTTAAATTGCAATTTGTGATTCTGGTGTTATAATATAAACACACATAAGTTTGAGTGTTCGTAATACAGGGTACAGTGGACCATTTCAAAATTGGACCTTGTAGGTAATATTTTTCAGATGGGACAAGTATAATATTATTAATGCAGAACATTCAATCTGGTCCTAAAGTCAACGGCGTTCAAACACCTACCCAGAAAACAGAAGACCGGGATTTCTCCAAACTCCAACCTTGGTGAATTCCAAATTGATCATGTCGCCATTGCACGGAAAGCGCAACGAGAGATCCAGAACGTAAAGGTTCTGAGAAGTGGCAACTTAGACTCGGATCACTACCTATCGCAGATCAAAGTTAGACTAATTCCAAGAAATAACAAGAAGATTACTCCAAGAAAAACTGATAAGTTTGACAGAGGCAAGCTAAAGAGCAACCAAGAATTCACCCACAAGTTGGAAACTTTAAGTTCAGAGAATTGGGAACAATTACAAGAGGCTATAGTCAGAACAGCAAAGGAGACTGTCCCACTCACAAAATCAAGAAAGCATCTTTCGTGGGATCATAAATGTGATACAGCAGTTCAGCTAAGACAGGTTGCGTGGCAGAAATGGAATTGTCACAAAAATGAAGAGAACAGGGTCAACTTCCTAAACGCGAGAAAATCTGCATCGAAAACCATCCGTGGCGTGAAACGTATGTTTAATAAGGAACAGTTGGTACAGATTGAGCAAGACTTCCAGAAAAATAACACACGTAACTTCTATAATACCTTCAAGCACAGTCTGAACAAATACAACCCCCCCCCCCCCCCCCAAGTCTACAGTTTATAGATTCCAACGGGAAATTAGCTCACAATGATAAAGATAATTGTCAGATTCTAGCAAGTTATTTTGAATACCTCCTCAACTGTGAGGCTCCTGAGACCCCTTTCGTTTATTAAATAAATCCAAACATCCACCCTGATTCGTCCCCTCCTAGGAAGGCTGAAACCACGAAGATCATCCAAGAGCTGAAGGACAACAAGGCACCGGGTGAAGATTTGATAATTGCTGAACTGTGGAAACATGCAGGGGAAAAAGCAGTCGACAAGCTCGTTGCAATTATTCAAGAGATCTGGGAGAGCGATAAACTCCCAAGTGGATGGACCTCTGCCGTAATTCATCCACTATTAAAAAAAGGGGAGAAAACCGACGTGAACAATTACCGTGGCATCTCTCTTCTATCAATAACATACAAGATCCTCTCAAAAGCTCTGCAGAATAGGGCGGAACAACAAATCGATCCACAACTGGGAGAATACCAAGGGGGTTTCAGAAAGGGACGATCATGTGCTGAGCAGATTATGAATCTGAAGTCCATCCTTTCGTATCTGACACTCAGGAACAGGGAATTCGTGATGACCTTTGTTGATTTTAGAAAAGCGTACTACTCAATCGATCGAACCACCCTATTGCAAATCCTTGAAGAGTTTGGCTTAGATAACAAGACAAATCAATTATTCAGCAAACCCTGACCAACACCACCTCCAAAGTGAAGTTCAGAGGAGAGATGTCTGATGCCTTTGAAATCAGGACAGGAGTGAGGCAAGGAGACGGGCTATCACCGCTTCTCTTCAATTGTGTTTTGGGAAAGGTCATCCGAGAATGGCGGAAGGAAATGAAAAATTCATGGGTAGAAAATGGCGTAAGGCTAGGGTACAAGTATATGAATCTTACAATCGACTGTCTAGCCTTTGCAAATGATCTAGTGATCTTTTCAAATTCCATTGATATGGCAGAAGAACAACTTAACCGGCTGAAAACTCAAGCACTGAAGGCTGGGCTTCAAATCTCCTTTGGGAAGACACAATTCATGACAAATATAAATTCAGCGCCCAGGGAACTGGAGGTCGGACTAGGAAAAGTTCAGAAGGCAGAAAAGTTTAAATACCTCGGTGAATGGATGGAGCCTAACCTATCAAAGAAGGAAGCCTTCATGTCACGCATTAATAAAATGGAAATGGCATACAACCTGACTAAAGACATCTACAATAAGAGATCGATATCCTTAAACGCCAAAATTAGACATTACTGCACTGTTATTCGACCAGAGGCTCTGTATGTGGCTGAGACTCTAATAATGAACAAGAAAGGTCTGATGGAAAAACTAGAGGCTAAAGAAAGGAAGATTTTGAGGAAAATCCTGGGTCCCATCAAAGAAAACAGCGAGTACAGAAGGCGTCACAACCACGAATTGTACAAGCACGTGGAGAAGATAAGTGACACGATTCGAAAAAGAAGGATTGTCTTTTATAGCCACGTGACACGAATGAGCCCAGGCAGGATATCAAAACAGATATTGACGTACTACCAAGATAAGAAAACCAAAGGGGCATGGTTTACGGAAGTTGAGAAAGATCTACGTGAAATGGAAATTTCCCCTAAAGATATCCAGGAGCGTGTTCCACTTCAGGAAAAACTACGTACGCACAAAGGTTTCCAGGAAAAGCCGAAGCTGAAGACAGGGAAGGCTTGGTCCCAAGAGAGAAAAGAACAACACCGAAGACGAGTGCGGGAACACTGGGCGGTAGTTAGAGCTCGGAAGAAGAGACAGTTGAACTGACGTGGTCCCTAGTTCGCTGAATCGTAGAAAGAAGAAGAATAGTGGGTATAGGGGTTACATCATATAATTTGTATTGGTCTCCATCCGTTATTGGCATGGAGAGACTTATAATTATTTCTTCGTCCAGCATAAGGACTTGAGTCTTTGACAAATTCAGGTTTTCATACTGATATTGATCAGTATGGATCATACTCTGTGTAGGGTAGATTGATAACAAATGTTTGACTATGTTAGTTAAGTCTTTTCTTGAGAACAATTTTACATTTGTCATTTCATG
Source organism: Meconema thalassinum (assembly GCA_946902985.2). NCBI lineage: Eukaryota > Metazoa > Arthropoda > Insecta > Orthoptera > Tettigoniidae > Meconema > Meconema thalassinum. The sequence goes on from OX336392.1 coordinate 475,439,775, forward strand.
AAATGAGAGACTAATGGTCTCTTGAAACACTCGCATGATTTCTTGGAATTTGTTGATGCACAGTAACACGTAATGGATGTTTTCTAGTAGATTTATCTTGAAGTCTTCTGATCGAAGTATACCTTGGATTACCTTCATATTGTCATTAACATGATTCATTTCATCATAAAATTCTTGAGCAATTGAATTTGTGAATGATACTAGTTTATTTATATGTTTAATTTCATTAGTGCGACTTTGTTTTAGAATGTCTAATTGACTTTGTAAAATATCTAAATCATCCTGGTCTAGATTGCCAGAGCTGAACTTAATTACTTTGCCTAATCGATTTATTAGACCACGTTTAGTTCTATTAGATGTATTAGGTATTAGTTTATTTAATTCTCTTTTGCATTTTTAGTTATATCAGTTCATATATTAAGTGCGGAAAGGTATTATTACTTTTTAATAAAAGGCTAGAGACAGTATCATCAATATTTTTGTACGAATCTTTTAAAGTAGTAAGATTGAAATGAAACATGAATTTATGGTAATTATTGATAACCAATACTGATCCCATGAGGTCGGCATAAAATCCTGACGTTGTTATGGGTTCGGTGTAGATGATGGCGTATGCTGGTAGGAACCTGGAATGGGAAGACATTTCCTTTTAGGTTTAATGTCACGGAAATTTCTGACATGGGTCTTGCCATTTTTCATTTTGCAGTATACTCGGTTTCCTTCAAGTTTGGTTATTCTGCCTTCATTATATAGGCTTCTGGATTTCCTATTTCTGGTTAGAGGGTCTAGGACATATACAGTTTCACCTATTTGATAGGAGTGCTCAAAAAGGGAATCTTTTGGGTCGGGTTTATTCTCATTTAAGATTTTCAACTGGTTTTCTTGTCTCTCGATATATTCATTTAATTTTGGAGACGGTGAGAAGATATGGTCTAACGCCTTATAATATGGGCCATATAGAGCATTGAATGGTGGCTGCTTGGTTGTGGAGTGTATTGGAGAATTATAGTTTGTGATTGCGGTAATTATGAATTGGGAGAGTGGAGTGAATTTATCATGATCTCTCGAGATACTTAGTTTTTCGAGGAGAGTTGAATTCAGTCTCTCTACTGGAGAGTTAGACGAGGAATTCAGTGGTGTGGTAGCATGATATTCAATATTGGTTGCTTTACAGTATTCCGTAATTAGACTGTTCTCAAATTCTCCTCCCTGATCATGGGTAATCCTTTTTGGAAAACCATGGTGTGAGAAATGCACTTGCAGTTGATTCAGAACAGCCATGGCTGTGCCATTAGGTAGTATATAGGCTTGCCTATATTTTGAGAATACATCTAGTATGGTTAAAATGCGGTTTTGTTCGAAGTGAAAAGTATCAATATGAATCTGAGCAAATGTGTGGTCGGCTGTTATAGGACCTTGGTTTGATACCTCGTTAGGGTGTCTTTCATATCTATTCCTCTGACATAAGTTACACTGATTTATTACATTTGTAATTTGTTCTTTTAGATGGGGCCAATAGTACTTGGTTCGAAGGTGTTCAAACGTTTCTATAATACCATTGTGATTTATTGAATGATATTGTAGAATTAACTGTTTCTGTGTTTCTGGACATTCAATGTCCTCTAAAAATTTAGTTTTTCTGATAATTACTAGCTCTGACGTGAATAATTTCTGACATGTTCTAATGAATGGGATTTCAAGGGTTAGATCATTAAAGTAAATGGCGTACTTGTTTGAAGTGTTGATTACTTTAAGTAAGTGGTGGTTCAAATCTTGTTGAAGGATTTTCTACGTTACTATCATAACGTGTCGTGTGTATTTCTTGAACAGTTTCTGTTCAAGAACCTTTGGGACATTACCATATTTTAAGACAAATTGATTTCGGTTTTGTTTCAAATTACGCTCTGATGTTTTCAGTGTGAAGATAGGATCTTCCTGATTCGAGTGTATGGTATCATTATCAATTTCGTCTTGATATGTGGCATCTCCGGGGATGGCTACATTCGAGACTGTTTCGTCGTTCACATATACTTGTATTCTAGAAAGTGTATCTGCAACGTGACTGGTCTTCCTTATGTCAAAATCAGATTCTCCTAGATTTGTGCGGGAATATTCTTGAATGTCACTGAATGTGATAGAGTTCATTTCCAGTGGCTCAACTAAAATCGGTTCCTTAAACTGTCTTAGTTGGGTTTCTGTGGGGTATATGACCTGGTGGTTTTTGGCATCTAAGAGATACATTTCACCATATTTAAAACTTAGACTATACTCCTCTCCTTTCTTGATGTTGACAGGAATCGCAGTGTTATGTGTATCTACTGCGGGTTGAAAATTATTCACTTGCTTATGACTCGAGTGAAAATGGAATGGTATGGCTTTATTGGCTAGCGTAACTAGGTTCGATTTATAATCTATCTTCGCACCTAGTTTGACAAAATCATCTGTGCCAATTAGCGCATCGAAATAATCATGCCATTGCATGACTCTAAAGTCTACGGGAGTGTCAATTACATATTCTGAAAAGATAGGGAATTGTATGTTTTCTTCGCCCATCGTTTGCGAATGAACTGATTGTATACAGAACGGTTCTTGGAACAAATATTCTGCAAAGTGTTGGTGTGCGACTGTCGGATTCATTATAGAATTACAAGCACCACAGTCTATTAAAATTTTAAAACCAAATAGAGTGATGAATTGTAATTTAGGAGCATTTTTTATGTTATTTAAGTCTTCGCTTGAGAGGACTGAGTCAAGTGAAAATCCTGACTTTGTTCGAGATCTTCATTGAATGAGAATGAGGATGGGTGGACTGTGTCGTATTCGAACTCGTGTTCGTACGGTTGTGCTTCTTCAAAATATTCTGACGATTGTGCCCCCTGAAAATATTCTGGTGGTAGGTACATAGTCACAATCGTTGGTTTCTTCTGCGTGCGCATTTACATTCCCTCGGATGGTGGATACACCAGACATAGGTTTTGGACAACTTTGGTTATTAGTTGTGAAACGTCTTCCTATGTTATTTGGCGTAGGGTAAGGTTGATTCACCGGTTTAGAGGGTTGTGTCGCTTGACTGAATCTGTTAAGTGGTGACTGTATGAATGGTCTGTGACTGACAGTGTTATTGGGAGGATATTTTACTGTGTTTAAGAGGGTGAATAATTACCTAATTTCCTATCCTCTCCTTCTATTTCTACCTCTGGCTTCCTCTCCTTCGTCTGAAACGTCTGCGATCACTATATTATTCCATTCTGCTACTACTGCTCTTGCCGCACCTCCAACGTCTCCTTCGTAGCGTCGGAGAGCGTTTACTGTTCTCCCTACAAGAGTTTCATACAAATGCATCGCATTGATTGGTAAATTATACAGTTTTTTGATGCAATAAAACATTTCTTTTGGATCTCCTACGCATTCTTCCAATCGGTTTTGGTAGAATCGTATGGTCTCCATTAGATCCATGCTTTCTTTGTAATGGGTTTTATTCTTTAGTGATTTGGTACCGGATACTGCTAGGCAAAGTATACTTAATGTGGCTTCGAAAGGTTGTTAAATGGATTGTATGCTGAGTAGCTTAGTGGTCAAGTTGTTTGGAAACCTGTTATCTCAAATAAGAATGGTAGGGTTCCAAATCTTCTACTAAAATGTTTTTAGGTTTAACTAAAATCTTAATGATGAGTTTATCTTAGCTAATATAGATTATTATAGTTTATGAAAATAAAATAATTAAAAGTTAATGAAATTTAAAATAAATTTAAATGGATTACTTTTAAAAGTTAATTACTTACTTATAAGTGTTAATATTAATCAAAAATATATGTGAAAGAGCCCCAGCTAGGTTTTCGCAATAAAGGAGAATAACTTATTATTATTATTATTAATTTGAAAGATTAATGATATATGGATATCCCGTTTAGATTCTCCACAATATAAGCTAGTAAAATGATATTTCTTCTGAAGTGAGAATGATGATTGATGACAATGTGATTTTTATGCAAAAAAAGGTCTAGTTTCAATATTAATTCAAAAGGTTAATAAAAAGTGTTAGGTCCGCTAAATCAGAGCGCACTAGATTATTCCTTTTGAAAGGCACAAATATTTATTATTATGTATTTATTATTTGTTTTAATTTATTAATTTTATTCAAACGAAATAACAAAGCAAACTCTGCTAGGCAAAGTTTACCGTAATTTGCTTCCGTTTGAAAGGCAAGAATTTATTATTTAAATTTTTATTTTACAAGTATTAGTTCAAAATGAAATAGGAAAAGTGACGTATCTTTCGATCAAGCTAAATTCTTTTTCGTTTGAAAGGCAAAACAAATTTATTATTATCTTAGTATCTATGTTTTTAATTCAAAAGAAAATAGTGATATTCGAAAACCCCGTTTAGATTTACACAAAATCACTCCTCTTTTGAAGGGCTAAAGGAATTTATTATTATTGCTCTTGTATCTGTAAGTTAGGAATGAACCATGCTGTTGGTAGCAATATTTAGGCAGTACAAATAAGGTATTTCTAATGTAACTTACTGGTAGGAAATGATGATCAGCTTGTACTGCATCTTCCTTGTTTTGTAGTTGTAGTCGGTTGGTTTTTCTTCTGCGATGTCGAGCGAGTGAGCCCTTTTCGGAGCTGTCGGTGCGCACGTAGAGCTGCAACGTACGGTGATAGGCTGTAGTCAAATGACGCTGCTTGGATCCTTGGATTCTTGGAGCGTTGTCGGCTTACTTCCTCTCGTTCTGTAGTCGGTTGGTTCTCTTCGGCGTCGTCAAGCGATCGAAAGGCGCTTCTGGAGCGTTGTCGGTATACTCGTACGACGATGGCGGTTGGTTGCTGCGAAATGTGCTTCTGGAGCGTTGTCGGCTAGCTTCGCTCCTTCAAGCTGGCGAAGTTGGTTATGGTTGAAAGGCCTCCAGTGAGGTTGTCAGTTCCACTCCTAACTTGCTGGCTGGTTCAAATGAAATAGATTACCGGTACTTCAGTAGTTTTCGGGAAGATAACTGGCTTTGCTAGACGAGTGACGAATGGCGATTCTGGATCGTTGTCTGAACACTTCATCGAACTAGCACATAGATCTAGTGGCGATCATTTATCTATCTCAGACGGCTGGGCCCCCAGTTAAGTTACTCGAATCCCGGATGGGATCCCAGTTAAGTTTGTCGCTTAACAATTGTTCGTTGCTAGCATGCTAAGCTAGGTCCTCACAGGTTCTCACAAGTCTGAGTGATATCTATTTCAAATGAAGCGAAGAGTTCAACTTTGTTATTTAATGTTTCGACTAGTCACTAATACATTTGAAGTTATTTACAAGTGTCGATACATGGAGTCCGACTGCCCACCAGTTCAGTTGGTTAATCTTAAGATTACTAAGTTACAAGAGACTGGAGCTCTCTGAGTCCAAGGTTTTATTAGAATTTAAGAAGTCACATTTCAATTCCTCTAGGTGGGATACAGTACAATCTTACTGGCTAGTTACCCGGGTAGAGGGGGACACATATGGAAGGGGCTGGTAGTGGTCTGGAGTAGGGAACATACGTCACGGAAATATCTGGTTGGACTCTGCCAAGCACGAGACTGTGTCTCATCTGCACCCTGAGCTATTTTGTAATTATTCATAGCTTGCTAGGCACGAGGTTATGTGTCATTTTGGACCTCGAGTTTTTGTTGAATATTATACTGAGAAATTATTCATAGCTGGCCAGGCACGGGTTTATGTGTCATCTGGACTTTGAAATTATACACAGCTCGACTCACTTAGTATTAAGCAAGTAACATACATACTGCCTGTTGTAACTTGGCTGACACTCATATTAATGATGATAATAATAATGTAGCTTTTAGAAGCTGAATCCATTAATATTGGAAGTCGAGGGTTCTATTCCCGACGAGGAATATAACTCACTCAGATCCATGGATGAACAAATAATTACTCTACTAAATTACTGTAAGGAAATTGTACCAAAAAAATGATAATACTATGAAAATATGGTATAAAACACACACACAAGAAATTAGTAGCGATACTAGTACTATACTGTTAGTATATTTGGATTACATGCAGTGTAGTAAAGCAATGGAAACTAGACTACTTAAGGCGTTTAAAGTATTTGAAAAATACCCTACAAACAATAATAGCGCGTATATACTACAACGAAAATTATATTTAGCCCACGTTTGGTTATATGAATTTAAAAAAATACAGAGTAATTTTATGTGTGGAAAATTGTACAATTTGGAAATGGACTATATTAATGACAAACAATAAAAAATAAGAAATTTTCAATATAGTCAACGTATTTAAAAAATAGAAAAATTAACCATTTAGAAGAATAATGTATGCATATTAAATCATAGGATTGGTATTTTATTTTTTTTACTATTCCAATGACAAAATTAGAGACTTAAACCAGTTCACATTATCTACGTTGTTAATGATCAAACCATTTAAACATTCAATATTTTTGCAAATTGCTGCTCGTATATCAAGTATTTGTCCACCAGCAGCATCAGATTCTTTTAAATATAAATTAAATAATAAAATAAGATGCAATATTATATCGATATTACTTAAATTTTGGTTTAAATTACAGAATACTTCAATATTATTTGACTTGAAATATTCAATACAATTGAAATTATAAGTATCTCTAAGATATTCTATTACATGTTTATAATACCCCATTCTAATAGATCTAAGTTTTATATCCACATTGATTTTATTGGTTGCGATATCGTTAACGGCAACAGACGTTTCTAAATAATTAACAATAGTTACGATAGACACGTTTATCAAATTTTGCCAATATGTAGTAGTATCACCATTAGTAATGCTACGTCTGCAAAATCGTCTGAAATCTTGCGTGAAAGAATCATTCTTAACGATAAAGTTTGAATCGCCTAAAATGAAACACCACAGGGCTGCGTATAAATTCATTATTTTAACTGTACACTCATTTGTTAGATTGAATATGGTGGGTGCCAAAGTTTCAGTTTCATTTGATGTAGAGGCTGGATTAATCGGCTCATAAATACTGTTACAAGGAGGTGTACATAATGATTGATCATTGCTTTCAGGTGAGAATACCGAAACATAGCCAAAGTTTCATTTAATATAGAGGCTGGGCTAATTGGTTCATAAATACTGTTACAAGGGGGTGTACATAATGATTGATCATTGCTTTCAGGTGGGAACACCGAAACACTACAGTTTTCTGTAAAATCAACAAAACTAGGTTCTTGAGCAGCAGTCAATGTGGTTGGATTGATAGGTGGTAATTGTGTACCACATACGATTGTCGAACTGATCAACTCGATAGACAATGGCGTGACACAGGATGATGTTGTTGCATCAACAGGCAATTGCTCGATGTATGATGATGTCGTTGAATCAATAGGTGCACATACTTTTGTGAGTTCAACGGTCAATTGAGTAAACCCTAAAATCTCAGAGTGTTCACTGGTAGTTATTTCAACACTACTGAAATCTTCGTTGAAAATGATATTTTCTGTGGGCTCGTTACTATTGAAAACAGCCAATATGTCTATGTTAACAATTTTGATAGATTGATAATAGGTATCATTTTGTCTTTAAAAATACATAATATGATGTTTACTGGATCCACTATACACGCGCCTTGATGCGTACGCCTATGAACAATGATTTTTTTTCTTGTATATAATATAATGTCACAAACTCATTTAATTGATGTAGAAAAAAATGATTTGGTAGCAAGTGCATTGTACAGGGCTGCCAAGAGGGGAGAATTATATTAGTTGATTTGCTTGAAAAGATACATTTTTAAACATCCCAATTAATTGCGTATTAAATATGTATTAAACACATATTAAATTTAGATTAATTTTTACAATTGGAGCATTAAAGAAAAGTTGTGTTATTGGTCCAAATTAAATCAACGTGTTAAAAAGTAATTTATTACTTACCCAAAATGGTGTACTCGGGGTATATCACTGACACTCTGTGCTACTGTGAGCCACTGTTGTGGTTGATAAAGCTTGTTGAAGACTAGTGTGTATCGACAACGACAGTGCGAAATGTGCATGTAAACAGTTCTGCATCTTATGTGTGTGAGAGGATGTGAAGAGGATATGATAAAAACGGGTTCTGTAATGTTTACTAATGGTGCGGTCTCATCAACATCCGCCGCTCATAATACACTCTTGGTGGGGTCGGGTCTTGTATCATCGTAGACGTTCCAAGGTCAGTTGTTAGTACCAAACCTTGTTAACATAGGTCATAATTTATTTTAAAGAGCCACCCGGGGACACTTTCACCCGCTGTGTGACAAGGGCATATCTCATTACTAGGCACTCAACTGGTTAGGTAACCTTTATTGCTGCAGGTGAAAACTTAAAAGCGGTGAGTTAGTCTAAAAAACAAAAACACGTTTTCTTTTTAATGAGGTGTGTGGATGTAGTAGTATATTATTATACTAAGGTAGTCATTTGTAGCGTGTGCGTCGCTTGCCGTAAGGCTTTCGGTAGGGTTTTCTGTTTATATGAGTCGTCTGTAAACTGCTGTGATTTGTTCAACTCTAACCTAACTATTTCCCTGACGCCGGTATGCCAACTTTTACTTTTATAAGTGCACTTTACCTTCAGTATTTGCGATTTCTTGTTGTTTGCCGTATCAGTGTCACTGCGCTATCACTTTTCGCTTGTTTCCACGTTATTACCTCACTTATCACTATTTATACATCCAAATTCTTTCACCGCTTGTTCACGCCGTCCTTCCCGCCATCTTCACAGAAGCGATGAAAACAGAAGCCTGGAAGGGACCGAACTATGAGCTTCGCCATCTGTACACAAGATTCGCCGCCCACGGGTTCCATGGGAAGATATGTCGGAACAAAACATACCACGAACCGGAGAACGACTGCGTCCGTGAATTATGCAACAAACCATGCCCCAAGTATCACTTGCTGAAATGTGGAAACAGAACCCAGCCGCTAAACACGCTAACAAAAGACTGGTGAAAAAGAGAAGTAAATATGTAAACAAATGTTTGTAAATTAATGTACACATTGTGTTTAATAAATTATTTAATAATACTAAGGTAGTCATTTGTAGAGCACTGTCAACAACAAGATGCAAAAAGCTCTATTATTGGCATCAACGCCAACCGCGAGCACGAGAATTCCATACACAATTAGTGCCTTTAAATATTCAACCTTGTACCTGGCTCGAATATTCAGTCTCGTGCTTTGCGTTCAAATATATGGTGTAACAACTGATTCACTTGTACAATGTATGGAAATTCCGTCAATTTCTACTAATTATTTAAAAAACGCATGTGCTCTACAAGCCAATATATTTATTTTTTGGTTGGGGCCGTATTTTTTCATTTCTTCTTTTATTTCATGTTTTATTATAATATTTTAGATTTAAAATTATTCATCTCATTATTAATTATAATAATGAAATAAAAAAATACTATATTCAACAAAATAATAACGCGCTCTGGTTGAAATTAATTCTACCACTTTAATGATGTAGAAAATGCAGATACAGAATTAAACTCTCTTTATAAGATTATTGGATACAACTTGAATATTGAATTAAAATATAAATATGAAATTGACCCAAATTTTCGTCAATCAACTATTGATGTATTGTGTCACTTGGATGGAGATTTTTATTTTGGTAAATTGAAAGAAGACTTTTGTTCCGGTAACATGAGAATTGGTCCAGATAGTGTTTGGTTCAATTATTATTATTGTGCACTTTTAGCAAGAAATATGCAAATCACAGTATGCCAGCAATGCTCAAATCGGGATTTTCGGGGTTATGGTATGTTCTCCCACTCTGCGACTTACACATTTTGGATTAAATAGAGGATACACTTCCAAAATAAAAACAAAATCAACTCCTATTATAAAACATTTAATTAACCAAATATATGGCGCTACAAACAAATTAAACAAATAAACTACTGACCATTCCTTCTAACTTGTTCTAAGTGAACAAGGAATACATAAAATCAAACAAATATTATATTAAAATACATGGTTTCCTTCAAACCAACAAACTTATAATTCTTTTCACTTCCATAAAGTATCCCTTTTAAAGTTCAATACAACCACGAGCTTCAATGGCTCGATATTTTCCAATATAAACTGTGTCATTCTTTACACATCTCACTATCTATTTTATGAGTTTCTTATAATCAACACAATATATAATCTTATTTAACGTCAATGTTACTCCTTTACTTAAATTTTTGGGCTTTTCACAATGTTCTCATGTTACCACCTCTCTCAAGTTAACAAATTCACTACAGTGATTGGGAAAAATACTTGTGCACTCCCGAGTTATAGAAGACTACTTGAACAAAGTCAAAAATTAAGATCACTCCCGAAATCTAATTGTCTTCACTAAACTCGTGAAATCCTACAATCATATACCATTACATAAGGAATTTATATTTATTATATTTTATCTTAAAAGACCATCATCTCATAAGAAAGCAAACGATCTGAACTTGCAAGCGGTAACTTTCATCTACAAGAACCTCGGTTCGAATCCCGGGTCATTAACAAACTCTAAACACTCATGGTGTATTATTACTTCCAACAGACGGTCCCCAGACCTACCACACTTTCAATAGCGAGGGGTCGGACCGTAACACTCGGCGTGATTTATTGTCGAGGAGGGAGACCCTAAGTATCGCCCACACGGGACGGCTACACTCATGCTTTAAAACAGCTATTTCTCAAACACAGTTCTCTGAACAGACCTGGCGTTTCTTTCATTCATTTTTACAACATTATTTAGGTTCATAGACCACTTTCGTAACCTTGGCATTTATTAATTATGAAGTGTCATCATTGATGGGTAAGAATAATTCAATACAACAACAATATTTAGGGGCTTCAACAACTAGACGAGTCTGGGTTCGACTCTCTCAACTGCCTCGGGAACCAATCCCATACTGGAGGACTTTACAACAATTAGCGGCTTAGGGCGACCTCGGTCTAACCTGCGCTCATCAATACAATAAATTCGCACCCATTATACAACGCCTCGTGATCTACATCACTATATGGAGGACATATCATAGCTCAATTACCGCAATCAATTGTCCCTCATAATTAATTTACCAAGTATATTTAGGTTCAACGCCTTCCTAGCGTGACAATTTACTTTAATGCGCTACATTGCGCTATACATTACTTTAAGGCCTAGCGTCTTCCAAAGAACTGATAAATTCAAAATCATCATTTGATCTACATCTCAAAATTTTATATTAATCCTCTCCCGTGACAATAATCGCTATACTTTAAGAACATGTATTCACACCATGTCTTTATACTTTTACAAGAGCTCAAAAAGCTACTACTTTCATATAATTCAACTTAATCTTCATTTATATGAAAATGAAAATCCACAGCCTGCTTCCAGTCTCCGACCGGGTCAGGAATGGAATGAATGAAGCCCCATCTAGCGGCGAGGATATGAAGTGTGCCGGCTGCCGAAGCCTGTCTCACTCCTCTGGGGCAATGATTGAATGCGTGACAGATGAAATGAAATGATAGTGGAGAGTGTTGCTGGAATGAAATTGTGTCAGGGAAAACCGGAGTACCCGGAGAAAAACCTGTCTGCCTCCGTTTTGTCCAGCACAGATCTCACATGGAGTGACCGGGATTTGAACCACGGACCCAGCGGTGAGAGGCCGGCGTGCTGCCGCCTAAGCCACTGAGGCTCTTCATTTATATACTTTTTATTATTATTATTATTCCGCTTGCTTTCATAACATTTATCAAATACACTGATATTTTATTTCTTACATTTCCTCTAAAGGATTTATTCATTTCACATAATTATTTTATAATTTCTCAATTTTTTTCTGTTCAGATCGCGCTCTTATTCTGTTATTTGTTATTCAAAAACATCCCTATTTCTCAAACTCAGGTGGATTGTACACAAATATTCCCCAACACCTAACATAATGAAAATGGTTACTTACATGCTCGGACGGTCCTCCGACCGTACTTTCCAACGATGTTTCATTTCGCCCACTACTTATGATTAAACCATCTTGCTCTAATTCATATCATACACTGACATATCTTGACACACATATAACTTATATACTTTAAACACTGGTAACATTTTAAAATACACTTCGGTATTCTTCTATTACACACAATAAAATCACTGAAAAATTACTATCTAACACAAATTTTATATATTTACACTACACTGATTCTAATCACTGAGGCTTTGATTAGGCCTTGCACACGTGATTTTTGCTTCCCCGTCTCCAAGGGTGAAACTAGTAGATGTCGGCTTCCTATCTGACCAGAATATGAAAGTCTCGAACACACTACCCCTCCCTGGAATGGTACTTCTTCAAATCCGGTTTCCTGATGATTGGCTATTATTATTATTAGTTCGAACTTGCTTCTTTCTAGACCCTATTAGTTGTCTAGCGAAAGTCTGTCTTGCTCACGGTCTCCCAAATACTCTATCGGTGACCTATTATTTTCTAGCATCTAATACTCCTCGTAACTTAGTGCTTTTTATAGTTCGATCGTTTCCTTGAAACAACGTCTTGAATTTAATTCTCCCTTCTGATTATTCTGTCCTCTAATTCCTATCTTTCCAGAATACTATGTGGACCTTATTTTGTCCGACCCTGATCGGGTTCTTTAACGTTGATAGAATGTTTGTTTCGCTATTATGGTACTTCAAAACGTTACGACACTTTCGGTCGTTTAAATGAACTGTTATTTGAAGACCTATCGCCATGTTCTTTAAGTTCGCAGCCTACTATGACTGTAATACTGAACTTTTCACTGTAAGACTGATATTGGCGGAACTAAATCCTATATTAGGATTTTCCTAAGTCTCCACACGGCGATACTATGATGATACATATCGTACTCTGATGCTTCATCGTGCAGCGCCTCGGCGCTCACGGAACTGGATGATTGGTGAAACAGTACGACCCGCCTCAGCGGTCGTTCAAGACTGAATAATTGGCTTGGCTCCGCCAGGACTTTCATACTCTTTGGCTAAAAAAAGATGAAATCCACGTCTTTTCCAGAACCAACTATTTAAGTAATGGTCGCACATTATTAAAAATTATATCTCTGGAAAGCTTGTTTTCCAAATGTAAACTGACTTCTTTGCACATGAAAATCGATCGTGCAGTTCTGAGATATTAAATAAAATTTGGTCTTCAGCTGTGTGGGTGTTACAGTTGATTTTTAATTCCCCCCTCCTCGGGTCTCTGGGAACCCCCAATGACGTATGGCCACGTCGGCACTTCTTTCCTGGGCATTTATTATAACATCTTTCTCCACACAAAAATCTCTATTCCGAAATGATTCACAATGCTGTGTTTCTTTAGTTAATTTTATTCTTGCAAATGGGTTAAATCTAATTATTCTTCTTCTGGCACAGCTGCGCGGTTGCCATTTTACTGCAACGTAAGGGCAATTTCCGAAACACGCTCTTCGTCACTCGCTTGGAAAGTTCCACTCGTTCTATTTATATTCGTGACTGGCTCCTTATCAATGCGTCATGCATGATCTCATTTCCTGGCCACCTGGGCTCTAATTCTTACACAACGTTATGCTCGCACTCTTGTATAAAATATCTAGTCGAGAAATCTTCATCATCAACATTTACATAATCAACAGCTTATATATTTTTGTGTCTCAGTGTTTTGGTTATAGTTATCCTCATTATAAGCGGTAGCAACACTGGAAATATATTTTAAGAAATATAAACTTTCACTCTGGCAGCAATATATTTGCGACAAACAGCACACTTATCCACACTGAAAGAACACACGACACGCGAACAAATGTGCCCACACGGCAAATTAGCAATCTCCAAATCGTTAGTATAGCATATTTCGCATATATTCTTTGAACTAGTGGAATAACTAATTTCTTTATTTATAATATCACCCCATCTACGTTCGTATACTGCATTCATAAAGTTAGTACCTTTTAACAGTTTAATATAGTGGCGATTTGAAAACCAGTTGGCGTGTTCAATATATGGGTTGTGTGAATCGAGCCAATTTTTAAGTGTTCCACCACCAAAAGAAACACAAGTCGTTTTATATTTATATCCACTATAAAAAACAGATTCACTTAAAGCTATAATTTTTGTTTGTAACTTGCATTTCCTTGGATAAGAATTTATCCTGGTTTGTAATAATTTATATTCGTTATACATTGGTTCAAATTGTTCTACTATACCCAAATCGTTCGATAAAGTATCTCGGCAACATCGTAATGTGTGAAAATTAAGTGGATTACTATATTTTTGCCAATTATAAACCACCATAGTACAAGCAAAACATTGAACAACATTACCATACCCCCCAGGGGCTCACATCTAGTGGGTTGTGGGTTGGCGACCACGGGGCCCCAGCTGAGTCCGGCATTGCTTCCACTTACTTGTGCCGGGCTCCTCTCTTTCTTCTTTCCTGTCGACCTTCCTTGGTCAACTCTTGTTCTCTTCCGACCCCGACGGTATTAGGTTATCCGAGGCCTAGGGAGTCTTTCACTTTCCCGCCTTAATTGGCCCTTGTCTCATCTTTCCTGATACCCTCCTTCTGTGGGGGGTCAGCCTTCTTGTTCTTTTCCTTTTACCTCCTGCCTTGTGCTCAAGGCCCTTAAGGAGGCAGGGTGTATGTAGCCCCACCACTTCTGGTGCACCGTCGATAATGCTACACCCTCAAGGGCTCACGGCTGGTGAGTTCGGGCGTTGGCGATCCCGAGGGATTCCTGAGCTGGGTCCGTTTTCTCCTTTTTATCCCTTCCCTTTGGGGCGGACCTTCTCCTCTCTCCCCTCTCCTCTCCTCTTTTCCTTCTATTTCCTTTTCTCTTTAAGATTTCCGCACTGTTTTTGTTACTCGAATCACCGTGTATCTAAATTCCCTTTTTAGCGATTTTTTTAAAGGCATTTTTGATCTATGTTGCATTTTGTAAGTTTTTTCGATCTAAATTACATCTCGCGATTGTTTTCAACCTCAATTGCATTTTGTAAAGATTGACAATCTAAATTGCTTTTTAGTAAGTCTTTCAATGCAGGTAGCCGGGCCTTTTAGTGAGTATTTTGAATTTCAATTGCATTTTGTAAGTATTTTCAACCAAAACCGCATTTCGCACGAATTTTGAATCTAAATTGCATTTTGTTTGGTGGGCATTTTGCACATATTTTGATTCTCAATTGCATTTTGTGGGTATTTTGAATCTAAATTACATTTGTCAAGTATTTTCAATCTAAATTGCTTTTTGTAAGTATTGTCAATCCACATGAGTCGTTTGAATCTACCGTACATTTTGTAAGCATTTTCAATTTCAATTGCTTTTTGTAAGTATTTTGAATTTCAATTGCACTTTGTGAATAATTTGGATTGGAACTGGGATATTTCAATCTGAATTGCATTGTGTATTTTCAATTTCAATTGCATTTTGTAAGTATTTTGAACCTCAATTGCATTTTGTACGTAATTTCGATCTCATTTGCATTTTGTAAGTATTCTGAATTTCAGTTGCATTTTGTAAGTATTTCGGCGCTACTTTGCATTTTGTACGTATTTTGAATCTAGCCTACGTTGTGTGGGTCCTTTTCAATCTATTCTTTTTGTGCAACTTTTCGTTCTAAATTCCCTTTTGTAGGACCATATTGTGAGTTGTTTCCATGTGAGTTCCTTTTTGTACGTATTTTCCGTCTTCAATAATTTTGTTCTGGTTTCCATTTCATTATCATTTTCGCTATCACCCAGATCATTAGGGGCCGATAACCTCGATGTTAGGCCCCTTAAAACAACAATTATCATCATCATCAACATTACCATAACCCAAATAATGGAAACCATGTAAAGCTAATCGACGCGGTGAATGAACACAGCTCTTATTCCAATTTTTTAATGTTTTTAATCTACCCTCTAGAGTATTCATGTTTTTTTTTTCAATTAGTTGAGTAACCTAAGACACTCAACCGTTCATTTGAAACTGTGGATTAAACTACCAGTTAAACATATATATATCGGCGTTGCTAACGGTGGGCTAAATTCTATCTAATTACCACCAATTTCAAACGAGTATCTGTTACTTCGGTTCAATTTATTATGCACCCAAGAAAGTAGAACTGTATCTTCATCATCCGAAACTTGTTTATCTAAATTCATGTTCCACTTTAATAGTAATAAGCTTGCCACACGCCCCACATATCCCTCCTTTTGTTTGAGTTGACTTACTGTTCTTGCAACACCAGTTTCATATAAAT
The DNA here is from genome assembly GCA_946902985.2 of Meconema thalassinum. Lineage (NCBI taxonomy): Eukaryota > Metazoa > Arthropoda > Insecta > Orthoptera > Tettigoniidae > Meconema > Meconema thalassinum. The sequence continues at coordinate 475,456,043 of OX336392.1, forward strand.
GTTCTGAATAAATTGGCAAACTGAATAACTTTTCTAGGCAAACATATTGTTCACTTGGATTATGTACGAAACTGTTATCAATACGAGCGATGATTACAAAATGCATATGTCTATGAATGGTATTCATGGAGGTCATGTTGAGTTAGTTGCCGCTGCTCAAGTTTACAAAATGAATATTAACATAGTTACTAATAATAAAACGCATACTGTAAACGCCGAAAATACGCCACCAAATAGAATAATTTCTTCACTGTATTCTGGAGATGGCCGGAATGGTCACTATGACGTCCTAGATATCAGTGCTAACTGAGAGTCAAGTATGGTCGAAAACGTCAATACCAACAAACAGAAACGAGCACTACGCGACTCAAATCGATATCAGAAACAGATTGTCACAAAACCGTTCTCAGCCACTTACAGATGTGCTATTTTTGATACTATTCCCTACATAGAACCATTCTCAATTGGAAGTCTGTGTAACATTTGTCACTACTGCTCAGCTGTATACTTTTCAAAAGAGAAAAATACAAGTGGTCACTTTTCTTTTTGTTGTAGCGATGGCAAAGTGAAACTTCCACCATACACAATACTTCCAGAAATTAAGCAGTTGTTTACGAATTATGACGAAATCAGTAAAAGTTTTAGGAAAAATGTTCGGCAGTATAATAATGCTATATCGTTTGTATCCTTTGGTGCTACTGCTGAGCTACTACCGAGCCATGGGCCTTACTGTTTCAAAATCAATGGTATCATTCATCATAGAATTTCCCCTTTATATGCCAGAAAACAGGAAAACGGTTCATATGGCCAATTATACATCTTAGAATTTTCAGTGGCAAATGATTTAAGGCTACTGAATGATGCTAATCACGAACTGAGAGAAGATACCCTCAGCCTTTTAAATCGTTTACTAGATCAGCACAATCCTTACGTGCGCTCTTATAAAACAATGCACGAGAAAGTAAGTGAAGAGAAAAAATCAGCTCTAAAAGAAAATAGTCGTCAAATGGAATTGGTAATGCGTTTCTATCACGAACCTTCCTCAGATCCAAGACGTTATAATGACCCCACATGTTCAGAAATTGCTGCTGTATTTGGAACTGTTGATGGAGCTCCACCATCTCATCGACACATTGCAGTATATGAGAGAGAAGGTGGCTTGAGGAATGTGGATTATGATAGTATGCACTGTGTTCCTATGTGTTATACCTTGATTTGGCCTTGCGGAGAGTCTGGTTGGCACATTTCAATGCCAACTGCTGGAGTGAGACAAACTAAAATACGTCATACTGTAACAATGCGTGAGTATATTCTGTACAGAATTGCCATTCGAGGTCTAAGAGCTGAGTTCAATTTCAATTCCCTTATTAACTCTGGTAAATTGACTCAACAGCTATTCGTGGATTACTACTGTCGTATGGAAGGTGACCGGTTAAAATATATACGTCATCAACAAACTTAAGTTGCGAGTTGATACATATGCCGGTTTAGCAGACGCCTTGCATGTACGAGCAGAAAATGAAAATCTCAGAGTCGGTCGTATTGTAGTTTTGCCATCTTCTTTTACAGGTAGCCCAAGGAATATGATGCAAAATTATCAGGATGCGATGGTGATAGTGAGGAAGTTTGGAAAGCCATATTTATTCATTACGTTCACCTGTAATGCGGGCTGGCCAGAAATACTTAACAGCATTCATCCTTGGGAAACGGCTAATAATAGGCCTGATATTGTAGTGAGAGTTTTCCATTGCAAAGGAAAGGAATTGCTACGATTGATTAATGTTAAGGACATTTTTGGTAAAGTAAAAGCATATCTATATACAGTGGAATTTCAAAAACGAGGTCTCCCGCACATCCATTTACTATTAGCGTTAACGGAAGATAGTAAGTTTCGAGAAATTTCTGACATTGACAGTGTGGTGTCAGCCGAAATACCAGATCTCAAGGATGAAGCGCTATACGAGTTGGCAAGGCGTCATATGGTACATGGTCCTTGCGGATCTTTGAATCCTTCTTCAGTCTGTATGAAAGATGGCGTATGCAAGAAAGATTTCCCTAAACAGTTTCAGGAAGTGACCAAAGTTAACGCCAATGGTTATCCTTCGTATAGGAGAAGAAATAAAGGACGGATTATTGTAAAAACAATTCGAGGCATTGACATTGAAATCGATAGTCGATTCATTGTTCCCTACAATCCATTTCTTTTTCTTTACTTTCAAGCTCATATTAATGTTGAAATATGCTCAAGTGTTCGTAGTGTTAAATACATCCACAAGTATGTGTATAAAGGTCATGACTGCTGCAATGTTAAAGTATGTCCTAAAGGCGAAACTGTGAACTACGATTAAATTACTTCTGTTGATCCAACAGAAGCCGCATATAGGATATTTTCATTTCACATACATGAACAGTCACATTCTATCGTGCGATTACCAGTTCACTCGCCTAACTTGCAAAATATCTACTTTAAAAATGATAACGCTCCTGATATTTTACTTCAAGCACAGTTGCGCAACACGGAATTACAAGCGTGGTTCAAGGTAAATCAAAATTCGCAAGCCAGAAGTCCGTATATATATACTGAAACACCAGTACATTACGTCTGGAATAAGAGCAACTGCCAGTGGCAAAAAAGAAAAAAATGTTTCAAAAACTATAGGCAGAATGTGTAATGTTTCGCCTACAGAAACACAAAGGTATTATTTACGCCTGTTATTGCTTCACGTCATAGGTGCTACCAGCTTCCAGGATCTACGAACATACAAAGCCGTTGTCTATTCTACTTTTAAAGAAACAGCTAAGGAGCGAGGTTTGCTGATTGATGATTCTGAATGGCAGCGTTGTTTGGCAGAAGCGTCACAATTTCAGATGCCTTCTCAGTTACGACAACTGTTTTCTTACATTTGTATCTTTCAGACCCCTTCAAATGTAAGACAGTTATGGGACATTTTCAAGAATTCATTATCAGAAGATTATCTGCAGTTTCACGAACCTAACATTGCATATCAGTTCACTCTTATACATATTTCTAATACATTAAAGCTCCATGGTCTTCCCATTACTTCTCTCGAATTGCCAGCTATTATTGATAATTTCCCTCAGACACATTTACCAATGAATTATCCGAAACTTAATGAGGATCAATTAAGTCCGATGATAAACCAACCAAATGAAAACCAAACGGCAAAGAAAGGATGAGTAATGCATATTTCATTGACGGTCCAGGGGGCACCGAGAAAACATTTCTTTACCAATGCTTGATTCACAGTTGCACAAATTTGGGGTTAAATGTAGTTTCTGTTGCATGGACTGGTATTGCAGCAATGTTACTACCTCAGGGGCGCACTGTACACAGCCATTTCAAGTTACCTCTACATTTACAGGAAAGTTCTGTATCAGGAATAAAAGTTAACAGCAAGGAAGCTTTTTATATTCGTTCAGCAAAACTTATCATCTGGGATGAAGCCCCTGTGGCTAATAAGCACGCGTTGATGTGTGTAAATCGGCTGGTTAAGGACATAATGAATAACGACGTGCCATTCGGAGGAAAAATTATCATCTTAGGTGGAGATTTCAGGCAGGTATTGCCTGTTGTGCCTGACACATCTAGAGCAGCTTCAGTCCAAATTTCAGTAAGGTTCTCTCCTTTGTGGCCATTATTCAAAATTTTTAAACTCAAGAAAGATATGCGAGCGGATACAGATCAACGTGACTTTGCAAACTTCTTGATACAAATTGGTAACGGTGAATACCCTCACGTCGATGGAGAAAATTCAGAATTAGTCGACTTACCACCCTCCATCATTGATAAAACTGATATCATCACTGAAATATATGGGAACGAAGTTTCCACACTGAAAGATATTTCACGCTTTTCAAAAATTGCGATTTTAGCACCTAAAAAGAACACGGTAAAGAAATCAATGGCAAAGTTTTAGAGCTAATCTCAGGATCATCGAGAACTTACATCAGTGTGAATAATTTGATTACTGAAGATGAGAGTGAACTTCTACAATTCCCAACAGAATTTTTAGACACCATAGACATAAGTGGATTGCCACCTCATATCCTTCGACTAAAAGAAGGCTCTATTGTGATTTTGTTGAGAAATATTAATGTTACCCAAGGTGTGTTGAACGGTACTAGACTGTTGGTTCGGAAGATGCATGACGCTTGCACCTGGAAATTATTACATGCGTAAATGTTGGAAACAATGTTCTACTTCCTAGCCTTGACCTTACGCCATCAGATACTTCTATGCCGTTTTCCTTCAAAAGGAGGCAGTTTGCAGTACGTTTGGCTTTTTGTATAACTATCAATAAAGCTCAAGGTCAAACACTAGATCAAGTGGGCATTTATTTACCTCAACCGGTGTTTAGCCACGGACAACTGTATGTCGCACTATCGCGAGCAAAATCCTTTCGTGACGTCAAAGTTCAAATAGAACTATAGAAATATTAGAATGATGAAACGAATGTTGCGGAGGAGCACAGACCTTAGCAAACGGGGCAAAGATTAAATAACAATTATACGAGGACGTCCGCATCCCTAATACGATAACTGTCCTGTGGTAATGGTAAAAAAGTGCTATTGTCCTACATCGGTGATTACTATCGTACATCCTGTTCTTTCATTCCCTCAGTTCTATAACTAAGCTATACTCAATCAAATTTACAGCTTAATAAATATTAATTCCTTCTGTGTGAGTTATCTTTTCATTTCTCATCAATTTCCTTTACTTACTATTCTATCCGCAGTGGTGGAGGCGATAGCTGTCTTTACAGAGGTGTGCAAATTATTAGATTCGATGTCAGTTTTCCAAAATTGCATTATTACTTTTCACGGTTTAATGCACTAAGTATGTTTACAAGGCGATGAAATTACTTCAAATGTTTAACCAAGACTCCTAATTATATTTTAATTTAAGAAACTCAAATTAAAATGATTTTTTTAGAATTTCCACTAACAGAGGAGCCTTGCAAATGCAAGATGCCACACGTTTCCTTTTTATTACTTCACTCTACTTAACGTGTGAATTTAGAGCAGAGGGATTTGGGGTATTTTAACTGATGAACGCTATTGAACTATTCAAAGATTCATGAACTATTCATTGAAATCACCTGACTTAAATTGTAAAGTCAATGAAAAATTGAAAACGGACCCAGCTCACATATCCCTCGGAATCTAATAATCTGAAAGTTTCCATACGCAATTCCTTATGGGAAAAGGTGTAATTCCACGGGAGAGGAAACAATACTAAGTAGGATAACAAAAGAAGTTGGTAAATAAAATGATTTTGAATAAAAGAAATTATGACTAATTAAAATTATTTTATTTAATTGTATTAATTTGCACACTTTTATAATTATGTTACCCAGGAGTTACGGTACATCTCTAAATTCAAATATAAGAGACCCATCTTTTATTTTAAATGCATACCATTGGTATCATAAGTAGACAGATCACCAAATTGTACCGCTGTAGCATTAAATTGTGTGGATATCTCTATCTACTTAGTATAAAACAAAAGTTCCCAATTCTTGGATGTAACGGGTTATCTCGAGAGCAACTTGGTGGATTTTGTTGCGTTTTCCCCCATTCTGTGGATGATTTCTCGATTAAGATGAAGGATTAGGTAGAAAAAAAAATATTTATGACCAAAAGAGGCCGAGCAGTTATGATTTCAGTGAATCGAGTGGAAGAAAAACCTAACGTCTGTCTTTTAAGCTTACGCTGGGTAAACTGTTAAAAATATCGATATACTCTGAGAATTGTTCAGCTCGAAAAGTTCTGCAGGAAAGATCGCGACAGCTCCCACATCGACCACTGTAAGTGTTTTTACGTTTTCATTTCTTCAAGCAATCTCCATTCAGTGGAAATTTAAATTACTAGCTTCAGAGTGAGTTTACGAGCTTGCCAGTGACCTATCACCCTACCTTCAGCCAGCATCAAACTGTCAAGTCGTGTCAAGTTAATGCTTCAGAGATGATGATGATTATGATGATTGTTGATTTAAGGGGACTAACATTTAGGTTATCGGTCCCTAATGGTCTGGGTGATAGCGAAAATGACAATGAAGTGGAAACCAGAACGGAAATTAAGTGAGAATGAAAATACTTACAAAAAGGAACTCAGATTGAAACTACTCACAAAATGGAGAGCGGTAATACTTACAAAAGGGAATTTAGAACGAAAATACTCACAAAAGGAATAGATTGAAAAAGACGCACAAAATATAGGTTAGGTTCAAAATACTTACAAAATGCAAATGAGATTGAAAATACGTACAAAATGCAATTAAGGTTCAAAATACTTACAAAATGCAATTCAAATTGAAAATACACAATGTAATTTAGATTGAAAAAAGCGCATTTTTGATTTTAAAAGAACACAAAGTGCAATTGAAATTCTAAATACTTACAAAATGCAATTGAAATTGAAAATGCGTACAAAATGCATGGTAGATTCATACTACTCAATTGGATGGACAATACTTACAGAATGCAATTTAGATTGAAAATACTCTCAAAAGTCCCATTCCCCTATATTGAAAGACTTGCTAAAAGACAATTTAGATTGTCGATCCTTACAAAATGCAATCGATGTTGAAAACACTAGCAAAATGCAATTTACTGTAGATCGAAAAGACTTACAAAGTGCAACGTAGCCTGAAAACACCTACAAAATGGAGTGTGGATGCAAAAGAAATCGCTAAAAGGAATTTAGATACACGGGAGCCAATTAACAAAAAACAGTGCGGGATCTTAAAGAGAAAAGGAAACATAATGAAAAGAAAACAAGAGGTCTGACCCCTCGAAGAAGAAGGGATCAGGAAAAGTGAGACAAGGGCCAATTAAGGCAGGAAAGTGAAAGACTCCCTAGGCCTCGGATACCCTAATACCGTCGGGGTCGGAAAAGAACAAGAGTTGACCAAGGGATGTCGACAGGAAAGAAGACGGAGAGGAGTTCGGCACGAGTAAGTGGAAGCAATGCCGGACTCAGGAAGGGTCGCGTGGTCGCCAACCCACGTACTTCAGAGATGAGTATAGCTTATGTGTTTGGAGTTAGCTGTTCACCTCGGCTTTTCAGAATTGCGTCTGGAACCTGACGTCCGTGCGCCATTTAAGCTTACGCTGGGTAAATATTGCCACACACACACAGAGGACATTTGATCTCATAAGTCTACTTCATCATCATCCAAAAGTGACGGTACCGTAAATGTCTGTTCAGGCCACTAGCATGAACACATGCAAATGTCATATGGACAGAATTGCTGTAGGATTGTTGAAGTGAATGCTGCGGAGCAGCACGAGTCTTCTAGTTACCTATTAATATTAATAGTTATGATACACAGCGGACCTCTCCATGGGAACAACATCCATGCCCACAAGGCGTGGTGGTCGTCTCGGCCATTAACCAATCACCTGATCCCCCCTTGACCACGTGCTCGCTCTAAGCACCCATGACGTCAATAAATCAAGCGGTTAAGCACCCATGACGTCATCGCGATTACGCAATATCTAGAGTGTTAAAGCATATACTACTGTTGTCAGTATGAAGGACCAATTGAAATCTGGATGTGTCAAGACAGGAACATTCATTAGAAGCGTTTTTAGTGTTTCAAATAGATTCATATAATCTGGACTTTCGGTATCAATTTTTGAACCTTTCTTTAAGCAAATTGTAATGGGCTGTGCGACTTTTGCAAAGTCTTTAATGAATCTCCTATAACAACCTGTTAATCCAAGAAATTGTTAGATTTCTTTTGTGGTTTTTGGAATAGGGTATTGTTTTACTGCTTTTAGTTTTTCTGGGTTGGGCTTTACTCCTTCTTGTGTCCCAATGTGACCTAAGAAAGCAACTTCCCTATGCCAAAATTCCGTTTTATCCAACTGGAATTTAGGTTGACTTCTTTGAGTTTTTGAAATACTTGTGATAAATGGTGCATGTGTTCTTTTAGGGACTTACTCTAGACAATCATGTCCTCTATGTATACAAAACAGAATTTGTACAGGAATGGACGCAAAACATTGTCCATTACTCTTTGGAACGTGGCTGGTGCGTTTTTAAGTCCAAAAGGCATACGCTGAAACATTAAATGTCGGTTATCAACCGTTAAAGCGTTTTCTTTCTACCGATCTAGGGTCCTGTTCTATTTGATGGAATCCCTGGGTATTAAAATATATTGAGAGCAAAGTTTGTAGATTGCTTCTTTCTCTAGGTCATTAGCATGTTGTGTTCTGAGGTATTCTTTTATATACCTTAATGGCATTAATGGAATTAATTAAATAATTAATTATTAATTTATTGGAATTAATTCCTATTTGTTGAATGTCTACATTTTCAACCGGTTCGACCAATATGGGTTCCTCAAAGCTAAGCTTAAATTGTGCCTCTATTTATTAATTTCTGGCTCAGGTTGTTCTGTTAATTTTATACTTTTATAATGATATTTTTTTGTTGGTAAAATAGGTCCATTTCCTCAGAATAGGGAACTTCGTATTGAGTGTTCTCAACCAATTCTGCATTGAGGGGGTTTTCAGATTCCTTATGAGAATTAAGGTTACCTCTAATGGTAGACACGCCTGACATATGCTTTGGGAAATGGGGAATGGGGTGAACTGTCTTCTAATGTTATTTGGGGTGGGGTAAGGACGATTCGTTGGAAAAGATGGTCTGGGCATGGGAACATTTCTCTGTATAGAGTTTTGCGGAGTTTGTTGAGGTGTGCTGGGCCAACTTCGTCTCATTGGACTGTTGGACTGGTTTTGTGAATTTTGTGGGCATGAATTCTTTGAGAATTGAGAGACTTGAGGTCTGTTGAACGGAGAGAATTCTGAAGATGGGAAGGGATCATGGCTAAAGCTACCAAAATTGTTGGGTAGTGGTTTGGAGTTGATAAATGGTGGTTTAAAAAAGATGGATCTGTTGAGAGGTTGTTTATGTCCTCATCTTAGTTGGTCCATATATTTTTAGTGAGCTCGGTCATTATCATATGACCTGCAAATTCTAAGTGCATGACTGATTGTAATTTGAGCATAACGCAAGTATGCTCTGTACGGTTCCAAAATTCCGGCTTTAAAAGTGTTGAGTGTTAACTCATCTATTTCTCTTAGCTTTAAATCTAGAATCTTGTTTATGTAATTTAATTTACAAATTGTATGTGATAATCAAGGAATCAAGGTGTTCATGATAAGTGGTTTGCGATTCATTAGTTTTTTGAAAGCAATTCGAAATCTCTTGTAATAAGAGACGCTCATTTCTAACGCCACCGTATTTTTTTTACTAATTTATCTTTGAATCTGTCGTAATTGTATATGCATCTACATCTAATATACTGCCTGCTTCTCCTTTGAGCTTAGACTTTATTACATTAAATAAATTTCATTGATTAGTTCTGCATGAGGTATTCCCTGTGCTCTCTTAAAATTATTCAAAAATGAGACACGTCGGGCAATAAAATAATCTAAACTACATGATGAACTGCCATCAAATTCAGGCAATAATTGAATATGTGCGTATTCGAATTTAGTGAGCAGTTCTGCTTCGGCCATTTTTGCTTATTAACTTAAATAATAGTTACTTCCTTAAGAAAGTCAAATATTATTATATAAAAATGGATATATTAATTATTGATTTATATTAAAATCATCGCAGAGTGCAGGCCCTCAAGGCCCTAGGAGAAGATGTGAATTTGTACAGAAGTATATTAGCTCCAAGAATCCAGCGAGCCTTTCCAGCTGAGATATGTAGACGTTGGCTCATACACGCAAAGCTAACAGCATGGTGAGAAAGGATGATAGGTTCCACCAAACGCTGTCTCAGAAAGGTACTCGGTCGATCGCAGGTCGATGAAGAAGGACTCAACACTGTACTGATCAGTATTGAAGCCACCCTGAATTCACGTCCCATTGTGCAAGACAGGAGCAACCTTGAAGCTCATACACCTTCTCACTTTCTAAACTCACGACCCTCCCAAATGGACCTGAGCCTGATGGAAGAAGAGATCTGATCAAACAATTTCGATTATTTGAAGAATTCTGGTTAAGGTGGAAGAGGGAATACCTTTTACAACTGCGGAGTTACTACGAGGTTAAGTGTCCAGCTGGTAAATACCCGAGTTGGATTCCCTGCCCTCTTAAAAGACGACGTCCTGCCTAGGCATATGTGGAAGAGAGCCCGAGTCGATGAAATACTGAAAGGGAGAAATGGCCGACTGAGGACAGCCATCCTGCGTCCCCCCGATGGTTCTAGATTCAGCCGACCGGTGCAACTGGTGATTCCTCTCCAAATCGACCAGGGCGGGGAGGATGTGGGGGACCAAGGGTAGTTGAATGCGACATCTACCATGGGTACTTGCAACTGGCATATGTAATGCTATTGTAGATATGTTTTGTTCTCTTTGATAATAGATTGTTATTAAGAAAAATGTCGACTTCGTTTTTCTATATTTAATTATACTACGACACCTCCTATGTTCTTCCTATTTAAAGTGCGAAATTACAAACAACAGTATGACTTACCGGATTTGAGCAGCGTCGTTCAAACCATAGTTTACAATTTACCCCAGTATTTTAAAATTTCATAAGCAAACACTCCAAGCAACGTATGAATTAAGTATATTGATACCGACTACCTACAATAATTGAAACTGAAACAAAACTTCGTTGTTCTAAACGTAACACTGTGAGAAACACATTTAATAAACCTATTGAACAGCTGTTTACTAATCGCGCCTATACTTAGGTGGGAGTGCGTTCTATCGGCAACTAGAGGAAATTTTTCAATTACACGTTATACATGGGATCTAACTGAGAGGGAATGGCAAGGCCGGTATAGAGCGCAGCTTGCATCCAGTCGGCCGTGGACGAGACCACCAAGTTTCCATCTATCTCTGTAAGAGGTCATGCCACTCCATTTTCTCCACGGCGACAGTAGTTCAATCTAAAACCACCAGGTTTTCATCTATCTCTGTAAGACACCATGTCACTCCACTTTTTATCTCATGACGAAAGGTATAACGCGTAATATATTGTAAGTAATGTCTAGAATCGAAGTTTTATACTCTCCGTTAAGGTGTGTTCTACTACTGATATGTTGACGTTTATATTTTATTAATCATAATGTCCTTATACCGGCTTTTTAATTGTTGACAGTGTCTACGTCTACCAGCTATCTTTTGTATTACAAATCAGAAATACAGTAACTTTTGTGTGATAATGCAAATTGTTCTATGAATAATATTTCCTTATGTCATTCGGGTTAAATTGTAATTGGTAATTATCCTGCTCTATGACTATGCAAATTTGTAATGGAACCGGATGTTAAATTATGCATTTAGTTGATATTATGTCAATAACATACGGTAATTTAACTACGAATATATAGTATTATGCGATAATTATCTACAAGAACCAAACAGTAAGTAATGATACTTTGCCATAAGAATAGTGGACCCCATTAAATCAAAAATAAATACTATCAAGAAAGTAATTGTGAGACTGAGTTCTCGAGGAATTGTGTATATAGGCCTACATCCCTTTTGATATTGTTGCATTCTCCGCTACGTTGTTGCACTTCACAGTGCTGTTCCTTTCGACTATTTACAGTGAGTTAATATTGAACTTGAGTAACATCAGAATCGAGGAGAACCATGTTCTAAACTCACTTAAAGGCAAAATGAATACACACTGCGAAATATATTGGCATGTATATATCTATAACATATAAAGACACTTCCCGGACAACGCCGGGTACAATAGCTAGTTAGGTATATAGATTACAATTGGATTTTTGTCCATACATACGAAATTTAGTTGATTATGTTGTACACATTTGTCCAGCTCATATTGAGTTATACACCCATACTTTTCATTTAACATGTCAACGAATATATACTCTTTTTGCACGTTTAATAGTTTTGTTGTCATGTTGGATTTCATAATGGCAGGAAAAGGGTTTATCTTATGTGATACAAATTTCATTTCTATTACCAAAGGTACCTTAACAGAATATACTAGATGTGTTCCTTGGGTGTAGATGGTTGGTCTAATCAAGGATAGGAGTTCGGATGATGTGAAGTGTGGTAACATTGTCGATTGAGGCATTTGTTGTTGTTATAGAAGCTCTCTTATTTTCTGTTTTGTAATTATCTGAGGTTGGAGACTTCCATCCTGAGCATGCAAATAAACGTCTACCAATAAATCAAACGTATGCTGACAGTCTTCTATTCCTCGCTCAATTTGCTTAATTAACTCATTTAATATGAGACTAATATCAATCTAATTTCTCAATTCTGTAGTTTGCACTTTCATTTCTTTATTCAACATCTGTAACGCATTCGATAATTTATGTTCATTTACTGATACATCTTTCAAAGTGGTATTTATCGTAACAATCGTTGATTTCAAAACTAGCAATTGTTCGGATGCTATTCTCAAAAATTCCTTATGATCTCTTCCCATTGCATCTATATGCTCAAAGTTATATACTACGGTACCTCATCTTCGGTTGCTGTTCCGAAGAGGAATTTTAATAGTTTACCTCCAAAATTAAGTAAATCTCGTTTACGTCTGTTTGAATTTTGATTTCTCCCAATTAAATCTATTAATATGTTTTTTAATTTATGAACAATTCGTTTTTTGGATGGGAAATAAGGTGTACTTGGTTACAATCTGTCTATGTAAACCAGGTCTCATTACTTACTCTGTTACATACATTGTTTAGGGATGTAATTTGATTCTTCGTTTCCTTCCATAAATCTTTAACCGGTCTTAAATCTATATATGTTATAAAACTCTACTCTGTGGGATAAAAGTATACATTTCCTATATGATCGAAGTAAACACCTGATTGTCTTGTGATCTGGGTGATATATGATCCTTTGCTGAGATCTATTGGTTCAAACTCTGCTGTTGTCTGATGGATTGTCCACCACCAAATAATTAGTAGGGCTTTCCACATCGTTATGTTTCGTTCTAATCTGAAACATACGAGTTTGTTCTATTAATGTGAGTTTGTATTACCTTTTTACCTGTTGTTCCTACCTTAATTTAAGTTACATTTGTCCCTTTTATTTCCTTGATTTCATATGGACCTTTCCATAACGTATCTAACTTCTTTCGTTGCTCATTATAGATTAATAATAAGTCTCCTACGTCATATTGTTTAATTGTTTTATCTTCATTTATTTTATCACATTGCTTTATCTTGGCTACTTGGAATCTTTCTTTTGCCTGCTGCCGTGCTGTTTTGAACTTTTCTTTAATATCATGTACTAAACTTTCGTAATTATAATGTATAATGGTTGAGGATTTTGCAGTAATTGTCCTGGTTTGCTTGCTTTTCTACCGAACAATAATTCGTACGGTGTTAATTTTGTAACACTGTGCGGTGAAGTGTTATACGTAAAACAAGCGAATGGAATCCACTGATCCCAGTCATTCTGTAATTTATTATTAAAACATCGAAGATACTCAACTAACACTTTGTGCGACCGATCTAGGCTACCATTTGTTTCTGGGTGATACGCACTTGTTTTTAGTTTCCTAATATTTAACAATTTACAACAGTTTGTGAACACATCACTAATGAACTGTGTCCCAAGGTCTGTATCGGGTATGCCGTATTTTAAGATTATTCCATACACAAACTTGTGAGCTCTTGTTTGAGCCGTCATATTTTCGATTGGGATGCCAATAAGGTATTTACTTCAATTATCTTGGCATGTAAGGGGATATTTATTTTCTTTTTCCGAAACTGCAAATGGACCTACCCTATCTAAATAGATTTCACTCCAAGGTCTGTCCTGAGTGTCCGTTATTTGTAATTCCGCTTTTACTTTTGGAAGTGTTTGCTTGTTTAATTGGAAAACGGAACATTTTCGGATATATGATTCTATGTCTCTAAACATATTAGGCCATGAAACATAATTTTAATCGTTCTTATGTTCTCTGTACTCCTTGATGTCCACCTATTGTGCATTCATGCATTTCCTTCAATAGTTTTACTTTCCTCTCTTCTGAAATTTCTTGGTCATCAGATTGAATACTACTTATAGTGGGATATCTACTAAGTGCATCAGCATTTACGTTCTTAACACCTGCTTTGTATACTACATCAAACTGGTATTCTTCTAAGAGCAATCGTCATCGTAATAAACGTGAACTGGGATCTTTCACACTGAAAATCCAAGTTAGTTGCTTGTGGTCTGTTATTATCTTAAATGTTCTTCCTAGCAAATAGAGTCGAAAATGTTTACAACTCCATACTAAGCTTAAATATTATTTTTCAATCGAACTGTAATTAATTTGAGCGTTATTTAAAGTTCTACTTGCAATAGCTAGTGGTTGATCTTAACCAATTTCTCCCTGACTCAAAATGCTCCCTAGGGCATAATTTGATGCGTCTGTTAATACAAAAGGTTGTGTAAAGTCTGGAAACTTAAGAACAGGTGGTTCCGTTATTTTGTCTTTTAGATTTTGAAAACTTTCCGTTTGTTCTCTCTCCCATTTCGAATTTTGATCTTTCTTTAATAAATCATCAAGTGGTTTTGCCATTTTGCTAAACTGCGGTACCAATTTCCTATAACAACCTACCAGTCCTAAAATGTTTTTATGTCTTATTGAGTTTTTGGTTTTGGATATTCTACTATATCCTTTATTTTCATAGGGTCTGGAGCTACTCCGTCAGCCGTTACAATGTGTCCTAAATATTGTAATTTGGTCTTCAGAAATTCACATTTATCAGGTTCCAATTGAATGTTATGTTCTCTTAGTGTCTGAAATACTTCTCTCAATCGAGCATGATGCTCTTGGAGTGTCCCACCAAAAATAATTATATCGTCAAGATAGACTAAGCAACGTATTCCAACTAATTAACTTAGAATAGTGTTCATTTATCTTTGGAATGTTGCTGGTTCTGCTTTCAAACCAAATGGCATTCATTGATAATGAAAGTGTCCTTTCTGGGTGCTAGAAGCAGTTTTACATTGATCTTCCGATGATATTGGTATTTGCCAATATCCGCTTGCACAATCTATTCCTGAATAATATGTAGATTTACCTAGTTTGTCTAACACATCTTGAATGTTAGGTAAGGGATAACTATCTGCTACCGTGATTTCGTTTAGCTTTCGAAAATCTACACAAATCCTCCACTTCTTAACACTTGAATCATCCAGCTTCTTTGGAACTACAAGAATAGGAAAATTCCAAGGTGAATTACTGGGTGCAATAATATTTTGTTCAAACATTTCTTGTATCTGTTTATCTACTTCCTTTTGATGTTGCTCAAGAATTCTATAATTTTTAAGAGATATTGCCCTGCTTGGTATTAATGAAGGGGTTGGTATTGAATGTACCGTTGAGTTTGTTTCAGTTAGTCGATTACCTGGTAAGCGAAGTATATCATAGTATTCAAAACAAATTTTCTTTAAGTCATCCACGTTTTCATTTATGTGAGAGAAACGTTATTTATTTAGCTATAAAACATTTCTATTTTTTACATTACTTACGGATGTGTTTTCCTTCAAGCTAATGGTTGGTAATTCTATTAGTCTCTTCTTCGTTACAATTGATTATGAGACAGCAAAATTATATTCTTCGCATTGAACTACACTGTCTGCACAAATTACATTTTTCCTATCATTGTTTTTGACAATATCGTGTTCCCTGTTCTAGTGTTGAGAATTGAACTACTGTTTCACTCATTGCTGGCAATTTAACAAAATCCTTCTTCCATGGAATGCTTATTTCACTCTTATGAATTTCTAACCAATCTTGTCCAAGTAGCATGTCAACACATTGTGGTAAACTCTTTACTACATAGAATGGTACTTCTCTTTCATTACTTACATTATTAACTCGCAAGTTAACCACACCTCTTACTGGAAATACTTCGCCAGTTACACTTTGAAATGATACATTATTTTACAGGTTTTACTCTGATATTTCTTAAGCTTTCTTCTCTAACTAAAGAAACTTGTGTCCCCTCGAGGACCCCAACTGGTACTCGATCAGAAGTTCGCATCTTCTCTACGCCAGAAGACGGATGGGCTGCGCCGCCTTCGGTTAGGGGAAGTAAAAATGTCGCAGTCACTCAGGTGGAAAGTGACTACTGAAGAGGTAGACGATCCAGCACCTCGGTGTAGACCGTCGTGAAGATGAAGGTTGACTTAGTTATTTTTACCCAGGTCTTGTAGATTCTTCTCTATCCAAGCCGCTGGCACCAAATTTATGTCGCGTAGCCGTTGTTACCAGATTTATTATGTCATGTAACAAGCCGTGACACTTTGATCAATTTAGAATGAGTTTTCGAAAGTCGGTTTCTAGGGTTCGAACTCGAGCCTTGACTCAAGTAAAAGAAGAAGATGATGTTAAATGCTTGTAGTGAAGATAGCTTCTCGAAATTCTCTCCGCCGTAGCTGTTGTTCTGCAGAGCAGGAGATTTTAAATAACAAGTCGTCGAGTAGAAGTTAAATAGTAGATAGATTTATTTTAAAGATGAAGTACAGTCCTCCAGTGCATGGATACAGTATGTACCCGCGAAGTTATGATAGTGCACTGACCCCTTCATAAGAAGATATCTTTAGCATTTATATTTTCTTAATGGAGAGTTTGTGGCTCTTGGCCATGTACCCTGACCTGTTTACTATAGATATACACATATTGACATCCTGGTGGAAAACAAGACCTTTCTGGTCGTGCCAAGTAAACCGCCCAGGATTGTTATACTAATAACTGATAATGACTGTCGGCTACCGACCGACATACTTGGGTAGTGTATACACAGATAAATATTTGTCCCTCGGGAATGAAATCTTCTCACAGAAATGGAGTCGTAATAATAATAAGAAGAATATTTATAAATAGTTACAACTCGTGGTGCGATTATGACACAACACTATAGTGGCAGGTAATTATTTACCCATGACTGATTAGTATTGAATTAAAGCAACGAGCGTTGCATGTTGTGAGCCGTATTATAAATTATACTATTTTTAAATTTAAAAACTATGCTTGTAACGTAGGAGATTGTGTAAGTCCTCAAATATATAAACTTTGTTTCCAGTAAACAGTATTGCTTCTATAAAACATAGAATATATAAAACTAAACAAAATTGCTTCATGTTCTCTAATAATAATAAAAAAAAAGATAATTAATGCTGATGATATAGCTATACATGCTGTTACACAACCGTTGACCTTAATTACGTAATTAAGTTATACATATTAAGTTAACAAAATAACACATAAAAATACTTACTATTAAGACCGTCTTATGGTGTGGTGTATTGCGTTAATAACATAATTTCATTACCTTAATGTTTATTATTAATGTTAATTTTGCTTCTACTTACTATACATAACACTTGTTGTTTTTACAAATGGATTAAAAGCTTGTTTCATGGGTGTCGCGAAAAAAGCGCACAGTCAACCCTTTTGGAGTTACAAAAGGAATCCCGCCCCTATCTTAGAAATAAGGAGCGTTACGCACACAGAAAATAAAAGTTAAATTCATTAGTTTCTGATTCCCATCACACTTTATCCAGGCTGTGGACTGGCTAAATGATTAATTACTAAATATTTTTAATCATTAGGCGTGTTTAAAATCAGCTTGAGTATAGCTTCGTCAATGTTAACTTTTTAAATATATTTACTGTTTTAAAGTATACTTAGGCTTGTTTTAAATCAGCATGAATGTAGCTTCGTCAATATTAACTGTTTACTATTTACATTATTTTCGGGTCTTGCTTTTCTTCTTGAAAGAAGGTCTAGCCTAGTTTTTGTAGTTATGAAACTGTCTTTAAACACGCTTTGATGTCACCATTTTCTTCATACTTCTTCACAGTTCTTTCCAGTTTCTTATCCAACTCGATGTAAGGTTTCTTCCACTTTTTCCCAGCTAAATTCAGTTCTATCCTCATGTACATACACGAAGATTCCTCCGCTTCACTCTTGAAACAAAGTATGACATCTCTGATTTTGGGGTTGGGTCGTTCAAGAAGATAGTTGATTTTGTTGTGCCAACCTTCCACCGCGTTCGTAGTCCTGTGTCGCCTAGCATAGCAATTCCACAATTCAATAGGAATTTTGTCATTATGCAGCCACTGTTCGACGAAGTAGTCGAAGAAGCGAGTTAATTTCGGGTTTTCAAGAGCCTGTGAGTGAATTTCGACCCAGCCATCTTGGACATCTTCAGTTTTCAAGAAGGCTAATGCAGCACACATTTGAGTGGACAGTCGGATTTCTTCATTTTCTCTATATTCACATGTCAGTCCTATTTCTTTTATTTTTCTCCACAGACATTTTTTCAAATGAAAGTAGCACCCATGGATTTCAACTGATGGCAGAACTTCTCTAATTGCAGCTATTGCACTCGCCTCGAAATCAACGTGGATGTGTCTTGGATTCCATTCTGGGACTGCTTGCAGTACATGACGAAAAAAACGAACGTATGTAATTTTATTCTTGTTTGGAAGTAGGCCAAACACAACTGGATAAACGTTAGTTTCTGTGTCGGAGCTTCCATAATCAGCATGGATGGTGTAAATTTGACCGAACTGTTTACTACAACTTTTAAACGTTCCATCCATGAAAAAGCCTTGTAAGTTCCTCAAGCACTCTTTTCCTTTTTCTGAACAAAAATTATCATCCGTTCCCCTCCAGGGGCTCACATCTAGTGGGTTGTGGGTTGGCAACCACGGGGCCCCAGCTGAGTCCAGCATTGCTTCCACTTACTTGTGCCGGGCTCCTCTCTTTCTTCTTTCCTGTCGACCTCCGTTTGTCAACTCTTGTTCTCTTCCGACCCCGACGGTATTAGGTTATCCGAGGCCTAGGGAGTCTTTCACTTTCCCGCCTTAATTGGCCCTTGTCTCATCTTTCCTGATACCCTCCTTCTGTGAGGGTTCAGCCTTCTTTTTATTTTCCTTTTACCTCCTGCCTTGTGCTTATGGCCCTTAAGGAGGCAGGGTGTATGTAGCCCCACCACTTCTGGTGCACCCTAGATAATGCTACACTCTCAGGGGCTTACGGCTGGTGAGTTCGAGAGTTGGTGACCCCGAGGGATTCCTGAGCTGGGTCCGTTTTCCACTTTTGTCCCTTACCTTTGGGGCGGACCCTCTCCTCTCTCCCCTCTCCTCTCCTCTCCTCTCCTCTCCTCTCCTCTCCTCTTTTCCTTATATTTCCTTTTCTCTTTAAGATTTCCGCACTGTTTTGTTACTTGGTTCACCGTGTATCTAAATTCCCTTTTAGCGATTTTAAGGCATTTTTGATCTACGTGCATTTTGTAAGTTTTTTCGATCTAAATTACATCTCGCGATTGTTTTCAACCTCAATTGCATTTTGTAAAGATTGACAATCTAAATTGATTATTAGTAAGTCTTTCAATGCAGGTAGACGGGATTTTTAGTCAGTACTTTGAATTTCAATTGCATTTTGTAAGTATTTTCAACCAAAACCGCAATTCGCACGAATTTTGAATCTAAATTGCATTTTGTTTGGTGGCCATTTTGCACATATTTTGATTCTAAATTGCATTTTGTGTGTATTTTGAATCTAAATTACATTTTGTCAAGTATTTTCAATCTAAATTGCATTTTGTAAGTATTGTCAATCCACATGAGTCGTTTGAATCTACTGTACATTTTGTAAGCATTTTCAATTTCAATTTCATTTTATACGTATTTTGAATTTCTATTGCACAGTGTGAATAATTTGGATTGGAACTGGGATAGGGCCTATTTCAATCTGAATTGCATTGTGTATTTTCAATTTAAATTGCATCTTGTAAGTATTTTGAACCTCAATTGCATTTTGTACGTAATTTCGATCTCATTTGCATTTTGTAAGTATTTTGAATTTTCGTTGCATTTTGCAAGTATTTCGACGCTACATTGCATTTTGTACGTATTTTGAATCTAGCCTACGTTTTGTGGGTCTTTTTCGATCTATTCTTTTTGTGAATCTTTTCGTTCTAAATTCCCTTTTGTAAGACCATATTGTGAGTTGTTTCCATCTGAGTTTCTCTTTGTACGTATTTTCCGTCTCACATAATTTTCGTTATGGTTTCCATTTCATTCTCATTTTCGCTATCACCTAGATGTTAGGGCCCTTAAAACAACAATTATTATCATCATCATCATCATCATAAAAAAAATAAAATAAAAAAAGAGAATTGAAAAGATATGATGATTCTGAATCAACTGCTACTTCAGACGAAGAAGATGGAGATAGCATCAAAATAATTACACTACTTAACCGCTACTTTGATCTGTTCATTAAACAAAACGTGGATAGAACATTTGGTATAACGATAAGAATCGATAAACAATACTTGGGACGTGAACGAGTTTTCTTTGATAAAAAAAGTGGATAAAAGTAGGTGGTGAAAAATTTCCTATAACAGAAGGTCTACTCGAATTGATTCAAAGGAAAGTACCAGACCCCACTCTAATAGATAGGAGTGATTTAAGTTCTTATTTGATATGATTAAATGTTTCAAACGTGCACAAAAGAAATTATGCAAGCAATGCAGCTCTGAGAGGAACGCAGTCTAATAAGTATAGAAATATACAGTAATTGAACCCCTTCTTACTGAAGACATAGATAGAATTATAAAAACAACACATGAGAATGAAGAAGCAAATACTACGGCGCATACTGGATATGGCCAAAAGAAACACATCACAGCACAAGCCATTTGGAAATTCGAAGGAGGAAACAATATTGAATTTGTCCATTGGAATGTACCAAACAAATTAGTATCAAGACTTAAAAAATTAATTGCATCGAAAGCTGCAGGTCACAGAGGACTCGACAGCGAAATCTTTGCAATTGAAGAAGAACTAAGAAATGCAGGATATATTGAATATATTGAATAAAAATTCAAACATTTGTGAAACAATGCACAGTATGTTATAAATCTTCGTTTTGAAATTAACTATTAACGAAATCAGACGAGAAATTGCAAAAGAACTTCATGCACCTCTTAGAAAAAGTTTAAAAGACGACATGTTATTAGCAAAGGAATCGATGACCTCCACGAAGCTGATCTTGTGGACATGTCAAAACTTGCAAAATGGAATAATGGATTTAAATATTTATTAACCATTATTGACGTTTACTCAAAATATGCATGGGCATTTCCTCTTAAAACCAAAAAAGGAAGTGAGATTGTAAAATGTTTAAAATTTGTTTATTCTCAAAGTAAAAGATTGCCCAATTATTTTCACACTGATCGAGGAACGGAATTTTATAACAGTGAATTCAAAACATGGTCTCAGAAACAAAATCTAAAGCATTATTCCACTGGGAGCAGCATTAATGCGAGCGTGGTAGAATGATTTAATCGAACTCTTAAGGAATCGATGTGGAAAGAATTCACAACACGAGGTTCATACCGATGGGTGAATATTTTGCCTGAGTTATTAGTAAAGTATAATCACAAAATACATCGCAGCATTGGCATGAAACCTATTGATGTAATTATAAACTATCAACCCTGCTTGCCAACTCAATATAATGAATCTTTAAGAAAACCAAAGTATAAAATTGGTGATATTGTAAGAATATCGAAAATCAGGAAACTTTTCAGCAAGGGCTACGAAGCTAATTGAACTACGGAATTATTTACAATTTATAAAGTTCAAACTACTAATCCAAGAACATATCTTTTAAAAGAAAATAAAATTTCATCGATATTTGGTGCATTTTATGAACCAGAGTTACAACGAACGAAACGTCCTAATATTTACTTAGTTGACAAAGTAGTACGTAGAAAAGGAACCCGAGCTCTCGTATCTTGGCTGGGATTCGTTTCAACTCACAACTCCTGGATTCTGAACAAAAGCATATTCTATTACAACAATGTAAGTTTTGTTTTATAATTCATCGCAAAAATATTATTATTAATATTATTAATGTGTCTCTATATTTTTTCAGCTCACTAAAACCAACACACTCAAGAAAGAATAGAATGATTGTACTTACCTCCCACACAAGATCACCAGCATATTTAACTCTGCAGACAACATCTTCAATTCTCAGCAGCTTGGCTTAAAAGAAGAACTACTTACCGCTTTATGAACGAAGATCATACCATTTTTTTCACTATTTCGTATTATATAATTAATGTAAACCACAAATGAACAAAATAAATATATTTAAAAAAATATACATTTAAAAAAATCTCTCTCCACCCACTGCCCATTTAAATTATTTCAACGTCATCATCATCATCGTTCACATCCTCTTCCACTTGTTCTTCTCCATGCATATCCTCTTCCCCCTATAATGGAGGAAGATCAGGCACGTTGAATGGCCTTAACCCGATCGCTCTCAGTTTTTCAATAATTATAGTTAAATTGTGTGTTGTCACTCCGTTAAAAATATACTCTTGACAGTGGCATGGGTCTCTTACCTACTCCAAAACCTCACAATTAAACACCTCCTTTTCACTCGCTGTCAGTTTATTGAACCATGCAGCCTTCTCCACTTTCGTGGCACTGACGACGAAATTTAAACCCTGCTTCTGGGCGCTATCGGCCATCAACTTGATGGCTTGCAATTGCTTCAACTTTTCAATTAAACTTTCACACAGACTCATGAAGATGGTGATATCTAACTACTGCTCCATAGTAATCTCCTCTTATATACTATCAAGTTAAAGAATCAAAAAGCTCTTTAATCGTATCACATGAATGAAGGTCTGTGATCTGACATGATCATGTTCTCTCATTAAAATAATTTCAGAGTTCAATAATGACGGCTAAGAATTTAAAACAAACAGGCCAATATTCATTTCACACAGTCAAAGATATATATATTTGTGTTATAAAACAGTCTACGCCGAATGAGGGCACAAAGCATGTCTGCACACAAAATATGTTAACACCTGCATGCCATATATGTGATGAGCAAGCCAACTCTCTGCTCAGCTCGCTCGAGCCAAAAAACAATATCAGCCGCGCGGCCAAAGGTTATCTGCTTCAAAGGTCAGGCTCTTCCCTCCGCTCACACGTGCAGTGTACTAAGCAACCACGTGTGGATAACCAAATGGCTCTCCACGCGCGCCCGCGCCCATTCACTCTCATCCAAATGTTACTACACCCAAAACTCTTCTCTGCTAACTTGACCTCATTTGAACATTTTTTTCATTGTTGTCCTATAGACCTGGGAGTTGGTTTACTGGTAGAGGGGATAGAGAGCTTTCATTTATGATAAACAAACTTATTTGTAGAATTCCTAGTTTCCAAAATAGTGAGCTTTAAAAAAATTATTTTGTACTAGAGACTTGAAATTTGTTATGGGGCTAGATCAGGTCAGGGCCATTCATTTATGTCAAACAAACTGTTTTGTAGAATTACTAATTTTGGAAATATAGCCTATTTTCAAAATTAATTTTGTTTTCTCCTAGAGAGTTGAAATTTGGTATGGGGCTAGAGGATGTCAGGGCCATTCATTTATGTCAAACAAACTTTTTGTAGAATTCCTAATTTTGGAAATATAGCCAAGTGCTCGCTCTTAGGGCCCATAACGTCACGAAAAGGGCTATGACGTCATGGCGATTACGCAATATCCGGTCGTGATGATGCAATATCCAAACTCTAAAGTACTATACTACTAATATATAGGTTAAAAGGTACCGTCCTAACAAAAAATACTTATAGGATGCTCCAAATGGAATTCGAACCCACACTTTCCCAATGTTAGCAAGGTATGAGCTATAGTGTTGGTGCTCTCAACCACCCTGGCTGGTACTTAAGCATGTAATGACGCTAGCTTTCCAATCAAAACATATCATTGTATAGTTGTCACCCTCTTCTTTTAGTTGGGTGGTGTGTAACACAGCGGTAACGTTCTCGCCGGCTGTGTCCAAGGTTGCAGGATGAGTCCTGCCGCAGCCTGTTGGCATTTGAATGTGAGGGAGCCGTGTTAGTAGATTTGCTGGCATATTGAAGTTCCCTTCCAGGTAAAATATAAGTTCTTGCCTGCTGTGTCCAAGGTTGCAGGATTGAATTCTGGTGTGCGTGTGTGTGTGTGAGTGGGTAAGAAAATTAACAGCTTGGGTGAAGTGTAATTAAAAGTTCAGACTGATTGACCCACAGCAACAACAGGTTCTTTAACCTGTTCCTGACATACCACTCACTCACATACACACATATACCGGTGTAGCTCAACCACTTCCACTTCTGATGATGTTACAGCTGTAACAGTAGTTACATTATCATGGCATACTCAAGCTTTGACTGGTTGATGTTAAACCTCTTATAGAGGGTTGTAGTGTACTGGCTACATCTCTGTAAAACAAGGCTTCAACCCTTGCAGTGATGTTAACAACTGTTTCTACCTTTTTAACGTTCAGGTTAGCTTGCAGTATGTGTGTAAAACATATCCCACCATGTGAGAGAGAAAGGGAAATTAATTGATTTGTTATGGTACAGGGGTTTGCATGTCACAACAATCACCATGGTCTCATCTACTGAGTGGTTAGACAATAAAACGGTTCAGGTGGTATAGTTGATGTTGTTCTTGGCTATCATACAGAGGTATGATAGCCAATTATTCCTATAATTCCAAGAAATTATATTTAGCTTGTAACAGGGAAACACTCACACTTGTAATGGTAAACTAAAATAAGGTGGGAACAATTCTTACCTCAGCCATCCAGGACATGGTTTTCAAGGTAAATGCTGCGATGGTACCTAACATAAGGCCACAGCCTCTCCCTTCCTAATCCGGAACTGAATATCAGACATAATTCCACACTCAAGTACACGGGGCTGAATGATTACATTCTACACTCTGTAAGACACGAATACATTACTTAGACGTTGCTTTTAAAAATTCAAAAACTACTAGATCATCTGTCTCCTCATAAACATTATTTTATGATGCCACCCTACTGCCTCAGGGTGTGGTGACCATCTTGTGCATTAACCCCTGTGCCAGGTTCCACTTATATACCCTCCAGGTCTGTACCCTCCATTGGAACAGCGCGGGGGGAGTGGTGCGCAGTTGCTATCTTATGTATTAGCCCCTGTGCCAAGTCCGCCCGTATACTTGCATATATATATATATATATAAAATACATGGAAATGATTTAAATTGAGGAGGAAACACCTCAAAGGTCTACTATCCCTTTGTAAAGGGCACCACCCATTATAGTTAAGTTTAAAAAGTAAAATGCTTTTGTGTCTCTCCTCTTTTTTCTGGTCTTGAGACCAGCACTAGGGCTTAAGCCTAGAGCCAGAGTAAACACACACACACAGGCTTACAGAGAAGTTAATCTCACGCCAGAGGCCTTTTATTCACACCCAGGCTTACAGAGACGTTAATCTCACGCCATAGGCCTTTTTATTCACACACACAGGCTTACGGAGAAGTTAATCTCACGCCAGAGGCCTTTTTTATTCATACACAGGCTTACAGAGAAGTTAATCTCACCTCATATGCCTTTTTATTCACACACAGGCTTACAGAGAAGTTAATCTCACGCCATAGGCCTTTTTATTCACATACACAGGCTTACGGAGAAGTTAATCTGACGCCAGAGGCCATTTTATTCACACACAGGCTTACGGAAAAAATAATCTCACGCCAGATGACTTCTTATTCACACACAGGCTTACGGAAAAATTAATCTCACGACAGAGGCCTTTTTATTCACACACAGGCTTACGGAAAAATTAATCTCACGCCAGAGGCCTTTTCTTTTATGGCTGAAATGAAAAAAATATTACCTTTAATGTTGGGTAAATGCACATCTTCTTGATGATGCCTGGTTTGTAGGGTGTACTGATATCGCGCCAAGAGTTGGCAGTTGAGTTTGAACTGGAGATGTCTTCCCGATCACTGCGTATCGCGCATTCCAAAAACAATCACTTAGTCACTACTTGCTTCACTCACTCAGCACATTCCTTCTTTCAGTGGCTGGGTATCGTGTGCTGCAATAACAGCGATTGGCATGCGCGAAGCCGATATATTTAAGACTAGAATATGCCCGCCGCGCATGCGTACAGCCCCCCGTCACAGCGTGGTCACTTTCGTGACAGTATAATGTTTGTATTCGTTCTTCGCGACAGCCCTGTTTGACTGTTCGCCTTTTCTCTTCCCGAAAACTTCATAACAAATTAATATGATGAACATTTTATTGTATTATTAATGTATTAATTTATATATAATTAGCTTCGTTTTCTAAGATCTTACCTAAGTGTTCCAGCATGTATATTCTCAGCCATCCGCACTCTTGGCACTTACAGCGTCTACTAGTGTGCTGTGGGCTTCCGGCATGTCAGTGTTGTTATGACGTCAGCTCGACCTTCCCTCAGCCAATGGCAAGACTCTGTGGGCACGTGGGCTACTGGTTCGAGAGCCTTCTACCGCTCCCGTATATAAGACGCTTCTTGCTGGCGTTCATCATCACTCTGATCACCTCATCACTCTGATCACCTCATCCAGATCAGTTTGGCATTCTGATCCCAGCATTCTGATCACTGATTTGGATCAGATCCTCATTCTGAACATTCTGCATTTGCTTCGGATCACTTCGGACGCCGCCACACCACATGGCGCTAGTCACTTCGCTACGATCTTACGAAGTGCCACGCTGACCACATCTCTCTAGACTATTGAAATGTTGGCAACCTGCAGTACTCCAGCAGTCACACCTCAGACGGTATTCACGGCCACAGCAGTTTAGTGGCTGTCAACAAGTCCATTACTGGAATGAGTCATCGCCTAGACATTGCTGGTGACTTCTCCTTCAAGACAAGAAGAAGGAACGCTCATATCGAGGTCATGAATGCATCCCGCTGAAGAAATGGAAAAGGACTTATTAATCAACATTTCGTCAGAAGTGATTTTATACAGCTGGCTCTTTAAAAGATAAGTTAAAATTGTATTAAGAAGCTAAATTATTTATAATTCTTTTATCATGCTATTTTATACTTCAATCTTATAAAACTGAAATTAAGGCTAGCTTAAAAACAGAACCAAGACGCTTATCATGTTGTGAAATCCAAAAGGGGGCAGGAAGTGGGGCGGACGCGTGTAGGAAGCAAAAGGAAAAACAGGGGGGGGGGTGACATTGAATTATGCAATACAGTAGACTCCCGTAAGTTCGGCCACCTCGGGACCGGACCTTAGGCCGAACTTAAAAGTGGCCGAACTAACCGATGTCTATCTATAAAATGCCCATTTATTGTTTGTAATGTTAAATCAACGTTTCCAGACAATAGCAAGACAGAAATAACTACTAAACACTGCACATAGAGAACAACACAGAGTAACACTCTGACATATATTTAACGCACATAAAAAGAGAAAAGGTTACAAAAAACATAGCCTACTGTGAGTTATAGAACTGTAGGCTTAATACAATTTTAAAGTACCTGTATTACTGTTCGTTGGTGGTTTTTATTCTTAAGCACTTAAAACAATCTGTAATTTTTTTCTGAACTTTCTTTTCTAATGATTTTTTATGTGCAAAGTCACGCCACTTTTTAATAAACATTACATCGACGGCAGTTGCTTCTTTTTGTTGTTCGATGTAGGTAGCTGCCAGTTGCAAAGCTGCTTTGCCTTCAGAGTGGCTCATTTTATTTTCTTCATCTTCATCTTCAATCTCAGCTTTATCTGCGTCATTGGCCTTCTCATTTTCCTGTAGAATAACGCACTCGGCGATTTCGTCATCATTCAAAACCTCGTTGTCTAGTTCTTTTTCAAAGTTGATCCACTCCAACACATCTTCTTCAACAATGGAACCACAGTTTGGTAGTTGCTGAAGGTCGTGCAATAGACCTGCATTGTAATCAGGTTCGTTAATAAGAATGTTGTTTGGCTCATCAGCTGTTGTGTTTTCTTTGCTAATCTTGTCTTCTATATTTGGTCAAAGTTTTTTCCAAGACTTTAGAAACGTCGATGGTGGTATTTCGTCGTATGCCTTGGCCGACATGTACACAACATCCTTCATGTTAACGGACTTAAGCACTTTTATGAGGTCTAAGCTGTCATCAGTCTCCAGTTTGGAAAGAACTTCCGAAGGTAGTTTACGACGATACTTCCTCTTGAAGCACTCAATGACCCCTTGGTCCATTGGCTGTTGAAGACTGGTTACATTGGGTGGCAGGAAGAGCAGTTTAATTTCTTTTTCATCGTCACACTGAATATTTTCCTGGTGAGTAGGCGCGTTGTCAAGAAGTAGAAGTGCTTTGGTGGGGAGTTTTGATTTTACCAAATGTTTTTTTTTCACTTTGGGAACAAATTCACAGACGAACCATTCTCTGAACAAGTATATGTCCTTCCACGCTGATTTCTGTGACCGATAATACACTGCGAGAGTTTCCATATTTATGTTCTTAAACGCTCTAGGTTTTGCTGCTTTGCCAATGACAAAAAGGGGTATCTTGTGAGTCCCCGAAGCATTTGAACACAAGGCGACCGTTATCCTCTCTTTGCTGATTTTAAAACCTGGAGCAGATGTTTCTTGGGGTGTGGCAAAGGTTTTGCTGGCCAGAAGTGTAAATTTAACCCAGTTTCGTCGATGTTGTATATTTGCTCTGGGCTCAAGTTTTCATCATCGATGATTTTTAAAAATCTTGCAGAAAAATCGGTGGCCACTGTTGGGTTTGCTGATAGCTTCTCACCACAAACTCCTATAAAATGAACTCCATGTCTCTTTTTCCAACGAGAGAGCCATCCCTCACTAGCCACGAACGCCTCTTCTGGTTGAAGCTTTGAGTGTAAGATCATAGCCTTTTCTTTTAGGATTGGTCCACTTAACGGCGTTCCTCGTCTTCGTTCTTGAATGAACCACAACCATAGAGCATCTTCCACCAGTTCGTGTTTGGCCTTCCTTAGTGTGCAACGCTTTTCTAGAACTTTTTCGGTTTCAATTTGTGTACAAAAGCCCTCGATAGTTTTTCTGTTGCGTCGCCAGTCGGTGACTGTACTTTTGCCCACGTTTAAATCCTTGCAGATACTTTGCACGGATTCTCCTTTGTCTAGTCTCTCCAGATCTTGTAGTCTCTGTTCCTTCGACTTGTACTTACGCTTACGCGTTTCACTTATTATAAACAAGGCGTTTAAATCACGACGCGAAACAGTTATTAGCGAACAGTAAAAAACGCAAAAGAAACCAAAATCACTGACTTTGTAGGCCTACTATAAAGATTAGCGGAGACCGAACTAACCGAGGCCGAACTTACGGGAGTCTACTGTATATAATAAATGGGAATGTTTTAAATTGAGGAGGAACACCTCAAAGGTCTACCCTCCCTCTGTAAAGGGCACCACACATTATAGTTAAGTTTAAAAAGTAAAAAGCTTTTGTGTTTCTCCTCTTTTTCCTAGGCTTGAGACCAGCACTAGGGCTTAAGCCTGGAGGCCGAGTTGACACACACTGACAGACACACACACAGGCTTACAGAGATGTTAATCTCTAGCCAAATGTCTTTTTATTCACACACAGGCTTACAGAGATGACAATCTCTCGGCTCAGACCTTTTTATTCACACACACAGGCTTACGGAGAAGTTAATCTCCCGCAAGAGGCGATTTTATTCATACACAGGCTTACAGTAGGTGAGCAGGGAGGGTTCTGCTTCAAATACCGTTATTTATGCAAATGAGGGGGGGCGTGGAAAGGTCAATGACCTTGAGGTAGGTCATGATCAATGACCTTGAGGTAGGTCATTGACCCCCAAGGTCGCCGGGACCCCGGAAGGTAAACAAACCTTGGAGGGTCTAGGAACCGGTTTGAGGGGGTGTGGGTGGAGGGGAGGGGGAGGGAAGGGTGGGGTGGGGGATGAGGGGAAGGATGGAAGAGGATCTGCACGAGACCCTCCTCGACCCAGTCTCTCTGTTGGACTGAGCGCCTTCTCTGTTATTGTCTCGTGCAATATAGCTTTGCTTTGTACTTGATGAGATCCGAGTGTTGCCGAAGGCTTCCGAATCTTTGTCGTGAATGAATCGTCAGATTTGAACGGTCAACTGGTGTGTGTGTGACGTCATAGTATATTACGGGATGCGGGGGAGGTCATGGACGGGAGTGTTTTGAATGGAAAACATGAATGGTGGTGGATGGTGGTTGTTGAACCCTGGCGTGCTAGGTTTGCGGGTAAATAAACGTGAATGAAGATGGCACCGTGAATGGAGTTTGCGACATCACAGCAGATTACGGAATGTAGCGCAGGTCATGGATGAGAGTGTTTTAATGGGAAACATGAATGGAGATGGATGGTGGTTGTTGAACCCTGACGTGCTAGTTTGGCGAGTAAACAAACGTGAATGAAGATGGAACTGTGAATTGAGGTTGTGACGTCACAGGCAGAATGTAGTGTAGGTCATGGATGGGATTGTTTTTTCTAATACTTAACGGTAAACAAATTGTTAATGGGTGGGGGATACAAAACGCATGGCATGTCGGTTCAGCCAGCTCGACATGAAATAAAAACAAGATGGTGTAATGTCTATTGATGACATTGGAATATTCCATCTAGTTGTGAATATATGAACTGTGCCGACTGTCGAAGCCTATCGCACTCCTCTGAGTCAGCGATTGAATAAATGACTGATAAAATTAAATGATGGTGGAGAGTGTTGGTGGAATGAAAGTTTGTCAGGAAAACTAGAGTACCCGGAGAAAAACCAGTCTGCTTCTGTTTTGTCCAGCACAGATTTTACATGGAGTAACTGGGATTTGAACCACAGACCCTGCGGTGAGAGGTTGGCATGCTTCTCCCTAAGCCATGGAGGCATATTCACAGAGACCTAGTGCAGCCGAAGGATTTTCATTTATGCTGACTTGGGAGATTTGAATTTATGTGTTATGGAGCTGAGGATATAGAATGTGTGCTAGATGGTTAATGGACATGGATGGGTGTTAGAATGAATAATCTGATTTGAACGGTCAACCGATGTGTGATGTCACAGGAGTGAATTTCTGAGATTGACACCTGACATGTTGGCTCGCTCAGCTTCATATAAAAAAATAAAAGTGGGAATGATAGACAAATAAATCAATCAAAATAAGAATATTTTTTATTATTGTTTTTTTCTTTTTGTTACATTTACTTGTTTAAATTATTTTTTTGGTAGCTTCTTCTTCCGCTTCCTCTTCAGTTTCGCTCTCACTTTCATTTTCAGCCTCCATCATCATCATCATCATGCGGACGAAAAACTCCGCCATGACACGGTCATTTGAGAAACTATAAAATAGAAAAAATATCTATCAATGTCATTAGAATACCCAATCTAGCGGGGAGGATATAAACTGTCTTGATGTTTGTGTCAGGGAAAACCAAAGTACACAGAAGAAAACCTCCTAAGTTATGGAGGCATACTCCTTGCACTTCTCTGCATCAATGATTAAATGACAGGCAGAAGGTAGGAAATAATGGGAAAAGAAGACTGGCCTCTTGCAGAAGGAGGGAATCAGAAAAGATGTGGCAAGGGCCTTGGATACTCTAATACTGTTGGAGTTGGAAGAGAACAAGAGTTGGCCAAGCGAGGTTGACAGGAAAGAAGACAGAGAGGAGCTTGACAAGTAAGTGGAAGCAATGCCGAACTCGGCTGACACCTCTGTAGTTGTAAAACCCACGTTCTGCTATATGTAAGCTTTTGAAAGCTGAGTTTAAAAAATGTTTTGCAAGAAGAGAATAATACTGTTAATTTTGTTATCCTTAATTCAACCTTCTTGATTACTCATGCTTCAAAGATCCTGTCTAGAATGATTTACAAGAGGATTGAAAGCCAGATAGAAACGGAGTTGGGTGAAGACCAGTTTGGTTTCAGGAGAAATGTAGGAACAAGGGAAGCTGTACTAAGTCTTAGGCTGATTTTAGAAGGTAGAATAAGGAAAGATAAGAGAACGTTCATGGCTTTTGTAGACTTAGAAAAGGCTTTTGATAAAGTTGATTGGACTAAATTGTTTGACATTTTGAAATCAATTGGAATAAAGTACAGGGATAGGAGGGTGATATACAATCTGTACAGAAACCAGACAGCAGTCATTCGAGTTGAAGGACATGAGAGAGAAGCTGGTATTCAGAAAGGTGTAAGGCAAGGCTGCAACTTATCACCCATACTTTTCAATCTTTACATTGAACAAGCAATGAAGGAAATTAGAGAAAAATTTAAAGTGGGAGTGAAGATTCAAGGAGAAATAATTTCAACTCTGAGATTTGCTGATGACATTGTCATCTTGGCCGACAAGCCTGAGGATTTGAATGAATTTTTGAATGTTATGGACTCCGTCTTACGGAAAGAATTCGTGATGAAAATAAATAAATGTAAAACAAAAATACTGCTAATGAAGAGAAGAGATAGGTTGGTAGGACACATACTAAGACACCCAGGAATAGCAAGCTTAGTTATGGAAGGAAGGGTCAAGGACAAAAACTGTAAGGGTAGACCAAGGTTAGAATATGTTAAAACCGATTGCCTCCGATGTAGGGTGTTGGAGCTATGTAGAGATGAAACGATTAGCTCAGGACAGGGAGGCATGGAGAGCTGCATCAAACCAGTCAAAAGACTGAAGACTCAAACAACAATTCAACCTTTGTGTTACCCTACACAGATCTCACATGGATTGAGTGAGATTTGAACCTTGGACCAGCGGTGAGAAGCTGGCATACTACTGCTAATTTACATAACAGCGCAACACTATTGTAATGTATGAGTAATTATACTGTTACAACTCTAATATATTGAAAGCCCTTTTGACAATAGACTGGTATCAAGATTGATGATGTAGGCTATTAACTTTTATTTTTGTTAAAGCAGTATGTTTTAGCAATACAATGGAAGCCATTATATATGACAACGGCAATAAATTTAGCGTGTCTCCAACCGGTAATACAATGCGCATTAAATTACAATAAATTGGTCTTGTTTCTTAAGTCGGACAGAGAGAAAAAAAAGTTGTTTGTTCCAAACAATGTCTGAATACAAAGTAGGATGCAATACACTGTATTTTAAAATCGTCAACATGTGTGCTTATGTGACATAAAATGTAGGTATATATGATAGTATTAAAAGCGCAGCATTAGGTCATGGGACCAAGCTCTCTGCTGACTCGGTAGACCCGTGGGTTCGAACCCCACCGTCAGCCGTCCTTGAAATGGTTTTCCCCTTTTGATAGGCCACGGCCGATTCCTTCCACATCCTTGCCCAGTTTCATTCATCTTCATCCATTCCATCCCGACGCGCAGGTCGCCCACGGGCGTCGAATAGAAAGACCTGCACTCGGCCTCTGAGGAGGCCACACGACAAAAAAAAACTAGCTATGAAATTAAATTAAAAGTTTGGCAGGAGGAGTTAATGAGTGATGAAACTAATGGTAGGTAATGAATAATGATTGTGCGACCTCTGGAGAGGCCAAGTGCATGTCTTTCTAGTTAACGCCCGTGGGCGACTTAAGCGTTATTATGAGGATGAAGTGATGATAAAGACGGTACATACACCCAATCCCGGACCGCAGGAATTAACTCTAGGTGATTACAATCCCTGAATAATGATTGTGTGGTCTCTGGAGAGGTTGAGTGCAGGTCTTTCTAGTTGATGTCTACGGGCGACCTGCGCGTTATTATGAAGATGAAGTGATGATGAAGACAACACATACACCCAACCTCGCAGCCCCAGGAATTAACCTCAGGAGATTAAAATCCATGATGGCTTGGTTGAGAATCGAACCCGGGGACATTTTGGGTCAATGCCTAGCACGCTAACCATTTAGTTACAGAGCTTGGCATGGTGGGTAATCAACCTCATAAGAGACAAAACTAATGCTGAATGGAACTGGGTAAGGATGCAACCGCGGTTTGTTAGAAGTTATCATCACAGCATTTGCCTGGAGTTGAAAATGGGGAACCGCAGAAAGCCATTTCAAGGACAGTTGACGGTGGATACTCGAACCCACACGTTTACCAAGTCGGCAGAGAGCATAGTCCCCATGACCTAACGCTGCGCTTTAGCGAGTGGAGCTGCTGTTATTATAGTTAATTAATATATATGCACAAGTGTTGAAGAAAGTACTACTTGCATAGCATTTGCATTCTCGACTAGTACAAGTTATTACACAAAGGCTACACCCGGCTAAGTTTATAAAACCTTAACACCTATCTAAGTGTTCAAAGCTACTTGACCACAATTTGACAAACGCTATTAACATTAACAGCAATAGTGCTAGCCACTTGCAGTCAGACTGCTCTGCTATAGTCAGTCTGCGAGTAAGCTTGACATTGCATTTAAACAATAGTGTAATAATTAACTTGACTGCTTATTGCGAGACAAGAAAAGACTTAATGTCTTGTTCCAATTACCAATCAAATCACGCAGTGATCTTATTCCAGATCACAACTTTTAGTTGCAATAAAACTTTTTTTCACAACAGCAGTGCCAACTCGCAAATTAATTGAACATGTTTGATGTTCACCAACGTTCCTTTGTACAACTATGTGTATAGCTGTGTGGATCAACTATACTGTTCTTGGCTGCTGTTAGGCTTTGAACTGGAGGGTCCTGGGTTAGATTTTTGGGAGGTTTGTGGGGATTGTTTTTTTTTTTTTGGTGGTTAATTCCCCTGGCTTGGGGACTGGGTGTTTGTGTTGTCTTAATTAAAAATATATATTCCGGTTCCATGGTTAATTGGTTAGCGTTCTAGGCTTTGATTTAATTTTTTTAGCCTGGTATCAATTTAAAAAAAATGAATATTACTTACATGAAAATGTCTAGAGACGAATCCCAATTGTTGCATTCTTCTTCATCAGCATGGATAAAACTCTCCTGATCAGACATAGCAGTGAATGGCAATTCTTTGTAAAGTAGCAGGTTCATTTATACTAAATATGGAGGTCATCCAGTTACTGACAAAGCGGGGCGTTGCCTCTGATTGTAAGGGTATATAAGCCGTGACATTATTGTTGTTAGCCAGAGAAGTCCACGAGTTTGTAGTATACACATCGCTTTGCTGCAAAGATCTTCTATCAGGTAATATTGAACACAGTACTTTTAGTATCTCTAACTGTCGATGGTTACACAGTTGACCTTAAATATTTATCAAGTGGATAATAATAATATCAAATGGGTATATAAAACTATTATTGCAACTAACAGTCATTACCAGGCTTGACGTCAGTTAAAAGAGATATTACCTTATCTCGCTCTATCCAACTGATTACTGGACTAAGCGCTGTTAGGAGACTCCTCGTCTTAGCAAATAAGTTTTGTATACACATTTGATGGTTTAGTCTATAGATCAGGGTTTGAGTTAATGTGCTAATAAATAAAGGTGGAGGGTACCTGAACCTTTTTAATAGTTTACCTAAACACTTTATAATTAACTTTCAGAACCAATATGTCTGCTATAACAGTTGCGAATCTCATTGGCAGAGCAACCGGCCTGGAGACTAAACGTTTACAGGACCTGCCAGTTAACGAGTCCTATTTGGTGACAGCTGTTCGCAGGGTAAAAACGAAATATGGGGGAAGAATAGTTTGTGAACTAGAAGATTTCGCTGTCTTCTTACCTGCGAGGTTCATGGAACTCAACGACGAAGCTGTAAATGACTTCAACAAAGGAACCATCTACCTAAAATATTTGGGACTGGAAAATAAAAGATGTTTGGTAGAATTTATTGAAGAATCAAATAAAATTTAAAATTTGTTAATGTTAAAACAGAATTTGCAGAGACAATAAACTTTGTTTGTTTTCATTCTCTGCAAACTGTTCAGTGATTTGCTGTTTTTGTAGTAAATGTAATTACTGTAAGTGTCATGATGTCAGCACCAGAACTTAGTTGGCAGGACGTGGATAGTTGCTTTTATAATAAGTTATGTAGCTTTAAAATTAATAATGATGCTAAATTTTTAGACCCAGATGAATTTTTAAACGCTAGCTACTACATTTTTCAAAATAAAATGCAAGACTGTTTAAGAGAACATGTAGCGTTAAAGTTAACGCTGAGTTATTATGTGATTTTGTTATTTTAAAACAAGGTGTTGAAATAACAAAACCAATTTATTTACATACGAAAATGTGTGAATTGTACCGCACTGATAATATACACAGTTGGTATAGTAAAAACATTGTTGATAAGCTCATGACGCGCTTTGCCGAGTTTCAAGAATTGGAAAGTGGCAAATCGCTGGAAGCTATCAACCATTTTAAAATTAATGTATGCACCTTTGATCCCATTAACAGTGGTTCAGCTCATGTTAATTTACCTAAACAGTTGGAAAAACATCACGCAGTCATCAATGTGGATAATAATGACGTTTTTTGCTTTGTTTGACCTTGGCTGCTGGGTTAAGTCCTGCAACTGAAAATGTTCACAGAATGGGAAAATATCACCAGAAATTTATGGAATTAATGATCAGTCTAAATTTAGCAGACATAGAATTCCCATTGGACCTCAACGCCATTTCTCGTTTTGAATCTAAAAATCCGCTTTACTCCATTAATGTATACGGAGTTGAAGGGGGACAAAGTTATTGGTCCATTGTATGTGACAAAGGAAAAAAAAAGAAAAGCATTTTAATTTACTGTACATTGAAGGGGAATTGTGCAACCATTATTGTTATATCAAAGATCTTTCTAGACTAGTTCGTTCACAAGTTACAAAAAAATAGGGTATATATATGTGATCGCTGTTTGCAATATTTTACTAGCAATCAAAAGTTGACAGCACATACTATTGATTGCATCACACAACCAGCGGTAAAAAATACATTTCCAGAAAAGGATAAAGCCAGTATGAAATTTCAAAATGTGTCTCGTCAAGAACCGCTTCCATTTACAGTATATGCAGATTTTGAATGTTTAACCACACCCATTGACACATGTAAACCAGATCCGACACGTCCGTACACTCAACAAGTACAGCAACATGTGCCATTCAGTTGTGCCCTAAACGTGATTTGTTCATACGACCCTTCACTTTCATACTTCAAATCTTATCGCGATGCAGATGCTGCTGCTTGGTTTTTAAATGAATTGGACGCCTTGGCAGATCGGGTGTACAATATCCTGCAAAATCCAATTCCGCTTCAAATGTCGGACGCAGACGAGGCGGTTTTTGCAACAGCAACCACTTGTCACATTTGTCACCTTGTGACACGCCAGTGAGAGACCATAATCGGTACACTGGAAAATTTAGAGGAGCGACTCATAGTGTATGTAATTTGGCGTATAAAAGAGCACGCTATATTTCTTGTTTCTTACACAACATGTCTCGGTATGACAGCCATTTAATTATTAAGGAATTTGCTAACCTTGAAAACCAAAAGTTTAATTTAATTCCACAAAATCATGAACATTTTATTTCGTTTTCGAAATGGCGAAATGGAATCAGTATACGATTTTTAGATTCGTATAGATTCCTCGCATCATCATTGGATGCGCTTGTTCAAGGGCTTCACCCAAACAATTTGCATTTTGTACGTCAACACTTTACTGATGCCAAACAATTTGAATTATGCAATCGAAAAGGGGTGTTTCCCTATAATTATGTAAACAATTGGGCATGTTTACAGGAAACTGCACTCCCTTCAAAGGACAAATTTTACAATGACTTAACAAAAAGTCATATTTCTGAAGAAGACTATTTACACGCCCAAAAAGTATGGAACGCGTTTCACTTCGAGCTAAATTCGCATATTTACCATAATTGGCATTTTCTCAAGGTATGGACAAGTACTTTTACCAAGTGGTACAGGTCTGGCCACACTAAGCCAATTACAAGTTTACTTTTCCCACCATGGATTTCGAAGGAAAATCACACATGACCAAGAAGGAGAGTTCGAAAACAATGTCATAAAATAATATTTTAAAGCCACGAACATCGAATATCACCCTTTCTCTCAAATTCACATCGACACGTTTCACTTCGAGCAAAAGTCGCATATTAACCATAATTGGCATTTTCTCAAAGTATGGACAAGTACACTTTACCAAATGGTACAGGTCTGGCCACACTAAGCCAATTACAAGTTTACTTTTCCCACCATGGATTTCCAAGGAAAATCACACATGTCCACGGAGGAGATGAAGATGATGATAATAATTGTTGTTTTAAGGGGCCTAACATCGAGGTTATCGGCCCCGATGGTTTGGGTGATCGTGAAGATTAAAATGAAATGTAAACATAAAACTAAAACTAACTACCAACCTACTTACTACAAGAAGAAATGGAAAACTCAAGGAGAATAAGGCTAATAAAGGACAGGAAGAAAAGAAATGCCCTCAACCCTCGAAGAAAGCGGATTGAGGGACTTGGAAGGAAGGAGACCCATGAAAGGCAGATAGGAAAGTGAAAGAGGAGAGGGTCCGCCCCGAAGGTAAGGGACAAAAGGGGAAAACGGACCCAGCTCAGAAATCCCTCGGGGTCGCCAACTCCCGAACTCACCAGCCGTGAGCCCCTGAGGATGCAGCATTATCTAGGGTGCACCAAAAGTGGTGGGGCTACATACACCCGGTCTCCTTGAGGGCCTTGAGCAGAAGGCAGGAGATAACAGGAAATGAAAAAGAAGGCTGACCCCTCGCAGAAGGAGGGAATCAGAAAAGATGAGACAAGGGCCAATTA
The DNA here is from genome assembly GCA_946902985.2 of Meconema thalassinum. NCBI lineage: Eukaryota > Metazoa > Arthropoda > Insecta > Orthoptera > Tettigoniidae > Meconema > Meconema thalassinum. The sequence goes on from OX336392.1 coordinate 475,494,624, forward strand.
AGGCGGGAAAGGAAGATACTCCCTAGGCCTCGGATACCCTAATACCGTCGGGGTCGGAAGAGAACAAGAGTTGACCAAGTGAGGTCGACAGGAAAGAAGAAAGAGAGGAGCACGGCACAAGTAAGTGGAAGCAATGCCGGACTCAGCTGGGGCCCCGTGGTCACCAACCCACTTCTCACTAGATGTGAGCCCCTGGGGGACCAAGGAGGAGAGTTCGAAAACAATGTCATAAAATAATATTTTAAAGCCAAGAACATCAAATATCACGCTACTACCACTTTGAATTCTTCATCCAATTCTCCAGTAGAAAGACTGAATTCGACCCTTCTAGAAAAACTTCGTATCTCCAGAGATCACGATAAGTTCTCTCCGCTCTCAGAGCTCGTGACCACTATAATCACTAGTTACAATTCCTCAATCCATTTCACTACCTACTTATTTATTTAATCGTATGGTGAATTACATGAAAACAAATCACAAATCCAAGTTCAAGTTTTGGAGCCATTCCACAGTACATTCTCGAAGATGAAACAGATCACTAGGGCTCCCGGAGTAGGCGTGTAGAGGGCAGCGCTGGATGATATGGTCCATGGTCTGTTCCTCCTCATTGCATTGACACAATGGGGAATCTATCCAAGCCCATTTATGGCATAGGTAATTGCAACGGCCGTGCCTGGTTCTCAGTCTATTGAGGCGACACCATAATTTTCTACTAAACAACCTCCTTTCAACGCTCTATACGGACCATACTATAAGGCTTTGGACCACGTCTTCTCGCCATGTCCCAAAAACAACGAATACATTGAAAGACAAGGAAATCAGTTGAAAATTGTAAAAGAGAGGCATAATAAACCTAACACCGACACTTTCAATCATAATTACCAAATTAACGAAACTGTCTACGTATTAGATCCCGTCACCAGAAACAAGAAATCACAAAACCTGTACAACGAAGGTATCATTACCAAATTGAAGAAAACAGGGAATACTCTAAAATAAGAAACGGTAAAACTCATGTAAGGAATTTTCGGGACATTAAACCAAAAAGAAAATTTCTTAATCCAGATTCCTCCCCGGATATGGCACCATCACATAGCCCATCCAGACACAAGAATTCTATGCCGACTCATTAGGACCAGCCTTAATAATTAACGATTATCACCGGTTCAGGTTTCATTTCAATTTAACGAGTTTAAAAGATTCTTATAATAATATTCAAGACTCTATCTCAAGTCTCGTATCACGAAGCAATAATAATTTTCCTTATCTAATATCAGAATTACGAGAATCAATTAAAGAAGGAGGATTATCTCCAGAAATTCCTTAACAACTGGTACAAGTCTGTTCACGAAATCAGGTCTCCCTCCAACATCAATGATGAACTGACAATGTTTGAGCAATTCGATCCCAACCTGTACTATCTGCCTTGGGATTATGCTGAAGGTGATCACCAGATCACAGACCAAGAGATCACGGACGCTATGAAGATGATATTGGATCAGGCATCCGTCCTCCCAGAACAACATGAGTGTATTCCCGTCCTCAAGGCTTACTGGCACAAGAACTTCAAGAACAGGAAATTCAAAATATGGGACACCAACACTAAAACTATGTTGGAGATACCTTGCACCGGGGGATTGCCTAGTGGGTGTATGTTCACTTCGGACTTATGGAACATCATTAGCACAGGGTATAGTAGGATGATCGACAGGTTGATAAACGTGACACCACAGCTGGCCTGGATCAAAGGAGATGATTCTCTGTTCGGATTCCAAAAACCTGAATTGTGTTTGGCGAAACGCCTTGGGTATAATGCTCTGGGAATATATTCTGGTGTTGGGAAATTTTCATTAACTAAGGGTATGGGTGAATTCTTGAGACTGATCTACCGGGGGCCTGACCTTAGCACTGTCGGCTACCCTGCCAGATCAATCCCTCTAATCCTACAACGGAGGCCGTGGAAAGACCCTCAGGTGGACAGGCTGGACTACATAATCAGTTCACTTGAGAGCATATGCACAAGTGCTCGAAGAAGTAACAACATCACCATGGGCACACGGCTATTGAAATCTTTGATAAGAAATTATGAGGGCCAGATCCCTAGGATGACTGGGGTTCTTACAAGCCCCGCTCACCTTGGGGGACGAAAACTTCCTCCTGGCAAGACATCCAAAAAACGATCAAAAAAATCATTACCTGTAACTCAACCCGATTCTGAAGACGAACTAGACTCTTCTATATTCAATTTAATTTCTTTTTTTAATTTATTAAGAATTTTCTTTGACACCCCATTTGAATGTATCGGTTTCCTTACATCGATGCATGAAGGAGAAAATAACGTTGCTAGATCCTCAAGCCATTCAATTATTAAGCAAACTCTTTCAAATAAAGAACAACTATCTACCAACCCTGACTTGGAAGCAATTTATAACATTGCTAAAAAACAAAAAAAATTGCATGATGTCATTAGCATCGAGCACAGTGAACAATTTAATGACGTTCACGAACTGCTTACAAGGCAGCACTTCAAGCGAGCCTCAGGTGTTGCCGTCGTCTACCCCCACAGACGAGATGGATGGGAGACGGTGACACCATTGAGGAAGGCGCATCTTCATTGATTGGAATTAAAGGTGCAGTCGTGGATGACGTGTATGTGTAAGCAGTTCGTGAACGTCATTAAATTGTTCACTGTGCTCGATGCTAATGACATCATGCAATTTTTTTTGTTTTTTAGCAATGTTATAAATTGCTTCCAAGTCTGGGTTGGTAGATAGTTGTTCTTTATTTGAAAGAGTTTGCTTAATAATTGAATGGCTTGAGGATCTAGCAACGTTATTTTCTCCTTCATGCATCGATGTAAGGAAACCGATACATTCAAATGGAGTGTCAAAGAAAATTGTTAATAAATTAAAAAAAGAAATTAAATTGAATATAGAAGGATTTATGGTCCTAGGAAAACACAGGAAGGTTATAGACTGAGATCGAATGCAGAAATTTATAGTAAAATCGACAACCTTGAAGTGATGATCAGAAAACGGCGACTTCAGTTCTACGGACATATGGTCCGCATGGATTGCTCAAGGTTAAACAAACAAATTTTTGATAAAATCTGGAACTATAAAGGACAAGGAGGCTATGTAAAACAAATGAAAGAAGAACTTCAAAAATTCAAAATTACTGAAGAAGATTGTCTAAATCGAATAGAGTACAGAAAAAAAAATTTTGGTCTCAAAATTCTTGTCGGGGAGAAGAAAAATCTCAACAGAGGAGAATGGACTGCTGAAAGAAGAGCTGCACAGTCGACCAGGATGAAAGACTTCTGGAAGAGAAAGAAGGAAACTAGACCTATAAAGAAGTGATATTTGCGTGGTCCTTGTTGGCCTGTCCGCGGTGTATATATATATAGAAGAGTCTAGTTCGTCTTCAGAATCGGGTTGAGTTACAGGTAATGATTTTTTTTGATCGTTTTTTGGATGTCTTGCCAGGAGGAAGTTTTCGTCCCCCAAGGTGAGCGGGGCTTGTAAGAACCCCAGTCATCCTAGGGACCTGGCCCTCATAATTTCTTATCAAAGATTTCAATAGCCGTGTGCCCATGGTGATGTTGTTACTTCTTCGAGCACTTGTGCATATGCTCTCAAGTGAACTGATTATGTAGTCCAGCCTGTCCACCTGAGGGTCTTTCCACGGCCTCCGTTGTAGGATTAGAGGGATTGATCTGGCAGGGTAGCCGACAGTGCTAAGGTCAGGCCCCCGGTAGATCAGTCTCAAGAATTCACCTATACCCTTAGTTAATGAAAATTTCCCAACACCAGAATATATTCCCAGAGCATTATACCCAATGCGTTTCGCCAAACACAATTCAGGTTTTTGGAATCCGAACAGAGAATCATCTCCTTTGATCCAGGCCAGCTGTGGTGTCACGTTTATCAACCTGTCGATCATCCTACTATACCCTGTGCTAATGATGTTCCATAAGTCCGAAGTGAACCTACACCCACTAGGCAATCCCCCGGTGCAAGGTATCTCCAACATAGTTTTAGTGTTGGTGTCCCATATTTTGAATTTCCTGTTCTTGAAGTTCTTGTGCCAGTAAGCCTTGAGGACGGGAATACACTCATGTTGTTCTGGGAGGACGGATGCCTGATCCAATATCATCTTCATAGCGTCCGTGATCTCTTGGTCTGTGATCTGGTGATCACCTTCAGCATAATCCCAAGGCAGATAATACAGGTTGGGATCGAATTGCTCAAACATTGTCAGTTCATCATTGATGTTGGAGGGAGACCTGATTTCGGGAACAGACTTGTACCAGTTGTTGAGGAATTTCTGGAGGTAATCCTCCACCAGGAATATTCCCAAAGGGTTTGAGACGGCGGTTCTTATTTTACCTAGTACCCTTTTCTCGACCGGTGTCATAATCCAGGAGTCCGAGAGAACTATATCACCCAATTCCATGCTGGTAGCTACATATGGTAACTCATTTTTCCTGGGCTTCCTTGTCTTATCAGTCCCGTCTGTGAGGGTTTGAGTGATGCGGATGTCTGAACTAGTGCCGGTTGTAGGCGTGAAATCTTTTGCTTCGATGAACTCGTCGAAAGTCAGGTCGTATGAAGATGTTACATGTCTAGGGGCTATCTGACCCAGAATCTCAATCCAGAGGGAACGGAATGTGGGATATAGGGTGTCATCGACAGGACCGTGCCTAATAGAACCACTGCTAGCGAATTTCCTAACATCCTCAACTTGATCGTAGTCAAGAACTGGAGGATTGCGGAACCCGCCAAGACAGTGTAGTTCAGCAAAACATGAATATTTTGACACAAGTTCCTTGTCTAAACTTTTGACCAGGGGTGTGATGGCCTTGCTAAATTTGATGAGACCCTGAAAGCTTAGTTGGAAAAAGGTTTTGAAGTTGAACCAGGAATGCGATTTCCTATTCAGCAGATACCATACTATTTTGTTACTGGTTAGTATGTAGTCCCCTGTTGGCAAGGCGAGATATGCTTTCAGCCTCATTAGGGTTCTGCGGTCGACTGTAGTTAGTAACTCATCGGTTCTTAATTTCCTGGTAGATTTGTCTTTCTTACTCCTAAATCCTTTGGTGATGCCCAGGATGGTATCGGATAGTCCGGCAACTTCAGTTTCGTGGGCTTGTAACTCAGGATTGGATGATATGTCATTGAGTTCTGTCAATATGAAACGATTGATTTGAGATTGACTCTGTCTGAAGTTGTGTGGAATGTCAGACTTCTTGCTGACTCGTTTGTAGAGCCAATGAGGACATGTAGCTTTTGCTCGTATGAAAGAGAAAAATAAGATTATCTCCCAAGGAGAATATCTAGGGGCTATGTCCATGTTATGACCAAAGAACCCATTGACCAGAATCTTGATGGCCTCAATATCATCATGACTGAGTTGGCACATTATCCAGGTTATGCTGCGTCTTGCCCATCGAGGGGCTCGGTGTCTTCCTGTTCCTGTTCCTCTGGGACGACAACATTTTTCAATCGATCTGTAGTCGCCCCAGGGAGTCCTTCCCCCTGGTTCAGTTCTTCTGACCGTGGGGAGATCGGCAGTAATCTGGAACTTATCCTATCTAACAGGGCCTGTCCTCTTTGGAAAGTGCCAATGTTAGGGTAGGTGGCCAGAGTTCTGTAGTTCATTAGAGAGTCGAGAATGTTCCTGCCCAACAAACCCTCAGAGTAGTCCATCATTGTTTGTACTTCCTCGGACGTTATGAAGAATCTTGTACTACGAACTGAACTACCTGTGGTTACGATGAACCAGAAAGGGACTGATGTGTGGATGCTGCTCTGAATTGGCGTTCTGTTGGTTCCGCAGAGCCAAGCACCATCATTCGATCTGGTAATCTCAGAACAGATACTACTTGTGGGTACGTGGACTCGAGTAGGCTCATCATTGAAGTAGTCTAAGCCCGCAAGCTGTTTGATCCTTAAGTGGTCTCCTCCAAACCAGGTTCTCACATTAATTGAGAAGTCAGTTAGAAGGTAGGGATCAGGTGGTGAACCTTCTTTAAGGTTGGTGGTATTCATGAAGGTGTCCTGAGGAGTTGCTTGATACAATCCCAGCCTGAATGAAACGTGCTTGTTGAGTGAGACTCGAGCCATGGTGATGTTGACGGGCCAGTTTTCATACATAGTATTGTCAGGGGGTTTTTGGGATCTGAACTTGTATGATTCAATGTTACCAATCTTGTCGATACATCTGATATAGTCAGGGCCATTCGACAGAATCATGTTGAGTGTCAGTCGGCTCACAGACCACCGAGCTCCACCCCGGTAAGGATGGAAGGTGTTGGTTGCCAAGTCCAATGATATGGTTATTAAGTCACCGTAGACACGAGACTTGGACGCAGAGAGGCCGTTAGATGGGCCATGGATGAGGGTGGTAACGTAGTCGGATTGAGTGGTGAGGCAAAGCGTAGGGACTTCTGGCCCTACCAGCTTTTTGTACAAGGCAGACCAGAGCCCTATCATTGAATTAGAGTACTGGAAACGCCGGCCTCGATACAGGTCGTAACAGGCACTGTTCATATCGTCACCATGCTCGAGATTGAAGGGAGGTGGGTAATTGTTGTACTGAGGTTGGAGGCCCAACATCTGATCGAGGAATTGGCTGACTGCCAGCTGACAAAAGTTGTCACTGAGGTGGTAGATGATTTTGTTGGGCTCCAACCTAAAGGTTCCTGCACCTGTGGATGTTTGGTTAGGTCGATACAAATCCAGCAGACACAATGATAACTTCCCAATGTTCAGGGCCTCGAGGTGGTGGGTGAAGAAAGACACGGCACAGAGGGGGTCTTCTGTAGTGTTCCTCCTAGAATTGAGGACGTGTGGAACAGACCTGTTGTCCTTGTTGAGAGGGACAAACCAGGTTTCAGGTTTGTTGTTAATCTTGTGTGGATAGTCTCTTACAACGTGGTAATCAGGAAGTAATCCAGGTGGTGCGTGTGGAAGGAGATCCTGGCTAAAATACTTCTCAGGTGAGAACGTGTCGTTGAACATGACAGCTGGTGGGTAGTAAACGCACAGGGATATGGCGAGGCGTTGGATCTCTTCAAAGTTGTTTTGTAAGCCTAGTCTAGGTCCGACAAGAGAAAGGAATTCCTCTAGGTGGTTGATGGTCACTTCAGCGTACCAGCTCATACAGTAATTGAATAGATTGTAAGTGTTGTCGGCCCCAGGGAAGGCTATGTTGACCGGGGCGCTGTCCATGCCGAAGTGTGGCCCGAAGGTGGGTCTAAAAGTGACAGAACTGTTGGCCTCTGCCTGGTTCCGGATGGCTCTGAGGCCAAAAGTGTTTGTTATGGGGAGGATTACTTTGAGTCTGTCTATACCAGCCACAATTTGCCATCCGGCCAGTGAAGCGTATAGTACAGCTTGCTCCTTCCCCTCAAAGTAGTGGGCAACCACAGGATAGGCCCAACCCCATGGGGCATTGCCTATGATGAGAAGAGCAATCATGATGTTAGCATTAGCAGGGTTGGTCAATATGTATTCTGGTATTAAGACAGAGTATGAATCGCTGTCTCCTATATCCTCACTGTAGCCGAATGACAACTCACCAGCGCCCTCGAATCTTGGCAGAATGGTGTTGACGTCCCCACAGATGTCCCAGTGGTTAATGGAGTTAGTTTCCATCCAGACAAGACCACCCTGTGGCCTACCAAAACCGAGGGGTGTAGTGGGCAATCCTGTCTCAGTGTCGGGTCGCAAGTTGCCCCCAACATAGATGTTGAATACTCTGTTGTTTGGCAAGTTACCACCCCACTGATTGACCCTAAACCTCTCACCATCTAAAATACAGATATAGAGAAGGTGAAGAGTGAGTTTTATTTTCTGTGTACTGAGAATGATGGTAGGGGGTGCCGCGGAACTATTACCTGTAACACTTCGGAGATACTTCATTATCTGAGCGATAGGGTATCCGAGTAGGGTGGTACTGTTGTTTCTGACTTCCTGGAACTGACCTTTGTAGAGCATGTCTAAGGAGTATTGCTCGAGGTTATTTGAGATAGCTCCTTCTGTTTGAGGTCCAGAATTATACATTGAATGTCGCGGGACACATCCGTACGTGTATTGAATTGGATCTGCTCCGGTATTGGTTGTCGTTAGCTGGGAGACATTGTGTCTGGAGCTGGGGATACTTTCTGAAGGATGGAGGTTGAATTTATTACATAGTTTGGATATAGTGATGTAGTCGGAAGGGAGGGCGCAGCTGATGTCATCTTTTACGGCCTCATAGTCACTGGAACTGACCGACTGTGAATCGATGGAACTCGATTTGTTAGAGGGACCATTACTCTGGTTGATTATTACCACGTTACAGAACTGTTGGTAACCATTTAGCTGATGGGGGGAGAGGAAAAAAGCAACAACAGACCCTATGAAGCTCAAGACCCCAAGTATTGTTTCACCTATTTCCATGACCCTACTGAAAACAGATCGAGTGTTATCATCGGTGATAATGTCATTAGCAGCCTGACCAATATGAGTGAAAACGGTCTTTACAGTCTTATTGCTGTCGATTCCTGCTATAAGTTGGAAGAACCCCTTCCAAGTGAGGGAAAGGGACAAGTTGACATTGGTTGCAGGAAGGTTGCTAATCTTGTAGTTACCGTCAACACTTCTGCTACCAACCCAAAAGGTATGGAAAGTGGTCCATCTCCATAGTTCTTGGTCAAGTGTGAAGGGGATGGAGTGGACACAAGAGGGACGGTAAGGCTGATTGTGGATCATACCCACCTCATGGGGCTTATAGCTTGAAAAAAAAACAGGCAGAAGTGAGATGAGTGGAGAGGTCTGAGCTTTAATACAAGCCTGAATGTCCCAGCCTCCAGGACTGATGTAGTCGTTGTCAAGATAGCCAATGGATTCAGAGATTTGGGTTACCCATAGATCAGGTTTATTCTTTGTTTTAGGGTGATCTGATCTGGAGAGGGCACGATAAAAGAGGCCTGAGGCACCGTACACGTATTTAGTTGGCTGGTTACCCCTGATAACATTGTCCTTGGTTCCGTGTCCCTCCAGGACACCACTCTCAACCCCCTCAGCGTCAATGTGAGGCAGGTTCTGACATATGAGGACGGCAGGTGTGACAGGTAGGGTTCCCTTTGTATTCCATTCAAGGTCATAAGTTTTCTGGCTGGTTTCGGAAGCCTCGACCAAGACTGGTTTGCTCACTAAGGTCTCCAGATTGTCCCAGTCGAGTACTTTGGGTAAATAGGTGACGTCCCAAGATCTCATCCCTAATAAGATGAATTTGCCAGGTAGATGTTCAAGGTTGCTGGAGTCCCTGGTGTAGAGAGGTGTGATGTATTCAGAGTTGGTTAGTTCACCACCTGTCTGTGATCGTACCTCCATGTTGACAGAATACCTAAGAGGGAGGATTAATTTTATGTAGGGGGCGTCAGTGGCAGTTATTTCGTCACAATTAGCTATGAGAAGACTCAAAGCCAACTCGCCGTCTCTGGTACTGGATCTGTATTCTACAACCTTCTTGGTTTGTGGATCGATTGCTGACATGGTTGAAATGTTTGAGGGACCTAAGAAGTCGTTAGTTAGCCAAGTTGGAAAGCTACATCCATACTCCTTCGCAGTTTCCGAGATGGAAAAGGGGGCTGTTGATCGTGCATATCCTCGGCTTGAGGCATATACAAGGGAAGCCATGGAGTTGAGCATGTTAGTAAGGTGTGAGTTAGTTATTGGAGAAGGTTTCTTACCTGAGCAAAAACTAATGGCTAGATCTGAAATGGTAGCTGCCTTTGAGTTAGGATCATACTGCCAAGCTATATATTGCGGGTTAATGACGAAACATCCAAATTCGGTACACTTGTTCAATTCGTTGATCAACATCAATGCCACCCAATCCATGTCTTCATACCAAAAGGGTTGGTCTATCTTAAAAGCCTCGGGGCTCCTAATTCTGTTGGAATCAGGGAACTGGACTGGCTGGTAACCCCGCTTAGCCCTCAAAAAATTTACTGACTCGGGTTTTTTGAGCTCAATCCCTACCAGGTGTGCATAGGAGAACCTTGAATTAGGGTCTTTGACTATATCTATATCAATTGATTCGGTCATCCAATTGTTGTCCTCATCGAAGTAGGAGACCGTGATATGGGAATAAGGTTCAGATGTGTCCATGGCTGGTACCCACAGTCTGGTGTTCGTTACCCTGGGATAGCATTTGGGCTCCCAGATTCCTGGTGGGACTGAGGTTCGCCGTGGTGTGTTGAAGTGTGGTGGCTGAGCTGATGAGCAAGGGACGTTAGTTGGTGGCGTGACTTGGTCCATTGGGATTGTATATTTGACCCGGGTTTTAGTGACGTCATTTTTTAGACCTTGGACGTTGTTACTTCTCTTAAGAGGGTACAGGGTTGAACCGTATGGTTGCCAGAGCCTATCAGTTTCAACAACTTGGTTGGCGGCGTTGTATGTGCTGAGCTTAACTGGTTTGGTCATACGGTTGGTTACCTTCACATTGTTGATGGCGCTTGGGTCTATTTGACTCTGGTAGTTGAGGTAGACTGGCCTATCCCCACAATCAGGGAGATTGTCGAAGTCGCTGAAGTCGTTGAGGAATTTGGACTGAATGGGTCCTGGGTTTGGTTCAATGCCCTGAGATGTCAGTAATGTTCTGTTGTAGAATCCCAGGTCGGTAGCGTCCACTCCTATCTCAACCCCAATAACTGTGGGGGTGAAGAGCCAGGGCAAACAAGTTGTGAAGTTCAATCCTTGGATTGCATAATCTAAGAAAGGTTTTTGTTGTGTTTGTGGATTCATGATGGCAGATATGTTATTGAATATCGACCCGGAAGACAAATCATCTGTCATTAGCCCCTTTCGCAAAGGAGTCTTATCCGAGCCGTATTGAAGCCCTAGTTATTGTGAAGAGGTGACAGGCCTGCTAATCAGACCCAACCCTGATGAAGGGCTTGTCACCCAAGGCTATGTCAGTTCTAAACCGTAAATATCTTATTACCCGGTCCAAGCCCTTTTTGTTAGCCCACAGACCAGGATTTAATTTCTATTAGCCTTCTTCGAGTTATTGTGGTCTTCCAGAGGTAATCATCCTCTGGGGTATCCTCGTTCTAAACCTGATACTCAACCCCCCCAGTCAGGTGGTACAGGCCCGTAGGCCTTCACCGTTTCAGGCAGCGGTGTATGGTGTCTTTGGACGAGCCTGACACCCACTTTGTCTTAGCACGGTTCCCCAAATTAGGCCGGTTATAAGTCCGACCTAGACCCTATGGAATGAAAGGTGAAGCTGTCTAGTTAAGGTGACAACGACCCCCCTTCAAACCGGATAAGCAGATATTATACCTGTCATCCGAAAGGCATTTTTGTATCAGGTTGAGAACTGAGATTCGTGATTGCTGGATTTTAAAGAAAGAGATGAAACCACAACCCGGAAGATGTCACACTGAAAGGTTGTCAAATAGCTCAGTGGAAAGGAAAGAAAAGGGATCTCTCACCCCTCCGATCTTCGGGGTGATGTGATCGACAGGCAAGTTCCCGGAGAGATCCATACGGGGAACTTGTCTAGTTTCCGGAAGAAGAGGCCTTCAGCATCAGATATCTCTTCGATATCAACTTCCTTCACCTCGTTGATCTTCTCGCTGGAAGTGGAAGGAATTGAGATGTCATTCATGTTGAAGAAGTGAATAATATCTAGTCTCGTTGGTCTGGTGTATAGTATCTGAAAATACAACAATACCTTCAATAGTATAATTTTGTAATGGTTGAATAAAAGGGGAATGCTCGACCACTGCCCTGAATCTTAAAAAGTGATTTCTCTCTGGTACAAGTTGGTGTTGAAAATTATTTAAATGATACACTTTAAACATTGGGAAAGTGCAAATTGAACACCAAAAGTATTTGACATGGTTAAATAATGCATCAATTGTATCTCGCCAATTTTAAAATTCATATGTGCGGGATGCCTGAGTATCTTCTGCATCTAATTCGTCTTCATTATCTGTTGTTGTGTGTGTCTTAGCATACAGGTTTATATAACATTCCTCACACATTATCTTGTGTTCATACAAGTTTGTCCACATGCTGCTATCTTCTGAGTGATTGCGCTCTGTATTAAAGTACGATGTAGTACATGTTAATGGATCTTTCAATAGATTAGAAGGAAAGTAAATATACTTAAAGCCCATTCTATAATATGTTTCAAACACTTTCATTGGAGTAGTGTCTACTATAATCAATCTTGTAATATTGTCTAGCTATTTGAAAATCTTTTTGAAAATGTGTATCTAGTTGACATAGTTGTGATACTTTGGTTTCTGAATAGTTTTTTTCATATGCAGTAAGAGATGAAGTGTTCATCCAAACAGGAAGTGGTCGAGACATACCTCTTTTCGTTTTGATGCCACACTGGTAGAATGTTGCTTAGTTTGTTTAGTACATCCTGGTAATGGAACTGTAAATAGATTTAAAGGTGCTGCTATTGGTCAATTAAATTTAATACCTTATGTTCATGATTTTAATTGGATGAAAGCAAAAGATGAAGTTTTTGATTGGAGTTATAAACCGTCTTTTGGCTTGATTAAATCTGGTAAACATTTACTTTAAATGGACTAACAAAAGTTCATTATATGAATGGGACTAATACTCCTCCTACTTTGGGTATATCTCAAAATTGGAGTAGTGCCGATACTAGTAAGATTAATATGACACATGATAATTCCATGTTTGGCAGAATTGATAATCGTGATTTTTCAACTATTGATCAAGTTATAGAAAAAAAATATTTTGTTTGTCCATTGAATAGGATTCACCCAGTTAGAGGTGCTCCACCTTCATTTTTTTTGGATTGTATCCTACTAGAAGTAATACTCCCTCATCAGAGTTTGAAACAGTGTATGTTATTTTGATAACTGAATGTAATATTGTGTGTCATACAGAGAATTTAACTACTAATAGTTTCTATGCTAAAGGTGTTCATTGTCCTTTTGGTGGAGATGCTCATTTGAGAGAATATTCTACTGGAATTAATGAATATGGATTATGGAATGAAGGATTGGGTAAAACAGCATAACATTTTATATTTGTTTGTATATATTTATTGTTCTATATCAAAACAATGATATTTATGGAATAAAAGAAATACATGCATAGGATTTGGTAATTTTTCTATATCTACTTGGTATTCCCTCCATCTAAACCTCTCGATACTTTCGTCCCATTGTTTGCCTTGGAACATATTTTTATTTGAAATGTTAATAATGGGTGTTTAGAGCATAATTTCATCACCTTGATTTTTGAGAGATACATTAATTTTATTTCCAGACATTATGCAAAGCATTTGCTCCTTGGCAAACGGGTCAAAATTGGCTTCATCTAATATGCCAACCCGGCAATTTGTTAGATCTTGCAGACCGAAACGTTCAAATTTATTTGAACTGTTACAGTAACCAAAATTAATGAAAGCTTCTGTAACAAATGTAATAAATAGAGATTTGCATGATGATGGGGGACTGGTGTATTCTTTGAATACACGGTACGAGAGATATAATGTCTATTGCTCTTTGCATGTTCATTTCTTCCTTCCTCTTTGCCAAACACCAACAGTGATCATCTGTTTTCTCCTTGTTGGGCATGTTTCTTATGTCTTCATAAGTATGTTTCAGATATATAACTTCTGTGGTCCACCTAGCGTCATCTAGTAGCGAACCTCTGAAGCTACTCAATTCCTCATCGTGCAAGATGACTTACTTATCTATTTGGCTACCAGATCTCGTTACCATCGTCAGCTACTTTCTCCTTGAGCAAGAGGACCACGTTTACTTCTTTACTCACCATGCTGCGCTAGTATCATCTATCAACTCCTTGAAGACCAGCTCACCAAGAAATAAATTTGTTGTATTTAAGTTGGCCATGCTTATATGTTCTCCTTTTGTCTCCTACCCCCCTCTCTTTCCCCCTTTTCTTGGACCCTCCGTGCTCCGCTGAGCTGCTCTCACTTCTCCGTCTGCAGTTGACTCGTTCAGTCAAAGCTCCGCTCGAGCTTAGCCTCCTCAAACCAAGAGGCACACCCTCTTCTACGCCATGTTGGCTAAGTAATCATCATCGAAATCTTCGACTTCAACATGAAATCAAGATAAGTACCTTTTTAAAAGTTTTAACCTCATCTTCATGGTTTTAACTTCCAAGTGATTTTAATTATAATTTATAGGCAGTGTGAAACTATTTACTTTGGGGCAATAATCACTCTTCGTGGGATTTGCAATGTTGAGCTTTTTCTTATATAAGCCAACCTTATTAAAAAGAGCTTTTCTTAAGCTTTAAACGAGAAACCCTCTCGCTACGTGGGATATTATCTAATACCCGCTGTCTATAATTACAAAGTTATTTCCGCCGTTGGATTTTCTCAACCCCATTTTCTGCTAAGGTCGTTCTGGAACCTTCGAGATCTTGTTCTCTATCTGCGAGTCTTGCCGTCAAGTATTTTTCACGTACTTGTGAAAATACTAGTTAAAATGAGGAATCTTCCTTATAAATTTTTGCAATAGCTAACTTCCTCCACCGTTGGAACCTCTAGAACATTCTATGGCGCATTTAATTGTAAATCATAACTTTTTCGAGAAATAGACTTTCACCTACCTAGTGCAATCAGTTATCTCCATAATTGCAATAACTTTTTTTCTCATAAACTTCAGTGTTTCTCTAGTGAACTTTGCATCCATCTTTACAGACTATAGTGATAATCAGTGCTTGCTCCACTTTTCTACCGCGTCGCGATCGTCCGGTTATATTAAATACGGCCATGAACATTGATCCTATATCCCAATGATCTTTCCTTAACCTTCTACTAACAACCATTATTTATAAAATTGTAACTTTCTATAAGGTGTTACTCACAAAGTGCCCTTCCAACTTTGCTAGTTTAACATTAATTAAATTCTGCATAATTTCTTGTGTGATACAAGTTTTAAATTTACATTGTTCCTCCCTTCAAAAGCAGGGAAAACAATTCTCTCAACTCTTGAGTGAGTTATTTTTTGGTCTCGCTAAATGAAAACTGCCTCATTTGACTGGCGAGTCTTATTCAAAGTATAAGAGGTCTAGAACCTTCCTTCTGATTAACTTTTCAGGTTCACAGTGAGTGACCTGCTCTCTTTGTATAAATCTCACAAAGTAATTCTGTTTAAATATAAGAAGTTGTAGGAACTTCCTTTTTATTCTTTATGTTTTCCATTTTGTTATCTTCGAAGTTGTTATTCTCGTTAGAATGTTCTTTCAGAGGTTGCATATAGTACACTGCTTGTACTCCTGTAAATGTTAAAACTTTAATTATTCCATTTTGCCTATTTATGAAATCTTACCAAGATTTTAATACACGGTTTAAAAAACCTTAAAAATTGTCAATTGCCTGGAGCAACTGTTTAATGTGGAGAGGTCTGCGACCCTATTTGTTAAAAAGTTCAAACGAACTATGTTTATTAAAATTATATTGCATAATTGTTAATTTCCTCAAACTTCCTGCATTGTTAAATAAATTAAATATTTGTTTTTGGATTCATCATTTCTTTGATAATACAGTTAGGCAGGATCCTGGCTTTCCTAGCTCTTCCTAGGTTTATGCCCTCGTTCATATACAATAAATCGTTTACTATCTGTCTGGCCAGATCATCACCCTTCCCTATAGTACTTTTATTCGTGCTTGGAAGGAAACACACTAAAGCCTCTCTCTGGCAAACTGCCCAAGCCTTAGCTGCGGTTCCCGTCAGCTTCGACCAAGCTCGTAGCCACTTTAGGTATCCGAGCACATATTTGCGGTGGCAACCGCTTCTAAATGGATTAAAAGTCAAATTAATAACTTTTGTGGGACTCTCCTCCTATTCTTCTATCCTTCTTTTCCAATCCCAAATCTACTTCCTTCTCTTAATCATCTTCCCTTGGTGGGTGGGTTATTCCCTAGCCTATAATCTACCCAAAATTTGGTGCCGAAACCCGGGAGAGCCCATTTTTTCTTTTCTCTTTTTAAAATAGTGTCATTTGACAATATTTTGCATATTTCTAATATCTGTGTTGAATATTTCAGCTATAACCACATCGTGCAAAGCCTGTGAACGGGAAAGAGGCCGCTCCTGTCTCCTATGGTGTGTCCCATTCTTTCTACTCATTCGCTGCTGCCAGCTTGACAGCATTTCCAAGGTTCCACAGTTTCGTGAGTTACATTTTCATTTATCTTCTTTAATATGGCTCCCACTGATAAGGATAAGGACGAAAAACTTACTTCTAAACGAGCATCCTATAAAGGGCAAATTACCCGATTCAGAAGGTACATAAAAGAATTAGATCCCTCAGACGCACAATTAGATTTGTTGAAACATCGTGTAAAGGATTTTGAACGTTCTTATGAAAACTACTGTAACATTCAAACTGAAATTGAAACTTGCATGCTCAATCAAACAGAAGATCGTGTCGAAGTAGAGAACTTATATTACGAAGGCATAGGTTCTGCTTTCAAAATAATACGCCAACTCGAAGAGGAGCAGAAAAAGGACGCTTCTGTTCTTGGTTCCCTTCACGAACCCCAAACTTCCTTCCGTGAGGGCACTCACAAGCCCAAACCTACTTTACCGAAAATTGATTTACCCCATTTTTCTGGAGATGAATCCACTTGGGATTCTTTCTATGAATTATTTTGCTCCCTTGTTCATGACAATGAAGACATTCAAGTCATTTACAAGTTTCATTACTTGAGATCTATCCTTCGAGGTCAAGCTTTGCAGTTAGTTGAAGCACTTCCTCTGCGTGCCGAAAATTACCCCATTGCCTTTGACTTATTGAAAGAAAGATATGGAAATTCACGTTTACGTATTCAACGCCATATTAAGGCTCTATTTAACCTACCTGCGTCACAGCACAATGACGTCACTAGTTTGCGTACTTTAATTGACACTACCCAACTCCACGTTAAAGCTTTGTCCCAATTAGAGCAGCCTACTGAACATTGGGATACTTTCCTAATACATTTAGTAGTTTCTAAAGTTGATGCTGCTACCCTCAAAGCTTGGGAAATTGAACTTTCTAAGGAAGACGACTACTCTTACGAGCATTTAGTCACTTTCATAAACGCTAGATGCCAACTTTTAACTGCGCTAGCTAATCAGAGCGAACCTTCATCTCCTAGTTCCAAATTCGAATTAATGTCCATCAAACCCAAAAGCGAACGCTCAGCGTCTAATACCCAAAAACCAGGGTCCAGCTCATCGAAATTCAAATCAAACACTACTGGTTACCCAACTAGGTCTAGTGAACGTCGTGTTGCTAGCTCTATTGTTTTAAACACGCAAGGTGAACCTCGCAAAAGTTTAAACGAACCGGTAAAGTGCATACTTTGTAAAGATCCCCATGCCCTATACCTCTGCAAATCCTTTAAAGAAATGTCAGTCGATGACAGACGAAAATTAGTCGCCCAAAACAAACATTGTTTCAACTGCCTAGCGCCTACGCATTCTGCTTCTAACTGTAAGTCTACAAGACTTTGCTACCATTGTGAAAAGGCTCATCATACTCTGCTACATCGTCATGATCAGGCAAGGTCATCGACAGCATCTACTTCGCCGAAAAATGATAGTGTCAACAGTTCTAATGCTTCATCATACATTCAAAATGCTAAGTCTATTCGCAGTGCTCAAGTATTGTTGTCTACTGTCCAAATTGACGTTCAGGATAATTTTGGCAACTGGGTCCGTGCACGCGGTCTTCTAGACTCAGCGGCAACTCATGATTTTGTATCTAATTCTCTGATTAGAAAACTAGGCCTACCCGTAAACCCCACTTCTATCAATGTGTCGGGCATTAACAGCTCAAAATCGCAAGCTTTACAATTTTCAAAACTAACCATAAGAGATACTTGTCATAGAAACAACTTTCTTAAACTTAATTGTCTAATTCTCAATAGCATTGGAGAAGACACTCCTAGTCACTCGGTTGATATTTCGGGGTTAAACATTCCCTCGCATTTAAGGTTAGCCGATCCTTCGTTTAACATACAAAATCCCATCGACATACTCTTTAGTGCCAATGTCTTTTGGAACTGCCTTCGGAAACAGGTTCGCAAGCTATCCTCAAACGTGGTCGCTAGAGACACTAATTTTGGATGGATTGTCACAGGGCAACTTCCCCATTATTCACCCCAACCTGCATCGCAATGTTACTTCTCCAATACTGATCTGGAACAGTTTTGGAGGCTTGAAAATGTTGATTCTCCTAATGTAACTTCTTCAGAAAATGAATTCTGTGAGCAACTTTTTTTGAACACGACCACTCGTTCTTCTGATGGCTGGTTCGTTGTTCAAATGCCAAGATTACACAATCCCCCCAAACTTATTAACTCTCAGCCTAAAGCTCGAAAAGCTCTCTTTGCTATCGAGAGCAAATTCAAAAAGGAACCCCTCGTCAAAAAGCAGTACACTGAGTTTATGGATGAGTATGAAAGCTTAGATCATATGGAGGTTGTTAACAAATCCGATGATGAATTGCACCCCCCAATCGAAACGGTTTATTTAAATCACCATCCCGTGTGGAAAAACCCTCTTGTAAAAGATAAAATCCGAGTTGTTTTCAATGGTTCATCACCCGACGTTAATGGCAACAGCCTTAACGATACTCTGTATTCTGGTCCTGCTATTCAATCAGATTTATCTGCTATACTCTTAAATTTTCGATTATTTCCCATAGCTGTCATAGCCGATATAAAACAGATGTACCGTCAAGTGTTAATTCGACCAGAACAACGAGATCTTCAAAGAATCTTGTGGCGTGATGAAACCAGTAAGCCCATTAAGGTATTTCGCTTGAAAACGGTTACTTATGGCTTAAAACCCTCTGCTTTCCTTGCTATCCGATCCCTACACTTGCTAGCCTCTCAAGATGGTCATTTATTTAACCCCAAAGCCTCTGAAGCACTAACTACGTCATTCTATGTTGACGATTATTTGCAATCCTTTCCCTCTTTGGAGGAAGCTTCTTTTGTATCTTTAGAACTTCAAGCATTACTAAGGAATGGAGGTTTCCCACTTCATAAGTGGGACTCCAACTCCCCTGAGTTTCTCGCTCAGTTTCCCATTGAAGACGTAGATCCTTCTTCTGTCGAAATTTGTGGAAACTCCGAATCTATAAAAACTCTAGGAGTTCACTGGTGCACTAGCACTGACACTCTTATCTATAAAGTTACGCTCGCAGAAGAGCTTCCTAATACAAAAAGACAAATCCTCTCTGAAATTGCAAAAATTTTTGATCCGCTTCAATTTCTTGCCCCAGTTATCGTTATAGCCAAACTCTTCATGCAAGAGCTGTGGTCGCTTAAATGTGAATGGGATGACGCTGTCCCTCTTTCTTTTCTGAATCGTTGGCTCTCGTTTCGCAGCAATTTGTTGGACCTTTCCCTTATTGAAATTCCCAGGAATTTAATCAGCTCGCATTCTAATGCATCTTTTTTCCTTCACGTGTTCGCGGACAGTTCCGAAAAAGCTTATGGTTGCTGTGCATATTTAGTTTATCACGATTCTCTCTATGGATCTCCAGTTTCTAACCTTGTTTGTGCCAAATCGAAGGTCGCTCCTCTTAAAACTATCACTTTACCTAGGCTTGAACTGTGCGCTGCACTAATGGCTGCAGAACTTGTCAAGAAATTACGGGAAGTATTAAAGGTCGAATTTTCGCAAATCTATCTCTGGAGCGATTCTATGATCGCCCTTTCTTGGATCGCCAAAAACCCCTCTCACTGGCAAACTTTTGTCGCAAATAGGGTTTCCAAAATTCAAACTCTTTCTTCTGGATGTCAATGGAGGCATGTTCCCAGTGCGGATAATCCAGCTGATATCATCTCTCGTGGTTGTTTACCCTCTCAATTGGCAGCTTCCCAATTGTACTGGCATGGGCCCTCGTGGCTAATCGACGAATCTTCCTCATGGCCTTCTAAACCCCCAGCTACAAACTCCAACTTGCCTGACGCTAAAGTACCTCTACCCATTGCTTCGTGTCTTGTTTCCAACGCATCTCATCCTTTGTTGTCCCGCTATTCTTCCTTCCATAAATTACTACGGATTGTTGCCTATCTCCTTAGATGGAAATATATTGTGGTTGACCAACCTCTTCTCCCTAAACCACACCTTACCAATCATGAATTGAATCTCGCCACCATTAAGATTTTACAACTGACACAGCAAGAAGCCTTTTCTTCTGAATTGTCATTGCTTTCTTCTAAAAGAGATCTTCCCAAATCCAGCCGTCTTCGTGCTTTAGCCCCGTTCCTTGATGACCATGGATTACTTAGGGTAGGTGGAAGGCTCTCGCAATCTTTACTCTCTGAGGACAAAAAGCATCCCGTTATTTTGCCTTCTAAACATCACGTTACTTCTTTAATTATACGTGACTTTCATTACCGTAATCTTCATGTTGGTACACGTACTCTGCTCTGCCTCTTAAGAGAAAAGTACTGGATTATAAATGGAATTCATGAAGTTTCTTCTGTAATTCATAAGTGCATTCCTTGTTTCAAAGCGAAACCTAAAATCAACACTCAATTAATGAGCGATCTGCCCTCTTTTCGTTCTTCTCCTATACGCCCATTTGCTTTAACTGGCGTGGACTATATGGGTCCGTTCCAATATCAACGAAACTCTCCTGAAGCTAAACGCAAATTGTTTGGTAAGCTTTATGTTTCTCTCTTTGTTTGTATGGTTACAGGCGCAATCCACTTGGAACTAGTAACGAATGCTTCTACTTCTTATTTTTTATCAGCTGTCTCTCGTTTCACCGCTAGGCGTGGTGTTCCTTCTGAGATGTTCTCTGATAACGCTTCCACCTTTCAGGGCGCAGCCTCCCTGTGGAAGAAAGCTCTCACTTCCTCTCCTGCCATGGAACAAATCTCTAATTTTTCTTATTCAAAAGGTTTCAAATGGCGCTTCATACCTCCTTACGCTCCGCATCATGGTGGTAGGTGGGAATCTTGCGTAAAGCTCACTAAGCGTCATTTAAGAAAAGTCTTAGGTAATCGAATTCTGACTTACGAAGAATTCAATTCACTGTCTGTTTTGATTGAAGGTGTTGTTAACTCTCGTCCTTTAACTCCACTTTCCAATGACCCTGATGACCTACTTCCACTCACCCCTGGTCACTTCCTTATCGGCACTTCTCTTTCTGCCCCTCCTCCTCTTCCTAATTCTTACAGGGATTCTAATCTACCTATCGCTTGGCGGAAACTTGAAGCCCTCCGTAATTCTTTTTGGAAAAGGTGGAACTTGGAATATTTAACTTCCTTGCAACGGAGGCAGAAGTGGTTTCTTTCCAGTCCCGACATTAAAGTAGGGGACTTGGTCTTGGTTAGGGATATTTCACCCCCCCTAGTATGGATTTCTGGTAGGGTGACCGATTGCTACCCTGGAAGAGATGGGAGAGTCAGGGTGGCCAGAATCTTGACTACAAATGGACCGATCACAAGACCACTGTCTTTGATCGCTCCGCTTCCAATAAATGTGTAACTGCTTATTTGCTCTCTGTTGGTGTTTTTGTCCCCCCAGTATGGTGTATTCTTTGAATACACGGTACGAGAGATATAATGTCTATTGCTCTTTGCATGTTCATTTCTTCCTTCCTCTTTGCCAAACACCAACAGTGATCATCTGTTTTCTCCTTGTTGGGCATGTTTCTTATGTCTTCATAAGTATGTTTCAGATATATAACTTCTGTGGTCCACCTAGCGTCATCTAGTAGCGAACCTCTGAAGCTACTCAATTCCTCATCGTGCAAGATGACTTACTTATCTATTTGGCTACCAGATCTCGTTACCATCGTCAGCTCTTTTCTCCTTGAGCAAGAGGACCACGTTTACTTCTTTACTCACCATGCTGCGCTAGTATCATCTATCAACTCCTTGAAGACCAGCTCACCAAGAAATAAATTTGTTGTATTTAAGTTGGCCATGCTTATATGTTCTCCTTTTGTCTCCTACCCCCCTCTCTTTCCCCCTTTTCTTGGACCCTCCGTGCTCCGCTGAGCTGCTCTCACTTCTCCGTCTGCAGTTGACTCGTTCAGTCAAAGCTCCGCTCGAGCTTAGCCTCCTCAAACCAAGAGGCACACCCTCTTCTACGCCATGTTGGCTAAGTAATCATCATCGAAATCTTCGACTTCAACATGAAATCAAGATAAGTACCTTTTTAAAAGTTTTAACCTCATCTTCATGGTTTTAACTTCCAAGTGATTTTAATTATAATTTATAGGCAGTGTGAAACTATTTACTTTGGGGCAATAATCACTCTTCGTGGGATTTGCAATGTTGAGCTTTTTCTTATATAAGCCAACCTTATTAAAAAGAGCTTTTCTTAAGCTTTAAACGAGAAACCCTCTCGCTACGTGGGATATTATCTAATACCCGCTGTCTATAATTACAAAGTTATTTCCGCCGTTGGATTTTCTCAACCCCATTTTCTGCTAAGGTCGTTCTGGAACCTTCGAGATCTTGTTCTCTATCTGCGAGTCTTGCCGTCAAGTATTTTTCACGTACTTGTGAAAATACTAGTTAAAATGAGGAATCTTCCTTATAAATTTTTGCAATAGCTAACTTCCTCCACCGTTGGAACCTCTAGAACATTCTATGGCGCATTTAATTGTAAATCATAACTTTTTCGAGAAATAGACTTTCACCTACCTAGTGCAATCAGTTATCTCCATAATTGCAATAACTTTTTTTCTCATAAACTTCAGTGTTTCTCTAGTGAACTTTGCATCCATCTTTACAGACTATAGTGATAATCAGTGCTTGCTCCACTTTTCTACCGCGTCGCGATCGTCCGGTTATATTAAATACGGCCATGAACATTGATCCTATATCCCAATGATCTTTCCTTAACCTTCTACTAACAACCATTATTTATAAAATTGTAACTTTCTATAAGGTGTTACTCACAAAGTGCCCTTCCAACTTTGCTAGTTTAACATTAATTAAATTCTGCATAATTTCTTGTGTGATACAAGTTTTAAATTTACATTGTTCCTCCCTTCAAAAGCAGGGAAAACAATTCTCTCAACTCTTGAGTGAGTTATTTTTTGGTCTCGCTAAATGAAAACTGCCTCATTTGACTGGCGAGTCTTATTCAAAGTATAAGAGGTCTAGAACCTTCCTTCTGATTAACTTTTCAGGTTCACAGTGAGTGACCTGCTCTCTTTGTATAAATCTCACAAAGTAATTCTGTTTAAATATAAGAAGTTGTAGGAACTTCCTTTTTATTCTTTATGTTTTCCATTTTGTTATCTTCGAAGTTGTTATTCTCGTTAGAATGTTCTTTCAGAGGTTGCATATAGTACACTGCTTGTACTCCTGTAAATGTTAAAACTTTAATTATTCCATTTTGCCTATTTATGAAATCTTACCAAGATTTTAATACACGGTTTAAAAAACCTTAAAAATTGTCAATTGCCTGGAGCAACTGTTTAATGTGGAGAGGTCTGCGACCCTATTTGTTAAAAAGTTCAAACGAACTATGTTTATTAAAATTATATTGCATAATTGTTAATTTCCTCAAACTTCCTGCATTGTTAAATAAATTAAATATTTGTTTTTGGATTCATCATTTCTTTGATAATACAGTTAGGCAGGATCCTGGCTTTCCTAGCTCTTCCTAGGTTTATGCCCTCGTTCATATACAATAAATCGTTTACTATCTGTCTGGCCAGATCATCACCCTTCCCTATAGTACTTTTATTCGTGCTTGGAAGGAAACACACTAAAGCCTCTCTCTGGCAAACTGCCCAAGCCTTAGCTGCGGTTCCCGTCAGCTTCGACCAAGCTCGTAGCCACTTTAGGTATCCGAGCACATATTTGCGGTGGCAACCGCTTCTAAATGGATTAAAAGTCAAATTAATAACTTTTGTGGGACTCTCCTCCTATTCTTCTATCCTTCTTTTCCAATCCCAAATCTACTTCCTTCTCTTAATCATCTTCCCTTGGTGGGTGGGTTATTCCCTAGCCTATAATCTACCCAAAATTTGGTACCAGAAACCCGGGAGAGCCCATTTTTTCTTTTCTCTTTTTAAAATAGTGTCATTTGACAATATTTTGCATATTTCTAATATCTGTGTTGAATATTTCAGCTATAACCACATCGTGCAAAGCCTGTGAACGGGAAAGAGGCCGCTCCTGTCTCCTATGGTGTGTCCCATTCTTTCTACTCATTCGCTGCTGCCAGCTTGACAGCATTTCCAAGGTTCCACAGTTTCGTGAGTTACATTTTCATTTATCTTCTTTAATATGGCTCCCACTGATAAGGATAAGGATGAAAAACTTACTTCTAAACGAGCATCCTATAAAGGGCAAATTACCCGATTCAGAAGGTACATAAAAGAATTAGATCCCTCAGACGCACAATTAGATTTGTTGAAACATCGTGTAAAGGATTTTGAACGTTCTTATGAAAACTACTGTAACATTCAAACTGAAATTGAAACTTGCATGCTCAATCAAACAGAAGATCGTGTCGAAGTAGAGAACTTATATTACGAAGGCATAGGTTCTGCTTTCAAAATAATACGCCAACTCGAAGAGGAGCAGAAAAAGGACGCTTCTGTTCTTGGTTCCCTTCACGAACCCCAAACTTCCTTCCGTGAGGGCACTCACAAGCCCAAACCTACTTTACCGAAAATTGATTTACCCCATTTTTCTGGAGATGAATCCACTTGGGATTCTTTCTATGAATTATTTTGCTCCCTTGTTCATGACAATGAAGACATTCAAGTCATTTACAAGTTTCATTACTTGAGATCTATCCTTCGAGGTCAAGCTTTGCAGTTAGTTGAAGCACTTCCTCTGCGTGCCGAAAATTACCCCATTGCCTTTGACTTATTAAAAGAAAGATATGGAAATTCACGTTTACGTATTCAACGCCATATTAAGGCTCTATTTAACCTACCTGCGTCACAGCACAATGACGTCACTAGTTTGCGTACTTTAATTGACACTACCCAACTCCACGTTAAAGCTTTGTCCCAATTAGAGCAGCCTACTGAACATTGGGATACTTTCCTAATACATTTAGTAGTTTCTAAAGTTGATGCTGCTACCCTCAAAGCTTGGGAAATTGAACTTTCTAAGGAAGACGACTACTCTTACGAGCATTTAGTCACTTTCATAAACGCTAGATGCCAACTTTTAACTGCGCTAGCTAATCAGAGCGAACCTTCATCTCCTAGTTCCAAATTCGAATTAATGTCCATCAAACCCAAAAGCGAACGCTCAGCGTCTAATACCCAAAAACCAGGGTCCAGCTCATCGAAATTCAAATCAAACACTACTGGTTACCCAACTAGGTCTAGTGAACGTCGTGTTGCTAGCTCTATTGTTTTAAACACGCAAGGTGAACCTCGCAAAAGTTTAAACGAACCGGTAAAGTGCATACTTTGTAAAGATCCCCATGCCCTATACCTCTGCAAATCCTTTAAAGAAATGTCAGTCGATGACAGACGAAAATTAGTCGCCCAAAACAAACATTGTTTCAACTGCCTAGCGCCTACGCATTCTGCTTCTAACTGTAAGTCTACAAGACTTTGCTACCATTGTGAAAAGGCTCATCATACTCTGCTACATCGTCATGATCAGGCAAGGTCATCGACAGCATCTACTTCGCCGAAAAATGATAGTGTCAACAGTTCTAATGCTTCATCATACATTCAAAATGCTAAGTCTATTCGCAGTGCTCAAGTATTGTTGTCTACTGTCCAAATTGACGTTCAGGATAATTTTGGCAACTGGGTCCGTGCACGCGGTCTTCTAGACTCAGCGGCAACTCATGATTTTGTATCTAATTCTCTGATTAGAAAACTAGGCCTACCCGTAAACCCCACTTCTATCAATGTGTCGGGCATTAACAGCTCAAAATCGCAAGCTTTACAATTTTCAAAACTAACCATAAGAGATACTTGTCATAGAAACAACTTTCTTAAACTTAATTGTCTAATTCTCAATAGCATTGGAGAAGACACTCCTAGTCACTCGGTTGATATTTCGGGGTTAAACATTCCCTCGCATTTAAGGTTAGCCGATCCTTCGTTTAACATACAAAATCCCATCGACATACTCTTTAGTGCCAATGTCTTTTGGAACTGCCTTCGGAAACAGGTTCGCAAGCTATCCTCAAACGTGGTCGCTAGAGACACTAATTTTGGATGGATTGTCACAGGGCAACTTCCCCATTATTCACCCCAACCTGCATCGCAATGTTACTTCTCCAATACTGATCTGGAACAGTTTTGGAGGCTTGAAAATGTTGATTCTCCTAATGTAACTTCTTCAGAAAATGAATTCTGTGAGCAACTTTTTTTGAACACGACCACTCGTTCTTCTGATGGCCGGTTCGTTGTTCAAATGCCAAGATTACACAATCCCCCCAAACTTATTAACTCTCAGCCTAAAGCTCGAAAAGCTCTCTTTGCTATCGAGAGCAAATTCAAAAAGGAACCCCTCGTCAAAAAGCAGTACACTGAGTTTATGGATGAGTATGAAAGCTTAGATCATATGGAGGTTGTTAACAAATCCGATGATGAATTGCACCCCCCAATCGAAACGGTTTATTTAAATCACCATCCCGTGTGGAAAAACCCTCTTGTAAAAGATAAAATCCGAGTTGTTTTCAATGGTTCATCACCCGACGTTAATGGCAACAGCCTTAACGATACTCTGTATTCTGGTCCTGCTATTCAATCAGATTTATCTGCTATACTCTTAAATTTTCGATTATTTCCCATAGCTGTCATAGCCGACATAAAACAGATGTACCGTCAAGTGTTAATTCGACCAGAACAACGAGATCTTCAAAGAATCTTGTGGCGTGATGAAACCAGTAAGCCCATTAAGGTATTTCGCTTGAAAACGGTTACTTATGGCTTAAAACCCTCTGCTTTCCTTGCTATCCGATCCCTACACTTGCTAGCCTCTCAAGATGGTCATTTATTTAACCCCAAAGCCTCTGAAGCACTAACTACGTCATTCTATGTTGACGATTATTTGCAATCCTTTCCCTCTTTGGAGGAAGCTTCTTTTGTATCTTTAGAACTTCAAGCATTACTAAGGAATGGAGGTTTCCCACTTCATAAGTGGGACTCCAACTCCCCTGAGTTTCTCGCTCAGTTTCCCATTGAAGACGTAGATCCTTCTTCTGTCGAAATTTGTGGAAACTCCGAATCTATAAAAACTCTAGGAGTTCACTGGTGCACTAGCACTGACACTCTTATCTATAAAGTTACGCTCGCAGAAGAGCTTCCTAATACAAAAAGACAAATCCTCTCTGAAATTGCAAAAATTTTTGATCCGCTTCAATTTCTTGCCCCAGTTATCGTTATAGCCAAACTCTTCATGCAAGAGCTGTGGTCGCTTAAATGTGAATGGGATGACGCTGTCCCTCTTTCTTTTCTGAATCTTTGGCTCTCGTTTCGCAGCAATTTGTTGGACCTTTCCCTTATTGAAATTCCCAGGAATTTAATCAGCTCGCATTCTAATGCATCTTTTTTCCTTCACGTGTTCGCGGACAGTTCCGAAAAAGCTTATGGTTGCTGTGCATATTTAGTTTATCACGATTCTCTCTATGGATCTCCAGTTTCTAACCTTGTTTGTGCCAAATCGAAGGTCGCTCCTCTTAAAACTATCACTTTACCTAGGCTTGAACTGTGCGCTGCACTAATGGCTGCAGAACTTGTCAAGAAATTACGGGAAGTATTAAAGGTCGAATTTTCGCAAATCTATCTCTGGAGCGATTCTATGATCGCCCTTTCTTGGATCGCCAAAAACCCCTCTCACTGGCAAACTTTTGTCGCAAACAGGGTTTCCAAAATTCAAACTCTTTCTTCTGGATGTCAATGGAGGCATGTTCCCAGTGCGGATAATCCAGCTGATATCATCTCTCGTGGTTGTTTACCCTCTCAATTGGCAGCTTCCCAATTGTACTGGCATGGGCCCTCGTGGCTAATCGACGAATCTTCCTCATGGCCTTCTAAACCCCCAGCTACAAACTCCAACTTGCCTGACGCTAAAGTACCTCTACCCATTGCTTCGTGTCTTGTTTCCAACGCATCTCATCCTTTGTTGTCCCGCTATTCTTCCTTCCATAAATTACTACGGATTGTTGCCTATCTCCTTAGATGGAAATATATTGTGGTTGACCAACCTCTTCTCCCTAAACCACACCTTACCAATCATGAATTGAATCTCGCCACCATTAAGATTTTACAACTGACACAGCAAGAAGCCTTTTCTTCTGAATTGTCATTGCTTTCTTCTAAAAGAGATCTTCCCAAATCCAGCCGTCTTCGTGCTTTAGCCCCGTTCCTTGATGACCATGGATTACTTAGGGTAGGTGGAAGGCTCTCGCAATCTTTACTCTCTGAGGACAAAAAGCATCCCGTTATTTTGCCTTCTAAACATCACGTTACTTCTTTAATTATACGTGACTTTCATTACCGTAATCTTCATGTTGGTACACGTACTCTGCTCTGCCTCTTAAGAGAAAAGTACTGGATTATAAATGGAATTCATGAAGTTTCTTCTGTAATTCATAAGTGCATTCCTTGTTTCAAAGCGAAACCTAAAATCAACACTCAATTAATGAGCGATCTGCCCTCTTTTCGTTCTTCTCCTATACGCCCATTTGCTTTAACTGGCGTGGACTATATGGGTCCGTTCCAATATCAACGAAACTCTCCTGAAGCTAAACGCAAATTGTTTGGTAAGCTTTATGTTTCTCTCTTTGTTTGTATGGTTACAGGCGCAATCCACTTGGAACTAGTAACGAATGCTTCTACTTCTTATTTTTTATCAGCTGTCTCTCGTTTCACCGCTAGGCGTGGTGTTCCTTCTGAGATGTTCTCTGATAACGCTTCCACCTTTCAGGGCGCAGCCTCCCTGTGGAAGAAAGCTCTCACTTCCTCTCCTGCCATGGAACAAATCTCTAATTTTTCTTATTCAAAAGGTTTCAAATGGCGCTTCATACCTCCTTACGCTCCGCATCATGGTGGTAGGTGGGAATCTTGCGTAAAGCTCACTAAGCGTCATTTAAGAAAAGTCTTAGGTAATCGAATTCTGACTTACGAAGAATTCAATTCACTGTCTGTTTTGATTGAAGGTGTTGTTAACTCTCGTCCTTTAACTCCACTTTCCAATGACCCTGATGACCTACTTCCACTCACCCCTGGTCACTTCCTTATCGGCACTTCTCTTTCTGCCCCTCCTCCTCTTCCTAATTCTTACAGGGATTCTAATCTACCTATCGCTTGGCGGAAACTTGAAGCCCTCCGTAATTCTTTTTGGAAAAGGTGAAACTTGGAATATTTAACTTCCTTGCAACGGAGGCAGAAGTGGTTTCTTTCCAGTCCCGACATTAAAGTAGGGGACTTGGTCTTGGTTAGGGATATTTCACCCCCCCCTAGTATGGATTTCTGGTAGGGTGACCGATTGCTACCCTGGAAGAGATGGGAGAGTCAGGGTGGCCAGAATCTTGACTACAAATGGACCGATCACAAGACCACTGTCTTTGATCGCTCCGCTTCCAATAAATGTGTAACTGCTTATTTGCTCTCTGTTGGTGTTTGACCCCCCAGTATGGTGTATTCTTTGAATACACGGTACGAGAGATATAATGTCTATTGCTCTTTGCATGTTCATTTCTTCCTTCCTCTTTGCCAAACACCAACAGTGATCATCTGTTTTCTCCTTGTTGGGCATGTTTCTTATGTCTTCATAAGTATGTTTCAGATATATAACTTCTGTGGTCCACCTAGCGTCATCTAGTAGCGAACCTCTGAAGCTACTCAATTCCTCATCGTGCAAGATGACTTACTTATCTATTTGGCTACCAGATCTCGTTACCATCGTCAGCTACTTTCTCCTTGAGCAAGAGGACCACGTTTACTTCTTTACTCACCATGCTGCGCTAGTATCATCTATCAACTCCTTGAAGACCAGCTCACCAAGAAATAAATTTGTTGTATTTAAGTTGGCCATGCTTATATGTTCTCCTTTTGTCTCCTACCCCCCTCTCTTTCCCCCTTTTCTTGGACCCTCCGTGCTCCGCTGAGCTGCTCTCACTTCTCCGTCTGCAGTTGACTCGTTCAGTCAAAGCTCCGCTCGAGCTTAGCCTCCTCAAACCAAGAGGCACACCCTCTTCTACGCCATGTTGGCTAAGTAATCATCATCGAAATCTTCGACTTCAACATGAAATCAAGATAAGTACCTTTTTAAAAGTTTTAACCTCATCTTCATGGTTTTAACTTCCAAGTGATTTTAATTATAATTTATAGGCAGTGTGAAACTATTTACTTTGGGGCAATAATCACTCTTCGTGGGATTTGCAATGTTGAGCTTTTTCTTATATAAGCCAACCTTATTAAAAAGAGCTTTTCTTAAGCTTTAAACGAGAAACCCTCTCGCTACGTGGGATATTATCTAATACCCGCTGTCTATAATTACAAAGTTATTTCCGCCGTTGGATTTTCTCAACCCCATTTTCTGCTAAGGTCGTTCTGGAACCTTCGAGATCTTGTTCTCTATCTGCGAGTCTTGCCGTCAAGTATTTTTCACGTACTTGTGAAAATACTAGTTAAAATGAGGAATCTTCCTTATAAATTTTTGCAATAGCTAACTTCCTCCACCGTTGGAACCTCTAGAACATTCTATGGCGCATTTAATTGTAAATCATAACTTTTTCGAGAAATAGACTTTCACCTACCTAGTGCAATCAGTTATCTCCATAATTGCAATAACTTTTTTTCTCATAAACTTCAGTGTTTCTCTAGTGAACTTTGCATCCATCTTTACAGACTATAGTGATAATCAGTGCTTGCTCCACTTTTCTACCGCGTCGCGATCGTCCGGTTATATTAAATACGGCCATGAACATTGATCCTATATCCCAATGATCTTTCCTTAACCTTCTACTAACAACCATTATTTATAAAATTGTAACTTTCTATAAGGTGTTACTCACAAAGTGCCCTTCCAACTTTGCTAGTTTAACATTAATTAAATTCTGCATAATTTCTTGTGTGATACAAGTTTTAAATTTACATTGTTCCTCCCTTCAAAAGCAGGGAAAACAATTCTCTCAACTCTTGAGTGAGTTATTTTTTGGTCTCGCTAAATGAAAACTGCCTCATTTGACTGGCGAGTCTTATTCAAAGTATAAGAGGTCTAGAACCTTCCTTCTGATTAACTTTTCAGGTTCACAGTGAGTGACCTGCTCTCTTTGTATAAATCTCACAAAGTAATTCTGTTTAAATATAAGAAGTTGTAGGAACTTCCTTTTTATTCTTTATGTTTTCCATTTTGTTATCTTCGAAGTTGTTATTCTCGTTAGAATGTTCTTTCAGAGGTTGCATATAGTACACTGCTTGTACTCCTGTAAATGTTAAAACTTTAATTATTCCATTTTGCCTATTTATGAAATCTTACCAAGATTTTAATACACGGTTTAAAAAACCTTAAAAATTGTCAATTGCCTGGAGCAACTGTTTAATGTGGAGAGGTCTGCGACCCTATTTGTTAAAAAGTTCAAACGAACTATGTTTATTAAAATTATATTGCATAATTGTTAATTTCCTCAAACTTCCTGCATTGTTAAATAAATTAAATATTTGTTTTTGGATTCATCATTTCTTTGATAATACAGTTAGGCAGGATCCTGGCTTTCCTAGCTCTTCCTAGGTTTATGCCCTCGTTCATATACAATAAATCGTTTACTATCTGTCTGGCCAGATCATCACCCTTCCCTATAGTACTTTTATTCGTGCTTGGAAGGAAACACACTAAAGCCTCTCTCTGGCAAACTGCCCAAGCCTTAGCTGCGGTTCCCGTCAGCTTCGACCAAGCTCGTAGCCACTTTAGGTATCCGAGCACATATTTGCGGTGGCAACCGCTTCTAAATGGATTAAAAGTCAAATTAATAACTTTTGTGGGACTCTCCTCCTATTCTTCTATCCTTCTTTTCCAATCCCAAATCTACTTCCTTCTCTTAATCATCTTCCCTTGGTGGGTGGGTTATTCCCTAGCCTATAATCTACCCAAAATTTTGTACCAGAAACCCGGGAGAGCCCATTTTTTCTTTTCTCTTTTTAAAATAGTGTCATTTGACAATATTTTGCATATTTCTAATATCTGTGTTGAATATTTCAGCTATAACCACATCGTGCAAAGCCTGTGAACGGGAAAGAGGCCGCTCCTGTCTCCTATGGTGTGTCCCATTCTTTCTACTCATTCGCTGCTGCCAGCTTGACAGCATTTCCAAGGTTCCACAGTTTCGTGAGTTACATTTTCATTTATCTTCTTTAATATGGCTCCCACTGATAAGGATAAGGATGAAAAACTTACTTCTAAACGAGCATCCTATAAAGGGCAAATTACCCGATTCAGAAGGTACATAAAAGAATTAGATCCCTCAGACGCACAATTAGATTTGTTGAAACATCGTGTAAAGGATTTTGAACGTTCTTATGAAAACTACTGTAACATTCAAACTGAAATTGAAACTTGCATGCTCAATCAAACAGAAGATCGTGTCGAAGTAGAGAACTTATATTACGAAGGCATAGGTTCTGCTTTCAAAATAATACGCCAACTCGAAGAGGAGCAGAAAAAGGACGCTTCTGTTCTTGGTTCCCTTCACGAACCCCAAACTTCCTTCCGTGAGGGCACTCACAAGCCCAAACCTACTTTACCGAAAATTGATTTACCCCATTTTTCTGGAGATGAATCCACTTGGGATTCTTTCTATGAATTATTTTGCTCCCTTGTTCATGACAATGAAGACATTCAAGTCATTTACAAGTTTCATTACTTGAGATCTATCCTTCGAGGTCAAGCTTTGCAGTTAGTTGAAGCACTTCCTCTGCGTGCCGAAAATTACCCCATTGCCTTTGACTTATTAAAAGAAAGATATGGAAATTCACGTTTACGTATTCAACGCCATATTAAGGCTCTATTTAACCTACCTGCGTCACAGCACAATGACGTCACTAGTTTGCGTACTTTAATTGACACTACCCAACTCCACGTTAAAGCTTTGTCCCAATTAGAGCAGCCTACTGAACATTGGGATACTTTCCTAATACATTTAGTAGTTTCTAAAGTTGATGCTGCTACCCTCAAAGCTTGGGAAATTGAACTTTCTAAGGAAGACGACTACTCTTACGAGCATTTAGTCACTTTCATAAACGCTAGATGCCAACTTTTAACTGCGCTAGCTAATCAGAGCGAACCTTCATCTCCTAGTTCCAAATTCGAATTAATGTCCATCAAACCCAAAAGCGAACGCTCAGCGTCTAATACCCAAAAACCAGGGTCCAGCTCATCGAAATTCAAATCAAACACTACTGGTTACCCAACTAGGTCTAGTGAACGTCGTGTTGCTAGCTCTATTGTTTTAAACACGCAAGGTGAACCTCGCAAAAGTTTAAACGAACCGGTAAAGTGCATACTTTGTAAAGATCCCCATGCCCTATACCTCTGCAAATCCTTTAAAGAAATGTCAGTCGATGACAGACGAAAATTAGTCGCCCAAAACAAACATTGTTTCAACTGCCTAGCGCCTACGCATTCTGCTTCTAACTGTAAGTCTACAAGACTTTGCTACCATTGTGAAAAGGCTCATCATACTCTGCTACATCGTCATGATCAGGCAAGGTCATCGACAGCATCTACTTCGCCGAAAAATGATAGTGTCAACAGTTCTAATGCTTCATCATACATTCAAAATGCTAAGTCTATTCGCAGTGCTCAAGTATTGTTGTCTACTGTCCAAATTGACGTTCAGGATAATTTTGGCAACTGGGTCCGTGCGCGCGGTCTTCTAGACTCAGCGGCAACTCATGATTTTGTATCTAATTCTCTGATTAGAAAACTAGGCCTACCCGTAAACCCCACTTCTATCAATGTGTCGGGCATTAACAGCTCAAAATCGCAAGCTTTACAATTTTCAAAACTAACCATAAGAGATACTTTTTCTTTCCTTTTTTTTTTTTTTTGCATTACACAAAGCAGCAAGCTGGAGCAAGAAAAGAAATTAAACAACAAAAATTACAAGGTATGGATTATACAGAGAAGTGGGGAAGGAAAAAAACAAGCAAGCCAAAGAAAGGGAAAAGAGAAGAGGAGACTATTTACATACATATATATATACACACCAATGATAACAATATTATTAACAAAAAGTGGGTACTAATACACATTATGCACTATTAGTTTCCTTGATGGCCTGAGCTGCAAAATATCCTTTTATAACTCTAGCAATCAAAGAACCACATATACCCAACAAGGTAAAGGTGGTAATGCTAGTGAGTACTCCTTCCCAAAAGTTGAAGTTACCTGCAATGGACTTAAGTTGTGCTGACACCGTATCAACATCGGTTCTATAATCTATAGGATTTAAGTCACCTAAAAAAATATAATCAAAGTGCAAATATAATGTCTGGTTAGTGGTAGGTATATATATATATAGCAATGCTCATTATACTCATTCAGATCTAGAGTATACACATTATCAGTGCATCGCAGGTGATCAGCTTCAAAGCTGCAGTTAGTCTGAAATTTCATAATTCCATAACTATCAATCTTTGTGGCTCTAAAGACTGTATAAGGCTGATGGTTACAACCAGCACAGGCATAGCTACCTACTAAATCAATTATGCATTTGGCAGGCTTTAAATATAGATTGACTATGCCTATATTTCCTATCATAAAAGTCATGGCAGCAGACACACTTTTATACATTACAGCTGACCTATCTGAGTTAAATGGTAGAAATATTGATTTATGTTTACCATGTGTGCCCTTATTTGATGCAAGGAAACGCATAAGATTTGATGATCTCGTACTGCACATCCCAATACAGTTGTTTGATGAGCAGATGGGCACATGGGCAAAAGTTTCTGTATTATGGTCTAGAGATATCTGGTAGTCACCTAACATGCTTTTACTAGGCATGTTTAACTCTGAAGCAGAGACTTCATAATAATTACCATCATATCTCATGATTTTATCTGAAATATAGTTTGACTTTGCCAAAAAATTGGTAGCAATTATCGGTATAGTTACATTATCTTTTATATTCAACGCATGTAGGTTTATACTAGGTCTTAGTGTTGTAATGGTGTACCGACTAACAATACTTTTATATTCAGTTACTATTATGGCTTCCCAAACAGTTGATCTAACTTTATATATCTTTGCCAATGTACCATTTCTTGTTAGCCACCAGTGGTTCCATATACACATGGTTGGTGAGTCACAATAATGGTCACAATTCAGAGTAGTCTCGCGACAGTCATACCCTTCTGTCTTGCTTTTACTGGCGAAGTCAGGATGCTTAAAACCATAATAGCAGCCCTTAGTCTCACATTGACCCCTTCGTTCACAATTCCATATTGACTCTACATTCATTTTCCAGTCACTTGTATAGTATATTTCATCATAATTTACTACATAGTTGGCCTCATGTAAGCTGAATTTGTAAAGCTCACCCAAACTATCTTTGAAGCATACTATCTCCCCGGTAGATATTGGGAAACTATATGTTTTGATATCCCGGCATGTCCTATCATCACAGATCTTGCTATCTGAATGCAGATATAGTGTAGTGTCACATCCTTTTGATATTGGTAAAGTGGCACTTACTGCAAGTAGTCCTGTTAGTATATTGACTGGTTTTAAGGTAGTTCTATGCAAGGACTTATCATATATTACTTCAGATAACACAGGGTTGATGTTACCTAGCTCTTGTTCATCATCATGACATATTGTATTAGACAATGTTTTTGACCTATGTAGCATGTTGTTTATATTGCTTTCTTCATCTATACTTTCAGTGGAGTTTGCAAAATGGATCCCAGCACTAATAGAATTAACTGGATAATCTAGTCTTGGTGGTAGTGGTGGTGCGCTAGGCTTGACTGAGTCATTGTGATTAATAGTATCTGGTATTAATGTTGTGTAAGTGTTCATGTCATTACCATTGTATATAGTAGTTACTTTTGTTATTGATTTATGCCTCTTCTCTCTTATTTTTTCTTTATGCTTATCAGATATGTTATCATTTTTAGATATATCATCAAATTTCATTGTTGGAGATGCTATTGAATATTTTGCCAATCTAACGGCATACTTTACCACTATTCTATCCTTTCTCAATTGTTTAAAATATGAGTTTTTATTAATTTTAGCATTTATATAATTATCTATAAGTTTCCAATATTTTAACATAAGCAATATGATTAACAGGCTGGAAATGGTGAACCCTATGATTAATAATTTGCTAGTTTGTGCACATTTTGGTATTAGTTCATTGTAACTGCAATAAAGCCAGCAAGGTTTACATTCGACCTTAGAAAATAATGTTATGTTACCTTCTGAGCAATATGCCTGTATTAAGCCAAACATGAGATTTGAAACAATATCTGTATGTTGGGGCAATATTGTGGTAATGTTGTTATTAATTAATGTACAATTAGTATAACCATTCAAATTCACTTCACCGTACTTTACTGATATGTCCAGCGGACACGCAAGGTGCAGAAATATTATTAAATAACAGGTTGTATAAGTTTTCATTATGATGAGCTCCTGCTTGCTGCTGCTAGTGTAATGCAAAAAAAAAAAAAATGGTGTATTCTTTGAATACACGGTACGAGAGATATAATGTCTATTGCTCTTTGCATGTTCATTTCTTCCTTCCTCTTTGCCAAACACCAACAGTGATCATCTGTTTTCTCCTTGTTGGGCATGTTTCTTATGTCTTCATAAGTATGTTTCAGATATATAACTTCTGTGGTCCACCTAGCGTCATCTAGTAGCGAACCTCTGAAGCTACTCAATTCCTCATCGTGCAAGATGACTTACTTATCTATTTGGCTACCAGATCTCGTTACCATCGTCAGCTACTTTCTCCTTGAGCAAGAGGACCACGTTTACTTCTTTACTCACCATGCTGCGCTAGTATCATCTATCAACTCCTTGAAGACCAGCTCACCAAGAAATAAATTTGTTGTATTTAAGTTGGCCATGCTTATATGTTCTCCTTTTGTCTCCTACCCCCTCTCTTTCCCCCTTTTCTTGGACCTCCGTGCTCCGCTGAGCTGCTCTCACTTCTCCGTCTGCAGTTGACTCGTTCAGTCAAAGCTCCGCTCGAGCTTAGCCTCCTCAAACCAAGAGGCACACCCTCTTCTACGCCATGTTGGCTAAGTAATCATCATCGAAATCTTCGACTTCAACATGAAATCAAGATAAGTACCTTTTTAAAAGTTTTAACCTCATCTTCATGGTTTTAACTTCCAAGTGATTTTAATTATAATTTATAGGCAGTGTGAAACTATTTACTTTGGGGCAATAATCACTCTTCGTGGGATTTGCAATGTTGAGCTTTTTCTTATATAAGCCAACCTTATTAAAAAGAGCTTTTCTTAAGCTTTAAACGAGAAACCCTCTCGCTACGTGGGATATTATCTAATACCCGCTGTCTATAATTACAAAGTTATTTCCGCCGTTGGATTTTCTCAACCCCATTTTCTGCTAAGGTCGTTCTGGAATCTTCGAGATCTTGTTCTCTATCTGCGAGTCTTGCCGTCAAGTATTTTTCACGTACTTGTGAAAATACTAGTTAAAATGAGGAATCTTCCTTATAAATTTTTGCAATAGCTAACTTCCTCCACCGTTGGAACCTCTAGAACATTCTATGGCGCATTTAATTGTAAATCATAACTTTTTCGAGAAATAGACTTTCACCTACCTAGTGCAATCAGTTATCTCCATAATTGCAATAACTTTTTTTCTCATAAACTTCAGTGTTTCTCTAGTGAACTTTGCATCCATCTTTACAGACTATAGTGATAATCAGTGCTTGCTCCACTTTTCTACCGCGTCGCGATCGTCCGGTTATATTAAATACGGCCATGAACATTGATCCTATATCCCAATGATCTTTCCTTAACCTTCTACTAACAACCATTATTTATAAAATTGTAACTTTCTATAAGGTGTTACTCACAAAGTGCCCTTCCAACTTTGCTAGTTTAACATTAATTAAATTCTGCATAATTTCTTGTGTGATACAAGTTTTAAATTTACATTGTTCCTCCCTTCAAAAGCAGGGAAAACAATTCTCTCAACTCTTGAGTGAGTTATTTTTTGGTCTCGCTAAATGAAAACTGCCTCATTTGACTGGCGAGTCTTATTCAAAGTATAAGAGGTCTAGAACCTTTCTTCTGATTAACTTTTCAGGTTCACAGTGAGTGACCTGCTCTCTTTGTATAAATCTCACAAAGTAATTCTGTTTAAATATAAGAAGTTGTAGGAACTTCCTTTTTATTCTTTATGTTTTCCATTTTGTTATCTTCGAAGTTGTTATTCTCGTTAGAATGTTCTTTCAGAGGTTGCATATAGTACACTGCTTGTACTCCTGTAAATGTTAAAACTTTAATTATTCCATTTTGCCTATTTATGAAATCTTACCAAGATTTTAATACACGGTTTAAAAAACCTTAAAAATTGTCAATTGCCTGGAGCAACTGTTTAATGTGGAGAGGTCTGCGACCCTATTTGTTAAAAAGTTCAAACGAACTATGTTTATTAAAATTATATTGCATAATTGTTAATTTCCTCAAACTTCCTGCATTGTTAAATAAATTAAATATTTGTTTTTGGATTCATCATTTCTTTGATAATACAGTTAGGCAGGATCCTGGCTTTCCTAGCTCTTCCTAGGTTTATGCCCTCGTTCATATACAATAAATCGTTTACTATCTGTCTGGCCAGATCATCACCCTTCCCTATAGTACTTTTATTCGTGCTTGGAAGGAAACACACTAAAGCCTCTCTCTGGCAAACTGCCCAAGCCTTAGCTGCGGTTCCCGTCAGCTTCGACCAAGCTCGTAGCCACTTTAGGTATCCGAGCACATATTTGCGGTGGCAACCGCTTCTAAATGGATTAAAAGTCAAATTAATAACTTTTGTGGGACTCTCCTCCTATTCTTCTATCCTTCTTTTCCAATCCCAAATCTACTTCCTTCTCTTAATCATCTTCCCTTGGTGGGTGGGTTATTCCCTAGCCTATAATCTACCCAAAATTTGGTGCCGAAACCCGGGAGAGCCCATTTTTTCTTTTCTCTTTTTAAAATAGTGTCATTTGACAATATTTTGCATATTTCTAATATCTGTGTTGAATATTTCAGCTATAACCACATCGTGCAAAGCCTGTGAACGGGAAAGAGGCCGCTCCTGTCTCCTATGGTGTGTCCCATTCTTTCTACTCATTCGCTGCTGCCAGCTTGACAGCATTTCCAAGGTTCCACAGTTTCGTGAGTTACATTTTCATTTATCTTCTTTAATATGGCTCCCACTGATAAGGATAAGGATGAAAAACTTACTTCTAAACGAGCATCCTATAAAGGGCAAATTACCCGATTCAGAAGGTACATAAAAGAATTAGATCCCTCAGACGCACAATTAGATTTGTTGAAACATCGTGTAAAGGATTTTGAACGTTCTTATGAAAACTACTGTAACATTCAAACTGAAATTGAAACTTGCATGCTCAATCAAACAGAAGATCGTGTCGAAGTAGAGAACTTATATTACGAAGGCATAGGTTCTGCTTTCAAAATAATACGCCAACTCGAAGAGGAGCAGAAAAAGGACGCTTCTGTTCTTGGTTCCCTTCACGAACCCCAAACTTCCTTCCGTGAGGGCACTCACAAGCCCAAACCTACTTTACCGAAAATTGATTTACCCCATTTTTCTGGAGATGAATCCACTTGGGATTCTTTCTATGAATTATTTTGCTCCCTTGTTCATGACAATGAAGACATTCAAGTCATTTACAAGTTTCATTACTTGAGATCTATCCTTCGAGGTCAAGCTTTGCAGTTAGTTGAAGCACTTCCTCTGCGTGCCGAAAATTACCCCATTGCCTTTGACTTATTAAAAGAAAGATATGGAAATTCACGTTTACGTATTCAACGCCATATTAAGGCTCTATTTAACCTACCTGCGTCACAGCACAATGACGTCACTAGTTTGCGTACTTTAATTGACACTACCCAACTCCACGTTAAAGCTTTGTCCCAATTAGAGCAGCCTACTGAACATTGGGATACTTTCCTAATACATTTAGTAGTTTCTAAAGTTGATGCTGCTACCCTCAAAGCTTGGGAAATTGAACTTTCTAAGGAAGACGACTACTCTTACGAGCATTTAGTCACTTTCATAAACGCTAGATGCCAACTTTTAACTGCGCTAGCTAATCAGAGCGAACCTTCATCTCCTAGTTCCAAATTCGAATTAATGTCCATCAAACCCAAAAGCGAACGCTCAGCGTCTAATACCCAAAAACCAGGGTCCAGCTCATCGAAATTCAAATCAAACACTACTGGTTACCCAACTAGGTCTAGTGAACGTCGTGTTGCTAGCTCTATTGTTTTAAACACGCAAGGTGAACCTCGCAAAAGTTTAAACGAACCGGTAAAGTGCATACTTTGTAAAGATCCCCATGCCCTATACCTCTGCAAATCCTTTAAAGAAATGTCAGTCGATGACAGACGAAAATTAGTCGCCCAAAACAAACATTGTTTCAACTGCCTAGCGCCTACGCATTCTGCTTCTAACTGTAAGTCTACAAGACTTTGCTACCATTGTGAAAAGGCTCATCATACTCTGCTACATCGTCATGATCAGGCAAGGTCATCGACAGCATCTACTTCGCCGAAAAATGATAGTGTCAACAGTTCTAATGCTTCATCATACATTCAAAATGCTAAGTCTATTCGCAGTGCTCAAGTATTGTTGTCTACTGTCCAAATTGACGTTCAGGATAATTTTGGCAACTGGGTCCGTGCACGCGGTCTTCTAGACTCAGCGGCAACTCATGATTTTGTATCTAATTCTCTGATTAGAAAACTAGGCCTACCCGTAAACCCCACTTCTATCAATGTGTCGGGCATTAACAGCTCAAAATCGCAAGCTTTACAATTTTCAAAACTAACCATAAGAGATACTTTTTCTTTCCTTTTTTTTTTTGCATTACACAAAGCAGCAAGCTGGAGCAAGAAAAGAAATTAAACAAAAAAAATTACAAGGTATGGATTATACAGAGAAGTGGGGAAGGAAAAAAACAAGCAAGCCAAAGAAAGGGAAAAGAGAAGAGGAGACTATTTACATACATACATATATACACACCAATGATAACAATATTATTAACAAAAAGTGGGTACTAATACACATTATGCACTATTAGTTTCCTTGATGGCCTGAGCTGCAAAATATCCTTTTATAACTCTAGCAATCAAAGAACCACATATACCCAACAAGGTAAAGGTGGTAATGCTAGTGAGTACTCCTTCCCAAAAGTTGAAGTTACCTGCAATGGACTTAAGTTGTGCTGACACCGTATCAACATCGGTTCTATAATCTATAGGATTTAAGTCACCTAAAAAAATATAATCAAAGTGCAAATATAATGTCTGGTTAGTGGTAGGTATATATATATATAGCAATGCTCATTATACTCATTCAGATCTAGAGTATACACATTATCAGTGCATCGCAGGTGATCAGCTTCAAAGCTGCAGTTAGTCTGAAATTTCATAATTCCATAACTATCAATCTTTGTGGCTCTAAAGACTGTATAAGGCTGATGGTTACAACCAGCACAGGCATAGCTACCTACTAAATCAATTATGCATTTGGCAGGCTTTAAATATAGATTGACTATGCCTATATTTCCTATCATAAAAGTCATGGCAGCAGACACACTTTTATACATTACAGCTGACCTATCTGAGTTAAGTGGTAGAAATATTGATTTATGTTTACCATGTGTGCCCTTATTTGATGCAAGGAAACGCATAAGATTTGATGATCTCGTACTGCACATCCCAATACAGTTGTTTGATGAGCAGATGGGCACATGGGCAAAAGTTTCTGTATTATGGTCTAGAGATATCTGGTAGTCACCTAACATGCTTTTACTAGGCATGTTTAACTCTGAAGCAGAGACTTCATAATAATTACCATCATATCTCATGATTTTATCTGAAATATAGTTTGACTTTGCCAAAAAATTGGTAGCAATTATCGGTATAGTTACATTATCTTTTATATTCAACGCATGTAGGTTTATACTAGGTCTTAGTGTTGTAATGGTGTACCGACTAACAATACTTTTATATTCAGTTACTATTATGGCTTCCCAAACAGTTGATCTAACTTTATATATCTTTGCCAATGTACCATTTCTTGTTAGCCACCAGTGGTTCCATATACACTTGGTTGGTGAGTCACAATAATGGTCACAATTCAGAGTAGTCTCGCGACAGTCATACCCTTCTGTCTTGCTTTTACTGGCGAAGTCAGGATGCTTAAAACCATAATAGCAGCCCTTAGTCTCACATTGACCCCTTCGTTCACAATTCCATATTGACTCTACATTCATTTTCCAGTCACTTGTATAGTATATTTCATCATAATTTACTACATAGTTGGCCTCATGTAAGCTGAATTTGTAAAGCTCACCCAAACTATCTTTGAAGCATACTATCTCCCCGGTAGATATTGGGAAACTATATGTTTTGATATCCCGGCATGTCCTATCATCACAGATCTTGCTATCTGAATGCAGATATAGTGTAGTGTCACATCCTTTTGATATTGGTAAAGTGGCACTTACTGCAAGTAGTCCTGTTAGTATATTGACTGGTTTTAAGGTAGTTCTATGCAAGGACTTATCATATATTACTTCAGATAACACAGGGTTGATGTTACCTAGCTCTTGTTCATCATCATGACATATTGTATTAGACAATGTTTTTGACCTATGTAGCATGTTGTTTATATTGCTTTCTTCATCTATACTTTCAGTGGAGTTTGCAAAATGGATCCCAGCACTAATAGAATTAACTGGATAATCTAGTCTTGGTGGTAGTGGTGGTGCGCTAGGCTTGACTGAGTCATTGTGATTAATAGTATCTGGTATTAATGTTGTGTAAGTGTTCATGTCATTACCATTGTATATAGTAGTTACTTTTGTTATTGATTTATGCCTCTTCTCTCTTATTTTTTCTTTATGCTTATCAGATATGTTATCATTTTTAGATATATCATCAAATTTCATTGTTGGAGATGCTATTGAATATTTTGCCAATCTAACGGCATACTTTACCACTATTCTATCCTTTCTCAATTGTTTAAAATATGAGATTTTATTAATTTTAGCATTTATATAATTATCTATAAGTTTCCAATATTTTAACATAAGCAATATGATTAACAGGCTGGAAATGGTGAACCCTATGATTAATAATTTGCTAGTTTGTGCACATTTTGGTATTAGTTCATTGTAACTGCAATAAAGCCAGCAAGGTTTACATTCGACCTTAGAAAATAATGTTATGTTACCTTCTGAGCAATATGCCTGTATTAAGCCAAACATGAGATTTGAAACAATATCTGTATGTTGGGGCAATATTGTGGTAATGTTGTTATTAATTAATGTACAATTAGTATAACCATTCAAATTCACTTCACCATACTTTACTGATATGTCCAGCGGACACGCAAGGTGCAGAAATATTATTAAATAACAGGTTGTATAAGTTTTCATTATGATGAGCTCCTGCTTGCTGCTGCTAGTGTAATGCAAAAAAAAAAAAAAAAAAAATGGTGTATTCTTTGAATACACGGTACGAGAGATATAATGTCTATTGCTCTTTGCATGTTCATTTCTTCCTTCCTCTTTGCCAAACACCAACAGTGATCATCTGTTTTCTCCTTGTTGGGCATGTTTCTTATGTCTTCATAAGTATGTTTCAGATATATAACTTCTGTGGTCCACCTAGCGTCATCTAGTAGCGAACCTCTGAAGCTACTCAATTCCTCATCGTGCAAGATGACTTACTTATCTATTTGGCTACCAGATCTCGTTACCATCGTCAGCTACTTTCTCCTTGAGCAAGAGGACCACGTTTACTTCTTTACTCACCATGCTGCGCTAGTATCATCTATCAACTCCTTGAAGACCAGCTCACCAAGAAATAAATTTGTTGTATTTAAGTTGGCCATGCTTATATGTTCTCCTTTTGTCTCCTACCCCCCTCTCTTTCCCCCTTTTCTTGGACCCTCCGTGCTCCGCTGAGCTGCTCTCACTTCTCCGTCTGCAGTTGACTCGTTCAGTCAAAGCTCCGCTCGAGCTTAGCCTCCTCAAACCAAGAGGCACACCCTCTTCTACGCCATGTTGGCTAAGTAATCATCATC
Source organism: Meconema thalassinum (assembly GCA_946902985.2). Lineage (NCBI taxonomy): Eukaryota > Metazoa > Arthropoda > Insecta > Orthoptera > Tettigoniidae > Meconema > Meconema thalassinum. The sequence goes on from OX336392.1 coordinate 475,538,934, forward strand.
GAAATCTTCGACTTCAACATGAAATCAAGATAAGTACCTTTTTAAAAGTTTTAACCTCATCTTCATGGTTTTAACTTCCAAGTGATTTTAATTATAATTTATAGGCAGTGTGAAACTATTTACTTTGGGGCAATAATCACTCTTCGTGGGATTTGCAATGTTGAGCTTTTTCTTATATAAGCCAACCTTATTAAAAAGAGCTTTTCTTAAGCTTTAAACGAGAAACCCTCTCGCTACGTGGGATATTATCTAATACCCGCTGTCTATAATTACAAAGTTATTTCCGCCGTTGGATTTTCTCAACCCCATTTTCTGCTAAGGTCGTTCTGGAACCTTCGAGATCTTGTTCTCTATCTGCGAGTCTTGCCGTCAAGTATTTTTCACGTACTTGTGAAAATACTAGTTAAAATGAGGAATCTTCCTTATAAATTTTTGCAATAGCTAACTTCCTCCACCGTTGGAACCTCTAGAACATTCTATGGCGCATTTAATTGTAAATCATAACTTTTTCGAGAAATAGACTTTCACCTACCTAGTGCAATCAGTTATCTCCATAATTGCAATAACTTTTTTTCTCATAAACTTCAGTGTTTCTCTAGTGAACTTTGCATCCATCTTTACAGACTATAGTGATAATCAGTGCTTGCTCCACTTTTCTACCGCGTCGCGATCGTCCGGTTATATTAAATACGGCCATGAACATTGATCCTATATCCCAATGATCTTTCCTTAACCTTCTACTAACAACCATTATTTATAAAATTGTAACTTTCTATAAGGTGTTACTCACAAAGTGCCCTTCCAACTTTGCTAGTTTAACATTAATTAAATTCTGCATAATTTCTTGTGTGATACAAGTTTTAAATTTACATTGTTCCTCCCTTCAAAAGCAGGGAAAACAATTCTCTCAACTCTTGAGTGAGTTATTTTTTGGTCTCGCTAAATGAAAACTGCCTCATTTGACTGGCGAGTCTTATTCAAAGTATAAGAGGTCTAGAACCTTTCTTCTGATTAACTTTTCAGGTTCACAGTGAGTGACCTGCTCTCTTTGTATAAATCTCACAAAGTAATTCTGTTTAAATATAAGAAGTTGTAGGAACTTCCTTTTTATTCTTTATGTTTTCCATTTTGTTATCTTCGAAGTTGTTATTCTCGTTAGAATGTTCTTTCAGAGGTTGCATATAGTACACTGCTTGTACTCCTGTAAATGTTAAAACTTTAATTATTCCATTTTGCCTATTTATGAAATCTTACCAAGATTTTAATACACGGTTTAAAAAACCTTAAAAATTGTCAATTGCCTGGAGCAACTGTTTAATGTGGAGAGGTCTGCGACCCTATTTGTTAAAAAGTTCAAACGAACTATGTTTATTAAAATTATATTGCATAATTGTTAATTTCCTCAAACTTCCTGCATTGTTAAATAAATTAAATATTTGTTTTTGGATTCATCATTTCTTTGATAATACAGTTAGGCAGGATCCTGGCTTTCCTAGCTCTTCCTAGGTTTATGCCCTCGTTCATATACAATAAATCGTTTACTATCTGTCTGGCCAGATCATCACCCTTCCCTATAGTACTTTTATTCGTGCTTGGAAGGAAACACACTAAAGCCTCTCTCTGGCAAACTGCCCAAGCCTTAGCTGCGGTTCTCGTCAGCTTCGACCAAGCTCGTAGCCACTTTAGGTATCCGAGCACATATTTGCGGTGGCAACCGCTTCTAAATGGATTAAAAGTCAAATTAATAACTTTTGTGGGACTCTCCTCCTATTCTTCTATCCTTCTTTTCCAATCCCAAATCTACTTCCTTCTCTTAATCATCTTCCCTTGGTGGGTGGGTTATTCCCTAGCCTATAATCTACCCAAAATTTGGTGCCGAAACCCGGGAGAGCCCATTTTTTCTTTTCTCTTTTTAAAATAGTGTCATTTGACAATATTTTGCATATTTCTAATATCTGTGTTGAATATTTCAGCTATAACCACATCGTGCAAAGCCTGTGAACGGGAAAGAGGCCGCTCCTGTCTCCTATGGTGTGTCCCATTCTTTCTACTCATTCGCTGCTGCCAGCTTGACAGCATTTCCAAGGTTCCACAGTTTCGTGAGTTACATTTTCATTTATCTTCTTTAATATGGCTCCCACTGATAAGGATAAGGATGAAAAACTTACTTCTAAACGAGCATCCTATAAAGGGCAAATTACCCGATTCAGAAGGTACATAAAAGAATTAGATCCCTCAGACGCACAATTAGATTTGTTGAAACATCGTGTAAAGGATTTTGAACGTTCTTATGAAAACTACTGTAACATTCAAACTGAAATTGAAACTTGCATGCTCAATCAATCAGAAGATCGTGTCGAAGTAGAGAACTTATATTACGAAGGCATAGGTTCTGCTTTCAAAATAATACGCCAACTCGAAGAGGAGCAGAAAAAGGACGCTTCTGTTCTTGGTTCCCTTCACGAACCCCAAACTTCCTTCCGTGAGGGCACTCACAAGCCCAAACCTACTTTACCGAAAATTGATTTACCCCATTTTTCTGGAGATGAATCCACTTGGGATTCTTTCTATGAATTATTTTGCTCCCTTGTTCATGACAATGAAGACATTCAAGTCATTTACAAGTTTCATTACTTGAGATCTATCCTTCGAGGTCAAGCTTTGCAGTTAGTTGAAGCACTTCCTCTGCGTGCCGAAAATTACCCCATTGCCTTTGACTTATTAAAAGAAAGATATGGAAATTCACGTTTACGTATTCAACGCCATATTAAGGCTCTATTTAACCTACCTGCGTCACAGCACAATGACGTCACTAGTTTGCGTACTTTAATTGACACTACCCAACTCCACGTTAAAGCTTTGTCCCAATTAGAGCAGCCTACTGAACATTGGGATACTTTCCTAATACATTTAGTAGTTTCTAAAGTTGATGCTGCTACCCTCAAAGCTTGGGAAATTGAACTTTCTAAGGAAGACGACTACTCTTACGAGCATTTAGTCACTTTCATAAACGCTAGATGCCAACTTTTAACTGCGCTAGCTAATCAGAGCGAACCTTCATCTCCTAGTTCCAAATTCGAATTAATGTCCATCAAACCCAAAAGCGAACGCTCAGCGTCTAATACCCAAAAACCAGGGTCCAGCTCATCGAAATTCAAATCAAACACTACTGGTTACCCAACTAGGTCTAGTGAACGTCGTGTTGCTAGCTCTATTGTTTTAAACACGCAAGGTGAACCTCGCAAAAGTTTAAACGAACCGGTAAAGTGCATACTTTGTAAAGATCCCCATGCCCTATACCTCTGCAAATCCTTTAAAGAAATGTCAGTCGATGACAGACGAAAATTAGTCGCCCAAAACAAACATTGTTTCAACTGCCTAGCGCCTACGCATTCTGCTTCTAACTGTAAGTCTACAAGACTTTGCTACCATTGTGAAAAGGCTCATCATACTCTGCTACATCGTCATGATCAGGCAAGGTCATCGACAGCATCTACTTCGCCGAAAAATGATAGTGTCAACAGTTCTAATGATTCATCATACATTCAAAATGCTAAGTCTATTCGCAGTGCTCAAGTATTGTTGTCTACTGTCCAAATTGACGTTCAGGATAATTTTGGCAACTGGGTCCGTGCACGCGGTCTTCTAGACTCAGCGGCAACTCATGATTTTGTATCTAATTCTCTGATTAGAAAACTAGGCCTACCCGTAAACCCCACTTCTATCAATGTGTCGGGCATTAACAGCTCAAAATCGCAAGCTTTACAATTTTCAAAACTAACCATAAGAGATACTTGTCATAGAAACAACTTTCTTAAACTTAATTGTCTAATTCTCAATAGCATTGGAGAAGACACTCCTAGTCACTCGGTTGATATTTCGGGGTTAAACATTCCCTCGCATTTAAGGTTAGCCGATCCTTCGTTTAACATACAAAATCCCATCGACATACTCTTTAGTGCCAATGTCTTTTGGAACTGCCTTCGGAAACAGGTTCGCAAGCTATCCTCAAACGTGGTCGCTAGAGACACTAATTTTGGATGGATTGTCACAGGGCAACTTCCCCATTATTCACCCCAACCTGCATCGCAATGTTACTTCTCCAATACTGATCTGGAACAGTTTTGGAGGCTTGAAAATGTTGATTCTCCTAATGTAACTTCTTCAGAAAATGAATTCTGTGAGCAACTTTTTTTGAACACGACCACTCGTTCTTCTGATGGCCGGTTCGTTGTTCAAATGCCAAGATTACACAATCCCCCCAAACTTATTAACTCTCAGCCTAAAGCTCGAAAAGCTCTCTTTGCTATCGAGAGCAAATTCAAAAAGGAACCCCTCGTCAAAAAGCAGTACTCTGAGTTTATGGATGAGTATGAAAGCTTAGATCATATGGAGGTTGTTAACAAATCCGATGATGAATTGCACCCCCCAATCGAAACGGTTTATTTAAATCACCATCCCGTGTGGAAAAACCCTCTTGTAAAAGATAAAATCCGAGTTGTTTTCAATGGTTCATCACCCGACGTTAATGGCAACAGCCTTAACGATACTCTGTATTCTGGTCCTGCTATTCAATCAGATTTATCTGCTATACTCTTAAATTTTCGATTATTTCCCATAGCTGTCATAGCCGACATAAAACAGATGTACCGTCAAGTGTTAATTCGACCAGAACAACGAGATCTTCAAAGAATCTTGTGGCGTGATGAAACCAGTAAGCCCATTAAGGTATTTCGCTTGAAAACGGTTACTTATGGCTTAAAACCCTCTGCTTTCCTTGCTATCCGATCCCTACACTTGCTAGCCTCTCAAGATGGTCATTTATTTAACCCCAAAGCCTCTGAAGCACTAACTACGTCATTCTATGTTGACGATTATTTGCAATCCTTTCCCTCTTTGGAGGAAGCTTCTTTTGTATCTTTAGAACTTCAAGCATTACTAAGGAATGGAGGTTTCCCACTTCATAAGTGGGACTCCAACTCCCCTGAGTTTCTCGCTCAGTTTCCCATTGAAGACGTAGATCCTTCTTCTGTCGAAATTTGTGGAAACTCCGAATCTATAAAAACTCTAGGAGTTCACTGGTGCACTAGCACTGACACTCTTATCTATAAAGTTACGCTCGCAGAAGAGCTTCCTAATACAAAAAGACAAATCCTCTCTGAAATTGCAAAAATTTTTGATCCGCTTCAATTTCTTGCCCCAGTTATCGTTATAGCCAAACTCTTCATGCAAGAGCTGTGGTCGCTTAAATGTGAATGGGATGACGCTGTCCCTCTTTCTTTTCTGAATCGTTGGCTCTCGTTTCGCAGCAATTTGTTGGACCTTTCCCTTATTGAAATTCCCAGGAATTTAATCAGCTCGCATTCTAATGCATCTTTTTTCCTTCACGTGTTCGCGGACAGTTCCGAAAAAGCTTATGGTTGCTGTGCATATTTAGTTTATCACGATTCTCTCTATGGATCTCCAGTTTCTAACCTTGTTTGTGCCAAATCGAAGGTCGCTCCTCTTAAAACTATCACTTTACCTAGGCTTGAACTGTGCGCTGCACTAATGGCTGCAGAACTTGTCAAGAAATTACGGGAAGTATTAAAGGTCGAATTTTCGCAAATCTATCTCTGGAGCGATTCTATGATCGCCCTTTCTTGGATCGCCAAAAACCCCTCTCACTGGCAAACTTTTGTCGCAAACAGGGTTTCCAAAATTCAAACTCTTTCTTCTGGATGTCAATGGAGGCATGTTCCCAGTGCGGATAATCCAGCTGATATCATCTCTCGTGGTTGTTTACCCTCTCAATTGGCAGCTTCCCAATTGTACTGGCATGGGCCCTCGTGGCTAATCGACGAATCTTCCTCATGGCCTTCTAAACCCCCAGCTACAAACTCCAACTTGCCTGACGCTAAAGTACCTCTACCCATTGCTTCGTGTCTTGTTTCCAACGCATCTCATCCTTTGTTGTCCCGCTATTCTTCCTTCCATAAATTACTACGGATTGTTGCCTATCTCCTTAGATGGAAATATATTGTGGTTGACCAACCTCTTCTCCCTAAACCACACCTTACCAATCATGAATTGAATCTCGCCACCATTAAGATTTTACAACTGACACAGCAAGAAGCCTTTTCTTCTGAATTGTCATTGCTTTCTTCTAAAAGAGATCTTCCCAAATCCAGCCGTCTTCGTGCTTTAGCCCCGTTCCTTGATGACCATGGATTACTTAGGGTAGGTGGAAGGCTCTCGCAATCTTTACTCTCTGAGGACAAAAAGCATCCCGTTATTTTGCCTTCTAAACATCACGTTACTTCTTTAATTATACGTGACTTTCATTACCGTAATCTTCATGTTGGTACACGTACTCTGCTCTGCCTCTTAAGAGAAAAGTACTGGATTATAAATGGAATTCATGAAGTTTCTTCTGTAATTCATAAGTGCATTCCTTGTTTCAAAGCGAAACCTAAAATCAACACTCAATTAATGAGCGATCTGCCCTCTTTTCGTTCTTCTCCTATACGCCCATTTGCGTTAACTGGCGTGGACTATATGGGTCCGTTCCAATATCAACGAAACTCTCCTGAAGCTAAACGCAAATTGTTTGGTAAGCTTTATGTTTCTCTCTTTGTTTGTATGGTTACAGGCGCAATCCACTTGGAACTAGTAACGAATGCTTCTACTTCTTATTTTTTATCAGCTGTCTCTCGTTTCACCGCTAGGCGTGGTGTTCCTTCTGAGATGTTCTCTGATAACGCTTCCACCTTTCAGGGCGCAGCCTCCCTGTGGAAGAAAGCTCTCACTTCCTCTCCTGCCATGGAACAAATCTCTAATTTTTCTTATTCAAAAGGTTTCAAATGGCGCTTCATACCTCCTTACGCTCCGCATCATGGTGGTAGGTGGGAATCTTGCGTAAAGCTCACTAAGCGTCATTTAAGAAAAGTCTTAGGTAATCGAATTCTGACTTACGAAGAATTCAATTCACTGTCTGTTTTGATTGAAGGTGTTGTTAACTCTCGTCCTTTAACTCCACTTTCCAATGACCCTGATGACCTACTTCCACTCACCCCTGGTCACTTCCTTATCGGCACTTCTCTTTCTGCCCCTCCTCCTCTTCCTAATTCTTACAGGGATTCTAATCTACCTATCGCTTGGCGGAAACTTGAAGCCCTCCGTAATTCTTTTTGGAAAAGGTGGAACTTGGAATATTTAACTTCCTTGCAACGGAGGCAGAAGTGGTTTCTTTCCAGTCCCGACATTAAAGTAGGGGACTTGGTCTTGGTTAGGGATATTTCACCCCCCCTAGTATGGATTTCTGGTAGGGTGACCGATTGCTACCCTGGAAGAGATGGGAGAGTCAGGGTGGCCAGAATCTTGACTACAAATGGACCGATCACAAGACCACTGTCTTTGATCGCTCCGCTTCCAATAAATGTGTAACTGCTTATTTGCTCTCTGTTGGTGTTTTTGTCCCCCCAGTATGGTGTATTCTTTGAATACACGGTACGAGAGATATAATGTCTATTGCTCTTTGCATGTTCATTTCTTCCTTCCTCTTTGCCAAACACCAACAGTGATCATCTGTTTTCTCCTTGTTGGGCATGTTTCTTATGTCTTCATAAGTATGTTTCAGATATATAACTTCTGTGGTCCACCTAGCGTCATCTAGTAGCGAACCTCTGAAGCTACTCAATTCCTCATCGTGCAAGATGACTTACTTATCTATTTGGCTACCAGATCTCGTTACCATCGTCAGCTACTTTCTCCTTGAGCAAGAGGACCACGTTTACTTCTTTACTCACCATGCTGCGCTAGTATCATCTATCAACTCCTTGAAGACCAGCTCACCAAGAAATAAATTTGTTGTATTTAAGTTGGCCATGCTTATATGTTCTCCTTTTGTCTCCTACCCCCCTCTCTTTCCCCCTTTTCTTGGACCCTCCGTGCTCCGCTGAGCTGCTCTCACTTCTCCGTCTGCAGTTGACTCGTTCAGTCAAAGCTCCGCTCGAGCTTAGCCTCCTCAAACCAAGAGGCACACCCTCTTCTACGCCATGTTGGCTAAGTAATCATCATCGAAATCTTCGACTTCAACATGAAATCAAGATAAGTACCTTTTTAAAAGTTTTAACCTCATCTTCATGGTTTTAACTTCCAAGTGATTTTAATTATAATTTATAGGCAGTGTGAAACTATTTACTTTGGGGCAATAATCACTCTTCGTGGGATTTGCAATGTTGAGCTTTTTCTTATATAAGCCAACCTTATTAAAAAGAGCTTTTCTTAAGCTTTAAACGAGAAACCCTCTCGCTACGTGGGATATTATCTAATACCCGCTGTCTATAATTACAAAGTTATTTCCGCCGTTGGATTTTCTCAACCCCATTTTCTGCTAAGGTCGTTCTGGAACCTTCGAGATCTTGTTCTCTATCTGCGAGTCTTGCCGTCAAGTATTTTTCACGTACTTGTGAAAATACTAGTTAAAATGAGGAATCTTCCTTATAAATTTTTGCAATAGCTAACTTCCTCCACCGTTGGAACCTCTAGAACATTCTATGGCGCATTTAATTGTAAATCATAACTTTTTCGAGAAATAGACTTTCACCTACCTAGTGCAATCAGTTATCTCCATAATTGCAATAACTTTTTTTCTCATAAACTTCAGTGTTTCTCTAGTGAACTTTGCATCCATCTTTACAGACTATAGTGATAATCAGTGCTTGCTCCACTTTTCTACCGCGTCGCGATCGTCCGGTTATATTAAATACGGCCATGAACATTGATCCTATATCCCAATGATCTTTCCTTAACCTTCTACTAACAACCATTATTTATAAAATTGTAACTTTCTATAAGGTGTTACTCACAAAGTGCCCTTCCAACTTTGCTAGTTTAACATTAATTAAATTCTGCATAATTTCTTGTGTGATACAAGTTTTAAATTTACATTGTTCCTCCCTTCAAAAGCAGGGAAAACAATTCTCTCAACTCTTGAGTGAGTTATTTTTTGATCTCGCTAAATGAAAACTGCCTCATTTGACTGGCGAGTCTTATTCAAAGTATAAGAGGTCTAGAACCTTCCTTCTGATTAACTTTTCAGGTTCACAGTGAGTGACCTGCTCTCTTTGTATAAATCTCACAAAGTAATTCTGTTTAAATATAAGAAGTTGTAGGAACTTCCTTTTTATTCTTTATGTTTTCCATTTTGTTATCTTCGAAGTTGTTATTCTCGTTAGAATGTTCTTTCAGAGGTTGCATATAGTACACTGCTTGTACTCCTGTAAATGTTAAAACTTTAATTATTCCATTTTGCCTATTTATGAAATCTTACCAAGATTTTAATACACGGTTTAAAAAACCTTAAAAATTGTCAATTGCCTGGAGCAACTGTTTAATGTGGAGAGGTCTGCGACCCTATTTGTTAAAAAGTTCAAACGAACTATGTTTATTAAAATTATATTGCATAATTGTTAATTTCCTCAAACTTCCTGCATTGTTAAATAAATTAAATATTTGTTTTTGGATTCATCATTTCTTTGATAATACAGTTAGGCAGGATCCTGGCTTTCCTAGCTCTTCCTAGGTTTATGCCCTCGTTCATATACAATAAATCGTTTACTATCTGTCTGGCCAGATCATCACCCTTCCCTATAGTACTTTTATTCGTGCTTGGAAGGAAACACACTAAAGCCTCTCTCTGGCAAACTGCCCAAGCCTTAGCTGCGGTTCCCGTCAGCTTCGACCAAGCTCGTAGCCACTTTAGGTATCCGAGCACATATTTGCGGTGGCAACCGCTTCTAAATGGATTAAAAGTCAAATTAATAACTTTTGTGGGACTCTCCTCCTATTCTTCTATCCTTCTTTTCCAATCCCAAATCTACTTCCTTCTCTTAATCATCTTCCCTTGGTGGGTGGGTTATTCCCTAGCCTATAATCTACCCAAAATTTGGTACCAGAAACCCGGGAGAGCCCATTTTTTCTTTTCTCTTTTTAAAATAGTGTCATTTGACAATATTTTGCATATTTCTAATATCTGTGTTGAATATTTCAGCTATAACCACATCGTGCAAAGCCTGTGAACGGGAAAGAGGCCGCTCCTGTCTCCTATGGTGTGTCCCATTCTTTCTACTCATTCGCTGCTGCCAGCTTGACAGCATTTCCAAGGTTCCACAGTTTCGTGAGTTACATTTTCATTTATCTTCTTTAATATGGCTCCCACTGATAAGGATAAGGATGAAAAACTTACTTCTAAACGAGCATCCTATAAAGGGCAAATTACCCGATTCAGAAGGTACATAAAAGAATTAGATCCCTCAGACGCACAATTAGATTTGTTGAAACATCGTGTAAAGGATTTTGAACGTTCTTATGAAAACTACTGTAACATTCAAACTGAAATTGAAACTTGCATGCTCAATCAAACAGAAGATCGTGTCGAAGTAGAGAACTTATATTACGAAGGCATAGGTTCTGCTTTCAAAATAATACGCCAACTCGAAGAGGAGCAGAAAAAGGACGCTTCTGTTCTTGGTTCCCTTCACGAACCCCAAACTTCCTTCCGTGAGGGCACTCACAAGCCCAAACCTACTTTACCGAAAATTGATTTACCCCATTTTTCTGGAGATGAATCCACTTGGGATTCTTTCTATGAATTATTTTGCTCCCTTGTTCATGACAATGAAGACATTCAAGTCATTTACAAGTTTCATTACTTGAGATCTATCCTTCGAGGTCAAGCTTTGCAGTTAGTTGAAGCACTTCCTCTGCGTGCCGAAAATTACCCCATTGCCTTTGACTTATTAAAAGAAAGATATGGAAATTCACGTTTACGTATTCAACGCCATATTAAGGCTCTATTTAACCTACCTGCGTCACAGCACAATGACGTCACTAGTTTGCGTACTTTAATTGACACTACCCAACTCCACGTTAAAGCTTTGTCCCAATTAGAGCAGCCTACTGAACATTGGGATACTTTCCTAATACATTTAGTAGTTTCTAAAGTTGATGCTGCTACCCTCAAAGCTTGGGAAATTGAACTTTCTAAGGAAGACGACTACTCTTACGAGCATTTAGTCACTTTCATAAACGCTAGATGCCAACTTTTAACTGCGCTAGCTAATCAGAGCGAACCTTCATCTCCTAGTTCCAAATTCGAATTAATGTCCATCAAACCCAAAAGCGAACGCTCAGCGTCTAATACCCAAAAACCAGGGTCCAGCTCATCGAAATTCAAATCAAACACTACTGGTTACCCAACTAGGTCTAGTGAACGTCGTGTTGCTAGCTCTATTGTTTTAAACACGCAAGGTGAACCTCGCAAAAGTTTAAACGAACCGGTAAAGTGCATACTTTGTAAAGATCCCCATGCCCTATACCTCTGCAAATCCTTTAAAGAAATGTCAGTCGATGACAGACGAAAATTAGTCGCCCAAAACAAACATTGTTTCAACTGCCTAGCGCCTACGCATTCTGCTTCTAACTGTAAGTCTACAAGACTTTGCTACCATTGTGAAAAGGCTCATCATACTCTGCTACATCGTCATGATCAGGCAAGGTCATCGACAGCATCTACTTCGCCGAAAAATGATAGTGTCAACAGTTCTAATGCTTCATCATACATTCAAAATGCTAAGTCTATTCGCAGTGCTCAAGTATTGTTGTCTACTGTCCAAATTGACGTTCAGGATAATTTTGGCAACTGGGTCCGTGCACGCGGTCTTCTAGATTCAGCGGCAACTCATGATTTTGTATCTAATTCTCTGATTAGAAAACTAGGCCTACCCGTAAACCCCACTTCTATCAATGTGTCGGGCATTAACAGCTCAAAATCGCAAGCTTTACAATTTTCAAAACTAACCATAAGAGATACTTTTTCTTTCCTTTTTTTTTTTGCATTACACAAAGCAGCAAGCTGGAGCAAGAAAAGAAATTAAACAACAAAAATTACAAGGTATGGATTATACAGAGAAGTGGGGAAGGAAAAAAACAAGCAAGCCAAAGAAAGGGAAAAGAGAAGAGGAGACTATTTACATACATACATATATACACACCAATGATAACAATATTATTAACAAAAAGTGGGTACTAATACACATTATGCACTATTAGTTTCCTTGATGGCCTGAGCTGCAAAATATCCTTTTATAACTCTAGCAATCAAAGAACCACATATACCCAACAAGGTAAAGGTGGTAATGCTAGTGAGTACTCCTTCCCAAAAGTTGAAGTTACCTGCAATGGACTTAAGTTGTGCTGACACCGTATCAACATCGGTTCTATAATCTATAGGATTTAAGTCACCTAAAAAAATATAATCAAAGTGCAAATATAATGTCTGGTTAGTGGTAGGTATATATATATAGCAATGCTCATTATACTCATTCAGATCTAGAGTATACACATTATCAGTGCATCGCAGGTGATCAGCTTCAAAGCTGCAGTTAGTCTGAAATTTCATAATTCCATAACTATCAATCTTTGTGGCTCTAAAGACTGTATAAGGCTGATGGTTACAACCAGCACAGGCATAGCTACCTACTAAATCAATTATGCATTTGGCAGGCTTTAAATATAGATTGACTATGCCTATATTTCCTATCATAAAAGTCGTGGCAGCAGACACACTTTTATACATTACAGCTGACCTATCTGAGTTAAATGGTAGAAATATTGATTTATGTTTACCATGTGTGCCCTTATTTGATGCAAGGAAACGCATAAGATTTGATGATCTCGTACTGCACATCCCAATACAGTTGTTTGATGAGCAGATGGGCACATGGGCAAAAGTTTCTGTATTATGGTCTAGAGATATCTGGTAGTCACCTAACATGCTTTTACTAGGCATGTTTAACTCTGAAGCAGAGACTTCATAATAATTACCATCATATCTCATGATTTTATCTGAAATATAGTTTGACTTTGCCAAAAAATTGGTAGCAATTATCGGTATAGTTACATTATCTTTTATATTCAACGCATGTAGGTTTATACTAGGTCTTAGTGTTGTAATGGTGTACCGACTAACAATACTTTTATATTCAGTTACTATTATGGCTTCCCAAACAGTTGATCTAACTTTATATATCTTTGCCAATGTACCATTTCTTGTTAGCCACCAGTGGTTCCATATACACATGGTTGGTGAGTCACAATAATGGTCACAATTCAGAGTAGTCTCGCGACAGTCATACCCTTCTGTCTTGCTTTTACTGGCGAAGTCAGGATGCTTAAAACCATAATAGCAGCCCTTAGTCTCACATTGACCCCTTCGTTCACAATTCCATATTGACTCTACATTCATTTTCCAGTCACTTGTATAGTATATTTCATCATAATTTACTACATAGTTGGCCTCATGTAAGCTGAATTTGTAAAGCTCACCCAAACTATCTTTGAAGCATACTATCTCCCCGGTAGATATTGGGAAACTATATGTTTTGATATCCCGGCATGTCCTATCATCACAGATCTTGCTATCTGAATGCAGATATAGTGTAGTGTCACATCCTTTTGATATTGGTAAAGTGGCACTTACTGCAAGTAGTCCTGTTAGTATATTGACTGGTTTTAAGGTAGTTCTATGCAAGGACTTATCATATATTACTTCAGATAACACAGGGTTGATGTTACCTAGCTCTTGTTCATCATCATGACATATTGTATTAGACAATGTTTTTGACCTATGTAGCATGTTGTTTATATTGCTTTCTTCATCTATACTTTCAGTGGAGTTTGCAAAATGGATCCCAGCACTAATAGAATTAACTGGATAATCTAGTCTTGGTGGTAGTGGTGGTGCGCTAGGCTTGACTGAGTCATTGTGATTAATAGTATCTGGTATTAATGTTGTGTAAGTGTTCATGTCATTACCATTGTATATAGTAGTTACTTTTGTTATTGATTTATGCCTCTTCTCTCTTATTTTTTCTTTATGCTTATCAGATATGTTATCATTTTTAGATATATCATCAAATTTCATTGTTGGAGATGCTATTGAATATTTTGCCAATCTAACGACATACTTTACCACTATTCTATCCTTTCTCAATTGTTTAAAATATGAGATTTTATTAATTTTAGCATTTATATAATTATCTATAAGTTTCCAATATTTTAACATAAGCAATATGATTAACAGGCTGGAAATGGTGAACCCTATGATTAATAATTTGCTAGTTTGTGCACATTTTGGTATTAGTTCATTGTAACTGCAATAAAGCCAGCAAGGTTTACATTCGACCTTAGAAAATAATGTTATGTTACCTTCTGAGCAATATGCCTGTATTAAGCCAAACATGAGATTTGAAACAATATCTGTATGTTGGGGCAATATTGTGGTAATGTTGTTATTAATTAATGTACAATTAGTATAACCATTCAAATTCACTTCACCATACTTTACTGATATGTCCAGCGGACACGCAAGGTGCAGAAATATTATTAAATAACAGGTTGTATAAGTTTTCATTATGATGAGCTCCTGCTTCCTGCTGCTAGTGTAATGCAAAAAAAAAAAAAATATGGTGTATTCTTTGAATACACGGTACGAGAGATATAATGTCTATTGCTCTTTGCATGTTCATTTCTTCCTTCCTCTTTGCCAAACACCAACAGTGATCATCTGTTTTCTCCTTGTTGGGCATGTTTCTTATGTCTTCATAAGTATGTTTCAGATATATAACTTCTGTGGTCCACCTAGCGTCATCTAGTAGCGAACCTCTGAAGCTACTCAATTCCTCATCGTGCAAGATGACTTACTTATCTATTTGGCTACCAGATCTCGTTACCATCGTCAGCTACTTTCTCCTTGAGCAAGAGGACCACGTTTACTTCTTTACTCACCATGCTGCGCTAGTATCATCTATCAACTCCTTGAAGACCAGCTCACCAAGAAATAAATTTGTTGTATTTAAGTTGGCCATGCTTATATGTTCTCCTTTTGTCTCCTACCCCCCTCTCTTTCCCCCTTTTCTTGGACCCTCCGTGCTCCGCTGAGCTGCTCTCACTTCTCCGTCTGCAGTTGACTCGTTCAGTCAAAGCTCCGCTCGAGCTTAGCCTCCTCAAACCAAGAGGCACACCCTCTTCTACGCCATGTTGGCTAAGTAATCATCATCGAAATCTTCGACTTCAACATGAAATCAAGATAAGTACCTTTTTAAAAGTTTTAACCTCATCTTCATGGTTTTAACTTCCAAGTGATTTTAATTATAATTTATAGGCAGTGTGAAACTATTTACTTTGGGGCAATAATCACTCTTCGTGGGATTTGCAATGTTGAGCTTTTTCTTATATAAGCCAACCTTATTAAAAAGAGCTTTTCTTAAGCTTTAAACGAGAAACCCTCTCGCTACGTGGGATATTATCTAATACCCGCTGTCTATAATTACAAAGTTATTTCCGCCGTTGGATTTTCTCAACCCCATTTTCTGCTAAGGTCGTTCTGGAACCTTCGAGATCTTGTTCTCTATCTGCGAGTCTTGCCGTCAAGTATTTTTCACGTACTTGTGAAAATACTAGTTAAAATGAGGAATCTTCCTTATAAATTTTTGCAATAGCTAACTTCCTCCACCGTTGGAACCTCTAGAACATTCTATGGCGCATTTAATTGTAAATCATAACTTTTTCGAGAAATAGACTTTCACCTACCTAGTGCAATCAGTTATCTCCATAATTGCAATAACTTTTTTTCTCATAAACTTCAGTGTTTCTCTAGTGAACTTTGCATCCATCTTTACAGACTATAGTGATAATCAGTGCTTGCTCCACTTTTCTACCGCGTCGCGATCGTCCGGTTATATTAAATACGGCCATGAACATTGATCCTATATCCCAATGATCTTTCCTTAACCTTCTACTAACAACCATTATTTATAAAATTGTAACTTTCTATAAGGTGTTACTCACAAAGTGCCCTTCCAACTTTGCTAGTTTAACATTAATTAAATTCTGCATAATTTCTTGTGTGATACAAGTTTTAAATTTACATTGTTCCTCCCTTCAAAAGCAGGGAAAACAATTCTCTCAACTCTTGAGTGAGTTATTTTTTGGTCTCGCTAAATGAAAACTGCCTCATTTGACTGGCGAGTCTTATTCAAAGTATAAGAGGTCTAGAAACTTCCTTCTGATTAACTTTTCAGGTTCACAGTGAGTGACCTGCTCTCTTTGTATAAATCTCACAAAGTAATTCTGTTTAAATATAAGAAGTTGTAGGAACTTCCTTTTTATTCTTTATGTTTTCCATTTTGTTATCTTCGAAGTTGTTATTCTCGTTAGAATGTTCTTTCAGAGGTTGCATATAGTACACTGCTTGTACTCCTGTAAATGTTAAAACTTTAATTATTCCATTTTGCCTATTTATGAAATCTTACCAAGATTTTAATACACGGTTTAAAAAACCTTAAAAATTGTCAATTGCCTGGAGCTACTGTTTAATGTGGAGAGGTCTGCGACCCTATTTGTTAAAAAGTTCAAACGAACTATGTTTATTAAAATTATATTGCATAATTGTTAATTTCCTCAAACTTCCTGCATTGTTAAATAAATTAAATATTTGTTTTTGGATTCATCATTTCTTTGATAATACAGTTAGGCAGGATCCTGGCTTTCCTAGCTCTTCCTAGGTTTATGCCCTCGTTCATATACAATAAATCGTTTACTATCTGTCTGGCCAGATCATCACCCTTCCCTATAGTACTTTTATTCGTGCTTGGAAGGAAACACACTAAAGCCTCTCTCTGGCAAACTGCCCAAGCCTTAGCTGCGGTTCCCGTCAGCTTCGACCAAGCTCGTAGCCACTTTAGGTATCCGAGCACATATTTGCGGTGGCAACCGCTTCTAAATGGATTAAAAGTCAAATTAATAACTTTTGTGGGACTCTCCTCCTATTCTTCTATCCTTCTTTTCCAATCCCAAATCTACTTCCTTCTCTTAATCATCTTCCCTTGGTGGGTGGGTTATTCCCTAGCCTATAATCTACCCAAAATTTGGTACCAGAAACCCGGGAGAGCCCATTTTTTCTTTTCTCTTTTTAAAATAGTGTCATTTGACAATATTTTGCATATTTCTAATATCTGTGTTGAATATTTCAGCTATAACCACATCGTGCAAAGCCTGTGAACGGGAAAGAGGCCGCTCCTGTCTCCTATGGTGTGTCCCATTCTTTCTACTCATTCGCTGCTGCCAGCTTGACAGCATTTCCAAGGTTCCACAGTTTCGTGAGTTACATTTTCATTTATCTTCTTTAATATGGCTCCCACTGATAAGGATAAGGATGAAAAACTTACTTCTAAACGAGCATCCTATAAAGGGCAAATTACCCGATTCAGAAGGTACATAAAAGAATTAGATCCCTCAGACGCACAATTAGATTTGTTGAAACATCGTGTAAAGGATTTTGAACGTTCTTATGAAAACTACTGTAACATTCAAACTGAAATTGAAACTTGCATGCTCAATCAAACAGAAGATCGTGTCGAAGTAGAGAACTTATATTACGAAGGCATAGGTTCTGCTTTCAAAATAATACGCCAACTCGAAGAGGAGCAGAAAAAGGACGCTTCTGTTCTTGGTTCCCTTCACGAACCCCAAACTTCCTTCCGTGAGGGCACTCACAAGCCCAAACCTACTTTACCGAAAATTGATTTACCCCATTTTTCTGGAGATGAATCCACTTGGGATTCTTTCTATGAATTATTTTGCTCCCTTGTTCATGACAATGAAGACATTCAAGTCATTTACAAGTTTCATTACTTGAGATCTATCCTTCGAGGTCAAGCTTTGCAGTTAGTTGAAGCACTTCCTCTGCGTGCCGAAAATTACCCCATTGCCTTTGACTTATTAAAAGAAAGATATGGAAATTCACGTTTACGTATTCAACGCCATATTAAGGCTCTATTTAACCTACCTGCGTCACAGCACAATGACGTCACTAGTTTGCGTACTTTAATTGACACTACCCAACTCCACGTTAAAGCTTTGTCCCAATTAGAGCAGCCTACTGAACATTGGGATACTTTCCTAATACATTTAGTAGTTTCTAAAGTTGATGCTGCTACCCTCAAAGCTTGGGAAATTGAACTTTCTAAGGAAGACGACTACTCTTACGAGCATTTAGTCACTTTCATAAACGCTAGATGCCAACTTTTAACTGCGCTAGCTAATCAGAGCGAACCTTCATCTCCTAGTTCCAAATTCGAATTAATGTCCATCAAACCCAAAAGCGAACGCTCAGCGTCTAATACCCAAAAACCAGGGTCCAGCTCATCGAAATTCAAATCAAACACTACTGGTTACCCAACTAGGTCTAGTGAACGTCGTGTTGCTAGCTCTATTGTTTTAAACACGCAAGGTGAACCTCGCAAAAGTTTAAACGAACCGGTAAAGTGCACACTTTGTAAAGATCCCCATGCCCTATACCTCTGCAAATCCTTTAAAGAAATGTCAGTCGATGACAGACGAAAATTAGTCGCCCAAAACAAACATTGTTTCAACTGCCTAGCGCCTACGCATTCTGCTTCTAACTGTAAGTCTACAAGACTTTGCTACCATTGTGAAAAGGCTCATCATACTCTGCTACATCGTCATGATCAGGCAAGGTCATCGACAGCATCTACTTCGCCGAAAAATGATAGTGTCAACAGTTCTAATGCTTCATCATACATTCAAAATGCTAAGTCTATTCGCAGTGCTCAAGTATTGTTGTCTACTGTCCAAATTGACGTTCAGGATAATTTTGGCAACTGGGTCCGTGCGCGCGGTCTTCTAGACTCAGCGGCAACTCATGATTTTGTATCTAATTCTCTGATTAGAAAACTAGGCCTACCCGTAAACCCCACTTCTATCAATGTGTCGGGCATTAACAGCTCAAAATCGCAAGCTTTACAATTTTCAAAACTAACCATAAGAGATACTTTTTCTTTCCTTTTTTTTTTTTTTGCATTACACAAAGCAGCAAGCTGGAGCAAGAAAAGCAATTAAACAACAAAAATTACAAGGTATGGATTATACAGAGAAGTGGGGAAGGAAAAAAACAAGCAAGCCAAAGAAAGGGAAAAGAGAAGAGGAGACTATTTACATACATACATATATACACACCAATGATAACAATATTATTAACAAAAAGTGGGTACTAATACACATTATGCACTATTAGTTTCCTTGATGGCCTGAGCTGCAAAATATCCTTTTATAACTCTAGCAATCAAAGAACCACATATACCCAACAAGGTAAAGGTGGTAATGCTAGTGAGTACTCCTTCCCAAAAGTTGAAGTTACCTGCAATGGACTTAAGTTGTGCTGACACCGTATCAACATCGGTTCTATAATCTATAGGATTTAAGTCACCTAAAAAAATATAATCAAAGTGCAAATATAATGTCTGGTTAGTGGTAGGTATATATATATATAGCAATGCTCATTATACTCATTCAGATCTAGAGTATACACATTATCAGTGCATCGCAGGTGATCAGCTTCAAAGCTGCAGTTAGTCTGAAATTTCATAATTCCATAACTATCAATCTTTGTGGCTCTAAAGACTGTATAAGGCTGATGGTTACAACCAGCACAGGCATAGCTACCTACTAAATCAATTATGCATTTGGCAGGCTTTAAATATAGATTGACTATGCCTATATTTCCTATCATAAAAGTCATGGCAGCAGACACACTTTTATACATTACAGCTGACCTATCTGAGTTAAATGGTAGAAATATAGATTTATGTTTACCATGTGTGCCCTTATTTGATGCAAGGAAACGCATAAGATTTGATGATCTCGTACTGCACATCCCAATACAGTTGTTTGATGAGCAGATGGGCACATGGGCAAAAGTTTCTGTATTATGGTCTAGAGATATCTGGTAGTCACCTAACATGCTTTTACTAGGCATGTTTAACTCTGAAGCAGAGACTTCATAATAATTACCATCATATCTCATGATTTTATCTGAAATATAGTTTGACTTTGCCAAAAAATTGGTAGCAATTATCGGTATAGTTACATTATCTTTTATATTCAACGCATGTAGGTTTATACTAGGTCTTAGTGTTGTAATGGTGTACCGACTAACAATACTTTTATATTCAGTTACTATTATGGCTTCCCAAACAGTTGATCTAACTTTATATATCTTTGCCAATGTACCATTTCTTGTTAGCCACCAGTGGTTCCATATACACATGGTTGGTGAGTCACAATAATGGTCACAATTCAGAGTAGTCTCGCGACAGTCATACCCTTCTGTCTTGCTTTTACTGGCGAAGTCAGGATGCTTAAAACCATAATAGCAGCCCTTAGTCTCACATTGACCCCTTCGTTCACAATTCCATATTGACTCTACATTCATTTTCAAGTCACTTGTATAGTATATTTCATCATAATTTACTACATAGTTGGCCTCATGTAAGCTGAATTTGTAAAGCTCACCCAAACTATCTTTGAAGCATACTATCTCCCCGGTAGATATTGGGAAACTATATGTTTTGATATCCCGGCATGTCCTATCATCACAGATCTTGCTATCTGAATGCAGATATAGTGTAGTGTCACATCCTTTTGATATTGGTAAAGTGGCACTTACTGCAAGTAGTCCTGTTAGTATATTGACTGGTTTTAAGGTAGTTCTATGCAAGGACTTATCATATATTACTTCAGATAACACAGGGTTGATGTTACCTAGCTCTTGTTCATCATCATGACATATTGTATTAGACAATGTTTTTGACCTATGTAGCATGTTGTTTATATTGCTTTCTTCATCTATACTTTCAGTGGAGTTTGCAAAATGGATCCCAGCACTAATAGAATTAACTGGATAATCTAGTCTTGGTGGTAGTGGTGGTGCGCTAGGCTTGACTGAGTCATTGTGATTAATAGTATCTGGTATTAATGTTGTGTAAGTGTTCATGTCATTACCATTGTATATAGTAGTTACTTTTGTTATTGATTTATGCCTCTTCTCTCTTATTTTTTCTTTATGCTTATCAGATATGTTATCATTTTTAGATATATCATCAAATTTCATTGTTGGAGATGCTATTGAATATTTTGCCAATCTAACGGCATACTTTACCACTATTCTATCCTTTCTCAATTGTTTAAAATATGAGATTTTATTAATTTTAGCATTTATATAATTATCTATAAGTTTCCAATATTTTAACATAAGCAATATGATTAACAGGCTGGAAATGGTGAACCCTATGATTAATAATTTGCTAGTTTGTGCACATTTTGGTATTAGTTCATTGTAACTGCAATAAAGCCAGCAAGGTTTACATTCGACCTTAGAAAATAATGTTATGTTACCTTCTGAGCAATATGCCTGTATTAAGCCAAACATGAGATTTGAAACAATATCTGTATGTTGGGGCAATATTGTGGTAATGTTGTTATTAATTAATGTACAATTAGTATAACCATTCAAATTCACTTCACCATACTTTACTGATATGTCCAGCGGACACGCAAGGTGCAGAAATATTATTAAATAACAGGTTGTATAAGTTTTCATTATGATGAGCTCCTGCTTGCTGCTGCTAGTGTAATGCAAAAAAAAAAAAAATATGGTGTATTCTTTGAATACACGGTACGAGAGATATAATGTCTATTGCTCTTTGCATGTTCATTTCTTCCTTCCTCTTTGCCAAACACCAACAGTGATCATCTGTTTTCTCCTTGTTGGGCATGTTTCTTATGTCTTCATAAGTATGTTTCAGATATATAACTTCTGTGGTCCACCTAGCGTCATCTAGTAGCGAACCTCTGAAGCTACTCAATTCCTCATCGTGCAAGATGACTTACTTATCTATTTGGCTACCAGATCTCGTTACCATCGTCAGCTACTTTCTCCTTGAGCAAGAGGACCACGTTTACTTCTTTACTCACCATGCTGCGCTAGTATCATCTATCAACTCCTTGAAGACCAGCTCACCAAGAAATAAATTTGTTGTATTTAAGTTGGCCATGCTTATATGTTCTCCTTTTGTCTCCTACCCCCTCTCTTTCCCCCTTTTCTTGGACCCTCCGTGCTCCGCTGAGCTGCTCTCACTTCTCCGTCTGCAGTTGACTCGTTCAGTCAAAGCTCCGCTCGAGCTTAGCCTCCTCAAACCAAGAGGCACACCCTCTTCTACGCCATGTTGGCTAAGTAATCATCATCGAAATCTTCGACTTCAACATGAAATCAAGATAAGTACCTTTTTAAAAGTTTTAACCTCATCTTCATGGTTTTAACTTCCAAGTGATTTTAATTATAATTTATAGGCAGTGTGAAACTATTTACTTTGGGGCAATAATCACTCTTCGTGGGATTTGCAATGTTGAGCTTTTTCTTATATAAGCCAACCTTATTAAAAAGAGCTTTTCTTAAGCTTTAAACGAGAAACCCTCTCGCTACGTGGGATATTATCTAATACCCGCTGTCTATAATTACAAAGTTATTTCCGCCGTTGGATTTTCTCAACCCCATTTTCTGCTAAGGTCGTTCTGGAACCTTCGAGATCTTGTTCTCTATCTGTGAGTCTTGCCGTCAAGTATTTTTCACGTACTTGTGAAAATACTAGTTAAAATGAGGAATCTTCCTTATAAATTTTTGCAATAGCTAACTTCCTCCACCGTTGGAACCTCTAGAACATTCTATGGCGCATTTAATTGTAAATCATAACTTTTTCGAGAAATAGACTTTCACCTACCTAGTGCAATCAGTTATCTCCATAATTGCAATAACTTTTTTTCTCATAAACTTCAGTGTTTCTCTAGTGAACTTTGCATCCATCTTTACAGACTATAGTGATAATCAGTGCTTGCTCCACTTTTCTACCGCGTCGCGATCGTCCGGTTATATTAAATACGGCCATGAACATTGATCCTATATCCCAATGATCTTTCCTTAACCTTCTACTAACAACCATTATTTATAAAATTGTAACTTTCTATAAGGTGTTACTCACAAAGTGCCCTTCCAACTTTGCTAGTTTAACATTAATTAAATTCTGCATAATTTCTTGTGTGATACAAGTTTTAAATTTACATTGTTCCTCCCTTCAAAAGCAGGGAAAACAATTCTCTCAACTCTTGAGTGAGTTATTTTTTGGTCTCGCTAAATGAAAACTGCCTCATTTGACTGGCGAGTCTTATTCAAAGTATAAGAGGTCTAGAACCTTTCTTCTGATTAACTTTTCAGGTTCACAGTGAGTGACCTGCTCTCTTTGTATAAATCTCACAAAGTAATTCTGTTTAAATATAAGAAGTTGTAGGAACTTCCTTTTTATTCTTTATGTTTTCCATTTTGTTATCTTCGAAGTTGTTATTCTCGTTAGAATGTTCTTTCAGAGGTTGCATATAGTACACTGCTTGTACTCCTGTAAATGTTAAAACGTTAATTATTCCATTTTGCCTATTTATGAAATCTTACCAAGATTTTAATACACGGTTTAAAAAACCTTAAAAATTGTCAATTGCCTGGAGCAACTGTTTAATGTGGAGAGGTCTGCGACCCTATTTGTTAAAAAGTTCAAACGAACTATGTTTATTAAAATTATATTGCATAATTGTTAATTTCCTCAAACTTCCTGCATTGTTAAATAAATTAAATATTTGTTTTTGGATTCATCATTTCTTTGATAATACAGTTAGGCAGGATCCTGGCTTTCCTAGCTCTTCCTAGGTTTATGCCCTCGTTCATATACAATAAATCGTTTACTATCTGTCTGGCCAGATCATCACCCTTCCCTATAGTACTTTTATTCGTGCTTGGAAGGAAACACACTAAAGCCTCTCTCTGGCAAACTGCCCAAGCCTTAGCTGCGGTTCCCGTCAGCTTCGACCAAGCTCGTAGCCACTTTAGGTATCCGAGCACATATTTGCGGTGGCAACCGCTTCTAAATGGATTAAAAGTCAAATTAATAACTTTTGTGGGACTCTCCTCCTATTCTTCTATCCTTCTTTTCCAATCCCAAATCTACTTCCTTCTCTTAATCATCTTCCCTTGGTGGGTGGGTTATTCCCTAGCCTATAATCTACCCAAAATTTGGTGCCGAAACCCGGGAGAGCCCATTTTTTCTTTTCTCTTTTTAAAATAGTGTCATTTGACAATATTTTGCATATTTCTAATATCTGTGTTGAATATTTCAGCTATAACCACATCGTGCAAAGCCTGTGAACGGGAAAGAGGCCGCTCCTGTCTCCTATGGTGTGTCCCATTCTTTCTACTCATTCGCTGCTGCCAGCTTGACAGCATTTCCAAGGTTCCACAGTTTCGTGAGTTACATTTTCATTTATCTTCTTTAATATGGCTCCCACTGATAAGGATAAGGATGAAAAACTTACTTCTAAACGAGCATCCTATAAAGGGCAAATTACCCGATTCAGAAGGTACATAAAAGAATTAGATCCCTCAGACGCACAATTAGATTTGTTGAAACATCGTGTAAAGGATTTTGAACGTTCTTATGAAAACTACTGTAACATTCAAACTGAAATTGAAACTTGCATGCTCAATCAAACAGAAGATCGTGTCGAAGTAGAGAACTTATATTACGAAGGCATAGGTTCTGCTTTCAAAATAATACGCCAACTCGAAGAGGAGCAGAAAAAGGACGCTTCTGTTCTTGGTTCCCTTCACGAACCCCAAACTTCCTTCCGTGAGGGCACTCACAAGCCCAAACCTACTTTACCGAAAATTGATTTACCCCATTTTTCTGGAGATGAATCCACTTGGGATTCTTTCTATGAATTATTTTGCTCCCTTGTTCATGACAATGAAGACATTCAAGTCATTTACAAGTTTCATTACTTGAGATCTATCCTTCGAGGTCAAGCTTTGCAGTTAGTTGAAGCACTTCCTCTGCGTGCCGAAAATTACCCCATTGCCTTTGACTTATTAAAAGAAAGATATGGAAATTCACGTTTACGTATTCAACGCCATATTAAGGCTCTATTTAACCTACCTGCGTCACAGCACAATGACGTCACTAGTTTGCGTACTTTAATTGACACTACCCAACTCCACGTTAAAGCTTTGTCCCAATTAGAGCAGCCTACTGAACATTGGGATACTTTCCTAATACATTTAGTAGTTTCTAAAGTTGATGCTGCTACCCTCAAAGCTTGGGAAATTGAACTTTCTAAGGAAGACGACTACTCTTACGAGCATTTAGTCACTTTCATAAACGCTAGATGCCAACTTTTAACTGCGCTAGCTAATCAGAGCGAACCTTCATCTCCTAGTTCCAAATTCGAATTAATGTCCATCAAACCCAAAAGCGAACGCTCAGCGTCTAATACCCAAAAACCAGGGTCCAGCTCATCGAAATTCAAATCAAACACTACTGGTTACCCAACTAGGTCTAGTGAACGTCGTGTTGCTAGCTCTATTGTTTTAAACACGCAAGGTGAACCTCGCAAAAGTTTAAACGAACCGGTAAAGTGCATACTTTGTAAAGATCCCCATGCCCTATACCTCTGCAAATCCTTTAAAGAAATGTCAGTCGATGACAGACGAAAATTAGTCGCCCAAAACAAACATTGTTTCAACTGCCTAGCGCCTACGCATTCTGCTTCTAACTGTAAGTCTACAAGACTTTGCTACCATTGTGAAAAGGCTCATCATACTCTGCTACATCGTCATGATCAGGCAAGGTCATCGACAGCATCTACTTCGCCGAAAAATGATAGTGTCAACAGTTCTAATGCTTCATCATACATTCAAAATGCTAAGTCTATTCGCAGTGCTCAAGTATTGTTGTCTACTGTCCAAATTGACGTTCAGGATAATTTTGGCAACTGGGTCCGTGCACGCGGTCTTCTAGACTCAGCGGCAACTCATGATTTTGTATCTAATTCTCTGATTAGAAAACTAGGCCTACCCGTAAACCCCACTTCTATCAATGTGTCGGGCATTAACAGCTCAAAATCGCAAGCTTTACAATTTTCAAAACTAACCATAAGAGATACTTGTCATAGAAACAACTTTCTTAAACTTAATTGTCTAATTCTCAATAGCATTGGAGAAGACACTCCTAGTCACTCGGTTGATATTTCGGGGTTAAACATTCCCTCGCATTTAAGGTTAGCCGATCCTTCGTTTAACATACAAAATCCCATCGACATACTCTTTAGTGCCAATGTCTTTTGGAACTGCCTTCGGAAACAGGTTCGCAAGCTATCCTCAAACGTGGTCGCTAGAGACACTAATTTTGGATGGATTGTCACAGGGCAACTTCCCCATTATTCACCCCAACCTGCATCGCAATGTTACTTCTCCAATACTGATCTGGAACAGTTTTGGAGGCTTGAAAATGTTGATTCTCCTAATGTAACTTCTTCAGAAAATGAATTCTGTGAGCAACTTTTTTTGAACACGACCACTCGTTCTTCTGATGGCCGGTTCGTTGTTCAAATGCCAAGATTACACAATCCCCCCAAACTTATTAACTCTCAGCCTAAAGCTCGAAAAGCTCTCTTTGCTATCGAGAGCAAATTCAAAAAGGAACCCCTCGTCAAAAAGCAGTACACTGAGTTTACGGATGAGTATGAAAGCTTAGATCATATGGAGGTTGTTAACAAATCCGATGATGAATTGCACCCCCCAATCGAAACGGTTTATTTAAATCACCATCCCGTGTGGAAAAACCCTCTTGTAAAAGATAAAATCCGAGTTGTTTTCAATGGTTCATCACCCGACGTTAATGGCAACAGCCTTAACGATACTCTGTATTCTGGTCCTGCTATTCAATCAGATTTATCTGCTATACTCTTAAATTTTCGATTATTTCCCATAGCTGTCATAGCCGACATAAAACAGATGTACCGTCAAGTGTTAATTCGACCAGAACAACGAGATCTTCAAAGAATCTTGTGGCGTGATGAAACCAGTAAGCCCATTAAGGTATTTCGCTTGAAAACGGTTACTTATGGCTTAAAACCCTCTGCTTTCCTTGCTATCCGATCCCTACACTTGCTAGCCTCTCAAGATGGTCATTTATTTAACCCCAAAGCCTCTGAAGCACTAACTACGTCATTCTATGTTGACGATTATTTGCAATCCTTTCCCTCTTTGGAGGAAGCTTCTTTTGTATCTTTAGAACTTCAAGCATTACTAAGGAATGGAGGTTTCCCACTTCATAAGTGGGACTCCAACTCCCCTGAGTTTCTCGCTCAGTTTCCCATTGAAGACGTAGATCCTTCTTCTGTCGAAATTTGTGGAAACTCCGAATCTATAAAAACTCTAGGAGTTCACTGGTGCACTAGCACTGACACTCTTATCTATAAAGTTACGCTCGCAGAAGAGCTTCCTAATACAAAAAGACAAATCCTCTCTGAAATTGCAAAAATTTTTGATCCGCTTCAATTTCTTGCCCCAGTTATCGTTATAGCCAAACTCTTCATGCAAGAGCTGTGGTCGCTTAAATGTGAATGGGATGACGCTGTCCCTCTTTCTTTTCTGAATCGTTGGCTCTCGTTTCGCAGCAATTTGTTGGACCTTTCCCTTATTGAAATTCCCAGGAATTTAATCAGCTCGCATTCTAATGCATCTTTTTTCCTTCACGTGTTCGCGGACAGTTCCGAAAAAGCTTATGGTTGCTGTGCATATTTAGTTTATCACGATTCTCTCTATGGATCTCCAGTTTCTAACCTTGTTTGTGCCAAATCGAAGGTCGCTCCTCTTAAAACTATCACTTTACCTAGGCTTGAACTGTGCGCTGCACTAATGGCTGCAGAACTTGTCAAGAAATTACGGGAAGTATTAAAGGTCGAATTTTCGCAAATCTATCTCTGGAGCGATTCTATGATCGCCCTTTCTTGGATCGCCAAAAACCCCTCTCACTGGCAAACTTTTGTCGCAAACAGGGTTTCCAAAATTCAAACTCTTTCTTCTGGATGTCAATGGAGGCATGTTCCCAGTGCGGATAATCCAGCTGATATCATCTCTCGTGGTTGTTTACCCTCTCAATTGGCAGCTTCCCAATTGTACTGGCATGGGCCCTCGTGGCTAATCGACGAATCTTCCTCATGGCCTTCTAAACCCCCAGCTACAAACTCCAACTTGCCTGACGCTAAAGTACCTCTACCCATTGCTTCGTGTCTTGTTTCCAACGCATCTCATCCTTTGTTGTCCCGCTATTCTTCCTTCCATAAATTACTACGGATTGTTGCCTATCTCCTTAGATGGAAATATATTGTGGTTGACCAACCTCTTCTCCCTAAACCACACCTTACCAATCATGAATTGAATCTCGCCACCATTAAGATTTTACAACTGACACAGCAAGAAGCCTTTTCTTCTGAATTGTCATTGCTTTCTTCTAAAAGAGATCTTCCCAAATCCAGCCGTCTTCGTGCTTTAGCCCCGTTCCTTGATGACCATGGATTACTTAGGGTAGGTGGAAGGCTCTCGCAATCTTTACTCTCTGAGGACAAAAAGCATCCCGTTATTTTGCCTTCTAAACATCACGTTACTTCTTTAATTATACGTGACTTTCATTACCGTAATCTTCATGTTGGTACACGTACTCTGCTCTGCCTCTTAAGAGAAAAGTACTGGATTATAAATGGAATTCATGAAGTTTCTTCTGTAATTCATAAGTGCATTCCTTGTTTCAAAGCGAAACCTAAAATCAACACTCAATTAATGAGCGATCTGCCCTCTTTTCGTTCTTCTCCTATACGCCCATTTGCTTTAACTGGCGTGGACTATATGGGTCCGTTCCAATATCAACGAAACTCTCCTGAAGCTAAACGCAAATTGTTTGGTAAGCTTTATGTTTCTCTCTTTGTTTGTATGGTTACAGGCGCAATCCACTTGGAACTAGTAACGAATGCTTCTACTTCTTATTTTTTATCAGCTGTCTCTCGTTTCAACGCTAGGCGTGGTGTTCCTTCTGAGATGTTCTCTGATAACGCTTCCACCTTTCAGGGCGCAGCCTCCCTGTGGAAGAAAGCTCTCACTTCCTCTCCTGCCATGGAACAAATCTCTAATTTTTCTTATTCAAAAGGTTTCAAATGGCGCTTCATACCTCCTTACGCTCCGCATCATGGTGGTAGGTGGGAATCTTGCGTAAAGCTCACTAAGCGTCATTTAAGAAAAGTCTTAGGTAATCGAATTCTGACTTACGAAGAATTCAATTCACTGTCTGTTTTGATTGAAGGTGTTGTTAACTCTCGTCCTTTAACTCCACTTTCCAATGACCCTGATGACCTACTTCCACTCACCCCTGGTCACTTCCTTATCGGCACTTCTCTTTCTGCCCCTCCTCCTCTTCCTAATTCTTACAGGGATTCTAATCTACCTATCGCTTGGCGGAAACTTGAAGCCCTCCGTAATTCTTTTTGGAAAAGGTGGAACTTGGAATATTTAACTTCCTTGCAACGGAGGCAGAAGTGGTTTCTTTCCAGTCCCGACATTAAAGTAGGGGACTTGGTCTTGGTTAGGGATATTTCACCCCCCCTAGTATGGATTTCTGGTAGGGTGACCGATTGCTACCCTGGAAGAGATGGGAGAGTCAGGGTGGCCAGAATCTTGACTACAAATGGACCGATCACAAGACCACTGTCTTTGATCGCTCCGCTTCCAATAAATGTGTAACTGCTTATTTGCTCTCTGTTGGTGTTTTTGTCCCCCCAGTATGGTGTATTCTTTGAATACACGGTACGAGAGATATAATGTCTATTGCTCTTTGCATGTTCATTTCTTCCTTCCTCTTTGCCAAACACCAACAGTGATCATCTGTTTTCTCCTTGTTGGGCATGTTTCTTATGTCTTCATAAGTATGTTTCAGATATATAACTTCTGTGGTCCACCTAGCGTCATCTAGTAGCGAACCTCTGAAGCTACTCAATTCCTCATCGTGCAAGATGACTTACTTATCTATTTGGCTACCAGATCTCGTTACCATCGTCAGCTACTTTCTCCTTGAGCAAGAGGACCACGTTTACTTCTTTACTCACCATGCTGCGCTAGTATCATCTATCAACTCCTTGAAGACCAGCTCACCAAGAAATAAATTTGTTGTATTTAAGTTGGCCATGCTTATATGTTCTCCTTTTGTCTCCTACCCCCCTCTCTTTCCCCCTTTTCTTGGACCCTCCGTGCTCCGCTGAGCTGCTCTCACTTCTCCGTCTGCAGTTGACTCGTTCAGTCAAAGCTCCGCTCGAGCTTAGCCTCCTCAAACCAAGAGGCACACCCTCTTCTACGCCATGTTGGCTAAGTAATCATCATCGAAATCTTCGACTTCAACATGAAATCAAGATAAGTACCTTTTTAAAAGTTTTAACCTCATCTTCATGGTTTTAACTTCCAAGTGATTTTAATTATAATTTATAGGCAGTGTGAAACTATTTACTTTGGGGCAATAATCACTCTTCGTGGGATTTGCAATGTTGAGCTTTTTCTTATATAAGCCAACCTTATTAAAAAGAGCTTTTCTTAAGCTTTAAACGAGAAACCCTCTCGCTACGTGGGATATTATCTAATACCCGCTGTCTATAATTACAAAGTTATTTCCGCCGTTGGATTTTCTCAACCCCATTTTCTGCTAAGGTCGTTCTGGAACCTTCGAGATCTTGTTCTCTATCTGCGAGTCTTGCCGTCAAGTATTTTTCACGTACTTGTGAAAATACTAGTTAAAATGAGGAATCTTCCTTATAAATTTTTGCAATAGCTAACTTCCTCCACCGTTGGAACCTCTAGAACATTCTATGGCGCATTTAATTGTAAATCATAACTTTTTCGAGAAATAGACTTTCACCTACCTAGTGCAATCAGTTATCTCCATAATTGCAATAACTTTTTTTCTCATAAACTTCAGTGTTTCTCTAGTGAACTTTGCATCCATCTTTACAGACTATAGTGATAATCAGTGCTTGCTCCACTTTTCTACCGCGTCGCGATCGTCCGGTTATATTAAATACGGCCATGAACATTGATCCTATATCCCAATGATCTTTCCTTAACCTTCTACTAACAACCATTATTTATAAAATTGTAACTTTCTATAAGGTGTTACTCACAAAGTGCCCTTCCAACTTTGCTAGTTTAACATTAATTAAATTCTGCATAATTTCTTGTGTGATACAAGTTTTAAATTTACATTGTTCCTCCCTTCAAAAGCAGGGAAAACAATTCTCTCAACTCTTGAGTGAGTTATTTTTTGGTCTCGCTAAATGAAAACTGCCTCATTTGACTGGCGAGTCTTATTCAAAGTATAAGAGGTCTAGAACCTTCCTTCTGATTAACTTTTCAGGTTCACAGTGAGTGACCTGCTCTCTTTGTATAAATCTCACAAAGTAATTCTGTTTAAATATAAGAAGTTGTAGGAACTTCCTTTTTATTCTTTATGTTTTCCATTTTGTTATCTTCGAAGTTGTTATTCTCGTTAGAATGTTCTTTCAGAGGTTGCATATAGTACACTGCTTGTACTCCTGTAAATGTTAAAACTTTAATTATTCCATTTTGCCTATTTATGAAATCTTACCAAGATTTTAATACACGGTTTAAAAAAACTTAAAAATTGTCAATTGCCTGGAGCAACTGTTTAATGTGGAGAGGTCTGCGACCCTATTTGTTAAAAAGTTCAAACGAACTATGTTTATTAAAATTATATTGCATAATTGTTAATTTCCTCAAACTTCCTGCATTGTTAAATAAATTAAATATTTGTTTTTGGATTCATCATTTCTTTGATAATACAGTTAGGCAGGATCCTGGCTTTCCTAGCTCTTCCTAGGTTTATGCCCTCGTTCATATACAATAAATCGTTTACTATCTGTCTGGCCAGATCATCACCCTTCCCTATAGTACTTTTATTCGTGCTTGGAAGGAAACACACTAAAGCCTCTCTCTGGCAAACTGCCCAAGCCTTAGCTGCGGTTCCCGTCAGCTTCGACCAAGCTCGTAGCCACTTTAGGTATCCGAGCACATATTTGCGGTGGCAACCGCTTCTAAATGGATTAAAAGTCAAATTAATAACTTTTGTGGGACTCTCCTCCTATTCTTCTATCCTTCTTTTCCAATCCCAAATCTACTTCCTTCTCTTAATCATCTTCCCTTGGTGGGTGGGTTATTCCCTAGCCTATAATCTACCCAAAATTTGGTACCAGAAACCCGGGAGAGCCCATTTTTTCTTTTCTCTTTTTAAAATAGTGTCATTTGACAATATTTTGCATATTTCTAATATCTGTGTTGAATATTTCAGCTATAACCACATCGTGCAAAGCCTGTGAACGGGAAAGAGGCCGCTCCTGTCTCCTATGGTGTGTCCCATTCTTTCTACTCATTCGCTGCTGCCAGCTTGACAACATTTCCAAGGTTCCACAGTTTCGTGAGTTACATTTTCATTTATCTTCTTTAATATGGCTCCCACTGATAAGGATAAGGATGAAAAACTTACTTCTAAACGAGCATCCTATAAAGGGCAAATTACCCGATTCAGAAGGTACATAAAAGAATTAGATCCCTCAGACGCACAATTAGATTTGTTGAAACATCGTGTAAAGGATTTTGAACGTTCTTATGAAAACTACTGTAACATTCAAACTGAAATTGAAACTTGCATGCTCAATCAAACAGAAGATCGTGTCGAAGTAGAGAACTTATATTACGAAGGCATAGGTTCTGCTTTCAAAATAATACGCCAACTCGAAGAGGAGCAGAAAAAGGACGCTTCTGTTCTTGGTTCCCTTCACGAACCCCAAACTTCCTTCCGTGAGGGCACTCACAAGCCCAAACCTACTTTACCGAAAATTGATTTACCCCATTTTTCTGGAGATGAATCCACTTGGGATTCTTTCTATGAATTATTTTGCTCCCTTGTTCATGACAATGAAGACATTCAAGTCATTTACAAGTTTCATTACTTGAGATCTATCCTTCGAGGTCAAGCTTTGCAGTTAGTTGAAGCACTTCCTCTGCGTGCCGAAAATTACCCCATTGCCTTTGACTTATTAAAAGAAAGATATGGAAATTCACGTTTACGTATTCAACGCCATATTAAGGCTCTATTTAACCTACCTGCGTCACAGCACAATGACGTCACTAGTTTGCGTACTTTAATTGACACTACCCAACTCCACGTTAAAGCTTTGTCCCAATTAGAGCAGCCTACTGAACATTGGGATACTTTCCTAATACATTTAGTAGTTTCTAAAGTTGATGCTGCTACCCTCAAAGCTTGGGAAATTGAACTTTCTAAGGAAGACGACTACTCTTACGAGCATTTAGTCACTTTCATAAACGCTAGATGCCAACTTTTAACTGCGCTAGCTAATCAGAGCGAACCTTCATCTCCTAGTTCCAAATTCGAATTAATGTCCATCAAACCCAAAAGCGAACGCTCAGCGTCTAATACCCAAAAACCAGGGTCCAGCTCATCGAAATTCAAATCAAACACTACTGGTTACCCAACTAGGTCTAGTGAACGTCGTGTTGCTAGCTCTATTGTTTTAAACACGCAAGGTGAACCTCGCAAAAGTTTAAACGAACCGGTAAAGTGCATACTTTGTAAAGATCCCCATGCCCTATACCTCTGCAAATCCTTGAAAGAAATGTCAGTCGATGACAGACGAAAATTAGTCGCCCAAAACAAACATTGTTTCAACTGCCTAGCGCCTACGCATTCTGCTTCTAACTGTAAGTCTACAAGACTTTGCTACCATTGTGAAAAGGCTCATCATACTCTGCTACATCGTCATGATCAGGCAAGGTCATCGACAGCATCTACTTCGCCGAAAAATGATAGTGTCAACAGTTCTAATGCTTCATCATACATTCAAAATGCTAAGTCTATTCGCAGTGCTCAAGTATTGTTGTCTACTGTCCAAATTGACGTTCAGGATAATTTTGGCAACTGGGTCCGTGCGCGCGGTCTTCTAGACTCAGCGGCAACTCATGATTTTGTATCTAATTCTCTGATTAGAAAACTAGGCCTACCCGTAAACCCCACTTCTATCAATGTGTCGGGCATTAACAGCTCAAAATCGCAAGCTTTACAATTTTCAAAACTAACCATAAGAGATACTTTTTCTTTCCTTTTTTTTTTTTTTTGCATTACACAAAGCAGCAAGCTGGAGCAAGAAAAGAAATTAAACAACAAAAATTACAAGGTATGGATTATACAGAGAAGTGGGGAAGGAAAAAAACAAGCAAGCCAAAGAAAGGGAAAAGAGAAGAGGAGACTATTTACATACATACATATATACACACCAATGATAACAATATTATTAACAAAAAGTGGGTACTAATACACATTATGCACTATTAGTTTCCTTGATGGCCTGAGCTGCAAAATATCCTTTTATAACTCTAGCAATCAAAGAACCACATATACCCAACAAGGTAAAGGTGGTAATGCTAGTGAGTACTCCTTCCCAAAAGTTGAAGTTACCTGCAATGGACTTAAGTTGTGCTGACACCGTATCAACATCGGTTCTATAATCTATAGGATTTAAGTCACCTAAAAAAATATAATCAAAGTGCAAATATAATGTCTGGTTAGTGGTAGGTATATATATATATAGCAATGCTCATTATACTCATTCAGATCTAGAGTATACACATTATCAGTGCATCGCAGGTGATCAGCTTCAAAGCTGCAGTTAGTCTGAAATTTCATAATTCCATAACTATCAATCTTTGTGGCTCTAAAGACTGTATAAGGCTGATGGTTACAACCAGCACAGGCATAGCTACCTACTAAATCAATTATGCATTTGGCAGGCTTTAAATATAGATTGACTATGCCTATATTTCCTATCATAAAAGTCATGGCAGCAGACACACTTTTATACATTACAGCTGACCTATCTGAGTTAAATGGTAGAAATATTGATTTATGTTTACCATGTGTGCCCTTATTTGATGCAAGGAAACGCATAAGATTTGATGATCTCGTACTGCACATCCCAATACAGTTGTTTGATGAGCAGATGGGCACATGGGCAAAAGTTTCTGTATTATGGTCTAGAGATATCTGGTAGTCACCTAACATGCTTTTACTAGGCATGTTTAACTCTGAAGCAGAGACTTCATAATAATTACCATCATATCTCATGATTTTATCTGAAATATAGTTTGACTTTGCCAAAAAATTGGTAGCAATTATCGGTATAGTTACATTATCTTTTATATTCAACGCATGTAGGTTTATACTAGGTCTTAGTGTTGTAATGGTGTACCGACTAACAATACTTTTATATTCAGTTACTATTATGGCTTCCCAAACAGTTGATCTAACTTTATATATCTTTACCATTTCTTGTTAGCCACCAGTGGTTCCATATACACATGGTTGGTGAGTCACAATAATGGTCACAATTCAGAGTAGTCTCGCGACAGTCATACCCTTCTGTCTTGCTTTTACTGGCGAAGTCAGGATGCTTAAAACCATAATAGCAGCCCTTAGTCTCACATTGACCCCTTCGTTCACAATTCCATATTGACTCTACATTCATTTTCCAGTCACTTGTATAGTATATTTCATCATAATTTACTACATAGTTGGCCTCATGTAAGCTGAATTTGTAAAGCTCACCCAAACTATCTTTGAAGCATACTATCTCCCCGGTAGATATTGGGAAACTATATGTTTTGATATCCCGGCATGTCCTATCATCACAGATCTTGCTATCTGAATGCAGATATAGTGTAGTGTCACATCCTTTTGATATTGGTAAAGTGGCACTTACTGCAAGTAGTCCTGTTAGTATATTGACTGGTTTTAAGGTAGTTCTATGCAAGGACTTATCATATATTACTTCAGATAACACAGGGTTGATGTTACCTAGCTCTTGTTCATCATCATGACATATTGTATTAGACAATGTTTTTGACCTATGTAGCATGTTGTTTATATTGCTTTCTTCATCTATACTTTCAGTGGAGTTTGCAAAATGGATCCCAGCACTAATAGAATTAACTGGATAATCTAGTCTTGGTGGTAGTGGTGGTGCGCTAGGCTTGACTGAGTCATTGTGATTAATAGTATCTGGTATTAATGTTGTGTAAGTGTTCATGTCATTACCATTGTATATAGTAGTTACTTTTGTTATTGATTTATGCCTCTTCTCTCTTATTTTTTCTTTATGCTTATCAGATATGTTATCATTTTTAGATATATCATCAAATTTCATTGTTGGAGATGCTATTGAATATTTTGCCAATCTAACGGCATACTTTACCACTATTCTATCCTTTCTCAATTGTTTAAAATATGAGATTTTATTAATTTTAGCATTTATATAATTATCTATAAGTTTCCAATATTTTAACATAAGCAATATGATTAACAGGCTGGAAATGGTGAACCCTATGATTAATAATTTGCTAGTTTGTGCACATTTTGGTATTAGTTCATTGTAACTGCAATAAAGCCAGCAAGGTTTACATTCGACCTTAGAAAATAATGTTATGTTACCTTCTGAGCAATATGCCTGTATTAAGCCAAACATGAGATTTGAAACAATATCTGTATGTTGGGGCAATATTGTGGTAATGTTGTTATTAATTAATGTACAATTAGTATAACCATTCAAATTCACTTCACCATACTTTACTGATATGTCCAGCGGACACGCAAGGTGCAGAAATATTATTAAATAACAGGTTGTATAAGTTTTCATTATGATGAGCTCCTGCTTGCTGCTGCTAGTGTAATGCAAAAAAAAAAAAAAAAAAATGGTGTATTCTTTGAATACACGGTACGAGAGATATAATGTCTATTGCTCTTTGCATGTTCATTTCTTCCTTCCTCTTTGCCAAACACCAACAGTGATCATCTGTTTTCTCCTTGTTGGGCATGTTTCTTATGTCTTCATAAGTATGTTTCAGATATATAACTTCTGTGGTCCACCTAGCGTCATCTAGTAGCGAACCTCTGAAGCTACTCAATTCCTCATCGTGCAAGATGACTTACTTATCTATTTGGCTACCAGATCTCGTTACCATCGTCAGCTACTTTCTCCTTGAGCAAGAGGACCACGTTTACTTCTTTACTCACCATGCTGCGCTAGTATCATCTATCAACTCCTTGAAGACCAGCTCACCAAGAAATAAATTTGTTGTATTTAAGTTGGCCATGCTTATATGTTCTCCTTTTGTCTCCTACCCCCCTCTCTTTCCCCCTTTTCTTGGACCCTCCGTGCTCCGCTGAGCTGCTCTCACTTCTCCGTCTGCAGTTGACTCGTTCAGTCAAAGCTCCGCTCGAGCTTAGCCTCCTCAAACCAAGAGGCACACCCTCTTCTACGCCATGTTGGCTAAGTAATCATCATCGAAATCTTCGACTTCAACATGAAATCAAGATAAGTACCTTTTTAAAAGTTTTAACCTCATCTTCATGGTTTTAACTTCCAAGTGATTTTAATTATAATTTATAGGCAGTGTGAAACTATTTACTTTGGGGCAATAATCACTCCTCGTGGGATTTGCAATGTTGAGCTTTTTCTTATATAAGCCAACCTTATTAAAAAGAGCTTTTCTTAAGCTTTAAACGAGAAACCCTCTCGCTACGTGGGATATTATCTAATACCCGCTGTCTATAATTACAAAGTTATTTCCGCCGTTGGATTTTCTCAACCCCATTTTCTGCTAAGGTCGTTCTGGAACCTTCGAGATCTTGTTCTCTATCTGCGAGTCTTGCCGTCAAGTATTTTTCACGTACTTGTGAAAATACTAGTTAAAATGAGGAATCTTCCTTATAAATTTTTGCAATAGCTAACTTCCTCCACCGTTGGAACCTCTAGAACATTCTATGGCGCATTTAATTGTAAATCATAACTTTTTCGAGAAATAGACTTTCACCTACCTAGTGCAATCAGTTATCTCCATAATTGCAATAACTTTTTTTCTCATAAACTTCAGTGTTTCTCTAGTGAACTTTGCATCCATCTTTACAGACTATAGTGATAATCAGTGCTTGCTCCACTTTTCTACCGCGTCGCGATCGTCCGGTTATATTAAATACGGCCATGAACATTGATCCTATATCCCAATGATCTTTCCTTAACCTTCTACTAACAACCATTATTTATAAAATTGTAACTTTCTATAAGGTGTTACTCACAAAGTGCCCTTCCAACTTTGCTAGTTTAACATTAATTAAATTCTGCATAATTTCTTGTGTGATACAAGTTTTAAATTTACATTGTTCCTCCCTTCAAAAGCAGGGAAAACAATTCTCTCAACTCTTGAGTGAGTTATTTTTTGGTCTCGCTAAATGAAAACTGCCTCATTTGACTGGCGAGTCTTATTCAAAGTATAAGAGGTCTAGAACCTTCCTTCTGATTAACTTTTCAGGTTCACAGTGAGTGACCTGCTCTCTTTGTATAAATCTCACAAAGTAATTCTGTTTAAATATAAGAAGTTGTAGGAACTTCCTTTTTATTCTTTATGTTTTCCATTTTGTTATCTTCGAAGTTGTTATTCTCGTTAGAATGTTCTTTCAGAGGTTGCATATAGTACACTGCTTGTACTCCTGTAAATGTTAAAACTTTAATTATTCCATTTTGCCTATTTATGAAATCTTACCAAGATTTTAATTCACGGTTTAAAAAACCTTAAAAATTGTCAATTGCCTGGAGCAACTGTTTAATGTGGAGAGGTCTGCGACCCTATTTGTTAAAAAGTTCAAACGAACTATGTTTATTAAAATTATATTGCATAATTGTTAATTTCCTCAAACTTCCTGCATTGTTAAATAAATTAAATATTTGTTTTTGGATTCATCATTTCTTTGATAATACAGTTAGGCAGGATCCTGGCTTTCCTAGCTCTTCCTAGGTTTATGCCCTCGTTCATATACAATAAATCGTTTACTATCTGTCTGGCCAGATCATCACCCTTCCCTATAGTACTTTTATTCGTGCTTGGAAGGAAACACACTAAAGCCTCTCTCTGGCAAACTGCCCAAGCCTTAGCTGCGGTTCCCGTCAGCTTCGACCAAGCTCGTAGCCACTTTAGGTATCCGAGCACATATTTGCGGTGGCAACCGCTTCTAAATGGATTAAAAGTCAAATTAATAACTTTTGTGGGACTCTCCTCCTATTCTTCTATCCTTCTTTTCCAATCCCAAATCTACTTCCTTCTCTTAATCATCTTCCCTTGGTGGGTGGGTTATTCCCTAGCCTATAATCTACCCAGGGACCAATTATTTCCAAGCAGTTTTTTTTCCGTTTGTTCTGTTTAGAATCCTATGCAAGCATTGAATAAAATGAGCAATTGATTCAATGTTTGCAGTGAATTGAAATTTTAATAATTCTTCTATAAACAATTCTGTTTCTGTTAAACCCATATAATAATTATCATAATCTTGGTGGACCGCTCCAAGAAATAATATATTAATTGGATACTTAGGGTCTTTATTAGTTAGATAATTACATAACCCCAATACGTCCATGCGATTAACAGTGCGTTTTGCAATGGATTCTGCTTTTTCCCATGTTTCTTGTTTAATTTGGCAGAGGTAAGCATTATCAAGCCAGAGAGATGTATTTTTGATAAGTTTGAGGGGAGAACACGGATTCTTCAGTAGAATGCGTGATACATGGAAGGCTCCTCTCGCTCTTCCAGTATCTTGTCTTGCTTTTGCGCTAGACGTTTCTCCTCGCTCACACTGTGGAGGAAGTTTATTGCATGACTATCCATGGAGGTCAGTGTCTTCGATTGGGGATTGACATCTATTAATGTCAGAGTATCCTTGACAGAATACTTCCACCAATCCTTTTTTGGAACTTTCTTTATCGCTCTCAGGGGATAAACTGTGGTTTTTATTACATGGGATTTTAACTTGAGTGGTTCCCACTTGCAGAAATATCTCCCCTGTTTGTTTTTCGAGGAAATACTGCAAGAGATGTCGCCAGTATTCATTTCCGAGCTCGACGGTGTTATGAATGTTTTTATGGTGTCTTCGTCTAACGGTGACACCATTGAGGAAGGCGCATCTTCATTGATTAGAATTAAAGGTGCAGTCGTGGATGACGTGTATGTGGTCCCATCCATCTCGTCTGTGGGGGTAGACGACGGCAACACCTGAGGCTCGCTTGAAGAGCTGCCTTGTAAGCAGTTCGTGAACGTCATTAAATTGTTCACTGTGCTCGATGCTAATGGCATCATGCAATTTTTTTTGTTTTTTAGCAATGTTATAAATTGCTTCCAAGTCTGGGTTGGTAGATAGTTGTTCTTTATTTGAAAGAGTTTGCTTAATAATTGAATGGCTTGAGGATCTAGCAACGTTATTTTCTCCTTCATGCATCGATGTAAGGAAACCGATACATTCAAATGGGGTGTCAAAGAAAATTCTTAATAAATTAAAAAAAGAAATTAAATTGAATATAGAAGAGTCTAGTTCGTCTTCAGAATCGGGTTGAGTTACAGGTAATGATTTTTTTTGATCGTTTTGTGGATGTCTTGCCAGGAGGAAGTTTTCGTTTCTTTCCAGTAGACGCTCTGCTTAGGCTGTCAGTCTCAGCATCAGATATCTCTTCGATATCAACTTGCTTCACCTCGTTGATCTTCTCGCTGGAAGTGGAAGGAATTGAGATGTCATTCATGTTGAAGAAGTGAATAATATCTAGTCTCGTTGGTCTGGTGTATAGTATCTGAAAATACAACAATACCTTCAATAGTATAATTTTGTAATGGTTGAATAAAAGGTGAATGCTCGACCACTGCCCTGAATCTTAAAAAGTGATTTCTGTCTGGTACAAGTTGGTGTTGAAAATTATTTAAATGATACACTTTAAACATTGGGAAAGTGCAAATTGAACACCAAAAGTATTTGACATGGTTAAATAATGCATCAATTGTATCTCGCCAATTTTTAAATTCATATGTGCGGGATGCCTGAGTATCTTCTGTATCTAATTCGTCTTCATTATCTGTTGTTGTGTGTGTCTTAGCATACAGGTTTATATAACATTCCTCACACATTATCTTGTGTTCATACAAGTTTGTCCACATGCTGCTATCTTCTGAGTGATAGCGCTCTGTATTAAAGTACGATGTAGTACATGTTAATGGATCTTTCAATAGATTAGAAGGAAAGTAAATATACTTAAAGCCCATTCTATAATATGTTTCAAACACTTTCAGTGGAGTAGTGTCTACTATAATCAATCTTGTAATATTGTCTAGCTATTTGAAAATCTCTTTGAAAATGTGTATCTAGTTGACATAGTTGTGATACTTTGGTTTCTGAATAGTTTTTTTCATATGCAGTAAGAGATGAAGTGTTCATCCAAACAGGAAGTGGTCGAGACATACCTCTTTTCGTTTTGATTCCACACTGGTAGAATGTTGCTTAGTTTGTTTAGTACATCCTGGTAATGGAACTGTAAATAGATTTAAAGGTGCTGCTATTGGTCAATTAAATTTAATACCTTATGTTCATGATTTTAATTGGATGAAAGCAAAAGATGAAGTTTTTGATTGGAGTTATAAACCGTCTTTTGGCTTGATTAAATCTGGTAAACATTTACTTTAAATGGACTAACAAAAGTTCATTATATGAATGGGACTAATACT
Organism: Meconema thalassinum; assembly: GCA_946902985.2. Taxonomy (NCBI): domain Eukaryota; kingdom Metazoa; phylum Arthropoda; class Insecta; order Orthoptera; family Tettigoniidae; genus Meconema; species Meconema thalassinum. The sequence continues at coordinate 475,580,431 of OX336392.1, forward strand.
CCTCCTACTTTGGGTATATCTCAAACTTTGGAGTAGTGCCGATACTAGTAAGATTAATATGACACATGATAATTCCATGTTTGGCAGAATTGATAATCGTGATTTTTCAACTATTGATCAAGTTATAGAAAAAATGATTTTGTTTGTCCATTGAATAGGATTCACCCAGTTAGAGGTGCTCCACCTTCATTTTTTTTGGATTGTATCCTACTAGAAGTAATACTCCCTCATCAGAGTTTGAAACAGAGTATGTTATTTTGGTAACTGAATGTAATATTGTTTGTCATACAGAGAATTTAACTACTAATAGTTTCTATGCTAAAGGTGTTCATTGTCCTTTTGGTGGAGATGCTCATTTGAGAGAATATTCTACTGGAATTAATGAATATGGATTATGGAATGAAGGATTGGGTAAAACAGCATAACATTTTATATTTGTTTGTATATATTTATTGTTCTATATCAAAACAATGATATTTATGGAATAAAAGAAATACATGCATAGGATTTGGTAATTTTTCTATATCTACTTGGTATTCCCTCCATCTAAACCTCTCGATCCTTTCGTCCCATTGTTTGCCTTGGAACATATTTTTATTTGAAATGTTAATAATGGGTGTTTAGAGCATAATTTCATCACCTTGATTTTTGAGAGATACATTAATTTTATTTCCAGGCATTATGCAAAGCATTTGCTCCTTGCCAAACGGGTCAAAATTGGCTTCATCTAATATGCCAACCCGGCAATTTGATAGATCTTGCAGACCGAAACGTTGAAATTTATTTGATCTGTTACAGTAACCAACATTAATGAAAGTTTCTGTAACAAATGTAATAAATGGAGATTTGCATGATGATGGGGGACCAATTATTTCCAAGCAGTTTTTTTTTACCGTTTGTTCTGTTTAGAATCCTATACAAGCATTGAATAAAATGAGCAATTGATTCAATGTTTTCAGTGAATTGAAATTTTAATAATTCTTCTATAAACAATTCTGTTTCTGTTAAAACCATATAATAATTATCATAATCTTGGTGGACCGCTCCAAGAAATAATTTATTAATTGGATATATAGGGTCTTTATTAGTTAGATAATTACATAACCCCAATACGTCCATGCGATTAACAGTGCGTTTTGCAATGGTTTCTGCTTTTTCTATAATATAACACACACATGGCCTCGTGATCACATCACTATTTGGAGGACTTATCATAGCTCAATTACCGCGACCAACTGCCTTTCATAATTAATTTACCAAGTATATTTAGATTCAACGCCTTCCTAGCGTGACAAATTATTTCAATGCGCTACATTGTGCTATACATTTTCTGCCAAGTTGCTTCCAAAGAACTGATAATTCAACATCAACATTTGATCTACATCTCAATTTTTTACTAATCCTCTCCCGTGCAATAATCGCTTTATCTTAAGAACATTTATTCACAACATGTATTTATTCTTTTACAGGAGCTACTACTTTCATATAATTCAACTTAATCTTCATTTATATAATCCTTGTTATTATTATTGTTATTATTACGCTTGCTTTCATATAATTAAATCATTTATCAACTACACTGATATTTTATTTCATACATTTCCCCTAAGGGATTTCAACATTTGATCTACATCTCAATTTGTAATTGTTCAGATCGCGCTATTATTCTGTTATTTGTTATTCAAAAACATCCCTATTTTCTCATTCCCAGGTGGATTGTACACAAATATTCCCCAACACATAACATAATGAAATGGTTACTCGCATGATATGTCGGTCCCCGACCGAACTTTCCAACGATGTTTCATTTTGCCCACTTGAATGTGTTTAAGCCATTTTCCCTAACTCCATTTCACACATTGACACTTCTTGATACACAAACATATTATTTAACTTCAACAGTGGTAACATATTGAATACAATTTTGTATTATCATACACAAATAAATTCACTAAAAATTATAACACTTAAACGGATTTAACTATATTTGCATTACACTGCTCTTAATCACTAAGGCTTTGCTTTTCGCCTTTTCACACGTGATTCCTTCTTTCCCGTTTCCATGGGTTGACACTCCTAGACGTTGGCTTCCTATCTGGCAAGATGACGAAAGTCTCAATCAATCTACCCCTCCCTGGAACGGCTATTCCTCAAATCCGGTTTCCTGACGATCGGCTTCTATTTTTATTAGCTCGAAATCGCTTCTTTCTAGACACTATTTTGTTTGTCTAGCTACAGTCTGTTCTGTTACGGCCTTTCGAATATTTTATCGGTGACCTATGATTCCCTAGCACTTATGGCTATTCCTTTAATTAGTTTCGTAGCTTAATGCTTTTACTGTTCGTTTGTCTCCTGTTAGACAATGTCTTGGATTAAATTTTCCCTTTTTATTTTCTTCGGCGCTCTAGTTCCTATCCTTTTGATACACTAGGCGTTACTATTTTTGTCCGACCCTGATCGGGTTCGTTAACTTTTAATAGAACTGTTCGTTTCTCTATCGTTGGTACTTCAAACGTTACGATACTTTCTGTCGTTTTACTAAACTGTTATTTGAAGACCTATCGCCTGTTCTTTTAAGTTCGCAGCCTACTTTGACTGTAATACGGAACTTTCACTATAAAGACTGATACTGGCGGAACTAAATCCTGTACTAGGATTTTCCTAAGTCTTCACACGGCGATACTATGATGATACTTCTCGGCCACTCCCTACGGGTGCACGTTGGTGATACAGAGTATCACGACCTCTCGAGGTCTAGTGAGTATTCACTTGCAGTTTGTCGAGCTTCTTTAGGCTATCTGGGCATTCCACACAGTCCCACCGAGGAAAACATTGATTTTGAGAGTTTTGATCCAGTCCTATGTTATAATAAACTTCTTTCCTTAAATGCGGGCTTCCAAACATGCTCAGGTAGACTTTATGTGGTCCTACAGAATGGCAGATGTGGGTTTGAGGCATGTTTGTGTCAAGATGACCAATCTGGTTACTGTTGGTTCTCCCTTAGCACCACTTCACATTTTGCAGCTTGACCTCTTATCTGATTGGTATTGGTCAAGGGGCCCACCCTTCCCATGATCCACTGCTGGAGAGCTCTCACAGAGATGTATATCTTGTTTTGAGGAGCTCCTTCCTTCTCATATGAGGCCACTTCTACAGTATGTAGGGCAACGAGAAAATTCAAGGTTTCAGTTACCTCTGGCTTCAAGCCTAGCAGACTTCTATATGTTACAGCCGGGGATTTGCATGTTCCACCAACGTTCTTTACATTGAAGGGGCATATGCAAGCAGCAATGTCATACAGCCTTGAGGCATTAACGATCAATGGTGGCAGGTGTATGTTATCGTTCTCTGATAGATCTTTAGTGAGAGCCTGTACTCCGGGTAGCCTAGCGATGGAGCTTAGCTTGAGTGCATCCTTTATATTGACTTTACCTCGATACTTGGAGCATATGGCATAGAAGGCAGGCTGGACCCTGTAGAACTCCTCCACAGTTAGCTTCATGCGATTATAGATAATGTAGCCTGTCAACAGGATGGGGTCAATGTTGCTCTGTTGGGATATAAAACCCTCACCTCCCTCCTCCTCACCAGGTACTCCTGATGTGTTAACGAGGAAGAATTCTGCCTCTGCTAGGACTCTCTCATAATAGTCCCTAAATTCATCGGTCAGCATTTCTTCTCTTTGATTCTCGATATCTCTTAAGGTTTCCAGACCATTTCTGAACTGACAATACGAAGCAACTGCCGAAGACATCCTTAATGCCTTTTCACCTGATAGTATCCAACCTTCTTCTGTCTTTCTAGCACCATAACCAGCTTCTTTTCTAGTTTTGTTATACCCTACAAGAACAGGTTCAACTGACCAGTCAGTTAGAAAGGCCTCTATAAAATCCTTTTCATGTTTAGCACCTCCTGACCCATCTTTTCTCTTGCCCTGTAGCTTCATCTCATTGATCATATCTGTGATTTCTACCAGATTTGCGCCAGATTCACTAATTTGCTGATTCACCAGCCCATTAAGCGTTTGCATTCCAACATACTCCCATCCCATGGTTCTCATGAACTCTTTGGTGCACTCGTAATAACCTCTTACTGTTTCTCTATCAGCAGCTGGCCCATTTTGAACATTGTACTTGTCATAGTCAAATCCTTTAAGAAATTCGTTATTTAAGACAAACCTCCTGATTTTTTCTTGCTGTTTCTTTCCTAATAAAAAAGTGGCCAATTGTACTGTGTACACAGTTTTTAGGTGATCTCCCATCATCTGAGCAGATACCCCCCATGCTGACTGGTAGTTCTCTCTCCTCATGTTCTCTGCAACATAGCCTGCGAAGTTGGATGGAAAAACCTGTGCTATACTTTTATATTGAGTAATAGTCTCATACAGGTCTAACCCAAGTTGCTCATAAACATGTCCTGCATCCTGAAGGCTCTTCACTCTTTTAACCATCTCAAACATATCTGCGTTGCTTATCTCTCCACCTTGTGCCATTTTAGAATGTTACAACAGACAGTATTGCTCTGAACTATGCGATACTAAAATTGACTGAGGAAACTTGTGTCAAGTGCCTTTTTGTTTCGGGCGTCGGTTAGTATCTTAGCGCGCACTGCATGTTTTGCCTGGCACGGCCAGGGCTTTTATACATATCAGCGACAAAACGATAAAATCCACGCCTTTTTCATAACCAACTTTTGAAGTAAAGGTCGCACACTTTTGGAAATTATATCTCTGGAAAGCTTGTTTTCTAAACGTAAACCGATTTCTTTGTACGTGAAAATTGCACCGTCTTGTGCTTTTACGTTAAACAAAATAGGAGAGGCATGAGGAATACAGTGGAAGCGAAAACAACAACTTAAACAGGATCGCTAAGGAGCGGGGAGAGGATGTCTCTTTCGATGCGTGCTGGGCCCAAGATTCCGGATCGAAAGAAAGATACTTTCCAAAAAAGGAAACGAATGAATTGTTTAAAACAAATCAAAAGCAGCATTAAATTTATCTAATTGATCGAAGAACCCAGAAGCGTGTAGGGCGTGACTGCGTTACAGTAAGAAGCCAAGACCGAAGAAATCGAACAAGAGATGAGGGAACTTTAAATTACAAATGATAGAGGACGAAACCAAAATGAACTACTTACTAATGTATTTAAAGCAAACTAAATCAGGTGCGCATAAGAGTAAGGATTAATCTAAACACAAAATGAAAGGTAAACTTGAAGAGGTATTAAAATCACTTAATAACAAATAAATTTAATGACTAAAGATAGTACCCAAGAAAGGGGTACACAAAAAAAATATCAAGAGAAAAGTGTATAAATGAACTTAAGCACAAACAAAGATGAAACAAGATTAATTAAAATGTACTTACAATCAATGTGCAACTAAACCGTAAGCGCGACTCGATAACCAAAATTTAAAATACAAAAAAAAAAAAAAAAAAGATAGAGAGTATGGACGGGTCGAATATGAGAACACCTCTACTTACGAGGATGACCTGGACTAGAATGCCCCGCGCCAAGAACAGAACTAAAACGCTTATGATGTTGTGAAATCATGGGGTAGGGGGTGAAAGTGGTGGGGATGGGAGGAGTGCGTATGTAGGAAACGTGGGGGGGGGGATGACACGGAGTTACGTAATATAACGAAGCCAGAGGAAGCAACACAAAATTAACACATAAAAATAAAGGAAAATGAGCATTACATTAAATTAATTGACATTACCGGGACAGGAAATGAAAGGAAAAATCAATCAGCTAAGAAATATGCTTTGTAGGAAAATATAGGCTTACATAGCGGTAGTAATGTCTAAATATAACGACATACGAAGAAACAAAGGAATTAAGGCATGGCGAATGGACAGTGACTAACACAAAGACCATCGCTCACACACTTTTCCTAAAACAGAGGGAAGGATCAACTTGGAGGCGAAATGAGACATGGCTCCGTTACTCCAATGATACCTTGACCCAAAAAAAACTCTGATACGACAATCAAATGAAAGATGCCTCAAAAGAGTGCACATCAATTTGTGACGTAATACAGAGCGCTAAAAAAGCCTCGCAGAAAAATAGCATATATTTCAGACCTGAGAGATTTGAGTAAAAATAAAACCGATTACATGAAAGGTAGGGAAGACAAATAAACACAGAGGCTTCGCTAAACTAACGTAAACAAAGGCGAAGGGACTTGGATTCATGGATCGAATTCACATCATCATAAGAAAGGGAAATTGTAAGTGAATCAAAGGAGACATAAAAATAAAATAAAAAATGGATAAACTGAAATTCAAAAATGGTAGCATGCCAGATAAATCAAGTGATCGAATCGTACTTACGCTTAGTTGCGTTGGGCACGGGCGAAAGCCCGACACACACGGCTGTGACCGTTTCACATGACGGTCAGACATGGAAGGGAGCCACCTTCTCTAAAGGAACGCAGTAACGCGCTCGAGAAAAATAAGTCGTAGAACACCCCCTCTCCAGAACATAAAGGGGGCCAATGGGAGAAGCAAAGCTTAGCAACAAGTTATGCTTCAACCAATGGTAACACTGTGTCAGTAGGGGTGAAAAGTTTCACCATCTGGTGAAACATTTACGCAGAATTACAAAGTTTGAACGCAGTAGGTGAGACAGAGAAACGTATGTCACAATAATGCGACATGAAGGAAATGATGATAATAATAATATGACAAAAAATAATGAACCTGATAAAAAAGGTTCAAAATCGATCGTACAATTTCGAGATATTAAATGAAATTTACTCTTGAGGTACGTGGGTGTTGAGGTTGATTTTTAATCCCCTCCATCTCGGGTCTCGGGGAACTTTTTATGACGTATGGCCACGTTTGCACTTCTTTCCTAGGCAATTATTAAAACCTTTTTATCCACACAAAAATCTCTATTCCGAAATGATTCACAATTATGTATTTCTTTAGTTAATTAAATGCTCGCAAGTGCCTTAAAACTAATTATTCTTCTTGCACAACTGCGACGATGCCAATTTACTGCAACGTATACTCAATTTCCGAAACCCTCTCTCTGTCACTCCGCACGGAAGGTTCCACTCGTCCTAATTATAGCCATGATCGGCTCCTTATCGGTGCGTCATGCGTGATATCATTTCCTGGCCACCTGGACCCTTACTCTTGCACAACGTTAAACCAGTCCTCTTGTATAAAATCTTTCTATGTTCCACTGAAGACTGTATATTTTCCTCCTTTCTTTCACTAAAAAAAGATGGATTTGGCGCTTGAACCAACAGTACATGGGTTCAAATCTCCCCTCCTTAGATAAATAAATTTTCGAAATTTAGAGGAAATTTATTTAAACCTTTTCATAAAATTCCTTTTTTCCAGTGTCGAAGCCATCATAACATCTCTCAGTACCTTTAGTTACTGTTCTCATGGAATCCCACGATAATTAGGTTTTTCCACGTATATGTCATATCCGGTAATAGTGTAGGTTGAGTACGCTCTGTCCCTATCCGTTCTTCCTCTCTTAGTTTTCTGGACTTAAACGTCTACAGAACATAATTCTTCGTTACGGGTGTGGTCTATCCCTACCCGTTTCTTTATTTCCTCATTTTCTTTTCTTAAATTGAAATTTTCCTTTTCAACAAAATCAATTATTTCTCTTATCTCACAATACAGTTTCTCTAATTCGCATTCGCAATCGAATGGTTGAGCTCTGTTTCCTTGTCCTACCTTACTCTTGTTTCTATCAAAAGTGGATTCATCATCTCTAAATTGTTCCATAACCGGGGCTTGTTCATTTGCTTCATCGAAGTCTTCGGGAGGGTAATATACTTTTAAATTAGCTGAGTTCATGGTCACTTCGTGATTCGTTTCACAGTGCCGAATTCTATAGGCATTATTTCTTAAATCTCTTATTATTTGATACGGTCCGTGGTACATTTTCTGGAATTTCTTGTACACACGGTTCCCTGGATCCGAAATGGCTGGTCCTTTCACTAACACCATTTCTCCTGCTAATAATGGTCGATGATACCTCTTGTGCCTGTTTCTTCTTTGCCTTCTATCAGCTTGAGCTTTTAGATGCTCGAAGGCTCTTGTAATTCGTACATCTCCTCCAGGCTGAGCGTCTGCTGGCCTAGGAATGACCAGACTCCAAGGTCTCTCTGGTTGCTCATTCCGATGTAACGTTATTGGTATCTCTCCCGTAGACTCATGGATTGTGTTATTTACACAAAATTCGATAATATCAAGGATATCATTCCATTTCCAATTTTCCTCGGCACAGTATATCCTACAATACTTGGCCGTTTCCCTCATAACTCTTTCCACAGGATTTGCCTCAGGGTGGCGAATACTAGACAGGATCTGACGTATTCCAAGTCTCTCTAATTCCTGTCTGTATTCTACACTTGTAAAACAACTACCGTGATCCGACAACAAATTCTCTGGTTTACCCAGAATAGGTATCACTTTTTCTTTGAGTCGTTTTAACACTTGTTTGGTACTAGTCTTCTGTATGGGAGCAAGGACAACCATTTTCGTGAAAACATCCATAGCTACCATTATATGTCTATTTCCTCGCCTAGCCTTTGGCAAAGATCCGAAATTGTCAATAGAAATAATTTGACCAGGCCTCTCGGGCAACAATGGTATTGGCTTTTGTCTCATCAAAAACGCATTTGGCTTAATCCTTTGACATAGATCACTTGTCTTGAGCGTATCCCTTACAGTCTCTCTCAGTCTCGGCCATACAAATGCTTCTTTCAGCATCGAGACTGTTTTGTCGACTCCCATATGTCCAAACGATCTATGGACTAACCATACCATTTTCCTCTGCAAAATCGCAGGTACAACGATCCTTAATCGTGTATGGTCAGAGTCCACAAACTTATACAACAATCCATTAAAGAACGTGTAATCCTGAGCTATATTATTAGCTTCAGTATACGCCGGTGTTCCCCTTATCAAACTCCCTTCCAAGAAAGATATGAGCATGTTCATCCATGGATCCTCACGTTGTCGTTGACCAGTGCTTCTTAATTCATTCAAAGTGCGCTGATCCCTGTCTTCCAAATCAATAGCCATTACTTCCTCTTCTGTGAACTCCGGCTGTCTATTTAAATAATCTGGAACTACATTTTCTTTCCCTGGGCAATACTCTATATTTACGTCGAACTGTTGAATATATAAAGCCCAACGCATCAACCTTTGACTGGATAAATCCGTCTTCATCAAAAAGGTTAAGGCTTTATGATCAGTCCTTAATGTGACTGGAAACCCATATACAATCTTTCGCCAAAATTGCAGCGCGTGCGATATCGCTAACAGCTTGATCTCGCTGATTGTATAATTTTTCTCGTGTGGTTTCAGTCTCCGACTTGTGAAAGCTAGATAATTTTTCTTATCAGGGTTATCCGGGTTTTCCTGATATAGCATTGCCCCTATTCCAATCTGGGATGCATCTGTTTGTATTACAAATCTCTGATTAAAATCAGGATATCCTAGCTTCACATAATTTAAGAGCATTTCCTAGGCCTCTATAAACGCTTTTTCTGTTTCCTCCGTCCATTTCCACTTGCCCCCCTTCTTCAGAAGGTCCTGTAGTGGTGCAACAGTTTTGGTGTATGACGGACAATGACCTGAGAAAAATCCTATCAATCCCAAAAACTGGCGAACGTTTTTCACCTTCAAAGGCCTGGGAAAATCTCTTATTGATTCTAGTTTGCATGTATTTGGTTTAACACCATCCTTGTCTATCACATGCCCCAAAAACGTAACTTGTCTCTGACAGAAATTTGATTTCTTCAAGTTAATTTTAAAGTTAGCCCTTCTTAAATCTTCCAACAATTTCTTTAACTTTTCCAAGTGTTCCTCAATGTTTTCCGAGGTAAGCAATATGTCATCCACGTAACGGATAGTGCAATCTTTCACTTCCTCTGACAGGTTACGATCAAGCGCTCTTATTAAAGCGGTCTTCAAGCCAAACGGACATCTCTTGAAGCAATATGTTTGTTGATCGAACTGAAATCCAGTTAAGAGACTGGTTTTCTCTTCCAGTTCGAGATGATGATATGAAGAAGTCATGTCAATATTTGTGAATATCTTCTTGCCTTTAAATTTCCTCAGTATTTCCTTTATGGGTGGTGCCGAATCATTTTCTGGTATGATTTTTGCGTTCAAATTTCTGGCATCCAAACACACCCTTACTGAGCCATCCGGTTTACTCACAATGACTAATGGACTAACATATGGTGTCGCCATCTTTTCTATAACACCTGCATCACTCATCTCCTGCAGTGTTTTCTTCGTTTGTGGGTAATGTTTTTCTGCAACCGGGTATGGTTTTTTGTCTGAACGGTGCCCAATCATTTACTTGAAAAGCGTATTTAAAATGTTTAATCTTCCCTGGCTTGGAATCAAATACGTCCCTGTAATTTAATAGTAATTCCTTTAATTTTTCCTTGTTTTCGAGGTTAACTTCAGCTTCCTCTATTTTTCCTGACAGGTTGGTTTCGAACTCAGTTTCCAAACTATCTTCAAGTTCTATATTTAGGACTTCAAATACTTTATCTATGTCCTTACAACCTTTCCCTGACATACCTGTTCTTCTATTTTTGCATCCTGTTCCTGTAGGTTTATGTTTGGTCCATCCACATCCTCTCTCTGAATCCTAATGCAATTTTGCGCTAGGTCTATTATGACCTTGTTCTCACGGATAAAATCAATGCCTAATATGACGTTATATGGCAATTGAATTACCAGCAAAAAGCATTGCGAACTTTCAGCGTTACCTATGATCAAATCAATGTATACCTGAAATTTACATGTCAAAGATTTTTCCGGAATAATTCCCTTAATCTTCACACTCGATGTGGGAATCTTCAATATGCGACCTCTTGTTTCTAGTTCATTTAGGAGGGTTTGCGTAATTAAACTTATGGTTGATCCAGTATCAATTAATGCCCTGACCAGTTATCCTTCTATCCGTAGCATGATAATAGGCAATTCCCTTCTAATAGGTGGGATTCCTTCCATATCCTCTTTAATTAGTTCATCTGGTCTCGCTATCCAATTTACAATCTCAACCTCCTCCCAGCTCCTGGTATGTTTCCACTTTTGATGATTTAATTTTGAAGTTTTTTTTATCCTGAGGGCTTCCTTTCCCGTCATTCTTCAATTGAGCTTGTAACTCCCAGCTTTGAGCTCCTTCTAATCGGTCGGGTGATTTTCGGTTCTTTATTGCCTCACTCCAACGGACTCTTTGCGTTTCAGGTTCGTCTGTTCGTTCATTCATGTAATGAAGACTTACCTGATATCTCTCTTCTATTTCGCCCGATATTCGTCATTTCTGTCTTCCGGCCTCACATTCCTTCTGGGATAATTTTCCCATCTCTTTCTGTTATCCTGCCTCTGATTATTATTGTTATAGGGTCGGTTCTCTTGTTGCCTATAACCCGTATTTCTAGGATTTCTTCCTCAATATCCTCCTCTATAGTATGGCTGTATTCCCCTAGGCTCTTGATGTCCATATTCTCGACCCAGTCCCTGAGTATCAGTACTAGTGGACTGATTTCTGGTCGATGGTTTCTCTCTGTTTTCTTGACTGCTGGCCATATATACCTGTTCAGTCTGTCTTTGATGCCTGGGAGTAACGTGTGAAGTCGTCATATCTAATTGACGTAATACGCTCTCCACTTCCACAGCACTTCTGGCTTTAGATGAGATTAACAGCCTTTGTATCTCATATGGAAGTTGTTTTGCAATGGCGGCACACAGGTCGTTCTCAGCAGGAGCAATGTCAAGTTCCCGGAATTTACACAGCTGAGCGGAGAAAAATTCTGAATATTTAGTTGGGGCATTTGTACTATACTTCCTAGAGTACAGATCTAGCCTCAGATTTTCTTGGACATCTGCTGCCCAATATCGTTTCAGAAAAGCTTCTCTAAAACCTTCCACCGTGTCAAATGTATATCTGAAACTCCTGAACCAGGTGAGACAATCACCTACCAACAGCTTCTCAATTGCTCTCAATCTCCGATCCTGAGGAACATTCATTTCATTCAAGTACTCTGTGACCTCCTTCAACCAGTATTTAGGAGTAATTGACATATTATTACCCGTAAACTTCACCGGTCTGTCCTCATTTGACTTGATGATATTTATTATTTGACCATTTGTTTGGTTCATATAAGGGGTTGACATCGCCATCGGATATCCTGGGTTCTTATAAGGGCTCTCCCCTCCTAAGCCCCTATCTTGATTTGTGCCTCGTTCATGGGGATCTACCCATCCTGTCTTTTGGAATCATCCTGACTTTCAAATTCTAATTTCCTTTCTCTTCGGGCACTTTCCTCATTAGCCATGAGTTGAATTTCCATTTGACTGTTTTTGTGTTCAGTCCTTTCCAACCGAGATCCCAATTCATTCTGAATTCTTTCCTGATTCTTTTTACTGGGTTCCATGTCTTGTTTGAGCTGGAATTTTTCTTCCCTGAAACTATCCCTCATTTCAGCTAAGTGTTTTTCTACCTCTTTCTTGATGACAACGACCTGTTTTTGTATGATTTCTGGCTTAACGTCACCTTTGGAATCTAAGTCTTCTCGTATCTCCTTTATCTATTTCTCCATCTCCTTTTGTCCTTTGACCATATCTCCCTTAATTCCTTCAAGCTTTTCCTCAGTTTTCCCTTGACTCTTACAATCTCGTCAATTCATCTTGGACCTGGTTTACTTCAGTATTGGTTTTTCCTACCTGTCCCTTTAATGTTCCTATGGTTTACTGAACCTCATTAATACCCTTGCTTATTTCTTCTATCTTCTGGGTATTTTCCTTAATTTCTTTATCTCGTTGTTTTCTTTCTCTCTGGAGATGCTCTTCGTATGTTCCTAATTTTTTATTTATTTCATCTTCGTGCTTCCTCAAGTTCTCATCTACCTGCCCGGTAAAATGATCAAATTGATCTTTCCTATTCTTCGCATCTTCCTGATTCTGACTTTCCATATCATTTACTTTGGCCTGAACTTCATCGACATTTCCCTCGAGTTTTTCTACTTGGTTTTCAATCCTTTCAAATCTGTTTCCTAATACCTTAAAACTTTCTTTTATCTCACCCCGGGATTTTTCACAAATATTTCTGTTAAATTCTATCTGAGCTTCTAACTTTGCCTGCACCCCTTGGATCTGGTCTACAAGTTCATTTTTACATGCATCTACATTCTCCTTACAAGTTTTTTCCATATTACCTGTGATTTCCATTTTTAACTCATTTAACTTACTCTCCAACCCTCTATCAAAACCTTCAAATTTGGTATTCATTGTCCCTTCTATTTCAGCCTTTAGTATCTCGTTATTGGCTTTGCTGTCGGCTTTTATAGACTCTAATGTCTCTTCTTTTACAGCTTTCAACTGTTCTGCAATGTTTTTCCCATTCTCTCTTTTCATACTATCTATCTCAGCCTTCAATTCACTGTTCATTTTTACACAGTCGGCCTCGATAGCTTCTAATTTAGTCCCCATGTTATCACTATTAGTTTTTGGAGATCCTAAATTGTGATTTATGGATTCGAACTCTTCTTTATTTGTACTCTGTTGGCTGTCCAATTTATTGTTTATAGCCGCCAACTTTTCATTGCTATCAGCCATTAAAGCGTCCAAAAGTCCCTGCCTCTCTTCCCTACTCTCTGCTTTCGTATTCGCCTTCAAGACGTCCGCAAGCCTCTGCATTTCCTCACTCAATGCCATCTTATTAGAATACAGAGGGCTACTATGCCACATCGCTAGATCATGCATGAGAGATGGTACTCCGAACCTTTGTGTCCCAATTTCCCAAAATTTTACCTTGGTACGGGTGTTTACTACAACGTACCCTTTTGATATACTCATTCAATCTCAAAACCTTTATGGAAGTATTTAAAAATTCAAAATTTTGAAAAACCATTAATTTTTTTTGATTTTTCAAGAAAACTCTGGTTTTCCCTAGGAAAACTCATCCCTAGGTACTGGGCGCCATTTTATGTGTATTGGGGGGATTAATTAAATATAGGGCTGCTCGGTGTGAGTTTCCAGGGTCCCATGCGGTCAGTTAATATTATATTTTGTAGCTACTTCTATCATTACTTTACTTTTACATAATAATGACCGTCTTAAGTGTTCCTCTAATTATTAATCCAAGCACAGTACTTCTATGCCCCTCTGTGCCCTTCCAGCCTGGAATATGCAAATCACAGTATGCCAGCAATGCTCAAATCGGGATTTTCGGGGTTATGGTATGTTCTCCCACTCTGTGACTTACATATTTTGGATTAAATAGAGGATACACTTCCAAAATAATAAACAAAATCAACTCCTATTATAAAACTCTTTAATTATTCCAATATCTGGCGCTACAACAAATTAAACAAATAAAATACTGACCCATACTTCTAACTTGTTCAGAGTGAACAAGGAATACATAAAATAAAACAAATGTTAAATCAGAATAAATGGTTTACTACAAACCAACAAACTTATAATTCTTTTCACTTCCATAAAGTATCCCTTTTAAACTTCAATATAATCAAGAGCTCCCAATGGCTCGATACTTTTACATACTCTGTGTTATACTTATACAACACCTCACTTCCTATTATATGAGTATCTTATAATCAAACAATATATAATTTTTATAAAAGTACTGTTACTTATTTACTTAAATTTTTGGGCTTTTCACTATGTTCTTATGTTACCACCTCTTTCAAGTTAACAAATTCACTACAGTGATTGGGAAAACACCTGTGTACTCCCGAGTTATAGAAGACTACTTGAACATGTCAAAAATTATGATCACTCCCGAAATCTAATTGTCTTCACTGAACTCGTGAATTCCTACATCATATAACATTACATTAGGGATTTATATTTATTCGTCTTAAAAGACCATTATCTCATAAGAAAGCAACGATCTGAACTTGCAAGCGGTACATTTCAACTACAAGAACCTCGGTTCGAAGACGGGGTCGTTAAAACCCACTCCAAACACTCTGTGTATAACTTCAAAACAGACGGCTATTCAAACCTACCACAACATCAATGGCGAGGGGTCTGGCCTGGCCACTTAGCGTTATTTATTGCAGGGGAGGCAGACATTACGGTCCTCGCCCACACGGGACAAACGACACATAGCTTCACACAGCTGTTTCTTAAATGTAGTTCTTTGAAGAAGCAAGGCTTTTCATTCACTTATTTTAACAACTCTATTTCGGTTCATTAGACCATTCTCGTAACCTTGGCATTTATTAATTATGAAGTATCCTCATTGGTGGGTAAGAGTAATTCAATACAACAACAAATATTTAAGGGCTTCAATAATAGACGAACCTGGGTTCGATTCCTTTCACTGCCTCGGGGACCATATCCCATACTGGAGGACTTACAACATTCGCGACTTAGGGCGACCTTTGTCTATAACCTGCGCTCATAATACAACAAATATTTCACACCCTTCTATAATATAACACACACATGGCCTCGTGATCACATCACTATTTGGAGGACTTATCATAGCTCAATTACCGCGACCAACTGCCTTTCATAATTAATTTACCAAGTATATTTAGATTCAACGCCTTCCTAGCGTGACAAATTATTTCAATGCGCTACATTGTGCTATACATTTTCTGCCAAGTTGCTTCCAAAGAACTGATAATTCAACAACAACATTTGATCTACATCTCAATTTTTTACTAATCCTCTCCCGTGCAATAATCGCTTTATCTTAAGAACATTTAAAACAACATGTATTTATTCTTTTACAGGAGCTACTACTTTCATATAATTCAACTTAATCTTCATTTATATAATCCTTGTTATTATTATTGTTATTATTACGCTTGCTTTCATATAATTAAATCATTTATCAACTACACTTATATTTTATTTCATACATTTCCCCTAAGGGATTTCAACATTTGATCTACATCTCAATTTGTAATTGTTCAGATCGCGCTATTATTCTGTTATTTGTTATTCAAAACATCCCTATTTTCTCATTCTCAGGTGGATTGTACACAAATATTCCCCAACACATAACATAATGAAATGGTTACTCACATGATATGTCGGTCCCCGACCGAACTTTCCAACGATGTTTCATTTTGCCCACTTGAATGTGTTTAAACCATTTTCCCTAACTCCATTTCACACATTGACACTTCTTGATACACAAACATATTATTTACCTTCAACAGTGGTAACATATTGAATACAATTTTGTATTATCATACACAAATAAATTCACTAAAAATTATAACACTTAAACGGATTTAACTATATTTGCATTACACTGCTCTTAATCACTAAGGCTTTGCTTTTTGCCTTTTCACACGTGATTCCTTCTTTCCCGTTTCCATGGGTTGACACTCTTAGACGTTGGCTTCCTATCTGGCAAGATGACGAAAGTCTCAATCAATCTACCCCTCCCTGGAACGGCTATTCCTCAAATCCGGTTTCCTGACGATCGGCTTCTATTTTTATTAGCTCGAAGTCGCTTCTTTCTAGACACTATTTTGTTTGTCTAGCTACAGTCTGTTCTGTTACGGCCTTTCGAATATTTTATCGGTGACCTATGATTCCCTAGCACTTATGGCTATTCCTTTAATTAGGTTCGTAGCTTAATGCTTTTACTGTTCGTTTGTCTCCAGTTAGACAATGTCTTGGATTAAATTTTCCCTTTTTATTTTCTTCGGCGCTCTAGTTCCTATCCTTTTGATACACTAGGCGTTACTATTTTTGTCCGACCCTGATCGGGTTCGTTAACTTTTAATAGAACTGTTCGTTTCTCTATCGTTGGTACTTCAAACGTTACGATACTTTCTGTCGTTTTACTAAACTGTTATTTGAAGACCTATCGCCTGTTCTTTTAAGTTCGCAGCCTACTTTGACTGTAATACGGAACTTTCACTATAAAGACTGATACTGGCGGAACTAAATCCTGTACTAGGATTTTCCTAAGTCTTCACACGGCGATACTATGATGATACTTCTCGGCCACTCCCTACGGGTGCACGTTGGTGATACAGAGTATCACGACCTCTCGAGGTCTAGTGAGTATTCACTTGCAGTTTGTCGAGCTTCTTTAGGCTATCTGGGCATTCCACACAGTCCTACCGAGGAAAACATTGATTTTGAGAGTTTTGATCCAGTCCTATGTTATAATAAACTTCTTTCCTTAAATGCGGGCTTCCAAACATGCTCAGGTAGACTTTATGTGGTCCTACAGAATGGCAGATGTGGGTTTGAGGCATGTTTGTGTCAAGATGACCAATCTGGTTACTGTTAGTTCTCCCTTAGCACCACTTCACATTTTGCAGCTTGACCTCTTATCTGATTGGTATTGGTCAAGGGGCCCACCCTTCCCATGATCCACTGCTGGAGAGCTCTCACAGAGATGTATATCTTGTTTTGAGGAGCTTCTTCCTTCTCATATGAGGCCACTTCTACAGTATGTAGGGCAACGAGAAAATTCAAGGTTCCAGTTACCTCTGGCTTCAAGCCTAGCAGACTTCTATATGTTACAGCCGGGGCTTTGCATGTTCCACCAATGTTCTTTACATTGAAGGAGCATATGCAAGCAGCAATGTCATACAGCCTTGAGGCATTAACGATCAATGGTGGCAGGTGTATGTTATCGTTCTCTGATAGATCTTTAGTGAGAGCCTGTACTCCGGGTAGCCTAGCGATGGAGCTTAGCTTGAGTGCATCCTTTATATTGACTTTACCTCGATACTTGGAGCATATGGCATAGAAGGCAGGCTGGACCCTGTAGAACTCCTCCACAGTTAGCTTCATGCGATTACAGATAATGTAGCCTGTCAACAGGATGGGGTCAATGTTGCTCTGTTGGGAAATAAAACCCTCACCTCCCTCCTCCTCACCAGGTACTCCTGATGTGTTAACGAGGAAGAATTCTGCCTCTGCTAGGACTCTCTCATAATAGTCCCTAGATTCATCGGTCAGCATTTCTTCTCTTTGATTCTTGATATCTCTTAAGGTTTCCAGGCCATTTCGGAACTGACAGTACGAAGCAACTGCCGACATCCTTACTGCCTTTTCACCTGATAGGATCCAACCTTCTTCTGTCTTTCTAGCACCATAACCAGCTTCCTTTCTAGTTTTGTTATACCCTACAAGAACAGGTTCAACTGACCAGTCAGTTAGAAAGGCCTCTATAAACTCCTTTTCATGTTTAGCACCTCCTGACCCATCTTTTCTCTTGCGCTGTAGCTTCATCTCATTGATCATATCTGTGATTTCTACCAGATTTGCGCCAGATACACTAATTTGCTGATTCACCAGCCCATTAAGCGTTTGCATTCCAACATACTCCCATCCCATGGTTCTCCTGAACTCTTTGGTGCACTCGTAATAACCTCTTACTGTTTCTCTATCAGCAGCTGGCCCATTTTGAACCTTGTACTTGTCATAGTCAAATCCTTTAAGAAATTCGTTATTTAAGACAAACCTCCTGATTTTTTCTTGCTGTTTCCTTCCTAATAAAAAAGTGGCCAATTGTACTGGGTACACAGTTTTTAGGTGATCTCCCATCATCTGAGCAGATACCCCACATGCTGACTGGTAGTTCTCTCTCCTCATGATCTCTGCAACATAGCCTGCGAAGTTGGATGGAAAAACCTGTGCTATACTTTTATATTGAGTAATAGTCTCATACAGGTCTAACGCAAGTTGCTCATAAACATGTCCTGCATCCTGAAGGCTCTTCACTCTTTTAACCATCTCAAACATATCTGCGTTGCTTATATCTCCACCTTGTGCCATTTTAGAATGTTACAACAGACAGTATTGCTCTGAACTATGCGATACTAAAATTGACTGAGGAAACTTGTGTCAAGTGCCTTTTTGTTTCGGGCGTCGGTTAGTATCTTAGCGCGTACTGCATGTTTTGCCTGGCACGGCCAGGGCTTTTATACATATCAGCGACAAAACGATAAAATACACGCCTTTTTCATAACCAACTTTTGAAGTATGGTCGCACACTTTTGGAAATTATATCTCTGGAAAGCTTGTTTTCTAAACGTAAACTGATTTCTTTGTACGTGAAAATTGCACCGTTGTGCTTTTACGTTAAACAAAATAGCAGAGGCATGAGGAATACAGTGGAAGCGAAAACAACAACTTAAACAGGATCGCTAAGGAGCGGGGAGAGGATGTCTCTTTCGATGCGTGCTGGGCCCAAGATTCCGGATCGAAAGAAAGATACTTTCCAAAAAAGGAAACGAATGAATTGTTTAAAACAAATCAAAAGCGGAATTAAATTTATCTATTTGTTCGAAGAACCCAGAAGCGTGTAGGTCGTGACTGCGTTACAGTACGAGGCCAAGACCGACGAAATCGAACGAGAGATGAGGGAACTTAAAATTACAAATGAAAGAGGACGAAACCAAAGTGAACTACTTACTAATGTATTTAAAGCAAACTAAAACAGGTGCGCATAAGAGTAAGGATTAATCTAAACACAAAATGAAAGGTAAACTTGAAGAGGTATTAAAATCACTTAATAACAAATAAAATTAATGACTAAAGATGGTACCCAAGAAAGGGGTACACAAAAAAAATCAAGAGAAAAGTGTATAAATGAACTTAAGCACAAACAAAGATGAAACAAGATTAATTAAAATGTACTTACAATCAATGTGCAACTAAACCGTAAGCGCGACTCGATAACCAAAATTTAAAATACAAAAAAAAAAAAAAAAGATAGAGAGTATGGACGGGTCGAATAAGAGAACACCTCTACTTACGAGGATGACCTGGACTAGAATGCCCCGCGCCAAGAACAGAACTAAAACGCTCATAATGTTGTGAAATCATGGGGTAGGGGGTGAAAGTGGTGGGGGAAGGGACGAGTGCGTATGTAGGAAACGTGGGGGGGGGGGGATGACACGGAGTTACGTAATATAACGAAGCCAGAGGAAGCAACACAAAATCAACACATAAAAATAAAGGAAAATGAGCATTACATTAAATTAATTGACATTACCGGGACAGGAAATGAAAGGAAAAATCAATCAGCTAAGAAATATGCTTTGTAGGAAAATATAGGCTTACATAGAGGTAGTAATGTCTAAATATAACGACATACGAAGAAACAAAGGAATTAAGGCATGGCGAATGGACAGTGACTAACACAAAGACCATCGCTCACACACTTTTCCTAAAACAGAGGGAAGGATCTACTTGGAGGCACCCCCAGGGGCTCACATCTTGTGGGCGTGGGTTGGCGACCAAGGGGCCCCAGCTGAGTCCGGCATTGCTTCCACTTACTTGTGCGGGCTCCTCTCTGTCTTCTTTCCTGTCGACCTCACTTGGTCAACTCTTGTTCTCTTCCGACCCCGGCGGTTTTAGGGTATCCGAGGCCTAGGGAGTCACTTCCTTTCCCGCCTTCATTGGCCCTTGTCTCATCTTTTCTGATTCCCTCCTTCTGCGAGGGGTCAGCCTTCTTTTTCTTTTCATGTTATCTCCTGCCTTCTGCTTAAGGCCCTCAAGGAGGCCGGGTGTATGTAGCCCCACCATTTTTGGTGCACCCTAGATAATGCTACACCCTCAGGGGCTCACGGCTGATGAGTTCGGGAGTTGGCGACCCCGAGGGATTCCTGAGCTGGGTCCGTTTTCCCTTTTTGTCCCTAACCTTTGGGGCGGACCCTCTCCTCTTTCACTTTCCTATCTGCCTTTCATGGCTCTCCTTCCTTCCAAGTCCCTCAATCCGCCTTCTTCGAGGGTTGAGGGCATTTCTTTTCCTCCTGTCCTTTATTTGCCTTATTCTCCTTTAGTTTTCCATTTCTTCCTCTAGTATGTAGGTTAGTAGTTAGTTTTAGTTTTATGTTCGATTTTCATTTTCATCTTCACGATCACCCAAACCATCAGGGGCCGATAACCTAGATGTTAGGCCCCTTAAAACAACAATTATCATCATCATCATCAACTTGGAGGCGAAATGAGACATGGCTCCGTTACTCCAATGATACCTTGACCCAAAAAAAACAAACTCTGATACGACAATGAAATGAAAGATGCCTCAAAAGAGTGCACATCAAATTGTGACGTAATACAGAGCGCTAGAAAGCCTCGCAGAAAAATAGCATATATTTCAGACCTGAGAGATTTGAGTAAAAATAAAACCGATTACATGAAAGGTAGGGAAGACAAATAAACACAGAGGCTTCGCTAAACTAACGTAAACAAAGGCGAAGGGACTTGGGTTCATGGATCGAATTCACATCATCATAAGAAAGGGAAATTGTAAGTGAATCAAAGGAGACATAAAAATAAAATAAAAAAATGGATAAACTGAAATTCAAAAATGATAGCATGCCAGATAAATCAAGTGATCGAATCGTACTTACGCTTAGTTGCGTTGGGCACGGGCGAAAGCCCGACACACACGGCTGTGACCGTTTCACATGACGGTCAGAAATGGAAGGGAGCCACCTTCTCTAAAGGAACGCAGTAACGCGCTCGAGAAAAATAAGTCGTAGAACACCCCCTCTCCAGAACATAAAGGGGGCCAATGGGAGAAGCAAAGCTTAGCAACAAGTTATGCTTCAACCAATGGTAAAACTGTGTCAGTAGGGGTGAAGAGTTTCACCATCTGGTGAAACATTTACGCTGAATTACAAAGTTTGAACGCAGTAGGTGAGACAGAGAAACGTATGTCACAATAATGCGACATGAAGGAAATGATAATAATAATAATAATAATAATAATAATAATAATAATAATAATAATAATATGACAAAAAATAATGAACCTGATAAAAACGGTTCAAAATCGATCGTACAATTTCGAGATATTAAATGAAATTTACTCTTGAGGTACGTGGGTGTTGAGGTTGATTTTTAATCCCCTCCATCTCGGGTCTCGGGGAACTTTTTATGACGTATGGCCACGTTTGCACTTCTTTCCTAGGCAATTATTAAAACCTTTTTCTCCACACAAAAATCTCTATTCCGAAATGATTTACAATGATGTATTTCTTTAGTTAATTAAATGCTCGCAAGTGCCTTAAATCTAATTATTCTTCTTCTTGCACAACTGCGACGATGCCAATTTACTGCAACGTATACTCAATTTCCGAAACCCTCTCTCTGTCACTCCGCACGGAAAGTTCCACTCGTTCTAATTATAGCCATGATCGGCTCCTTATCGGTGCGTCATGCGTGATATCATTTCCTGGCCACCTGGACCCTTACTCTTGCTCAACGTTAAACCAGTCCTCTTGTATAAAATCTTTCTATGTTCCACTGAAGACTGTATATTTTCCTCCTTTCTTTCACCAATAAATGATGGATTTGGCGCTTGAACCAACAGTACATGGGTTCAAATCTCCCCTCCTTAGATAAATAAATTTTCGAAATGTAGAGGAAATTTATTTAAACCTTTTCATAAAATTCCTTTTTTCCAGTGTCGAATCCATCATAACATCTCTCAGTACCTTTAGTTTCTGTTCTCATGGAATCCCACGATAATTAGGTTTTTCCACGTATAAAGTCATATCCGGTAATAGTGTAGGTTTAGTACGCTCTGTCCCTACCCGTTCTTCCTCTCTTACTTTTCTGGACTTAAACGTCTAGAGAACATAATTCTTCGTTACGGGTGTGGTCTATCCCTACCCGTTTCTTTATTTCCTCATTTTCTTTTCTTAAATTGAAATTTTCCTTTTCAACAAAATCAATTATTTCTCTTATCTCACAATACAGTTTCTCTAATTCGCATTCGCAATCGAATGGTTGAGCTCTGTTTCCTTGTCCTACCTTACTCTTGTTTCTATCAAAAGTGGATTCATCATCTCTAAATTGTTCCATAACCAGGGCTTGTTCATTTGCTACATCGAAGTCTTCGGGAGGGTAATATACTTTTAAATTAGCTGAGTTCATGGTCACTTCGTGATTCGTTTCACAGTGCCGAATTCTATTGGCATTATTTCTTAAATCTCTTATTATTTGATACGGTCCGTGGTACATTTTCTGGAATTTCTTGTACACACGGTTCCCTGGATCCGAAATGGCTGGTCATTTCACTAACACCATTTCTCCTGCTAATAATGGTCGATGAGACCTCTTGTGCCTGTTTCTTCTTTGCCTTCTATCAGCTTGAGCTTTTAGATGCTCGAAGGCTCTTGTAATTCGTACATCTCTTCCAGGCTGAGCGTCTGCTGGCCTAGGAATGACCAGACTCCAAGGTCTCTCTGGTTGCTCATTCCGATGTAACGTTATTGGTATCTCTCCCGTAGACTCATGGATTGTGTTATTTATACAAAATTCGATAATATCAAGGATATCTATCCATTTCCAATTTTCCTCGGCACAGTATATCCTACAATACTTGGCCGTTTCCCTCATAACTCTTCCCACAGGATTTGCCTCAGGATGGCGAATACTAGACAGGATCTGACGTATTCCAAGTCTCTCTAATTCCTGTCTGAATTCTACACTTGTAAAACAACTACCGTGATCCGACAACAAATTCTCTGGTTTACCCAGAATAGGTATCACTTTTTCTTTGAGTCGTTTTAACACTTGTTTGGTACTAGTCTTCTGTATGGGAGCAAGGACAACCATTTTCGTGAAAACATCCATAGCTACCATTATATGTCTATTTCCTCGCCTAGCCTTTGGCAAAGGTCCGAAATTGTCAATAGAAATAATTTGACCTGGCCTCTCGGGCAACAATGGTATTGGCTTTTGTCTCATCAAAAACGCATTTGGCTTAATCCTTTGACATAGATCACTTGTCTTGAGCGTATCCCTTACAGTCTCTCTCAGTCTCGGCCATACAAATGCTTCTTTCAGCATCGAGACTGTTTTGTCGACTCCCATATGTCCAAACGATCTATGGGCTAACCATACCATTTTCCTCTGCAAAATCGCAGGTACAACGATCCTTAATCGTGTATGGTCAGAGTCCACAAAACTTACACAACAATCCATTAAAGAACGTGTAATCCTGAGCTATATTATTAGCTTCAGTATACGCCAGTGTTCCCCTTATCAAACTCCCTTCCAAGAAAGATATGAGCATGTTCATACATGGATCCTCACGTTGTCGTTGACCAATGCTTCTTAATTCATTCAAAGTGCGCTGATCCCTGTCTTCCAAATCAATAGTCATTACTTCCTCTTCTGTGAACTCTGGCTGTCTACTTAAATAATCTGGAACTACATTTTCTTTCCCTGGGCAATACTCTATATTTACATCGAACTGTTGAATATATAAAGCCCAACGCATCAACCTTTGACTGGATAAATCCGTCTTCATCAAAAAGGTTAAGGCTTTATGATCAGTCCTTAATGTGACTGGAAACCCATATACAATATTTCGCCAAAATTGCAGCGCGTGCAATATCTTTAACAGCTCGATCTCGCTGATTGTTTAATTTTTCTCGTGTGGTTTCAGTCTCCGACTTGTGAAAGCTAGATAATTTTTCTTATCAGGGTTATCCGGGTTTTCCTGATATAGCATTGCCCCTATTCCAATATGGGATGCATCTGTTTGTATTACAAATCTCTGATTAAAATCAGGATATCCTAGCTTCACATAATTTAAGAGCATTTCCTTGGCCTCTATAAACGCTTTTTCTGTTTCCTCCGTCCATTTCAACTTGCCCCCCTTCTTCAGAAGGTCCTGTAGTGGTGCAACAGTTTTGGCGTATGACGGACAATGTCCTGAGAAAAATCCTATCAATCCCAAAAACTAGCGAACGTTTTTCACCTTCAAAGGCCTGGGAAAATCTCTTATTCATTCTAATTTGCATGGATTTAGTTTAACACCATCCTTGTCTATCACATGCCCCAAAAACGTAACTTGTCTCTGACAGAAATTTGATTTCTTCAAGTTATTCTTAAAGTTAAAAAACTAAAATTAACCCCGTGGCTCTACAGCCCTTGAAGGGCCTAGGCCTACCAAGCGACCGCTGCCCAGCCAATTGGCCTGCAGATTTTGGGGTGACGCGTGGTCAGCGCGTCGAGTCCCCTCGGCCGTTAATCTTGGTTTTCGTGACCGGGGCACTGTCTCACCGTCAGACAGCTACTCAATTGTCCTCACGAGGCTGAGTGCACCCCGTTCCAACCCTCACGTCAGTTTTAAAATCCCTGACGGAGCCGGGGATCGAACCCGGGGCCTCCGGGTGAGAGGCAGGCGCGCTACCCCAACACCACGAGGCCGGCACTATTCTTAAAGTTAGCCCTTCTTAAATCTTCCAACAATTTCTTTAACTTTTCCAAGTGTTCCTCAATGTTTTCCGAGGTAAGCAATATGTCATCCACATAACGGATAGTGCAATCTTTCACTTCCTCTGACAGGTTACGATCAAGCGCTCTTATTAAAGCAGATCCCGCGGTCTTCAAGCCAAACGGACATCTCTTGAAGCAATATGTATGTTGATCGAACTGAAATCCAGTTAAGAGACTGGTTTTCTCTTCCAGTTCGAGATGATGATATGAAGAAGTCATGTCAATATTTGTGAATATCTTCTTGCCTTTAAATTTCCTCAATATTTCCTTTATGGGTGGTGCGAATCATTTCTGGTATGATTTTTGCGTTCAAATTTCTGGCATCCAAACACACCCTTACTGAGCCATCCGGTTTACTCATAATGACTAATGGACTAACATATGGTGTCGCCATCTTTTCTATAACACCTGCATCACTCATCTCCTGCAGTGTTTTCTTCGTTTGTGGGTAATGTTTTTCTGCCACCGGGTATGGTTTTTTGTCTGAACGGTGCCCAATCATTTACTTGATGATGATGATGATGATAATTGTTGTTTTAAGGGGCCTAACATCTAGGTTATCGGCCCCTGATGGTTTGGGTGATCGTGAAGATGAAAAGCGAACTTAAAACGAAAACTAACTACTAACCTACATACTAGAAGAAGAAATGGAAAACTAAAGGATAATAAGGCAAATAAAAGGACAGGAGGAAAAGAAATGCCCTCAACCCTCGGAAAAGGTGGATTGAGGGACTTGGAAGGAAGGAGAGCCATGAAAGGCATATAGGAAAGTGAAAGAGGAGAGGGTCCGCCCCAAAGGTAAGGGACAAAAGGGGGAAAACGGACCCAGCTCAGGAATCCCTCGGGGTCGCCAACTCCCGAACTCTCCAGCCGTGAGCCCCTGAGGGTGTAGCATTATCTAGGGTGCACACTAAGTGGTGGGGCTACATACACCCTGCCTCCTTGAGGGCCTAGAGCACAAGGCAGGAGGTAAAAGGAAGAGAAAAAGAAGGCTGACCCCTCGCAGAAGGAGGTTATCAGAAAAGATGAGACAAGGGCCAATTAAGGCGGGAAAGCGAAAGACTCCCTAGGCCTCGGATAAACTAATACCGTCGGGGTCGGAAGAGAACAAGAGTTGACCAAGGAAGGTCGACAGGAAAGAAGAAAGAGAGGAGCCCGGCACAAGTAGTGGAAGCAATGCCGGACTCAGCTGGGGCCCCGTGGTCGCCAACCCACAACCCACTAGATGTGAGCCCCTGGGGGATCATTTACTTGAAAAGCGTATTTAAAATTTTTAATCTTCCCTGGCTTGGAATCAAATACGTCCCTGTAATTTAATAGTAATTCGTTTAATATTTCCTTGTTTTCGAGGTTAACTTCAGCTTCCTCTATTTTTCCTGACAGGTTGGTTTCGAACTCAGTTTCCAAACTATCTTCAAGTTCTATATTTAGGACTTCAAATAATTTATCTATGTCCTTACAACCTTTCCCTGACATACCTGTTCTTCAATTTTTGCATCCTGTTCCTGTAGGTTTATGTTTGGTCCATCCACATCCTCTCTCTGAATCCTAATGCATTTTTCCGCTAGGTCTATTATGACCTTGTTCTCACGGATAAAATCAATGCCTAATATGACGTTATATGGCAATTGATTAACCAGCAAAAAGCATTGCGAACTTTCAGCGTAACCTATGATCAAATCAATGTATACCTGAAATTTACATGTCAAAGATTTTTCCGGAATAATTCCCTTAATCTTCACACTTGATGTGGGAATCTTCAATATGCGACCTCTTGTTTGTAGTTCATTTAGGAGGGTTTGCTTAATTAAAATTATGGTTGATCCGGTATTAATTAATGCCCTGACCAGTAATCCTTCTATCCGTAGCATGATAATAGGCAATTCCCTTCTAATAGGTGGGAATCCTTCCATATCCTCTTTAATTAGTTCATCTGGTCTCGCTATCCAATTTACAATCTCAACCTCCTCCCAGCTCCTGGTATGTTTCCACTTTTGATGATTTAATTTTGAAGTTTTTTTTTATCCGGAGGGCTTCCTTTCCCCTCATTCTTCAATTGAGCTTGTAACTCCAAGCTTTGAGCTCCTTCTAATCGGTCGGGTGATTTTCGGTTCTTTATTGCCTCACTCCAACGGACTCTTTGCGTTTCAGGTTCGTCTGTTCGTTCATTCATGTAATGAAGACTTTCCTGATATCTCTCTTCTATTTCGGCCCGATATTCATAATTTCTGTCTTCCGGCCTCGCATTCCTTCTGGGATAATTTTCCCATCTCTTTCTGTTATCCTGCCTCTGATTATTATTGTTATAGGGTCGGTTCTCTTGTTGCCTATAACCTGTATTTCTAGGATTTCTTCCTCGATATCCTCCTCTATAGTATGGCTGTATTCCCCTAGGCTCTTGATGTCCATATTCTCGACCCAGTCCCTGAGTATCAGTACTAGTGGACTGATTTCTGGTCGATGGTTTCTCTCTGTTTTCTTGACTGCTGGCCATATGTACCTGTTCAGTCTGTCTTTGATGCCTGGGAGTAACGTGTGAAGTCGTCATATCTAATTGACGTAATACGCTCTCCACTTCCACAGCACTTCTGGCTTTAGATGACATTAACAGCCTTTGTATCTCATATGGAAGTTGTCTTGCAATGGCGGCACACAGGTCGTTCTCAGCAGGAGCAATGTCAAGTTCCCGGAATTTACACAGCTGAGCGGTGAAAAATTCTGAATATTTAGTTGGGGCATTTGTACTATACTTCCTAGAGTACAGATCTAGCCTCAGATTTTCTTGGACATCTGCTGCCCAATATCGTTTCAGAAAAGCTTCTCTAAAACCTTCCACCGTGTCAAATGTATATCTGAAACTCCTGAACCAGGTGAGACAATCACCTACCAACATCTTCTCAATTGCTCTCAATCTCCGATCCTAAGGAACTTTCATTTCATTCAAGTACTCTGTGACCTCCTTCCACCAGTATTTAGGAGTAATTGACATATTATTGCCCGTAAACTTCACCGGTCTGTCCTCATTTGACTTGATGATATTTATTATTTGACCTTTTGTTTGGTTCATATAAGGGGTTGACATCGCCATCGGATATCCTGGGTTCTTATAAGGGCTCTCCCCTCCTAAGCCCCTATCTTGATTTGTGCCTCGTTCATGGGGATCTACCCATCCTGTCTTTTGGAACTCATCCTGACTTTCAAATTCTAATTTCCTTTCTCTTCGGGCACTTTCCTCATTAGCCATGGGTTGAATTTCCATTTGACTGTTTTTGTGTTCAGTCCTTTCCAACCGAGATCCCAATTCATTCTGAATTCTTTCCTGATTCTTTTTACTGGTTTCCATGTCTTGTTTGAGCTGGAATTTTTCTTCCCTGAATCTATCCCTCATTTCAGCTAAGTGTTTATCTACCTCTTTCTTGATGACCACGACCTGTTCTTCTATGATTTCTGGCTTAACGTCACCTTTGGAATCTAAGTCTTCTCGTATCTCCTTTATCTATTTCTCCATCTCCTTTTGTCCTTTGACCATATCTCTCTTAATTCCTTCAAGCTTTTCCTCAGTTTTCCATTGACCCTTACAATCTCGTCAATTCGTCTTGGACCTGGTTTACTTCAGTATTGGTTTTTCCTACCTGTCCCTTTAATGTTCCTATGGTTTTCTGAACTTCATTAATACCCTTGCTTATTTCATCTATCTTCTGGGTATTTTCCTTAATTTCTTTATCTCGTTGTTTTCTTTCTCTCTGGAGATGCTCTTCGTATGTACCTAATTTTTTATTTATTTCATCTTCGTGCTACCTGAAGTTCTCATCTACCTGCCCGGTAAAATGATCAAATTGATCTTTCCTATTCTTCGCATCTTCCTGATTCTGACTTTCCATATCATTTACTTTGGCCTGAACTTCATCGACTTTTCCCTCGAGTTTTTCTACTTGGTTCTCAATCCTTTCAAATCTGTTTCCTAATTCCTTAAAACTTTCTTTTATCTCACCCCGGGATTTTTCACAAATATTGCTGTTAGATTCTATCTGAGCTTCTAACTTTGCCTGCACCCCTTGGATCCGGTCTACAAGTTCATTTTTACACGCATCTACATTCTCCTTACAAGTTTTTTCCATATTACCTGTGATTTCCCTTTTTAACTCATTTAAATTACTCTCCAACCCTCTATCAAAATCCCCCAGGGGCTCACAACTTGTGGGCGTGGGTTGGCGACCACAGGTCCCCAGCTGAGTCCGGTATTGCTTCCACTTACTTGTGTCGGGCTCCTCTCCGTCTTCTTTCCTGTCGACCTCACTTTGTCAACTCTTGTTCTCTTCTGACCCCGATTGTATTAGGGTATCCGAGGCCTAGGGAGTCTCTTCCTTTCCCGCCTTAATTGGCCCTTGTCTCGTCTTTTCTGATACCCTCCTTCTGCGAGGGGTCAGCCTTCTTTTTCTCTTCCTTTTACCTCCTGCCGTGTGCTCTAAGCCCTTAAGGAGGCAGGGTGTATGTAGCCCCACCACTTCTGGTGCACCGTAGATAATGCTACACTCTCAGGGGCTCACGGATGGTGAGTTCGGGAGTTGGCGACCCCGAGGGATTCCTGAGCTGGGTCCGTTTTCCCCTTTTGTCCCTTACTTTTGGGGCGGACCCTCTCCTCTTTCACTTTCCTATCTGCCTTTCATGGCTCTCCTTCCTTCCAAGTCCCTCAATCCGCCTTCTCCGAGGGTTGAGGGCATTTCTTTTCCTTCTGTCCTTTATTTGCCTTATTCTCCTTTAGTTTTCCATTTCTTCTTCTAGTATGTAGGTTCGTAGTTAGTTTTAGTTTTAAGTTCGCTTTTCAATTTCATCTTCACGATCACCCAAACCATCAGGGGCCGATAACCTAGATGTTAGGCGCCTTAAAACAACAATTATCATCATCATCAACCTTTATCAAAACCTTGAAATTTGGTATTCATTGTCCCTTCTATTTCAGCCTTTAGTATCTCGTTATTGGCTTTACTGTCGGCTTTTATAGACTCCAATGTCTCTTCTTTTACAGCTTTCAACTGTTCTGCAATGTTTTTCCCATTCTCTCTTTTCATACTATCTATCTCAGCCTTCAAATCACTGTTCATTTTTACACAGTCGGCCTCGATAGCTTCTAATTTAGTCCCCATGTTATCACTATTAGTTTTTAGAGATCCTAAATTGTGATTTATGGATTCGAACTCTTCTTTATTTGTACTCTGTTGGCTGTCCAATTTATTGTTTATAGCCGCCAACTTTTCATTGCTATCAGCCATTAAAGCGTCCAAAAGTCCCTGCCTCTCTTCCCTACTCTCTGCTTTCATATTCGCCTTCAAGACGTCCGCAAGCCTCTGCATTTCCTCACTCAATGCCATCTTATTAGAATACAGAGGGCTACTATGCCACATCGCTAGATCATGCATGAGAGATGGTACTCCGAACCTTTGTGTCCCAATTTCCCAAAATTTTACCTTGGTACGGGTGTTTACTACAACGTACCCTTTTGATATACTCATTCAATCTCAAAACCTTTATGGAAGTATTTAAAAATTCAAAATTTTGAAAAACCATTTTTTTTTCAAAAAAAATTAAAATTTTGATTTTTCAAGAAAACTCTGGTTTTCCCTAGGAAAACTCATCCCTACGTACTGGGCGCCATTTTATGTGTATTGGGGGGATTAATTAAATATAGGGCTGCTCGGTGTGAGTTTCCAGGGTCCCATGCGGTCAGTTAATATTATATTTTGTAGCTACTTCTATCATTACTTTACTTTTACATAATAATGACCGTCTTAAGTGTTCCTCTAATTATTAATCCAAGCACAGTACTTCTATGCCCCTCTGTGCCCTTCCAGCCTGGAATATGCAAATCACAGTATGCCAGCAATGCTCAAATCGGGATTTTCGGGGTTATGGTATGTTCTCCCACTCTGTGACTTACATATTTTGGATTAAATAGAGGATACACTTCCAAAATAATAAACAAAATCAACTCCTATTATAAAACTCTTTAATTATTCCAATATCTGGCGCTACAACAAATTAAACAAATAAAATACTGACCCATACTTCTAACTTGTTCAGAGTGAACAAGGAATACATAAAATAAAACAAATGTTAAATCAGAATAAATG
Source organism: Meconema thalassinum (assembly GCA_946902985.2). Taxonomy (NCBI): domain Eukaryota; kingdom Metazoa; phylum Arthropoda; class Insecta; order Orthoptera; family Tettigoniidae; genus Meconema; species Meconema thalassinum. The sequence goes on from OX336392.1 coordinate 475,611,811, forward strand.
GTTTCCTACAAACCAACAAACTTATAATTCTTTTCACTTCCATAAAGTATCCCTTTTAAACTTCAATATAATCAAGAGCTCCCAATGGCTCGATACTTTTACATACTCTGTGTTATACTTATACAACACCTCACTTCCTATTATATGAGTATCTTATAATCAAACAATATATAATTTTTATAAAAGTACTGTTACTTATTTACTTAAATTTTTGGGCTTTAGTAGAGGAGCAAGGAGGGTTCTGCTTCAAATACCGTTATTTATGCAAATGAGGGGGGCGTGGCAAGGTCAATGACCTTGAGGTAGGTCATGGTCAATGACCTTGAGGTAGGTCATTGACCCCAAGTTCGCCGGGACCCCGGAAGGTAAACAAACCTTGGAGGGTCCAGGAACCGGTTTGAGGGGGTGTGGGCGGAGGGGAGGGGTGGGGGAGGGGGTGGGGGGGGGGAGTGGGAGGGAAGGGTGGGGTGGGGGACGAGGGGGGAAGGATGGAAGAGGATCTGCACGAGACCATCCTCGACCCAGTCTCTCTATTGGACTGAGCGCCTTCTCTGTTATGGTCTCGTGCTATATAGCTTTGCTTTGTACTTGATGAGATCCGAGTGTTGCCGAAGGTTTCCGAATCTTTGTCGGTGAATGAATCGTCAGATTTGAACGGTCAACTGGCGTGTGTGTGACGTCATAGTATATTACGGGATGTGGGGTAGGTCATGGACGGGTGTGTTTTGAATGGAAAACATGAATGGTGGTGGGTGGTGGTTGTTGAACCCTGGCGTGCTAGGTTTGCGGGTAAATAAACGTGAATGAAGATGGCACCGTGAATGGAGGTTGCGACGTCACAGCAGATTACGGAATGTAGCACAGGTCATGGATGAGAGTGTTTTAATGGGAAACATGAATGGAGATGGATGGTGGTTGTTGAACCCTGACGTGCTAGGTTGGCGGGTAAACAAACGTGAATGAAGATGGAACTGTGAATGGAGGTTGGGACGTCACAGGCAGAATGTAGTGTAGGTCATGGATGGGATGTTTTTTTTCTAATACTTAGCGGTAAACAAATTGTTAATGGGTGGGGGATACAAAACGCATGGCATGTCGGTTCAGCCAGCTCGACATGAAATAAAAACAAGATGGTGTAATGTCTATTGATGACATTGGAATATTCCATCTAGTTGTGAAGATATGAACTGTGCCGACTGTCGAAGCCTATCGCACTCCTCTGAGTCAGCGATTGAATAAATGACTGCTAAAATTAAATGATGGTGGAGAGTGTTGGTAGAATGAAAGTTTGTCTGGAAAACTAGGGTACCCGGAGAAAAACCAGTCTGCTTCTGTTTTGTCCAGCACAGATTTTACATGGAGTAACTGTGATTTGAAACACAGACCCAGCGGTGAGAGGTTGGCATGCTTCTCCCTAAGCCATGGAGGCATAATCACAGAGACCTAGTGCAGCCGAAGGATTCTCATTTATGCTGACTTGGGAGATTTGAATTTATGTGTTATGGAGCTGAGGATATAGAATGTGTGCTAGATTGTTAATGGACATGGATGGGTGTTAGAATGAACAATCTGATTTGAACGGTCAACCTATGTGTGATGTCACAGGAGTGAATTTCTGAGATTGACACCTGACATGTTGGCTCGCTCAGCTTCATATAAAAAAATAAAAGTGGGAATGATAGACAAATAAATCAAAACAAGATTTTTTTTATTAATATTGTTTTCTTACATTTATTGTTTTAATTATTTATTTTCGGAAGCTTCTTCTTCCGCCTCCTCTTCGGTGTCACTGCCTCCTTCATTTTCCTCCTCCACCTCCTCCATCATCATCATCATGCGGACGAAAAACTCCGCCATGACACGGTCATTTGAAAAACTATAAAATAGAAAAAATGTCCATTAATGTCATTAGAATACCCAATCTAGCGGCGAGGATATAAACTGTCTTGATGTTTGTGTCAGGGTGAACCAAAGTACACAGAAGAAAACCTCCTAAGTTATGGAGGCATACTCCTTGCACTTCTCTGCATCAATGATTAAATGACAGGCAGAATGTAGGAAATAATGGGAAAAGAAGACTGGCCTCTTGCAGAAGGAGGGAATCAGAAAAGATGTGGCAAGGGCCTTGGATACTCTAATACTGTTGGAGTTGGAAGAGAACAAGAGTTGGCCAAGCGAGGTTGACAGGAAAGAAGACAGAGAGGAGCTTGACACAAGTAAGTGGAAGCAATGCTGAACTCGGCTGTCACCTCTGTAGTTGTAAAACCCGCGTTCTGCTATATGTTAGCTTTTGGAAGCTGAGTTTAAAAAATGTTTTGCAAGAAGAGAATAATACTGTTAATTTTGTTATCCTTAATTCATTACTCATGCTTCAAAGATCCTGTCCAGAATGATTTACAAGAGGATTGAAAGCCAGATAGAAACGGAGTTGGGTGAAGATCAGTTTGGTTTCAGGAGAAATGTAGGAACAAGGGAAGCTGTACTAAGTCTTAGGCTGATTTTAGAAGGTAGAATAAGGAAAGATAAGAGAACGTTCATGGCTTTTGTAGATTTAGAAAATGCTTTTGATAACGTTGATTGGACTAAATTGTTTGACATTTTGAAATCGATTGGAATAAAGTACAGGGATAGGAGGGGGATATACAATCTATACAGAAACCAGACAGCAGTCATTTCTAGTTAACACCCGTGGGCGACTTGAGCCCTATGACCTAACGCTGCACTTTAGCGAGTGGCTGATTGGCCACGGCCGATTCCTTCCACATCCTTGCCCAGTTTCATCTTCATCCACTCCATCCCGACGCGCAGGTCGCCCACGGACGTCGAATAGAAAGACCTGCACTCGGCCTCTGAGGAGGTCACACGACAAAAAAAACTAGCTATGAAATTCAATTAAAAGCTTGGCAGGACGAGTTAATGAGTGATGAAAACTAATGGTAGGTAATGAATAATGATTGTGCGACCTCTGGTGAGGCCAAGTGCATGTCTTTCTAGTTAACACCCGTGGGCGACTTGAGCCCTATGACCTAACGCTGCACTTTAGCGAGTGGCTGATAGGCCACGGCCGATTCCTTCCACATCCTTGCCCAGTTTCATCTTCATCCACTCCATCCCGACGCGCAGGTCGCCCACGGACGTCGAATAGAAAGACCTGCACTCGGCCTCTGAGGAGGTCACACGACAAAAAAACTAGCTATGAAATTCAATTAAAAGCTTGGCAGGACGAGTTAATGAGTGGTGAAAACTAATGGTAGGTAATGAATAATGATTGTGCGACCTCTGGTGAGGCCAAGTGCATGTCTTTCTAGTTAACACCCGTGGGCGACTTGAGCCCTATGACCTAACGCTGCACTTTAGCGAGTGGAGCTGCTGTTATTATAGTTAATTAATATATATGAACAAGTGTTGAAGAAAGTACTACTTGCATACAATTTGCATTCTCGACTAGTACAAGTTATTACACAAAGGCTACACCCGGCTAAGTTTATTAAACCTTAACACCTATCTAAGTGTTCAAAGCTACTTGACCACAATTTGACAAACGCTATTAGCTTGACATTGCATTTAAACAATAGTGTAATAATTAACTTGACTGTTTATTGCGAGACAAGATACAACTATGTGTATAGCTGTGTGGCTCAACTATACTGTTCTTGGCTGCTGTTAGACTCTGAACTGGAGGGTCCTGGGTTAGATTTTTGGGAGGTCTGTGGGGATTGTATTTTCTTGTGATTAATTCCCCTGGCTTGGGGACTGGGTGTTTGTGTTGTCTTAATTAAAAATATATTCCGGTCCCATGGTTAATTGGTTAGCGTTCTAGGCTTTGATTTAATTTTTTTAGCCTGGTATCAATTTAAAAAAATGAATATTACTTACATGAAAATGTCCAAAGACGAATCCCAATTGATGGATTCTTCTTCCTCAGCACGGGTATTCTCCTCATCAGACATAGCAGTAGCAGTGAATGACAATTCTTTGTAAAGTAGCAGGTTCATTTATACTAAATATGGAGGTCATCCAGTTACTGAGAAAGCGGACAAACCGGGTGTTGCCTCTGATTGTAAGGGTATATAAGCCGTGACATTATTATTGTTAGCCAGAGAAGTCCACGAGTTGGTAGTATACACATCGCTTTGCTGCAAAGATCTTCTATCAGGTAATATTGAACACAGTACTTTTAGTTTCTCTAACTGTCGATGGTTATACAGTTGACCTTAAATATTTATCAAGTGGATAATAATAATATCAAATGGGTATATAAAACTATTATTGCAACTAACAGTCATTACCAGGCTTGACGTCAGTTAAAAGAGGTATTACCTTATCTCGCTCTATCCAACTGATTACTGGGACTAAGCACTGTTACGAGACTCCTCGTCTTAGCAAATAAGTTTTGTATACACATTTGATGGTTTAGTCTAGAGGTTTGGATGGGGATGCGGGACACACTACTCAAGTGGATATATGAAACTATTATTGCAACTAACAGTCATTACCAGGCTTGACGTCAGTCAAAAGAGATATTACCTTATCTCGCTCTATCCGACTGATTACTGGGACTAAGCACTGTTACGAGACTCCTCGTCTTAGCAAATAAGTTTTGTATACACATTTGATGGTTTAGTCTAGAGGTTTGGATGGGGATGCGGGACACACTACTCAAGTGGATATATGAAACTATTATTGCAACTAACAGTCATTACCAGGTTTGACGTCAGTCAAAAGAGATATTACCTTATCTCGCTGTATCCAACTGATTATTGGAACTAAGCGCTGTTAGGAGACTCCTCGTCTTAGCAAATAAGTTTTGTATACACATTTGATGGTTTAGTCTATAGATCAGGGTTTGAGTTAATGTGCTAATAAATAAAGGTGGAGGGTACCTGAACCTTTTTAATAGTTTACCTAAACACTTTATAATTACCTTTCAGAACCAATATGTCTGCTATAACAGTTGCGAATCTCATTGGCAGAGCAACCGGTCTGGAGACTAAACGTTTACAGGACCAGCCAGTTAACGAGTCCTATTTGGTGACAGCTGTTCGCAGGGTGAAAACGAAATATGGGGGAAGAATAGTTTGTGAACTAGAAGATTTCGCTGTCTTCTTACCTGCGAGGTTCATGGAACTCAACGACGAAGCTGTAAATGACCTCAACAAAGGAACCATCTACCTAAAATATTTGGGAGTAGAAAATAAAAGATGTTTGGTAGAATTTATTGAAGAATCAAATAAAATTTAAAATTTGTTAATGTTAAAACAGAATTTGCAGTGACAATAAACTTTGTTTGTTTTCATTCTCTGCAAACTGTTCAGTGATTTGCTGTTTTTGTAGTAAATGTAATTACTGTAAGTGTCATGATGTCAGCACCAGAACTTAGTTGGCAGAACGTGGATAGTTGTTTTAATAATAAGTTATGTAGCTTAAAAATCAATAATGATGCTAAATTTTTAGACCCAAATGAATTTTTAAACGCTAGCTACAACATTTTTCAAAATAAAATGCAAGACTGTTTAAGAGAACATGTAGCGTTAAAGATTAACGCTGAGTTATTATGTGATTTTGTTATTTTAAAACAAGGTGAGGAAATAACCAAACCGATTTTTTTACATACGAAAATGTGTGAATTGTACCGCACTGATAATATACACAGTTGGTATAGTAAAAACATTGTCGATAAGCTCATGACGCGCTTTGCCGAGTTTCAAGAATTGGAAAGTGGCAAATCGCTGGAAGCTATCAACCATTTTAAAATTAATGTATGCACCTTTGATCCCATGAACAGTGGTTCAGCTCATGTTAATTTACCTAAACAGTTGGAAAAACATCACGCAGTCATCAATGTGGATAATAATGACGTTTTTTGCTTTGTTTGGTCCTTGGCTGCTGGGTTAAGTCCTGCAACTGAAAATGTTCACAGAATGGGAAAATATCACCAGAAATTTATGGAATTAATGATCAGTCTAAATTTAGCAGACATAGAATTCCCAATGGACCTCAACGCCATTTCTCGTTTTGAATCTAAAAATCCGCTTTACTCCATTAATGTATACGGAGTTGAAGGGGACAAAGTTATTGGTCCATTGTATGTGACAAAGGGAAAAAAAGAAAAGCATTTTAATTTACTGTACATTGAAGGGGAATTGTGCAACCATTATTGTTATATCAAAGATCTTTCTAGACTAGTTCGTTCACAAGTTACAAAAAAAAAAAAAAAAAGGGTACATATATGTGATCGCTGTTTGCAATATTTTACTAGCAATCAAAAGTTGACAGCACATACTATTGATTGCATCACACAACCAGCGGTAAAAATTATATTTCCAGAAAAGGATAAAGCCAGTATGAAATTTCAAAATGTGTCTCGTCAAGAACCGCTTCCATTTACAGTATATGCAGATTTTGAATGTTTAACCACACCCATTGACACATGTAAACCAGATCCGACACGTCCGTACACTCAACAAGTACAGCAACATGTGCCATTCAGTTGTGCCCTAAACGTGATTTGTTCATACGACCCTTCACTTTCATACTTCAAATCTTATCGCGATGCAGATGCTGCTGCTTGGTTTTTAAATGAATTGGACGCCTTGGCAGATCGGGTGTACAATATCCTGCAAAATCCAATTCCGCTTCAAATGTCGGACGCAGACGAGGCGGTTTTTGCAACAGCAACCACTTGTCACATTTGTCAAAAACCAATAGCACCTTGTGACACGCCAGTGAGAGACCATAATCGGTACACTGGAAAATTTAGAGGAGCGGCTCATAGTGTATGTAATTTGGCGTATAAAAGAGCACGCTATATTTCTTGTTTCTTACACAACATGTCTCGGTATGACAGCCATTTAATTATTAAGGAATTTGCTAACCTTGAAAACCAAAAGTTTAATTTAATTCCACAAAATCATGAAAATTTTATTTCGTTTTCGAAATGGCGAAATGGAATCAGTATACGATTTTTAGATTCGTATAGATTCCTCGCATCATCATTGGATGCGCTTGTTCAAGGGCTTCACCCAAACAATTTGCATTTTGTACGTCAACACTTTACTGATGCCAAACAATTTGAATTATGCATTCGAAAAGGGGTGTTTCCCTATAATTATGTAAACAATTGGGCATGTTTACAGGAAACTGCACTCCCTTCAAAGGACAAATTTTACAATGACTTAACAAAAAGTCATATTTCTGAAGAAGACTATTTACACGCTCAAAAAGTATGGAACGTGTTCAAGATATCAACTTTGGGCGAGTATACTGATTTATACCTCAAAATTGATACACTACTTTTGACAGACGTGTTTGAACACTTTCGCAAACTGTGTCTTGAAATCTACAATCTAGATCCAGCCCATTACTACACCCTTGCCGGATATAGTTGGGACTGTATGTTGAAGGTGACTGACATAGAACTGGAACTATTAACAGACATCGACATGTTACTCTTTTTTGAACGCGGAATACGTGGTGGTCTTGTTTCGCTTGTGCAAAAGCACGCCAAAGCAAATAATCCATATATGGATACATACAAACCAAACCAACCTACAACATACCTCACCTACCTAGATTGTAACAATTTATACGGATATGCTATGGAAAAACCTCTTCCATATCAAAATTTTCGATGGCTGACTTCAGATGAAGTTTCAAATTTTAATTTAAAAGATGTGTTGAGCAATGACACGCGTGGCTACGTTCTAGAGGTCGACTTATTATATCCCTGTGAGATACACAATGATCATTCTGATCTACCATTTTGTGTTGAAAAATTACAACCTCCCAGTTCACGTTCTAACAATAAAAAGTTGCTGGCAACGTTAAATTCAAAAAATCGGTACGTCATACACATTGAAAATTTAATGCAATGTTTGAAACATGGTTTGAAACTGCAATCCATTCACCGCATTATTTGCTTTGACCAAAAACCATGGTTACAACCGTACATGCAATTGAATACTCATCATCGGCAACACGCCAAGACCACATATGAATCAAATTTTTATAAATTAATGAACAATGCGTGCTACGGTAAATCAATGGAAAATATTCGAAAGCATAGAACTATTCATTTGGTAAACCACTGGGACGGTCGATATGGCGCACGAAAATATATAGCTATGCCTAATTTCCATTCTGTACGAGTTATTGAAACTGATTTAGTAACCATTGAATTGTCAAAGACAGAAATCGTATATAACAAACCAATTTACTTGGGAATGGTAATACTTGACTTTTCAAAATTTGTAATGTATCAATTTCATTATGAGTTTGCCAAACAAAAGTTTGGAGATGTAAAATTACTGTATATGGATACAGACAGTCTTATTTATCAAACCAATAAGATAGATGTTTACTCAGTGATGAGAGAACATCCAAATTACTTTGATACCTCAAACTATGAGGTTAACAATATGTTTGGCATAATTCCCATGAATAAAAAAAATAGGTCTATTTAAGGATGAGTGCGCCGGTGATGTTACGACAGAATTTGTGGCTTTGGCGCCGAAAATGTACGCATTTTCAACACAAAAGAATAAAGGTCAATGCAAAGCGAAGGGTGTTCTTCGTAGCGTCACACAATTCCTCAATGTTGAGGAATATCGATGTGTACTCTACGCAAACACCTCTCGCTTATACCAGCAAACACGCATTCTTTCAAAGAACCATAATATTTTTACAGTAAATCAAAATAAAACATCGCTGACAACATATGACAATAAACGTCTGTGGGATAGTGTAAATAGCTTGCCTTATGGACATTTCCACACCTTGTAAAAAAAAGAAAACACTTTCATTTTCAATTCTTTTTATTAAAATTGTATGTTTTTTACAAGAAGAAAACTAAACCATATTTTGTGTATACTATGAACTGGTGGACTGACTCTCAAATAAATACTTCACAATATTTGATTCATGTTTATTACTTTGTCCTTTTCCTCACTAATCCACCACCAATCAATAGCTTTGACTTCATCGCTCCTGCTACAATCAAGGCTGCAATCTTCTCACCAATAGAAGCAGTAGATGACATCACACGCTGCATGGCCTTTCTTAGAAGAATGCGGTCTGCAACTCGACGTACTTCTATATTCTTGTTGTTGTAAGTAATGTCATGATCTCTACACGCTGCATCCAATATGTTGATTCCAGAGTTCCCTTGTGCTAGACGTTGGCTTAGTTTAGTTCCAGGTCCACAAAATTGATAGCCAGGAATATGCAGTTCAATGGGAAGTAGATCAATGGCCTTGTTAACTAGACCATGACCAGCAAAGGTCTGGCATATCTTTTTCAAGCGTTGTCTTACTTTTTGGTGCTGGCGATACTGCCGCTGCTGTCTCTTCTTCATCACACCCATGAAATGACGAAGCAAAGTCTTTACAGGACGGTATATTTGTATGCCCGTGGTACAATTTGATGAGCTGACACGTTCCACACTGTTTAATGGAGGGCATTTTAGTGATAGACACTTGCTGGTGATGACTAAAGTCAGTGCATGGTTGTAGTTCGCGCAGACCAGGATCTCTGGTCCACTCACTAGGTACACTGTGCCAAATATTTTTCACCGCGTTTGAAGCAACATAAAAAAGGAACGCCTTGGGCAAAGCGTTCAATTCCTCGTCTGTGAAACTGTCTAGCTTCTTTTTGCAGGCGAAAAACTTGACAATAGCTCGCTCTGTGGGGTTGGCGTCCAAACTTTCAATTGCAGCCATAATTCTACACATCCGCACTGATCGCTGGTATGTCTCACACTGTAGCCGACGTTACAGCGCTTTACACTCAACATGCAAGTTTTGACATGCTTTGCGAGCTAGCCAATCAAAAAGCTTCCAAACATTTTGAAGTGTTTTATTTTGTAGAGGTTCATCAGGCACGGACAGGTTGTACAGTGCAGGACATCCCAGATCATGAAGGTCAACAAGTTGACAAGTTGAATTAACATACTGACGCAACCATTCCTTTTTTTCGCTTCCCTTTACAAAGACAAGGTCAGCGCCAAACAAGTGAGCTTTCAGAACAAGTGATAGATGATGGTAAGGAATGTCACCTTCTTTCCAGACTAGTCCCAAATTGCGTTTCAACCACTCTGTTTGTCTTCTGTCCTCGTCTGACTGCAAATGCAATGGAAACGGTGGTTCAAAGATAAAACTGGTTACTCTTGGTGCCCACATGGTTGTGCAGTCAATAATTCCAACTTCTTTAAATACAAACTTGTTTCCGTTCACCTTGAAACCCTGCACGTCGACAATCGATGTTTTCGGCATGGCGACGGATATCAGACCTTCCACTACCGCTGCTTCTTAACAACTAACTGATTGGATAGGAGCGAGAAAATAATATACACACAAAAATCAATTACACAATTTTATTCATAAAGTTATCAGTACATCGCTTACAATTTTTTATCATAGGATTTGGACCATCCCAATCACAGTGAGAATCTCCTCGATGCATAAAGTGTCTACGACAAGGACGGCAGGCTGCAACATCCGCCGACATACGGAGGTGTAATGGTAGCTTATCCCAATTAAGGTCAATGTCGTGTGCACCGTACGCGGTCAGAAATCCAGCTGGTAAATAGGCAATCAGATGCTGCGGCATTTCACGAAGAAATTGCGCTTTATGGTAGGCGCGTATTGCTAAACTCACCAGGGTGCGATAAATCTCAAATGCTGCATCAGCGTCTCGACTTGTTGAGCAACGATCGCATTTGCAGTCCATGCAATCTACCCGCTCTCCAACATGACAAGATGAAGCTTTGGCAACACCATCGTCCACATTATTTGTTTGATTAGCGATGGGCTTGTTGTTGTACCCCCTGTCATGAATACCAAACGTAGACATGAATCCATCCGGTAAATAGTGAACCAGATGCGGCGGCATTCTAAGCACAGTATGATTCTTGTGATAGGCAGTTATAGCTTCACTCACTAGGGCGCGATAAATGGTAAACCTTGAATCTTCATCTGAGCCTGGTGAATCACTTTCACATTTGCAGACCCACCTCGCAGAGGGGGTTGTGACTTCATCGTAGCTTTCCATGACTGTGAAGGGCAATGGAGGAAGACATGCTATTTATACTCTGGTCACCATATTGGACAGCGGTTGATAAAACACTTGCGCCTCGTGAACAATAAGACAATAGGCTGTTGTTTTTTCTGGAATAACTGTAGATGTTTCAAATTCTAGTCTGATATCAATAGTTGTTTCCTTCATCGACTCCTCCAAATACGAACAGTCCATCACCACCAGAGGCGCCTTGGACTTTAAGTCTTGTGGTGATAATAGCGGACATGCCTCTTTCTGATAATAGGATGACTGAAAGTTTACAAACATGTCATAAAGCTTACCATATTTGTTCTTGTTAAAGTTTAAATCCATTCCCTCATAGGGAAAGGTAACACCGTTCAAAAAGAGTCGTATATTTCGTAATTGGATGTGGTCAAATTTTGATGCATCTTTATTCTGTTGATATTTGCGATCTGTTTGAAATCCAACCAGGACGTAGAGTGGCCGCTCTGTATACCGTGAGGTTTTTATAGACCAAGTATGTGTATCGGAGAGTGGTAATACCGGGTATTCATGCAGCTCCCAGCTTCTAAATTGAATGGGTAAAGCTGTATCCTTCTCCACAATCTTGAGCAGACTCAATTTTTTCTGATCTGATAGAGTAACGTGCGGTACTTTCCATAGAATTCGTTGCAGTAGAATTTTTGTATCTATTGGCGCTGTATCAGCTCCCTTTAGCGCATTATAATCACTCCTGTCTCGTACAAGAATCAGATCCTGTCTTGCGTTCACAACAATGCGCTTATGATCCTCTGCAAAGCCTAGTATTAATTTTAGAGGTAAATGTCCAGTAAATGTACCATCATCGTTAATCATCCAGTCGTTGGTTGAGTTGGGACACCAACCAGCCATACAAAAAGCTTTACTCTCTTCGCTTCCATACGAGGGATAAAGTTTTATGACACTTGTTATGCCAACATTTCGAGTAGTATCCACTTCAATACCGTTGATCACGTAGCGAACCTCAGAAAACAAAAAGGCCAAAGCATTGTTGGCCAACTTTGACGTTGTTGGAATGGTACCATCCAATTTGGTGAGTTGCCCTTCAATCTGGATGTAACTTTCATGTGGAAGCGTGTAGATATCTTGTTGGTTAATAGTAATGCGAATCTCATCATTATTATTTAGTCCCTGAGTATACGGTTGGTAGGAATGGTGTTCAATTCTTACAATACCCTCCTGTACTTCGACAGGGTTTGTCACGTCTAGAATCGAATTCATGACGTAAGGTGTAACCAAGTTGTTGTAGGATCTGCTTGTTGACACGTGTTAACCTGTACACGTGTTGAGCACAACTAACGCCTGTTCTTGACAGCGTTGCCGCTTTATACACTTGTTTCATGCTGGCTTCAAATACAGTTTGTAGGTCACAGGTGTATGAGGGTCTAACCGAATGAGACGTTGGTTTCTATTCACCAGTCTTAAGGTAATATTCCTGATGTTGGTCACACTCACAGGATGATAGAGCACCACCGACGGGTTTTCGCGGATGATATAACCACCAGGTGAAGTAACAATAAAATCATAAAGCGAATGCGAGGGATCTTGATTGGTGTAGACGTCTGTAATAATATTACACGTGACAGATACGTGATGATCTTCAATTATTTTCACCGGTTGGTCAGACTTGTGTATCACGTTCGGTACTAACACTTGTGGTGAATAGCCTAACAATGACCCAATCGAATCTGGTTGAGATTTAAAATCAATCCTAAAAGAAGAAAGAATACTGCAGCGATGTGTCACGTTGTTGGCTATGAGTTCAAACTTGCGTGTCCCGTCCAGAAATGCTTTTAGACTAAATTCTTTGGTGAGAGTTGTGTAGATGTAATCGTGAATATCATCTACGGTGTAGCTGCCAGACGGTAGAGTTAACACATAGTCATCGTAGTAGAACTTATCATTGACGTCTTCAATTATGTTGCAGATTCTATTATAGCCTTCAAACGAAACAAGTCCCAGCACGTAGGGTCGTCGTCCCAATTCAATAGGAGGATAAAAGTCAACAGTTACTTCCGCACCTTGTCCGTGCACTGTAAACGTTCTACTTTCTGTTGTCATAATGACCACGTCACCCGCCATGCTCGGTCTTATATAGAAAAGTCAAACATAGACGACCGCACTGTTGCGTGTTAAAATTTTGCACTCGTTTCACATTATAGTGTATTGTTGCACTGCTTCCAAAATAGCGAACAAGCTCTGTCGGAGGAGGAAGGTTTCCAAAACTGTCAAAGTACCACACGGTTCGCCCATGCTTTATGTAGGCCACATAATGCGTTCCCGGTCCATGACTGTCATCCAAATTAACAACTGCACTTTCATGGCTCCGTGGTCGAGACGGTAGTTGGTTGCGCGTAAACACACCTCGAAAGTGGGAGATCTTTAGCTGTTTTGCATATCTTAAAACTTCCTCATGCGTCATGGCTCGTCGTGGCAGTGCACCGATTAACCGTTTTTTGGCGACATGTAAATGCCGAGTCCTTTCTTGTAGGGTGCTAGCTTCATGTTCACACCTTTGCCGCGCAGTGCTATGGCCCCCATAATTTTATTATGCCTTTCACTTTCCTTCAACTGTTGCTTCGCCTCCTCAACAGCTTTCACCGTTCGTGCTACCGCACTTGCTCCTCCAAGAAGTGAACCCAGGGCTGCTAGTCCAGCAAACAGTGCAGGTAAAAATCCACCACGTTTCGGCACAGGAATAACTCGGGCACGTTTTCTAAAACGTAGTTTACTTTTGGGATTCGCATGCAATCGTGCTGCTCGGAGTGCTTTCTTAATAGCCAACTCACTATTTGTTTCTCCGCGCGAAGCTTGACGTGCCGCATGAAGAATAGCTTTAAAGCCTCCCTTTCTTGACAACTTCTTCCTCTTCTTCACCACATATCTCTGTTTCACCATCGCGACCAAAGAACAAGACAACCTCACACCGCAAAGTATAGAACACAACTAACACTCCTCAGGAAGGGAACCTATAATTATTTATTCAATGGTGGCTGTATATTCAAGTTCTATATACAGAGGAAAATCGTTCATCGTTTTCCCCGCCTCTTTTTCTTCAGACGAGAGTTTCAAATAAAAGAATAATTTGTCTCCGGCTTTCACCGGTTGATCAATAAGTGGTTGAACACTACCGTTTAATCGTACCTCTAAATGTTTCAAATCTGGTGCATACTCAATTACACGAATGGCACCATCATACATTAAACGGTAATTGTCATACCCCGAACGTAGTATGTAGGCGAGGTTATTGGGATCTTTTACCGGTTGTTGGTTTACAATGTGAAGCAGAAATATAGAGGGTATTGATTTAATAAAAAGCGATAACCGTTGTTCCAAAAATCGTTTCGTCGTCACGTCGTGAGGTTGCACAGGATCAGCAACTTCGGCTATTCGTCTTCGCTTCATCTGTAGAGCGTTCTCCTTAATTTCCCACACCTTTTCCATTTCAGAGTTTAAAAACCGTTTTGTACAAACATCTTGATCATCTTCAGGATCGGCCACATGCACAAAGCGTGCATTATTTGCTGTATAGCCCTTTACAGTTAGGGTGGGCACAATACTGAGCACCTGTTTCACCTTGTTATCTACATAGTCCTTTCGAGCAGCGTCCGTGTTGTTTGTTGGAAGAGCCAGCTGAGTGATTCGACGTTGGTGTACGTCATAGTCCTTTGCTTCTGTTAACACCACAGCATTGGTTAACACATAGGCTTTGGTGCACACATCTTGATCGTTCACAGGATCTGCAACGCCCGTAATACGTTTATTCTGAGCCTCATAATCTCCTTTGATACGTCGTAATCGGTAATAATCTACATACTTTTTTGAACATGCGTCCGAGGGTAATACGGGTTCTGTTATATTGGTCAATCGCTTTCCATTAAAGTCGTAATTACCATCTGTTGTGCGTGGCAATACATTAGCATCGACATATCGTTTAGTAGCCGGATCTGTATCATGTTTTGGATCGTTTGTCAAAGCAAACCGTTCATTTGTTTTAAGAGTTCTTCCAAAGGCGTCCATGGTTACACTGGAACTGAAACACCCGCTTGCCTCATGTATATAGAGACCAGCTCTTCCCCTTTCACAATTAGTTGATATGCAGATTATTAAGCAACAACATTCACTTCCGGTGGGAGACTTGGTTTCAAACCTCTTCTCAACATCGTCCGAACAACGTCATGGATCACTCTTCCCATCCTCCATTCGCTGTCTCATCGCCGGCCCGTCAGGATGTGGAAAAACCAATCTTCTGCTTACCCTCATCACCTCCTTAAACGGAGTGCGCTTTCAAAATATCTTTATCTTTGCCAAATCGCTGTATCAACCGCTGTATGTGTTCTTGGAACAGGTCATGTCAGGTCTGCGCAACATGGGCTACTTCACATTCGCAGCACAGGAAGATGTCATTTCTCCAGACAATGTTCGCCCCCATTCGCTTATGATTTTTGACGATGTGGCCACAGAATGACAGGGCATTATTCAGGCTTACTTTAGCATGGGACGTCATAAATATATTGATTGTTTTTATCTCGCTCAAACCTATTCGCGAATACCAAAACAGTTGATTCGTGACAATGCCAACGTGATTGTTCTCTTCCGTCAGGATGAGCGCAACATGCATCACGTCTACGATGATCACGTGAACCCAGACATGACCTTTCAAGCCTTTACACAGTTGTGTGCCATGTGTTGGAACGCTCATCACCACAGTTGTCTTGTTATTGATAAGCAGAGCAACATCAACAATGGACGCTACCGCATGGGATTTGATCATTTCATTCGTATTTAAGTAGCTGCATCGCTTTTCTGAACATCATTAGTTCAGATGTCATGGCGACAACAGGGAGTCAATTAAAAAAGCACATAATCCGTGCGCGAAATAGCATTCGACAAAAGTTTCGCTATCTAAAACGTGCACATGCCGACAGTGAACTGTTTGTCGAAAAACATTTGAAGTCACCTCTGGAAGCTGTGTTGAAAGGAACATCAAAGCCTATTACACGCTCAAAAGAAACACAAACAATTGAAGAGAAGGAAGAAAATGATGAAGAACCTGACGATGTTTTTTCTCCATTGCTTCCGTCTTCTAGCTCCAAAGAATCACCGCTGCCCCAGTTTTTGAAACTATCAATAATTGCTGAAACACCCACTAGACCCAAAGAAAAGCAGCCTACTCTTAAAGAAATATTAAATACGCCCGAACAATATGTGCGGTTAAAATCCATTTTACTACAAAATTATGGTGCGTTGGTTACTCCCTTCCTTGAAGATCTTTTTACTAAGAAAACTGATACTACCTATGGTGTTCGCTATGAAAACAATAGATTTCGAATTGGCGATTCACCAATCAAGATAAGTGACAATGTTTTGATTGTTAAAACAGTTCGTTACAAATTGACGCCAGGTCTTTTAGAACTTTTATTTTCACGTACACCTTCTACCGAGGACTATGATAAAGAAGATCTTGAAAAGTATAAAAACATCTTGATGGCTACAAATGGTTTTAGACGTAATTATAAACATTCTGAAGCAGTAAATGCTAATAAGAGCTTCAAATATAAAACCATCATATCAAAATTGTTTCCCACCTATGCAAGTGTTCGCCGTGCAAATTCAGCGTCCGGTATCACATTTAATACTTTGAAACCTTTCATCGATTTCGCCTATTGGAACAATCCAAATAAGTTGGTTAAACGTCTGCAACTGTTGCGTGCATCAGAACAGGCTGGTCATACCGGACACGAGGCGGAAGTTTTAGAAATAGAAGAGGAGCTTCGTCATGCTGGCATTATTGTCTAATGAGTCAACGTGTTCATACACCCTCGCCTGTTAAGGCTGCCATTGCTCGCGAGTTGCATAGACCAGCTCGTCGTCTCTACCATCGTCGTCATGTCATCACACGGGGCGTTGACGATCTTTGGCAAGCTGATCTGGTTGAAATGATTCCCTATGCCAAAGCTAACAACGGGGTCAACTATCTGCTCACCGTCATCGACGTTTATTCCAAAATGGCCTTTGTTGAACCTGTTCGGAATAAATCTGCACAACTAGTCACCGCTGCATTCAAGACCATCATTCAGCGGTCAAGATGACAACCTCGTTTGCTTCAAACAGATCAAGGCAAAGAATTTTTCAACAAGACTTTTTCCGCTTATCTCAAATCGCTTGACATCCATCACTATTCCACTTTTAGCAATCTAAAGTCAAGTGTTGTAGAACGTTTCAACCGCACACTCAAGACGCGCATGTGGGAACAATTTACAGCAAGAGGATCCTATCGCTGGCTTGAACTTGTACGCGACCTGGTGACACGTTACAACAACACTAAACATAGAACTATCAGAATGAAACCACGCCTTGTAACCAAGAACATTGCGCAATTGGATCGCATTCATCACAAAATCAAAACGGCAGATCCGCGACGTCATCGATTACGTATTGGTGATTATGTGCGCATCAGTAAACATAAAACAATCTTCGCCAAAGGATACACACCAAACTGGAGCACAGAAATATTTCGTATTCGCAAGGTAAAACTTTCTAATCCAGTTGTTTATTTACTTGATGACCTCAACAAGCAGCCAATCCAAGGAGGATTCTACATGGAGGAACTGCAAAGGACGCAATATCCCAAGCATTATCTTGTTGAAAAAATTGTACAAAAACGTGGCAATAAACTTTTTGTTAAGTGGCTAGGTTTTAATGCCACATATAATTCATGGATTAATAAATCAGATCTGGTGTACGCCTTCTTGTTTTTATTTCATGTCGAGCTGGCCGACCCAACATGCTATGCGTTTTGTATCCTCACCCACCCTACCATTTACAGGAAATACTACTCCAGATTCATTGACGTTTGTTTACCATTGAGCACATTCAACAACCAGTTCATTCCCCCTCTCTCTCTCAATCCCATTCACTACTCCAGATACCATTGATGTTTGTTTACCATTGAGCGCTTTCAATCCCATTTTGTTTGTCTCTCAGACCCATTCACACCTAACCAACCTACCACGTCAGGTTTCAACAACCACCATCCATCTCCATTCATGTTTTCCCATTAAGAACACTTCCAACCATGACCTACCCCACATCCCGTAATCTGCTATGACGTCACACACACACACACACACTAGTTGACCGTTCAAATCTGACGATTCATTCACCGACAAAGATTCGGAAACCTTCGGCAACACTCGGATCTCATCAAGTACAAAGCAAAGCTATATAGCACGAGACCATAACAGAGAAGGCGCTCAGTCCAATAGAGAGACTGGGTCGAGGAAGGTCTCGTGCAGATCCTCTTCCATCCTTCCCCCCTCGTCCCCCACCCCACCCTTCCCTCCCACTCCCCCCCCCCTCCCACACCCCCCACCCTCCCCCCTCCCCCACCCCTTCCCTCCACCCACACCCCCTCAAACCGGTTCCTGGACCCTCCAAGGTTTGTTTACCTTCCGGGGTCCCGGCGACCTTGGGGTCAATGACCTACCTCAAGGTCATTGACCATGACCTACCTCAAGGTCATTGACCTTGCCACGCGCCCCTCATTTGCATAAATAACGGTATTTGAAGCAGAACCCTCCTTGCTCCTCTACTGGCTTTTCACTATGTTCTTATGTTACCACCTCTCTCAAGTTAACAAATTCACTACAGTGATTGGGAAAACACCTGTGTACTCCCGAGTTATAGAAGACTACTTGAACATGTCAAAAATTATGATCACACCCGAAATCTAATTGTCTTCACTGAACTCGTGAATTCCTACATCATATAACATTACATTAGGGATTTATATTTATTCGTCTTAAAAGACCATTATCTCATAAGAAAGCAACGATCTGAACTTGCAAGCGGTACATTTCAACTACAAGAACCTCGGTTCGAAGACCGGGTCGTTAAAACCCACTCCAAACACTCTGTGTATAACTTCAAAACAGACGGCTATTCAAACCTACCACAACATCAATGGCGAGGGGTCTGGCCTGGCCACTTAGCGTTATTTATTGCAGGGGAGGCAGACATTACGGTCCTCGCCCACACGGGACAAACGACACTTAGCTTCACACAGCTGTTTCTTAAATGTAGTTCTTTGAAGAAGCAAGGCTTTTCATTCACTTATTTTAACAACTTATTTCGGTTCATTAGACCATTCTCGTAACCTTGGCATTTATTAATTATGAAGTATCCTCATTGGTGGGTAAGAGTAATTCAATACAACAACAAATATTTAAGGGCTTCAATAATAGACGAACCTGGGTTCGATTCCTTTCACTGCCTCGGGGACCATATCCCATACTGGAGAACTTACAACATTCGCGACTTAGGGCGACCTTTGTCTATAACCTGCGCTCATAATACAACAAATATTTCACACCCTTCTATAATATAACACACACATGGCCTCGTGATCACATCACTATTTGGAGGACTTATCATAGCTCAATTACCACGACCAACTGCCTTTCATAATTAATTTACCAAGTATATTTAGATTCAACGCCTTCCTAGCGTGACAAATTATTTCAATGCACTACATTGTGCTATACATTTGCTGCCAAGTTGCTT